>JAPDOI010000315.1:0-600000 GCA_029168955.1 Aplectana chamaeleonis
ATCTGGGGTTGAAGAATGATCTTCTGGGTGCACCTCCTGATTTCGAAACTGGGTGGTTACCCAAAGCGGTAGCAGAGGCGCTACCGGATTACGTCAAACAGGCGGATTTCGAGACATTGGTAGATTGTCTCCGGAACATGCTTGAAACGCATGATTCCGCAATCCAGATGAAGGCGTACATGGATCTGGAAACGCTTGTCAAAAGTCGACAGATGTCACTCGGTACTGCCTAGAGCTGGAGAAGCTCACAAGGGAAGGCGCATCCGGATGCAAGCGAAGAGGAGTTGTCTCGTATGAGAGCGGCAGAGCTTGTGAATCAGCTTTCAGAATGGCCAGAGGCATTTACAACTCTTCACGACAATGGAAATAGCCTCTGAAGGGTACAGCGTATGAGATGGTCAAAGCCATAGCACAACGCTGTGAGAGGAGCAGAGCATAGCGTGGTGCTGCGGTGCTCCCACCTTCAGACGGCAGAATAGGTGCAATTGATTCGAAGTGGAGATTCCGCGGCTGCGAAAACTTCCAGCTCTAGAACGGCGTTCACCAAGCGAGACGCAAAATCCAGCGTTGACAAGCGTGAGTTCTTCTGCATCAGGTGCTTCAACTGCATCAAGACGGGCCATATCTCAGACGAGATTGCAGAGCTGTGAAGCAGGAAGCCCCTATGCAGGAGTCGACGGAAACAACGGTGGAAGCTGATGCACCCAGGATATTCACTTCGTCCCTGAGCAAGTGGATATGTGGAGCAGTAGGAACGGGAAGGGAGACAAACAGAGCTCGTGGGTGAGCAAATGTTAGTTGACGTCCATCTGCTTCACCGTCCCAGGTAAGGCGCTACTGGATACAGGATCGCAAGTCAGCATAATCCCGTTGGACATGTTCTTTGGCTGCCCAAGATGCAGGCTTTGACTTGAACGTTGATATAGAGGGGCTTCCTCTCGACCAGCAGAAGCCAGTGTACGATGCCTCTGGTAACAAGATGACGTTCAAAGGAGCTGTTCGGCTGACGGTGCAGGTCGGCAAAATCAGCAGGCAAAGGGTTTCATTGTTCGTCATGGCTGGAGGGGACGGAACACTCGTATTGGGTACCAACGCACTAAAGAAATTTCAGCCTCAGTTTCCGTCAGAAGGCGTACGGTAGAGTATCTGCTGCAGAATCACTCAAAGAGTGAGGCAGTCGTCCAAGGTCATCGCAGTACTACCTCAAGTGGGAGACTGGGTGTCGTTTGTCAGATGTTTCAATTGTTCCAAGCTCGGCCATGTTCGGAAGAACTGTAGAGAAACGGAAACATTCAAAAGGCTACGGAGCTGCAAGCAGTAGTCAGGAAACAGACGACTGGGCAGAACACGTTCAGGGCGTGGTTAAACGACTGGAACTGTGATTCCAGAAGCAGCGGACGCTATTGTGAAGAAGAAGGTATGTCTGGAGAGGCAGGAAACTAAGGCTGCACCTGCCAGGGCGTGGACGCTCTCAGACTGGAGGAAACTCTTCGTGATTGATGTTGACGTCGCAATCAGCGCGATTAGCGACGTGGATGGTGAAAGCAAGCCTACCACTTCTCATGCATTTGCAGGAGCAAAGCATCGGGAAAAGGAGGGGGTGGCACGTCAGCGCCGTGTTCTGAGTCATGTAGACCGCAAGGTCAGCATAGGTGGTCCGTTCCTGCCGCAACGCAGTGAGGAGGTAGAGCAACCTCCAGGACCTGCTCAGAGCAAGAGAAAGCGGAGGCACTGTCGAAGGCGTGCGAGAGCAGAACTGGGGCGTCTAACGGTACCTGAGGTTCACCCCTGGATGGAAGACCCGCAAGCGAGCAGCGGCCAACAGCACGTGATCACGGACGTAAAGAGGGAAGAGGACATCATCGAGCCGAATCCCGTGATCAAGGACATTAAGATGCGCGGCCGTTCAGATGATACGAGGTTTCGCCATTCTGACGATGCACGATATGTTCACCGCCGCCAGCCGAAACTCAAATACACGGACTGTCGATCAAGAGATGCCTGCTCGTCAATGGATTGCCGCTCGAAGTCTCCTCGCTGCCATTGATCTAGAAGACCCCACACTGTATATACATTGTTTTTAATGCTGTTTATGAGTCGGGACGAGACTCATCCCCCAAGAGGGGGCATGTTGCGAAGTGTAGTATAGTGAGGAGTGCAGTGCATGTGTAGTAGTTTTGTATTTACTTCTTGCTAACCAATATTAGGTTGATAGTTTTGTATTTATACTCTATTCTAACCTTTTATATGCTATTTCTCCTTCCATATCGTTTTTGTCGATCGATATCCTTGTTAGTTGATCCAGTTGGCCGATTGATCTCACCAGCTTCTGTCATGCGCTTCTGGTGCGCTCCCTCCCTCACACACTCTCTCGCCGTTGTCATTGATTTGCCGTCCCGTATGTATTGGGGCCCCGCCCCATTCCTTTGGCGTTGAGCGAGAGCTCAATATCGGCTTCTGATCGTTTTTCTTGTAGAAAGAGAGTTGGTGAGAATTCACCACTCTCAATTGAATAAAGATTAGCCTGGAGTAGTTCGGTCCACGCAATTCTAGACATCCCCCCGGTACGACTGGATCAGTCACCCGTGATTATAGCATGATGAGCAGAAAACGTCACCATAGTTCTAAATCGTACAAGAAATCAAAAGAGTTATGAAAGAGAAATTGGAAACAAAGCATAGAAAAGTAGAAAACGACGTAAAGGAAAAAGACGCCAACTGTGTTTTCGAAGCATAGCGACCAATGGTTTTCGCAAAGAGCTTTCCGCGACGCGCTATACCATTACGATAACGTGAGAACTGAGGTCCCGCGCCGCGATTTCGTAGGTCTTCAGATGTCGGATTAAACTCTAACAGAAAATCTGACCTTTTGTGGATGTTTCACTTCTTAAGGCTCTAAACTATCCCGAATTTGGAAGGTGGAAGGGAAACCTCGCATTGGTGCGAAATTTTTTGCAGATGAAAAATTACGCGCGGACCAGTTCTCCGGCAACAATACCACTACTAGTCGTTCTGGCGTATCTCTATACCCGCAGCGGGTAGCGAACTGAGACGAGGGGGCAGCGGGTGGCGAACACTTTGGAAATTAGTGGTGAGCGGGTAGCGAGAATGTTCCCCAGGAAATGCGCGCGGATCACGCGATCACCGCAGTTCCTGAGCAACCCTCCCTAAAGAGCAAAAGAAGCATTAAATGACTTCAGAGTGGTTTCGCTGCGAGAATTCGCTGACGCACGGATTAAAACAAAAGATGGCAGAAGCTACGCAGTACTACGTAGCACTCCCCATCTTTTGTACAAGCCCCCTGCGACAGGAAATAACTCTTGCATCATATTCAAGAAAAAATAGCACAATAAGGAGTACCTTTGCAGAGGTTTCCATGAACAGTAGCGCATTGTCCTTCCAGCATATGCTTGAGCTTCTTCGTACTGGGCAGTGTTCTCTGAAGACAAAATGAGAAAAATTGAGAAAAAACAACTGAAAAACAAGAAATCTTTGGCATACCCTATTAGCCATGTCGGCCTTGTTACCCGCTAGGAGCTTCATAACGATATTAGGGAGAAGCCTGTCGTTGGAGACTCCTTCACCCAATTTTAGCTTTTTGAAATGATTCCTAAAATGAAACGAAATGTAAGGAAAGCAGTTAAAGAGATTTCATCAGAGTTCATGCGGTGTCTGTCCACGCGGGTCAACAGAAGGAGGAATCATAATGGCTGAAATTGGAAATTCTTGGGGAGGGCACAAAATGTTGGGAATAGAAAAATTCTTCTAATTCTCTGTTTCCTAATAGTAAAGTTATCTCGACATCCGCTGAGGCTTGTCGGTATAGAAACCAACGTCACTTACGTAAGAATAAAATGAAATTTACAAGAAAAAACTGGCTTGCAAACTTTTCCTAAAAAATTGGTCACCAGGAGGAGGGAGCTCCACGTCGACTGATGCGAGACAACGACCTGCTTGACCCTGGATTCTTTATTAAACAAAGCGGGTCCATTCCTCTGTACTCTTCCGCACCACTCATGGAGTTTCACAAATCCTGTCCCCCACTGATAATTGTAGATGAACAGTCAGCGCATTCGTGCTCAATATAAGCTAATGCTCAAGGACGGAGCTGCAAAGAACCAATAATTTAAATGAAGAACCTAACCACCTTCGCTGGTTGAACATAACTGTTGGTTCATCCTGGAAGAACAAGGTACACCACGCCCGGGCCCAAGAGCAGAACGTCCCCTCTTTCAATGCCACCACTCACCCGCCGTCCCGTATTGGTGAAACAGCCGTCATAGCACCTAGACATCTAGCTCATAAGACGATCATGAAATATTCTTCTTATGAGTAAGGGGTTATTCTGACCAGAAGATCAGCCTCTATATCCCAAAACCACTGCGAATGTAGCACCTGTTGGGGCACCAATTCCATGACCTAATATTTCGCACGATCTCCCCCCGCCGTCGAGGCAATACGTAGCAGGAATTGGGAGAGCGATGCAACAGGAGCTGTCCTCCAAAACGTGCTTAGCAGCATCGGCGACCTCCTGCAGTGTTCCCCGCTGACGTCAACTGCCTGTCTCAACGCTCAAGCTTGAGTCCATAGTCTCCAGTAGGCACTGGTTTGCACCCACTTGTGTCATAACTATTTCAGGACAAACAATGAGAAACCCAGGGAATTCACAGTGTCCCCAACAGAGTGCAAAGCGCTCTCCTATTTTCCCAAGGAGCGTAACCTCGAAAAGGTCTGACCATAAATTGCTAGGCAGAAAAGCAATTATTCGTCGAACTGGTCGCTTGCCGCGTAACATGGCGACAGCAGATAAACGTAAGGAGGGTGGAATTGAAATGAAAATTTGAAGCCGCTGAGAAGGTTCTGCGGAATGGATTCATCAACGATGTAATGCAAAGTGACAGCTGCGCTCCTTTCTGCACATAGTAACTAAAGGGTCTTATCTGATCTTCACTAGAAGGCTTTGGTTTTATTTGAAGAACAAAAGCACTAAATTAACATCGGAGAAATTCTACGGTATAGACCTAATCCCTCAGAAACACGCCCGATGCAGGAGTTAACCCTCTACATGGAACCACTGCGTATCTCGACTAAGAGAAGTTCTCAGCAGTCACGAAGCTAGATGTGGACGTGATTACATGTTTATACCTACAGGTCTGCTTTCCTACAAGGTTTGCGGAATTTTTTCAGGAGTTGAAGTAGGTCGTAAAACCACCAACAAGTGAACGGACCAACACATTTTCGAATCAGACAACGGTGGCAAAACAATAACAACGTATTATCACAAAAACAATTGCAAAAATGCACTCAAAATTGAATCCCAGAGCTCCGATTCTTCAGCAGAGTTGCTTTTCGAAGCTTGCTGATTTTGGCCGCACAATATGCCACCGTAATCTTGTCCCGGACACGCACTCGAACCGTTTCAGGCGCACCTCGCGGTTGCACATAATTTCTCTAGATATTATCGAGCCAGCCAAAATTTGAAGTCCTTCGGCTTCAAACCCAGCGAGCTTTATACAAATGTGTTTGGTGTGGGGATCAAGAAACAACTCTTCGCAAGAAGCACTGATTACTGTTCGGAGCTTAATGCACTGGCGCCATACCCCGTTGGAGGTGAACGCATCTGCAGAGTCCCATCGCTCCCCATCAGGGCTGTGCGTAACTGAATTTTGCAGAGCATCTGTAAATCGTGCTAATTCTTCAAATTCCTCGTAATTCGTAAATCGTAATTCCAGTAACAGATAATGAATAATCACACACATGGCTTAAACCTCATCTGATATGTGGAAACACCTCTATCACTTAAAGTGCCGAGTTATCTTCCGACAACACCTCAAGCCCTACCTTTGATGTGGAAACACTTCTGGAGCATTTACGGCGCTGGCGTTCAAAAAATCTCAGGCATGGAGGTCGGGCTAGAGCAGCTAATGCAGCAAATGATTGGGAGATGCTTATAGGGCTATATGTTTCAGATTTGACAAGCAATTGAAAAATTCAACAGAAATATTGAAAAGAGGATCATTGAATCAGGTGAAAAAAATGCGTTCTATGGGCTGTTGAATGCTTGATTGAAGGGACAAACCCCGATGTTAGGGCCTATTGAGTTTGATGGGTCCATAATAACAGACGATAAAGAGAGGTCGAAATCTTCGCATCTGTTTTTGAAAAGCCTTTTGCGAGGATGATGGGCCTAGTGGCGTTACTGAGATCCTGCCCAGGAATTCAATACTATGGATGATTCTATTTGGTTTTATCCAGAAAATGTTCACAAGTTCCTTTCTAGCTGGCCTAATTCATTTTCCGACACACCAGACCATTTTGCCTTTAAAATTCATTAACAAACATGTAGCCCAATTTCATAGTTGGACCGCTTACATATATATTTAATCTTTTTCGTTCATGCGAGCAGAGGTTCCGGATATAGGTGGCGTGTAGCCTTTGTAACTCCTATTCCAAAAAGCTCCCCTCATACTAACCTCCTGAAAACTTTAGGCCAGTAAGCATTACCTCTATTTTCAGTAGGTTGTTCGAGAAGATCCTCAAGGTGAGAATATGTAGAAGCATTTGGAGGATCACTCAATAATTTTCGGATTCCCAGCATGGTTTTCAAAGAAAAAGTCGACGGTTACGGCCATGTTGCATTCTACTTTCTAACGAATGGATCTCAAACGTGGGATGAAGGAAAAGGGGTTGGTGTCATTTATGCTGACTTTTTGCAAGGCTTTCGACAGGGTCTCTCATTCCAAACTCATGTCCAAACTCGCCCTAGTTGGCAGAATTCATCCCAGAATTATATAGCATGGATAAGAGCCTTTTTAAGCAATAGGTCGTTTGTTGTTCGGAGGTCAACTCAACTTTTCTGATCCGTTTTTTTCTGACCCGTTTGCAGTGGAGTACCCCAGGAGCAGTCTTCTCTCAATTTTATTCAATATATTTACTTGCCAGGTTGCCATGAATAGTTACGTTTGGTAAGGTTAAAGGCTGTGCTTTTGCGGATGATTTTAAAATTTCCTCTTCCTATCCAGACGTGGCATGCGACAAAGGGAGTACTTCTTGGTAAATGGCTTTGGATAAGGTTGTAAGCTGGTCTAGAGAGTGGAGTATGTTGCTCTCAAAGGGAAAAACTAAAGTCTTGGGTAATATTGGAAGCGATAGTTCAGCTAGCTTTTTATACCATTGATGGCCAGCAGCTCGAGGTTGTCGATTTATGATATTGGATTTGGGCTTCCTGGTATGCAGCGATCTCACCTTGGATGCTCATTGTGCCAAGGCTGTGTCTAGAGCTAGTAAAGAGATTATGTATAGCATGTACCAGGAGGCCCCCTGTCCAGCAACGACGAAAGGGTGCTTCTTAATGCTTATAAAACGTATGTTAGACCACACCTTGAGTACCGGGACTGTAATTTCCAACCCTCGCAAGATTCTCGAATTAGGGTGCGTTGGAAAAACTCCAAAACAGCTTCACACGCAAGGTGACATCAGGGTCAGGGTCTCCGCTATGATGAAATGCTCTGCAGCATTGCTCAGGAATAAGGAACTACAACTTGAATCGCTTTGGCTTGCAGAGGGAAAAGGTCCGATCTTCTGATGGTTTATAAGATATTGTATGGGTATGTTGGACTCAAACCAAATGATTTCCTCCAGCTCAGGGCGTCTACCACACAGAGGCAGCAGCTTCAAACTTGTCCGCAACAGAGCCAGGAAAAGTTTGAGGCTACCACTTCTTTGTTAATAGAGCAGGAAGTGGAGTTTGAAAGGTTACTCTCCAAGAGGGGCGACCTCCCTACAAACTCTTTCCGCTTTCAAACGTAGCTTGGATCGAGTACTTGATGACTGAGGATGACAGAGCCTGCTTCAATTCATATTGGTACTATATATCTGTTTCCCGTCCTTTTTATATTCAATGTTTTCTCTATTGTTTTTCTATGTAATTCAACTATGCAGAGCGTGACCTGCAATAAACAAATATAAAATACAAAAACACTTTAGTGATGAGGTGTTTTCACATCAAAGGTAGAAGGCTTGAGGTTTGGCTTGAAAATAACACGGTTCTAGAGCAGTACTTGAAAAAATTTCAGTGAACATTGTACGTGGGATAGAAACAACTTTACAGAACAGTAAAATTTTGCTTGACTCAAGTACCGGAACCTGTGCCACGTTTTGGCCCTACTCTTGAATATGGAACACATAAAGAATCATCAAGCTATCATCAAACACAGTTCCGGTGAAAGCTTCAAGGAGGGAACTGTGCAAGGAAAAAATGCGGCGTTCGAGAGTTGAAGGCCATGGATCTGTTCAGGGAAGGAGATACACACTAGCGTAGCAGCAGCATACACGCTCGTAAACGTGATTGAGATAACTACGGAAATAAAGAATGGTATGGCCTAGATTGAACGCCTACGCATTTTGAAGTGTCAAAACGATTATTAATGCCGCTCCATTGGTTACAAAGGCTTTGCCCAGTATTTTCACGCCCTCGAAGTTTGGCCTTTTCACTAACGCAAGGTTACTGGGTCATATTCACCGTCAGTACTGTTGGTGGATTGCCTAACAAGTGAACCACACACGTCACTGACGGCGAAGATGGCCCAGCAACCCTGCGTTGGAGGAAAATGGCAAATTCAGGGGCTGTGGAAATACAGGAGCGGGGCCACAACTTCTAGCCTATGTAGCGGCGTTTTGGGTCGTTTTTGACACTTCAAAAATGCGTAGGCATTATCGTTGTAAGCCATACGGCTCGGATCCACATTGTAGCATCTCCAACCACGTTTACGAGCGTGTATGCCGCCTTTAAAGAGCACTGTTCACGATAAACTTCATCCCTCGAATTTTCCTAGGCAAACACTTCTCATGGCTCTCAGAAGCCAGAACAGCGTCGAAGAAACAGGACGAAAAGCTACCCAGGAGCCGCAAAACGGTTTAGAAAAAGTGGGCAAACCCCGCCGCTCTGGGCATGTCCGGCCCCTTTCCGCCCTTCAAGTGACGTGAACAATGGAACAATCGAGAACGTGAGATGAGCGATGGTTTCCGATAAAAAGCCCTGTTCTGTCCTTCAGCCTGAACTTATCTCTTTACTCAGGTCAGCTCCGCATACACATTGGCTGCAAAAGACGGGAGTTATAAGCCCCGTACAACCTGTCCACAATGCTTCCCTAAGCTCAATTTTTGAGGGACCATAAATCCGTTCCCAGAAGGTCTTGTACAACTCCAGAGACATCATTGGAATGAGAATAGGACCGTTTTCAAGATGGGTTTTCAAGATGGGTGAAAAAAACAAAGAAGATATTTTCCCTCCGCTCCACCGACTTGGCTCGTTTATGGAACAAAGAAGGGTTGGAACCCAATAACAGAATCTAGAGGCGGTCGGTGTGAAAAGCGGAGCAGTCGATAGTTAGGGGAATCTCATTATCAACAACTATATTTTTCCAGCTAACCGACCTCTCTGCTGTTAACTGCGCCCGTCTGAAAATGCCAGATAGGCAAACTTTCACAGCATGTTGAAATTGGAAAGAACAATCAAAATGCTGGAAATACAAAAAAGTTAATTTTAACCATGCTGTAGACAGCAACCTTATATTCTCTGAAGATTCTCGGCTCTGAGCCCCATCGAGACAGAATCGGGGCCTTTGACAGTTTGGCTCTTGCTCTCAATTTCTGCTGCTGTTGCTGTTCGGAGCGAACTACAGGTGCTCGGACAACCCAGCAACAAATGCGGCCCGGAAAAAGCAGCAACAGTGGCTCGGACAGCAACCGAAGTCGATTCGCAGAGATTGAGAGGAACGAGGCCGAACTGTCAGTCGCCCTGAGACTGACCGAGAATCGCCTGACAGGTTGTTCTCCCCAGTCGCATTTTCACGATTTGTTACGATTTGATACGATTCGTTACGATTTTAGGGTCGAAATTTCGTAAATCGTAAATCACGTAAAAAATCGCCAAAAACGGCCGTAATTCGCAATCGTAAACCGTAATTCGTAATTACGCACAGCCCCGTTCCCCATCCCCCCAACAGCAATTCAGTAAAAAATAAAACCGCTTCTGATAGCCGGTCGATTTCGACGCTCCGCTTAAAAGACGGCGACGCCTTTTCGATAGCGCAGCGGCGACACACACAATAGCCAACGCCGGTAAATAATCCTGGGCGATAAATTTTGATGCCACGATCTTTTGCTGACCCTTATTGAACAGCTGGCGCCGTTTCTGTAGTGCGTGGCTGCAACGAGATTATGAAGACAGAGTGTGCGACCAACATCAACAAGCTTCGGAAGCGGCCTTGGAAATGTAAGGGGAGGCCCAACGATTCGATTTTATGCGTATTTTTCTGTCCATTACTCCCACAAACCATATAAACCAGAAAGAAAATTGGAACACGACAAGGTCGCTGACTCTTATGCTCCAAAAGTCTGATTCAGAAGGAGTCTACAAATGCTATCAGCTCCCGCAAAGCAGGCTACGTCGAAACTCGAGCTTCGCCGCGAGACGAAGGAAACTAATATGAACAGGGGTGTACGCTATTTAGAACCAGTTTTCACGATGAATCTGATTACACTTTCTAATTTACATGAAATGCTGTTTAACTGAGCCGTGACGGTTTCAATTACAGTAGATGTGTCCCTATGCAAGTTTGAATATAAGAAATCGCAGAAAATTCGACACTAACAAGCCCATGGAGAGAGATGATCTGTGAGAATCGCTGCAAACTTGAAGCCAGCTCACGCTCCTGGAAGTGTATTGAGTAAAGCTGGCCTTCTCCACACCTCGCGCAGTACCCTGTTCCCCTCCCCTTCAGCAACTTAAGAGAATTTGAGGGCGTAGCGAGAAAGTAGCGTCCACAAATTCAGATATTTAATACAAGTTTGACGCTGTGCACCCGACCTAGAGAATCGTGAAGCAGACAAGTTCCGAAGCAATCTATTCGGACGATTGATAAATAATGACGGTTTTTTCGAATCAAAATTTTCCCACCCTGCTGACTTCTTTTGGCTAAATGTATGATAGTTGTTCCAAAGCATACTTTTTCTCCATCTAACTTTTCTCTGATGATTTCAGCGAATTTCCACTATTTTCGAATTCAAAACTCAAATTCAGTGTGTGGACACATTACTAAACAATAAGTATAACTATCTGTACCGCTTCTTTTATAAGTACGAAATCTGTCAACACTGATGGCGAACGTCGTCTAGTTGTGAAAGGTATAGACGATTCAACTACGGAGACAGATATTATGCTCTGATATGGGACAAATAGTGGCATGTATTTCTATGCAGTAGTCAGAACACACAAATTTGAACGGAAAATTTGAAAAAGTTAGGGTTTCACAGAAAGCAGTAGGAAGCACTAGATAGACTGAAAAAAGCGCTTTTGAATACGATATCACACTACGCAATACAAAGCTAGCAGTGCGACAAGAAGGCTTTTACGAACCGCAATCATTTTTTCAACAACCCAACACAAAGCACACGCATTTGCGACCGGTCAGTTTAGCGAAACCAGCAACTAATGTGCGCATCTGCATAGCAGATTTTTTTTTCCTCCATTCTCTGTATACCTAAACATGCTCCATGAAAATGAAATTCAATGATTTACGTTTGTAATCTACATATTCAAAATTGGTCCTCAAATGTACTACTCAGACTAGACGTCAGTAACCATGCTAGTAGTATTCTGTACACGACTGACCAAAGTCACCTCCGGAACACAATAATAGCTAAAGAGTGTATTTACATAGAGCAATAAAAAGAGAAAATTAATCAATGGAAGTGGATGCTTTGATTGAAAAATGCTAAGTTAATGGGATATGTACAGCGGGTGCGGAAACAGCATTTGTAAAAGTATACGCAACAATAGCCGCTTGTCGAAACACGATCGCTGCCGCATTAATAAAATGTTGAGAACTTGAAAGCAGGAACAAAAACTTTTAAACTCAACTTGCCTGATTCAGATATCGTAAACAACAATTGCAGCTTGGGCGCCTCTATAGTACATTGGGGCAAGAGAATGATATCGTTCTTGGTCGGCTGTATCCCAGATTTCCAAATTTCACAGTGGCATCATCCAGGCATACCTTCAAATCGAGAAATCAGCACAGACGAAGAAAGAATAGTAGATTGTAAATGATTTCCCCAATTGTATAGCAGTCCCTCTGATTTATGATGCGGACAAGGTCGAGTTCAACGTAGTTGATCAACCAGCGTGGTGCTGAGAAATGACTGTAATTTTTCACTGGAAAAAGAACCGACTATGACATTTTTTTGCCTCGGAGCAGCTCTTTTAACGTGTTGCTCTATAAGCGTGAAGAAGTAGCTGCAGTTTCGTATTACAGCCACTTCTTCTTCTTCTTCTTTGCAGCCACATTGAGGGTTTTGTCATAGGTTGAGGAACTGGGCGACCAGTAACGGATTCGTCCATAAGTCCACATTACGGTCAGCGTGGTAGGTCCCTCCGGACAAGTTGAATAAATGTGCGGTATCGTGGCCGATGGTACTGCAGTCCGGGCACACACATCAGATTTACCGCTGTCAATCCCAAGCTGACATAAGACATTAGCATTGTAGAGTGACCACAGCGTAATGATGCGAGCGTGCACCTGGCCCTTCTTCCGAGTTGAGCCTCGGATGTGCAGACCTGGGGCGGCACTACTCCCCACAAGTGGGATTAATGACCGCCTTTTCCAGATGACACCGTACAAATCCGAGTATGCTCCTCGCGCAATAGACGGAATCGTTCTTGCTGTGAGTCGTGCCATCTCTGCAGATTGATTCTGCTGGGAGCATCGGCGAATGGCTTTCTGATCTTTCTTTTCTCTGACGGGGTTTAGCACTCTCCAAGAGGGGTGATTTGGTTGTTTGACAATGTTGATGAAAAATTGTTGGGCCTGGAGCTCACAAAGTGCCCCTTTACTGGTAATAAGCGGGTCTCAGCATGCAAGTGATCGACCGGGGAACTTCTTGCACACCCGGTGGCGATTCGAAGAGCCGCATTCTGTATGCGTTGCATCTTAGTCCAAGAGGATTCCGAAACCAGATGCTGCCAAACCAAGTGCCGTATTCCAGTGCAGGCTGGAGAATAGCCTTTATACGTTGTAATAATGGTTTCTTTGCTACTACTCCCATGTTGTACCGCCCAGGGCTCTAAGCACGTTAAGCTTCGCTTTAACGATAGCCTGCTTCTGTTCCGTGTTCTTATGGAATTTGAGCGATGGATCGAGTACGAGTCCGAGAAGTTTTGGGAAGCGGGCGGCAGGCAAACGATCTCCATTCCATACGACATACGGATGTGCGCTGTGTTCAGATGGGTCCACAGAGTACGGATACCGATGACTTTGACGCAGAAATCTTCAGCATTTTGCGGTCGAAGAAGCTTTTCAGAGCGGTCAAGTACTCCGTTAATCTTAGCGGCGGCCACATTTATGTCCCGGATCACGACACAAGACAGTCATATCATCAGCGTAAGCGACCACCTTTGATATCTTGGGGTAGGCGGGCATATCTTCGAGGTACAGACTGAAGAGAGCAGGCGACAATACACCGACTCTGTGGGACTCCAGCTGCAATCGGAATGCTGTTTGAGACATGACCCTGGAACATCACTTCAGCCCGTCTTTCCTTAGTGAATGCAGCTATCCAGCGCTTTTTGCCATGGCGGGATTGATGACTCCAGTAAGTTGTTTGATAAGATACCAAGATTCACTGTGTCGAAAGCCTTAGTGAGATCCAAGGCAACTGCTACAGTTCTTTCCGGCTTATACGCGTTGAAACCATCAATTGCATAGCTCGTAATTTCTAACAAAGCTGTCGTGGTGGAATGCATTTTCTGAATCCATGCTGAAACACCTGTCTCTCGTTGTGCTCTTCCGGCCAGGTCTTTGACGATCAGCTTTTCAGCTACTTTAGCAAAAGAAGACAACAAGCTAATGGGCCGGATATCCCTTGACTGAAGCTTGGGGCTTTGCCAGGCTTGGGCAGCGGAACGACGTTTGCCATCTTCCACTCTGCGGGATAGTACAATTTATTACGAACGAGGAGTTTATCACATCAGTGAGGAGCGGTAGTAAGTCAGTGGGCATCTTCTTTTCAAGACAGCAGGACATATCCCATCAGGACCAATAGCTCTAGAGTTCCGCATTTCCTTTATAATCTTCTCCAATTTGCGTCGTAGTAAACGCTTCGGCCCGTGCTCATAAGCGGGAGGCGGCACAGCTCTCTTTACAGTCACTCTATTCTGCGGACCTCGTTTAGCACTGGTGATGAAAAAACTTTTCCCGAGCGCATAAGCGGCTTCCTTTCCTTGATTTGAATACGCCGTTGTCAGAATTCGATAGTGGAGACGGTGGCGGGTGAGCTTTTACCTGAAAGCTTCCGTAAAACCTTCCAAGTAGCTGCACTGTCCGTCTTAAAGTCCATCTGTCCGGTGAACTTCTCCCACTTCTTTCTTTCTTGTGTCTGTCCAAATCCTTTTTTTGATCTCACTGTCAAGCTTCAGCAACCACGGGGTCCAGATGATTAACCGCTCTCCTCGCATCTCTCGTTCTAATTTTTGTCGAGGATTTCCCTGTTGACATTTGGACAGAACGTCTTTGACGCGACCGATAGGGATAGCTGCATTCATGGCCTTGCGGATTGCGTCAGATAGATGGCACTCCTTCTGGTGCACGCTTCTATTCCACGGGTAATTCGCCGATAGGCGAAGCGCAATCTCACTGAACAGGCGCCAGTCTGCTCGGCCTAAATTAAGATAAGAACGTTGGCGAACACCAGTGCTGGAGTAGAGAGAATTGATAGATCGATGTGGACAAAGACAGGAACGTGGTCACTTGGCAGAGTAGTCGAGGTAGACCATGAGCAGCAGCTAGAAAGGTTGGACGAGACAAAGAGATATGTCTCGTTAGAAGATCGGCCGCTGGCAGGGAGACGAGTGGGCTGGATCATCGTTTAGAATGACCAGGTCGCACCTATCTGCCCATTCTTCGACGTCATTTCCTCTAACATCAGGACCGAGAGACGAGCAAAAGGTGTGAGCGTTGAACTCACCCGCGAAAACGACTGAGGATGAGAGGGAGTAGTCGTGCTCAAGCTGCTTGAGAAGTGGGATAGGATTGTAAGATGAAGGGCATGAAGTTGTAGGTGGAATGTATATGTTGAAAAGAGAAAGGGGTGTTTTTAGGGGAGATGGATTGGGAGGTACTCGAGAGTACCGTCCGTGGGGGTGCTGGGAATGAGGTGTGAGGGAAGTGAAGATAGAACGAAAGTAGAGACTCCACTGCCGAGAGATGACCTTGGAGCATGGTGTAAGAAGTATAGCCTGGGATATTGGGATGAGGATAGGTAGGGGATGGAGAGAGCTTGGTTTCTTGAACCATGATCACGTCTGGATGGAAGTAAGTACGCGCAAAGAGAGAGTTCAGAAAGCTTGGCACGGAAGGCCAAGCTGATTGATATGCACAATGAAAGGGGGGCGATTTGAGATAGAGGAATCTGAGATGGAAGGTGAGGAGCATAACACACAACGAAAAAGATGAGTTATGATGCCTCACAGAACTGAGACCCGAACAGGAGAGAGATGCACCCACCTTTTGCATCCGAAGCACTGGACGCTGGTATGTCTCCAGTTTACATCCTCTCCGCACGTGGCGCATTGGTACTTCTGAGCGGGTCCAGGATTCCTCTCCACGCCGGCCCTTTGTAGGAGAATCCGAAGGAGAGTTGCGGCCGGCCAGCACCTCTCCCCATGACAAAAACCCTCTTTGTGGAGGGATGACGTCGGTTTGCACGGAGGCGATCTTCTTTCCTCCACACTGCCACGGCACGAACGTACGACATCTCGGCAGTGTCAAACAACATTGTCAAACAACCAAATCACCCCTCTTGGAAGTGCTAAGCCCCGTCAGAGAAAGATCAGAAAGCCATTCGCCGATGCTCCCAGCAAAGTCAATCTGCAGAGATGGCGACTCACAGCTTAAAGAACGACTCCGTCTATTGCGCGAGGAGCATACTCAGTTTGTACGGTGTCATCTGGAAAAAGGCGGTCATTAATCCCCATATTGGGGGTAGTGCCGCCCCAAGTCTGCACATCCGAGGCTCAACTCGGAAGAAGGGCCAGGTGCACGCTCGCATCATTACGCTGTGGTCACTCTACAATGCTAATGTCTTATGTCAGCAGGATTGACAGCAGTAAATCTGATGTGTGCCCGGACTGCGGTACCATCGGCCACGATACCGCACATTTATTCAACTGTCCGGAGAGACCTACCACGCTGACCGTAATGGACTTATGGACGAATCCGTTACTGGTCGCCCAGTTCCTCAACCTATGACAAAACCCTCAATGTGGCTGCAAAGAAGAAGAAGAAGATAATGTAGTGAAGGATTTTAGCTTTTCTTCTCTAGCAATCCCTGACAAAATTAGCAGCGCCTTAAACACCATCCGAAATCCTTTTTGTGAACTTGCTGTTCAAAACTGCGTTATTTCTCGAACATTCATCATCATCTTCTTCTTCTTCAGCGTTTGTCCTGCATTGTAGCGGGGTCCGCTTTTCTCAAACGTTGCCGCCATTTGACCCTGTCATTCGCGTTGTCAGGATGGAGGCCTGCAATTTTCATATCTTTGTGCAAGACATCCAGCTATCTCTGCTTAGGTCGTCCTCTTGGTCGCTGGCCCGTCACTTGGAGGCTGCATAGCCGCTTTCGCTATCAGTGTTCTCAGCTCGTAGAAAGCTAAGCCCATACCATCTTTGGCGATTTTCGTGAAGTTTGTCGGAAATGGGCGCGACACCGAATCTTTCACGCGCATGTTCGTTCAGGCTCCAGATCCATACGGGTCGATCCACCACTCCACCTGAGCGTCTTCGTTTCCATCACGCCGAGACGTCATTCTCACTTGTAGGTCTGTTAGTTGTAACGCCTCTGTGCCTTACGCAACCACGGTGATAGACTCTAACCGAATTTGATAAATCTTTGACCAGAGCCTCTCTTAAACCTCTTTATCACACGGACGCTCTGCGCTCAACGGTGCTGCCACTTCAACTCAAACGGCATTGATTATGCGTTGCGTCGACTTCAGCCGGCAAATATTATCTCATAAAGCGTTTATCCAAGATATCAAAACTGTGTGCGCTTTTTGGCAAGACATGTTGTGGGCTTGGTTAGAATCGTCACCCAGCTCGCATTTATTCTTCATGTATTCAGTTTCTTTTACAATGGTCATGGCCAGAATGCTAACGATCTGTCGTGCCAAGCTTAAATTACGGCTTGGACATTTGATTCATTTATATCAAACTGAGGCGATCATCAAATCGTCAGCATACAACAAATGTCGGGTGCTGAACTCTGCACCAATCTCATTATTGATAATATCCATTGATGATGAAGACCAGAGGGACCGGTGCGGAACCTGTGATAGGCTCAAGAGTAAATTCGAAAGGCGTTGATGGCTTCCCTGCCGCGGATCGTTGTGCAACTTGACATCTATCCGACATACACAAAGCTTCACCTTTATCTCATTACGTTGAGCATGCCATATTAACAATGAGGACTCTATCAAACGCTTTCAAAGATCAAGAAAGAGGAGGTGAACCAGCTTCTTCCTTTTCACGATGTCTTTTCCACAAGAGATCAGTCGCATGGATGGCGTCGACAGTATTTTTAGTTCCTGATAACAAATACACTGATTTACATCGGCTCAGCGACATCACGTATTCTTCTATCTAGAATCCTCTCGAAAATCTTCATTTGTATAGTATACAAATTCGGATAAACCCAAATAGTTACCCAACAGTCAGCAGGACTCCTTTCTTTATCTTGAAAATCGGGATTTCATGGTGCTTGAAGCGCCTGATCTGAGGAACCATGCGCTCGAGTCACAATGTAGTTGAACCAGCTAAAAATGCAAGCCAGAGCAGTTTGGTTCCAACTTCAGCTCTTCCCTCAACTCGGTAGCATATATCATCAGGTCCGGTAGCTTGGCACACATTCTTGTCACTTTCTAAAGCCTCTGCTTCCTTTAGCTCGCTGTGATAGGCGACAGCCGCCCCTGTGGAAGAAACGCGAAGAGCATGAGGTAACTGAAGATGCAGGAACTCTTCTGTCGAATGACCGCTTCGAAGTACTACGCCACCTTTATTAGCATATCAACCTTTTATAATGACCGACCATGCCTCATCGTTTGTCCCAGCAAACTTCTCTATGTCCTCCGTCCTTTCGGTTTCAATGTTACCAAACAGAGCCAGAGTGAGAGATCACGCTCGCCCTCTCTCATTCAAGCTTTGATGCTGGGCTTCGTATCGTTTACCTCTCGTTATCGCTTCTGCCTTCTTAGCTTGTACTTTTCAGCGACTTGATGCTCTTTCCAGTTGGCCGGGGTTTTCTCTTTGAGAAAGCGTGGTGAAAACCTTGTTCATTCGTGCACTTGCCTTCAGCCGATCAGTTTCTAACCTTACGCTTCAGTTCTCCTCTGTGTACATCATAAGTCCAAACTTTGTCGTTTCCAAGAACCAGTTGCGACCTTCTTAAACTATACCCTCCTCTTTGCTTCCTCCCAGCTCTCTTCCCAAACGCTTGTGATCTGCGGTAGATGGATCCGACTAATTACTTGGGGTGCGCTTGTCATAGAGTTCTTACTTGATCTTAGCAGGATCATTGAGGTCTGCGCGCTGTTGTTTTGGAAGGCTACATATTAGACCGCCAGATGATCGGACGATCATACGGTACTTACCGCCTCCTGAGGAATAATTTTGTAATCAGTAACTAACGTGCGTTCTATCATCACAAAGAAGTAATCAGTTTACGACTTGATCTGGTTCCACTTAGATACGTTATTATTCGAGCCGCTTTCCTCTGTCATGTATTCAGCGGTATGCCAGGGTCGTGGTGACTACCAGCTAGTCGAGAATCCGCTCTGTATCGTGTTCTTCATCACCATATGAACCCACCTACAAACGGATGCCCGCGTTGCTCGCCTATCCCACGTGTCCGTTCAGAGTCGCCATCTACAACAAGATGATCTTCTACTGGAACGGCAGCGGTTCCACTATCGGGGAGATGCCCAAAAATCATCTTTCAATCGTAACGAGCATGGCCATCTGTGTTGCTGCTCCGCTGAAGAAGCCCATATTGCCGGAATCGATGACAAAACGGCGATTTTCCATAGGACGGTCATCGTACCCGAAGACTTCAACTCAACGAAAATCACGATGACGCTCCAGAAACGATATAACCTCAACTCCGTTTGTCGTTCGCGGACTGCCATTGAAGATCGGCTTCAAACCAGCTTTGTTTGTCAATGTCTTTAGACTTCGCACCAACCATCTTGTTTCTTGCGCGGCACACGCATCAACTCTTCTCTCTTTGAGTGCAGCTGCGACTTCTGCCGCTCGTCCAGTCATCGATCCCACATTCAGAGTCGCGAATCGGGTGGAAGGTAAGTGTTTCTTGCGAGAATCGCCACGCTTCCACTGAGGACTAACCTTCTTTAACCTACGTCGTCCAGACTTCGTAGGTAACCCTCGCATATTTGGCACGTCGGTCGGGCTCCGACGCGCGTCGCTTCTGGGGGACGCCCTGGCTATCGTTTACGGTTCCTGAAGGTCATTCTCCGAACATTCATGTCCACGTTTTTATCGCGTTTGAAAACTATGGGCTCGAAGGTCGTCTCTGGCTTTATAGAAAAAAACGACTTCGTAGAAGTTGAAGATCGTGTTAAAGTCATAGTTCTAAACGGAAAACCAAGTTCTACAGAGGCGAACATCACTGGTTCCTGATGCACCAGCCCACATTTGCGCGGATTTCCTGCGTTGTCATGCTCAATTTCAATAGAGCGGTCGCGTCGCGGTAGCGCTGACCACTGCCTCAGTCTCCCAACACTACCAGCCAGATCTGCCGCCTCCGCGGTCAGCGACAGCGCACACCGGGCATATCGATTTTCGGTCGGTATGGATTGTAAGGGTGTGTCGCGTCACCCGGTCGTTGGAAGTATGATTTCGGCCGATTGGAACGGTAATGGCCACCAGCGCAACCACACGCATTGGGTCATTAGTATCTACACAGAGGCTCAGTTGAACCACTTTCGCTGGATGGAACTATATGAGGCTGTTCACCCAAGAAACTTTATCTTCGTAGTTTTTTTTTGGTTATTAGGTGGATAGAAGATTGCAAAAAATAGGTTATTCAGCCTTTAGAATTTTCCAGAAACGCTTCTGTGTACAGGTGAATTTCCGAAAAGCAATTTTCAGCTACTTTTCATGTACATCATAAACGGAAACGTTTTTTTCTGATCTGAAAGTGCCCATGTAGGTTACCAGCTAAGTCGATTCGATTAGAGTTACCAGATTGGTGATGTTTCCGTCTGCCGAATTCAATGTTTTTAGTTCTTCGAAGGATCAGTCTTAAAAATTGTGACCATGCTCAAAGATGTCGTTTATGTCTGACAAAAACAAGAAATCCAAAAATTTTTTATCCAATCAGACTAATTTTCCATCGAAATTGATGTAGTAGAGAAAACCGTTGTGCAAGGGGCAGATCATGCATTTGTTTGTGAGCGAAATGATGTTGAAATCAAGTTAAAGGAATGCAGGAATGGAGCTTCGGGAAGGAAGGTTTACGAAAATCTCCGCTTTTTGGCGAGATTACACCTGTCTCAGGTGTGGTCCCGCCGGAAGTGGTCAATTTTGAGAATTTAGGTGTGACGAGGTAGGATGGCTGAGTCCAGCGTAGTCGATTAACCCTACTGCCCAATCTTTTGCCGTCTCAGTATAGCGCTTCAGAAGACCACTGCATATACTGCAGGAGAAGGGTGAAAAAATACAAGTCAGCAAGCCTAAAATAGGGTTTTAAAACAGCTGTAACCAAGTTGCAGAATGAGCTATCTCAGGTTTGAGAAAATTTAGAGAAACTAGGCTTGTAACCCTGCCAAGTGAATCCTTAACCGATCCCGGGGACGCTTTACAAAAAAATTTCACTAGGTGTTGACATTTGATGTTTTGAGCATAAATGTCCACACCCTGCTCCAGATCTGTTTGGGTGTGGACATTTTGTGCTCAAAACATCAAATGTCCACACCTAGTAAATTTTGTAAGGCGTCCTCGAGGAACAGTAAGTTTCATTCAGTATAGTTACAAACCTGAAGTTTCTTGGTTTCCTTTCAAGCAGGTAACTCTTTGGAAGTTATGTTACAGGTGTTTCAAAACCCTATTCCAGGATTTGTGGACTGAAAACCGTTTTTGCGTTTTTACCTTGTTCCGCTTTCTGTGTGGCAGTCTTCGGCGTTACATGAGGCGGTAAAGTGCACACATGGCTAAATCGACTGCGCTGGACTCCAAATATCTACTTTCGTCACCTCAATTTCAAAAATTGACGACTTCCGTCGGGACCACACACGAAAGGAAAAAGTGTGAGGCCTGATACTGTGGCGGTGTTCAGCGCATCTATGTTGGACGGTGAAAGTGAGTGTATAGGAGTAAATCGACCGCGCTGGACTCAAATATATTACTATCATGACACCTAAATTCAAAAAAATGCCCTTTTCAGCGGGACCAGACCTGAGATGGTGTGAGGCCTCATACTGTAGCGGTGTTCAGCATCTATGTTTGGAACAGTGAAAGTGAGTGTATGGGATAAATCGACCGCGCTGGGACTCGATCATCGTATTCTACTGACTCATACCTTTACTAAAATGTAGACTTCCAGCGCGATCGCACCTGCGACAGGTGTGGGCCACCTGAAGAGAAGTGCCTTTCAGCGTCTATCTTAAAACTAACAAAATTTCATATAAAGGGTAAATCTACTACTCTCGACTCGAATATCTTATTTTCAAGTGACCCTTACTTTGCAAAAAAATGTGAGGCCTAACACGTCTTGCAAAAATTAAGCACTTTGCGAGATCGAACCCGTGTCGTGTGTTTGGTGTGTAGGTGGGTTTCGGAGAATGAAATTCAGAAACGTAACCAGATTAGATGACATCTTTCGAACCGGAAGTCTACGCATCCGAAGTAACATGTTTTTCTTGGACTTGCGAAATGAATTTACAAACTCATGTCGTTCAAAAACACATTTATTTCTTGAGTCATCCCGTATTCTTGAACTTAGCCAATCCCTTCTTCCTCTCCACGCTGCTTTTCCACCACATCTATACCTCCCACTTCTTCTTCTTCTTCTGCAGCCTCAAAAGTGGTTTTGTCTCATGGGTTGAGGAACTGGGCGGCCTTCCACAGAAGTTACGTCAAGGTCCATTGTTTGTTAAGGAGGTAGGTGCTCTTCGGAGCACATGAACAAGTGCGCCGTGTCGTGTCCGGGAGCACCACGGTCCGGGCATGCGTCTGGTCGGCTGCTGTCGGTCGCCTGATGACACACGTAAGACATGAGCAGAATAGAGTGACCACAGCGCAGCGATACAAAGAGCACATCTGGCTCGTCACCGAGGGTTGAGACTCGGACTCATAGGCTTGAGGCAGCACCGTTTCCCCAAGAATAGGGTTCACAGCCGCCTTTTGCTAGATATCCTCGAACAAATTGCGTGTGCTCCTCACGCAGAAGGCAGAAGCACTTTCCATGTAATGGAGTCGGCCCATCTCTGGCACATCAACTTTACCACGAGGAAGCATCGGCGAACGGCGTCCTAATCTGACCTCTCTCTTGTAAGGCTTCATGATTCTCTTTGACGGATGATTCGGCTGCCTCAGAACATTAATAACCATCTGCTGTGCCTGGAGTTCACAATGCTCGCTTGACCACCACGGCGAATATGCTGAGCTCCGCGTGAGAAGATGTATCACCGGGGAGCTCCTTGCACAACCGGTAGCGGCAGTCCTGGCGCAGCATTCTGCCTGCACGCTGCGAGCTTATTCCAGGAGCTGTCAGACACCAGGGTGCTGCCACACTGGTGCCGCATATTCCAGAGCCGGCTGGAAGTATTGCTCTGTATGGAGTTCTCAACCATAGTCTCTCGGCTGCTTCCCCATGATGTTCCTCCGAGCTCTCAAGATATTAAGTCTAGCCTTGACGACTGTTTGTTTCTGTTCCACGTTATTTGCCATTGAACTTCAGTGAGGATCAAAATAAGGCCAAAAGCAGCTTAGAATTTTGCTGCCTGGCAACAGGTCACCATCCCATTTGACATCTGGATGGGCACTGTGTTCCTTGGTGTTCGTTGTGAACACTGAAACAGAAGGATTTTGCGGCAGAGACTGTGAGCATCATTTTATCGAGGAAGAGCTTCAACTCGACGAGATGAGGCGCTGATCTTGTTAGCCATGGCTTTATCTGCAGGTCACGATCCTGGCACATGATGGTGATGTCGTCGGCATACATAACAAATCTTTACATCATTGGGAGGCTCGGGAACAATCCTCGAAGATACAGGCTGAATAGGGCAGGGGGACAACACTCCGCCTTGCGGAACACCGGCTGCTATTGGAATGCTATCGGATACATGATTCTGGAACAGAACCTTAGCACGGCGACGCCTTTAGTGAACGCTGCAATCCATCGCTTCTGCCATGATATGGTAGCGACGACTTGAGCAGTTTCTCGGACAGCAGTCCCCAGTTAACAGAGTCAAACGCTTTGCTCAGGCCGAGGGCGACGGCCAATGTTCTCAGGGCTTTCTCATGTTGAGACCCATCGACCGCAAAAGCTCACGATCTCCAATAGAGCTGTAGTAGTGGAGTGAAGTTTCCTGAACCCATGCTGATCCCGCTGCTGTCGCTCACATTTTGATCAGCCAGGTCCGTCACGATCAACTTTTTCAGCCTAATTTAGCGACGGGCGATAACAGGCTTATTGGTCGAAAGCCCATTGCCGTAGCTTTCTTTGGGACTTGCCTGGCTTTTGGCAACGGTATCACATTGGCTGTCTTGGCGCAAGCTTGGGGTAGAGTGCAGGTCCGGAAAGAAGTGTTTAATCGATATCTGCAAGCATCGGTAGAAGTTCCGTGGAAGCTTCTTTCAGGATGGCGCTGGGAGATACCGTCAGGTCCGATAGCCTTCGAATTCCGCATTTCTTTGATAGCCTTCTCTACTTGCGTGAGAGTACAAGGCCTCTGTAGCGTTCATGAGCGGCAACCGGCCCAGTTCTCCTAACCGTGACTCTGTTCTGGCACGCCTCGCTTGGCCAATGTGATGAAGAAGTTCTTGCTGAGCGCATAAGCAGCCGCTTTCCTGATTTGAAGACGTTCTCCTCCGAACTCAACAGCGGAGCTCATCGAGGAGCGGACTTGCCGGAAATTTTCTCAACACTTTCCACGTCGTAGTTCCGTCAGCCTTGGAATTCAGCTTTTCAGTGAACTTTCTCCCAGCATTCCTTCTTGTTCTTATCCAGATCGCTGCCTGAGTCTCAAGTTATCCAGCACAGCTTTATGTCCGGGTCTAGATGGTCTGCGGCTCTCTTCTCATCTCTGGTTCCCATCTTCTGCAGCATTTCCCTGCTGACATTTGGGAAAAAAGGTCTTGACACGACCCTCAGGAATTGCTGCTTTGGCATGGCCTTGCCTGGATGGCACTTGTTAAGATGGCGCTCTTTCTGATGAACATCACCATTCCATGGGTAGTCGACCGCATGGCGAAGTGCAACATCTCTGAACAGGGTCCAGTCTGCTAAGCCTAAATTAAGATAGAGTACGATGACGAAAACCAGGTAAGGGCAAGAGAGTCAGAGAGATCAATATAGACAGAAGACGGAATGTGATCACTGGAGAGTTGTGGATGTGGACCCACGTGCAAGCATTAGAGAGATTGGATGACACAAAGAGAGATGTCTGGGCTAGAAGGTCTACTAGGCCGTTGGCAGGGAGACGAGTGGGCTGGTCATCATTGAGGATAACCAGGTCACACTCCTCAGCCCATTCTTCGACATCTTCCCCTCTGGCGTCAGAATCAAGAGCGGAACAGAACGATGTGAAGCATTGAAGTCACCCGCAAAGACAGCTGAAGGGGAGAGTGAGCAGTCGTACCAACTGCTTAAGGAGGGAATAGGATTATAAGAGGGGGGACAAGATGATATAGGAGGAATATATATGTTAAATAGAGATAAAGGGGGTTTTGAGGGGGGAGGTGGACAGGAATGTACTCGAGAGTACTGGTCCTTAGGGAGTATTAGGGATAATATGAGAAGGTAAGGCAGATTGAACGAAGTAGACACTCCGCCCCCAAGAGCTGTCCTTGGCATGTGATAGGCAGGTGTAGCCCGGAATGTTAGGTTGGGGATAAGTGGT
Source organism: Aplectana chamaeleonis (assembly GCA_029168955.1). Taxonomy (NCBI): domain Eukaryota; kingdom Metazoa; phylum Nematoda; class Chromadorea; order Rhabditida; family Cosmocercidae; genus Aplectana; species Aplectana chamaeleonis. The sequence goes on from JAPDOI010000315.1 coordinate 25,192, forward strand.
AGATGGAGAGAGCTTGGTTTCTTGAACCATGATAACATCCGGGTGATGAGAACGATGCGAAGATAGAGAGAGTTCAGATAACTTTGTTGCGAAGGCCGTTGAGATTAATGTGAGACAATGGAACCGGAGGGGGCGGTTGGGTACTGGAGGAATCAGGAGTTGTTGGGGGCAGAGCATAGAACACAACGAAAGGATGAGTCATGATGCCTCACAGAACTGGAGGCCCGAACAGGAGAAGTGCACCCACCTTTGGTATCCGGAAGCACTGGACACTTGTTTTGCCATGCCAGGTAACATCCTCGCCGCAGGTGGCAATACATGGATACTTCCGTGCTGGACCTGGATTCTCTCGACGCCGGCCCTTTCAATAAAATCCTCAGGAGAGCTGCGTACGAGCCAGCACCTCTCCCATGCACAAAACCCTCTTCTCGGAGGGGTTGACGTCGGTTTGCACGGAGGCGATCTTCTTTCCTCCACACTGCCACGGCACGAACGTACGACATCTCGGCAGCCTTCTCGTCCCGTAATTCGATCAGCTCCAGGACGTCTTTGGGAACTTTAGGGTGAAACGTTCTAACGCGCCCTGTAAATTGAATTGCAGTTCTGGAGGCGTTGCATATGGCATCAACAATGAACTTGTCCTTTCCTCATGAACGGGAGCCCGGTTAGCGGATAGCAGGCTACCCTGACTGAGTAACACCTCTTTAAACATGACCCAGTTTGGCCTTACGGTGGTTTGGTTGCCTGACAATGCTTATGAGAGGCCTATGAAAGGTGCCAGGTGACTTGTTGAGAGAGTAAATCCAATGAAACACATATGAGTACATGATCGCCTTCAGCCATAGCTATAGCAGTGACCAGCAATATAGGAAACAGCAAGAGAAGATGATACAAAAGTGGACATCTGGAGAGGACGGCTCTGCCCGTGAAGGAAGGCCGTGAGTAGGGGCGTCTCTCGTTAACGGCAACTTGTAAGATCCTGACAATCCCTGTCAGCAAAAGCTCAAGTAGTTGAGCCCTCTGTCATCGGGATCTAGAGAGGAGAACTCCCGGGATGTAGAGTGAGCATTGCAACTTCGCCAGCCATGGACAACAGAAGACGATGAAAGGGCAGTGTGCACAGATTGCAAAAACGGAGTAGATGGGTCAAACGAATTGGGACATGAGGAGATTGGGGATATAAATATTAACAATATCCCTATGAGGGCAACTTTGCAGCCAATACAACATGAACACCAACACATTCTACAACATTATCATTAGGAGAGCTTATAAGATGAGATGGTATAGAAGGGTTTTTACAAACGTAGAGACGCCCTCCACCATGCGAGATGTGCCGAGGGAGGTGGTGGCTACAGACGTATAACCGGGGAGGCAGGGTAGGGAGGATGTTGAGCTGAAGTTTAGTCTCCTGAAGGAGGAATGACATCTGGACGAAAGCGTTCAATAGTACAATGTGAGCTCCAGCAAGTTTGGCACATGCAGGCCATTGATATTGAGTTGAAAAATGTCTAGACCTTTATGAAGAGGAACACTAGGGGAGAGTTAGAGCAAGAAGTACAACAATAAGTGAAGCATCAATTGTAGTCATTATAACTGGTTAACCCCGAACATTTGAGAGGTGTACTTGCCAGCCGAGGCAACCACCGCACTGAACGCCGTATAAGTTGAGCCGATAATCCCACAATGACAGCAGGGATATCGTGGAGTCTTGCTGGGCGGCCCTACCTAAGCCCTCTCAATGTCCGGCTCGCTAGCAGTAGTATGCGGAGGAGTGCAGCGCCAGCCATTTGCACTCCCATACAGAGAAAACTCCTCGTGAGGAGTTGTTGAAGTGCCAGTTTGATGAGTCTCCTGACCTTCGGTAGTCGACTCCACAGATCCACACCACGTAGGTTGAGCATCTCGGATCCGGCGCTTTCGTCTCCACAGGAACGCTATGTCTCTAAGTTACGCACCGGCGGAAGCTGCCGCTTTATCGCAACAAGGAAGACCGTTTCACCTGACCGCGCCCATTTTTCCGTGCCACCGAGCAATTAGGACACCGACCCGGGAGTTTTCCTTTCCAAAATCGCAAGTCGTTCTGGAACGGAAAATGGGCGTGGCTATGTGCCCCTCCTCCTGCTGAGATAGCACCAAGCTGCGGAAAAAATGACGCGAAGACAATCTCCCACAATGTGGGCACCTCCTTTATGTTGAGCCGTCCTAAAACAAAAACAGTTGAACAGGGAAAACGCAGACGAAAAGGTGCACTATGGCGGTTGTGCACGCAGCCGCACCGCGCACTGTGCCGTTGCGGGACCTACCTGCTTGGAATTTTGCTGATTTCCATCAGCCGATTATATTCTAGGTTCAATTTAGAAAAAAAAACACGATAAAATACCATAGGCAGCTTTACAATGAAAAGAGTAATGGAAAAATTCTCCTTGCGATAGTTCTACGATAAAGGAATAGACCGTCAAGAGATTAACATGCATTGAAGTTCTCCATTTTTCAGAAGTCGGCCCTATGGGGTGTACGTCAGACCGCAGAATCTTCAGGCAATGGCGTCGACGTTTTCTAATTTCTCCAATGTAACGGTACCATGGGGCCTTAAGCAGAGCTGCACTGGGAGAACTTCAGGGTTTGCACCTCGTTTCTCTTCACGAAAAACAGCACCAAGGCCAGGGTTTCCTCTCCTTTCAAAGTCAGAAGAGCCAGGAGCCTAGGATGTGAATCTTCTACACAGACTAGCTTTTCAATTTGATCCCTATCCCAGGTACAGGATGATAGAAAATCCGGTACAGGGATATAGCACGGGAACGAAGGGTTTCTCTTCGTCGACCAATCGACGTCCCTAGTGCTGGAGAGACCCCCCCCTCGATTCAGGGCGCCACCCCTCTCTGTACCGCTTAATTTACGCTTGCACTGAAAATTCGAACCGGTTTCGTGCATAATCTTTCAGGTTACGTCCATAGCAGCGGAAACGACCCTTAGCTCCAAAGTCGACGATGGGGTTTGCATCTTTAACATTTGTTATTGATCTTGCTACTCAAGCGACTCCCCAACAACCGCTGCAGCCGGCCCTTTGCCTCTTTTCAGAGTTTGATCGTCGTGCGACGCGATGGGATGATACAATCCATGAGCATCGATCGAGATCACGTCGAACGTCGACCCGTATTCAAAACAAGCCATCGCGTCGGGCGGCGATCGAACTCTGAAAAGCGGGCTATCGCTGACGTTGGAGGTATAGCGCGGCAGTAGCGGCTGTCACTAATATCGATATCGATATCATTATTACTAACCACTGTGCCGTCCTCTAACACGTTGCATGTGCCAGCCGGGCGAGTGACGACATGCGCCAGCGCTTCAGCGCTGGCGCATGACGCCCGACCGCTTTGCCGCTGGTCTCTGCTATGGAGGAACCCTTAAACCACACTCGTGGCTATTTCGGAGCACCTAGCTGGGCGCCGGGACTCTTCTCATCTAAGGAATGAGCTCTATATACAATTCAACCGCGCATTGTCGTTCCAAAGTCCGGGCAAAGTGTACGCTGGAATGCGAGAGGCGTGTTGTGGGGTTGCGAGTATCCTCCGACAGGGATGTGGAGTCACCTGAGCGGTTTTTGCCTTTACAGCGTCCGTGAAGATCCTAACGCCCGGCAAATCGCGCATCCCCCTGTCTGAGGATACTTCGCACCGCGCGCTGCAGCACGCTCCTCGCAGTACCAGCGTGCACTTTTGCAGACTGACTACTGGCAATGCGCTGTTGAACCTATGTGTTCTGAGTCCCTAGGAATGTATTGCGTGAATCCCAGTGTCTGCTTGGTTAAGTGTATCATCTCTTCGTTCAACTGAGCTCTTGTTCTAGATGTGTTCTCTTCTCTTCTTCTTCTTATCAGCCACATTGGAGTTTATTCTCATAGGCTCAGAAAGGCGGTAACATCACTCGGCTTGTTCCGCATATCACGAGCAGACAGAGAAGTATGTGTGTTTCACGGATATTTTTTCTGAAGTTATCAGCAGCCACGATTTCAAACAATTCGTTTTGGAACCTACTCGAGGGGAGAACATTCTGGATTTATTATTTTCAAATGGGGAAGATTTTCTAAGTAATGTCTCAGTCAATTCACCAGTTGGCGACAGCGACCACAGGAGCGTTTCTTTGGATATCCCGCGGTAATGGTATTGAACGTCCCCCGATTTCAAAACGATTGTTCAGCAAAGGCGACTACACTTCTATTTCGCTATATTTGGCCAACACATTGCGGTAAGGGTCGAAACTCGTTCGAGTCGGCTTCATCAGCTGGACGAAAAGTACACATGATGTTCTCTGGCCATTCTTGAGCATGTTATTGATATGTTTATTCGCTTGGCTTGGGTTTATCCCAGCAAATCTAACACTCCCACTTCATCTCCGCAACATGTCCGGATCACAGAACACTTCTTCAGTATACAAACTATCCGGTGATTGGGCTGAGTACAAAAGCTTTTCTAAAAGTTTGCAGAACAGCTAATGAAATACACCAGAAACGTCAGAGAAAAATATCATAGAGTCAGAAACAGAAGCAACGTTTTTATGTCAAATTTATGAAAAAGCAGACTTAGTTTCCAAATCACATTTCGGTGCTCTGAAGCAGAATGGATCGACTTTTGTTGAATGATCATGATAGAGGCTAATGCATTAGGGCCTAGAGTTTAGCAAAGTGTTTTCTGGAAGATGATGGCTTTCTTCCTGAGTCTAGCGTCCTCAACAACCCCCAATGCACGACTTTCCTTATTTTGATGAAATCACGATCTATGAACACTCTGACGGAAATGGCCTAATTCTTATTCATTCACTCCTGATAAAATCCTCTTTATATTTGTTAAGAACGTTGCGCATGTAATTGCCTATCCATTATCGTACATATTCAATCTGTTTGATGAGCCTTTCCTGAGGTCCCTCGACTTTGGAAACACTCCTACATCACTCCCTCTCCTGAAAAAGGAACCGTCCCATGATCCCGGAAACTACAGGCCAATCAGTATAACTTCTCTGTTCTGCAGGCTTTTGAGAAAATTTTAAATTTGTCCCACATCCTCAAGCATATAGGGGCTAAATAATCTCATTCCCTCCATGTCAACATGGGTTTGTTGGTGGGAAATCAGTTACGACAAATATGCTGGAGACTCTTGAAGATTGAAGATTTTGCCAGCACTCGATAAGTTAGCCACAAAAAGCTCATTCACGTACTGGAAAAGCCTGGTTTCCATGAAAATGGGCTGGAAACTGGATCAAATATTTTTGACTGGAAGAACGTTCCAAGTTCGTACAAATTCGACTTTATTTGAATGCTTTTGAGGTCAAAAGTGGAGTGCCACAAGGAGGTGTACTAATGCCGATATACTTTAACATTTTTTCTGCTGATCTGGGTGAAGAATGATTTTGCACACAAAAAATGGGGTCAAGTTAAACATGTAGAGACACATGCCGACGACCTGTAATTTACAGGAGGTCTCTTCCCCACTTTATACAGAGCGCTTGCAAACAGCTATAGATCGTTTACAAGCATGGTCAAAGACATGGCAGATTCCGATTTCTCCCGGAAAGTCTTTCTGGATGCGTATTGGTTTCTTCCGTGCTGCCCACTTCGTATAATATAGATGCCCAGGGTATTGAGAGAGTCAGCCAAATCAAGGATCCTGGTTTCTTGTATGATGAGAAACTTGATTTCAATTCTCACATAAAGAGTTGTACAAAAAGGTCGTGCAACCGTACCTTATCAAATTTTTAAGGCTCTCACTACAAAAAGACAGTAGCTTTGTCCTTTTGAGAGTTTACAAGGTTTACGTTCGTCCGCTTGTTGAAAAATGGTACGGCTGTCTTCTCTCCGTACAAGAAAAAGACATCACTTCCTCAGAGAAGGTGCAGGCGAACAACTTTACTAGAAAGATATTAATACGGCGTGGGAGGGTTTCTGTACTCTAAAATTCCAAACGCCAGGATTCAGAACCAATATTTCACAACATAGCGAACCTCGAGTCACGGCGTGAATTGTTTGACATTTGTATGGTGCACAAGCTTTGAGGCAGGATGTCTGGTGCTAAATTTTCACACTTCTTCAGTATAGTCTCTCGAAAACATTGAGGTGGTGGAGAGGAAAACATCATTTGCGAGGCCGAAAACCACAATTAGATGCAAATTCTTCTACAGTAAGGGCGGGTTCAGCGTATCTTCGTGTCAGTAGTGCCACACTTACTTCCAGTTCAATGATAACATTCAAGCGGGGAATGGCCAAACTCTTGCTGAAATCATAGGCGTTTTTTGCGTATCTGAGCTCATGTTTATTCATTCGAGTTTTTTCTTTTTAAGCTGATAGTGTCTTATACAGCGTACCTAAATAAATAAATAATTGTCTGGCAGAGCATGAAAATAGATGTAGTGAATCACACCAGTATTTTGATGTCAGGGACATTTTATCCGGGACTGATTCGTCGATCCCTATGTACGTGAGGCTTTGAGTGGCAATAAGAATTACCGCAACATAGATTCACTAAGAGTGACGCAGGAGCGTCTGGGCAGAGTCTTCTCACTGTCATCGACTGTAGGAGGCACACTACCAAGGACTGGGGTTTAGGAGGGAACAGGACAGTGGTATTCAGACACACAGAATGTGGTGTGCCTGATGTGCTGCAGCCTCCTTCCCTTGTGAGTTCAGGAGGTGGCCCATCTTTGACGATCCACTGTAGAAATGGCAGCATGCAGCGGTGTGCGAATATTACGGGGATGGGGATCTGATGACAAGAGGGGGTAGTTGGGATGTGTGGCATTCTTGACGAGATGCCAATGTGGAACTGTTGTGACTGCAGTTAGCAGTGCTGTTTTGACAGGCGTAGGGCTTATTATTGAAGATGGGATATAGGTGCTGATTTTGGGCAGCCAGTGATGACATGACACGAAGTGCAGTGTTTTGTATTGCACGTTGTAGCTTGCTCCAAGAGGCATCTGACAGGTGTCTAGTCCATATCGGGGCTCCATACTCCAGAGTAGGCTGTATCATAGCCTTATATGTTGATGCGTAAAACTTCCTTTACTTGTTGGTACTTATGTGGTACCCGACAGAGTACGCAGAGGATTTTATTTCGCGTGTTGGCAGTTGCAGCTCGGATGCGCGCGCGTTTTCATTAAAGCGCAGTGAAGGATCCAGAAAGATTCCAAGTAGCCGAGGGTAGCTTAGAGAGGGGCAACTGGTTTACCTTCCCAGGAGAAAACTCCTGGGATGTAGCTGATGCTTGCAGCCGGTGCATTAGTGCACAGAATTGACGCTTTATACTTTGGAAGGAGAGACCTTTAGCTGCTTCTGATTCGAGAAATTTGGCACAAGCTGGGTAGAGGTATTTGTCTCATCTCTGCAATGGTCACGATCGATAACAGAGTCAGTGCATACAATTTAGTGATATCATCTGGGTATACAGACATAGGCGAATGTTGGGCGGCGGCTTCCGGAATATCGGATAGATATAAGGAGAATAGGCTTGGTGATAATACTCCACTTGAGGAACTTGCCCGCCTTCAAAGGGGAACCGACTTCGGCACAGGTGTCCGTCAAATTTCACACGTATGGAGCGATCTTTGACGAAGTTGTCAGTCCATCGTTTGTACCAGTCGGGCATGTCACAGTCCAGAATCGATTTTTGATAGCAAGGAAGTGCTGCATGACATTGTCAAAAAGCGGCAGTCAGATCACCCACGACATTAGACTTCTACCGGCGGGAGCTTTTCACAAACCAGCAATGATGTGTTCAGATATTGAAGTTAATGCGGTGGTGATGGTGGAGTGCGCCTCTTTGGAAGCCATGCTTTGATGGACGTTCTGCTGTAGTGCGCCTTGGAGATGCGGGCTTATGATTTTTCCGCCAACTTAGCGATAGGGGACATTAGGGATATGGGGCAGTGACGTTGCTTATCTTCTGGTTTGCCAGGCTTGGGAACTGGGAGAACAGTCGCTTGTTTCCAACGAGCAGGATTAATACCAGTGGTAAACGACAGATATAGATAAGATCACTGAGTACCTCTCTGCGTACTGTTCCGGCAAATGCTTCAGATGAACGGCTGAGAAATGCCGTCTGGTCCCTTCTGCCCTCACCTTCATCGACTTGACGATGGTAGAGACGGTAGAAGCAATTATGGCAGTGCACGTCAAGTGTCGACCTGAGTTTTCTGATCGCACGTAAAGTACATCTGTGCTCTTTTTGTTGCGTTGCGCGATGAAGCAGAAGCATAGAGCTTTACCAAGCTGACAGGCAGCCTTGTATCCGGAATTCAAATTCGCCCGAGGGGAACTGCAAGCGTATTGCGCGCAGGTGTCTTCTTCCCAGATAGTCGTTTTGAAGAATGGTCCACGCTTGTTTGCTATCAGTCGCAAAATTGATGGATTCGGTACTCTCTCCAGCGTTTCCCTGCTTGTAGCCGTTCAGCACTTTTAGGAGATCTCCTCCTGATAGTAGTGAAATGCACGGATCGGAAGGATCAGTTCTGCGTCATGTCGTCCCGCAAAGATTAGCTCCAGTGCTTTCCTTTGGCACGATGCAGGGTGGAAACGTTCTTACACGACCGGTCGGAATGGCTATTCTGGAGGCTTCGCATATGGTGTCGACGACGAACTTATCTTTGTCATGAACAGAGCCAGCTAGCGGATAGTTGGCTACCCGGCTGAGTAGCACCTCCTTAAACAGGACCCAGTTAGCCTTATTGTAGTTAATGTAACATTTGCTACGGGAGCCACAAAAGGTCGCGAGATGACGATTATGATGATCCAATAAGCATTGTTGTTGGGTACATGATCACTGGATATGGCCAGCAGATGTGAACCAGTTACAAGACATGGCAGAGAGAAGCAGAAACGAACGTGATATCAGGTGAGGAGGGTCTGCCTGTCGACGGGAGACGAGTAGGAGAATCCTCGTTTATAGGAATTAGGTCACAATCATCCGCAAAAGTTTCAAGCAGTTCTCCCTCTGTCATCGGGATCTGAGGAGGAGAACCAGAAGGGGAATGAGCATTGAAGTCACCAGCCATGACAACAGATGAAGATGAGAGGATTGAAAATACATCATGCAAGTAAGTATGAGGGATCAAATGAGTTGGTACAAGAGGTGGATGGTGAAGAGCAAACATTGACAATATCCAGAGGACAGCTTTGGTAATACTATATGAACTCCTATACGATCAACAACATTGCCACAAAAGGTCAATAAGAGTGAGATGGAATTAGAAAATTTAACAAAAAGTTGACACGCCACCATGATGTGATGTACGGGGAATACATAGGATGTATAGCCCAGGGAAGGCGGGGTTGAGAAGAGGCTCATGCTGTTTAGACCAGGGTGCTTCCGGGAGATTGGCAGCGGACTCCCTACAGAGAGTCCGCTGGGAGTCCTAGTCTCCCCTGCAACAGGAGTCCTGGTTTTCTCCTGTAAGAGTCCTGTGATTCTCCTGTAGGAGACCGGAACATGCACGGTAGCTTGGAGGAATTTCAAATAACGTTTGCTGGTATTGGCCAAAACCGCCCTGCTTTCGAATTCTTTTAAAATCGAAGCATGATTATCACACTTCCCTCGTTGACAACTTTGTCAACGGCAAATTTTTTCTATAGGGGATGAAGCCCCAACAGCATTCTCTTCCCATTCCCCAAGAAATGTGGAACTCCGGCCTCAAAGCACCCTAATCAATCAATGAAGGGGGCGCCTCTGCCGGACCTGCAGGGCGAATCGGCTCTCCACCAGGGGTGTGCGGGAAAACAGAAAATCGAGCTTTGTCAGAAAACAGAAATCAGAAATGAAAGGCCAAAACGGCCAGAAAAACAGGAATCAGAAAACAGAAAATTCTCAGAAAAAATACTCATTGCATTTTAATTTTTTCAAGAGAAAGAGTGTAATTCTGAACATCTTTCCTATACATGTAATACAAGATCTACGAGACTGGACAAATAATTAGTAAGACATTGATAGTAGCGATGGCACGTCAATGACAGGTAGATCATCTTTGAAAAAGCACTCACTCTGGAGAGTTTTAGCCGATGAAATAGCCCACCAGGCTCCACATGAGCGGTTCTGATAGCGTTAATTCTGCGAATTTTCCTTGATTGTCTCTCGATTATTAGACGGCCTTTAAAGATCATGTTGAGTTCACCAGAAACAGTCCCAGAAGTAGCTGAGAAATAACCAAGACGTGACAGGCACACCAACCACGCGACGCGGCCTTTTCCGGCCTGCCGAGCAGCCGCCTTGGCCTCCTGCAGCTCGGCAACAAGTGCCAACAAACTTGGGGTAGTTGAACCGACCGCGGTGTTGACATTCAAATCAACATGCCTCCGAATTGCCTCAGGTAGCTAAAGCTTCAATCTCTGCAATGTTGTACAAAGTCCTGCAAAGTGCACGCTGATGGTGGAAGAGTGCTGCGCCTTGGTTAGATTATCCTCAGACAGGGATTTAGGGTCCACCCAAGCGGTTTTTACCTTTGGTACCCAGGTGATCCCATCATCCCTGTTCGAGGATACTCGCAAATCGCGCCGCAGCTACGCTTTTCGCAATCAGCGTGCATTTTGCGGACTGAACGGCAAATGTCGGTGCTTCGAACTGTACATCCCTTTGAGAGCATTATTTGACGTCCCTTTAGGACGAACATTTTTTGGCGGTTATTTCTAGGCTACCACGCGGCTGTCTCAGCTACTTTCCGACCATTTTCCGGCTATCACACAAGAAAGCAGGCATTTCTTGGCTACTTATTAGCTATTGATCGGGTGAATTTCTCAGAGAACGCCAGTGCGTCAGCACAGTAGAGGTTGCATCCCTCACACAGCAGCTGCTGCTGACAGGGCAACAGCGGCATTAGCTTATTGGTATCCAGGGTTCAACCCCAGCAAGTCAGTTGGAATCATATACCGCTGGCCTGCAACAGCGGCCGTTGATAGCGAAGGTTTGCACTCGAACTTTGGCTCCCAGGATACCTACCCTATTGTTGCCGAAGTACTGGTAGTAGGTGAGCAGTGTATGAGATAAAATCAGTTGCTGAGTTCTCTCTACATGAGAATGGAGGTTTTACCATCACAAAGTGAGGAAAGTGAAAAGTTGCAATGAAATGCACAAAAATAGCTTAGAACAGCTATTTGGTGGGAGTGCGCACGAACAAACACGATTCGTATAAGTGCTGGTTTTTTTCGTTTAGCAACCTATTCATGCTTATGCGGAAGTGGCAACTGCCGCGCAATATTTAGTGAAAAATGAGAAATCAAATGTTTGATACCGCTTTACCGAGCATCTGATTTCTCATTTTTCTATTGATAATCCACCAGCATTTGTGCTGCTCCGCAGAAAGTATGAATACGGTGTGTAACAGCAAAGTCGGTACAGACGACAAAACAAACATACATAGAAATTAAGTTAATTGTGGGCAAGGTGACAACCAGCAATATTTTGTTCCTGGAGCTGTCGAACAGACCTAGTTTTTATGTTTGATTTGGCTGATTTTTTTCTGATTTTTGCAAGTTTTTCCAGAAAACAGAAAGGCCAAAATGGCCATGGAAAAACAGAAATCAGAAACCTCTCACACCCCGCTCTTCACCCCATGCACACGTTATCGTACACTGCGCGGGTTCGATAAATACTTCAACGTGCGTGTTCCAGGTCACCTACCGGAGCTGTTTAGTCCTGTAGGAGACCCCGTGCGGAAGCGATGCGGCACCATGTCCTGTAGGAGACCGCTTTGCTCTAGTTCGGTCTCCTACAGGACAAAAACAGCTCCTGTGGGAGACCGCGATCGTCGTTTTCCCGCGTAGGAGTCCGCTGCCAGTGTCGGAGTGGAACAAAATGCACAGCCGTAAAATATATTGCGTCGTGTGCAACTGCACGCTATGCTCCACACTTTTACGCGCAAATATGCAAAATCGCTCCATCCAGTTAAAGCAGAGTTTTGGGCGAAAAGTTATGTTAATCAGCGAGGTATTTCTCCTGTAAAAGCATATCCAGGCTGGTTCGACGACATTTAAAAGCGTTCAGCTGATTTTGGAAGTGAAAACTCCCAATGGAAGACAGAAAAGTCGATCTTATTTCCTTACTCAATCGTTGATGAAGTTCATATTTCCGGCTTGCAGAGTCCATGTTTTCACAAATCCTTCTTCATGGCGGATTTTTTTCTTCCTTCTTGTACTCAGCAGTTACGATTAAAGAATACAATGAGTTTGTAAGAAACTTATTATTAGATTGCGCGTCAGTTTAATGAAATTTAGTCACCCTATCTCCTGAAAAATCAAAAAGTTATGCTAGACCTATCAGTGGGATCCCATATCAAATGTAGTTGTGAGAGTTCAAAAGAATGGTATTAAAGGGAACTTCGACAAAGCAAAATGGAAAGTGAAAGGCTGGACGTGAATATAGTTGATCAAGGCACAAAGTAAGTGGAAAACTAGAAGAAAATTACAATCACTAAATGCAAACCACTTTGGCTAATGGGATGGAGAAGTATGAAGAATAAAACATTAGAAAAGGGTTTTCTTTAGCGAAAGAGGTAATATGCGTTTTCCAGCTGCGCCGATTGTTGGCTGAGCGTTCATTTATATCAATGAAAGGGTTCAAGAAGCGTTTAACACGAATGTGTCAGATTTGAATTTAATATCACCTAATGGGGTTATCTGGTGTGCTGATCACGGAATATTAAAAGCACTCTATCGAGGGAAAATTACAGAGCAACACACGACTTCCGACTATTTAGTAATCTCTACTATTGATGTGGCTCAAACTTTCTCTGAGGGTTTCTTGGAGTTGAAGCGAACACCGAATCTGAGGTCCATTTATCGATTTTGAGCCATGAATACGGTGGTATGTTACGGTGGAGTATAAACTTGGTGAGGCTGGTCAAAGTCTCAGATTTAATTCAAAAGTTCTATGCCGGGATTATTCGATGCTGAATATTAATTTGATGTTTATTTGTCGATTTTCGGATTATTAAGGTACGTTTCCTGCCCCCTGTGGTAAAACATATGGCGCACGCATACCGTAACCTACATTAAACCTCAGAATTTCCTGGACAAACGGACCAAAGAATCGTGTTTGGTACCCTATATTACCCCTGCATACACCTTTGGGAGCAAGAAACTCGAAATTTTTCTTCAAACACCCAAAAAATCCGTGATGTACCCTTACCCGGCCGCAGAGGCTTTCGAAAAACGCCTACAACTTTTTCAGAGTGAGTCTGGAGGCAGCTGCGAAGGAAATATTCTTACTCCACGATCCGAAAATGGTTCTGCTGGGCGAGATGTCGTACGTTCGTGCCGTGGCAGTGTGGAGGAAAGAAGATCACCTCTGTGCAGAACTGACGTCAATCCCTCCACGCGGAGAGGGTTTTTTTGTCATGGGAGAAGGTGCTGGCAAACTGGCAGTAGCTCTGGAGGATTCTTCTACAAATGGCCAGGCGCCTGAAAGGAATCCAGGCACCCGCCGTTGAGAGAAGAAGTACCCAAAAGTGCGACGTGGCGCGCAAAGAAACGTCACCATTGGTAAGGAACCAGCGTCCAATGTTTTGGATGCGAAAGGTGGAGTGCACTTCTCTTGTTCGGGTCCTCAGTTTCTGGTGCCAGGCACCACGATTCTTCCTTTCGTTGCATTGTGTGCTCCGCTCCACTCAACTCAAATTCCTCATCTACCAACCGCCCCCATTCAGCATTGTACATATCAATCTAAACGGCCATTCTGTACCAAGCTTCTTGAATTATCTCTCTTTGCCCGTACTCATCACCCGGATGTTATCATGGTCCAGGAGACCAAACTCTCTCCCTCTGCTACCTCTGAGACATCCAAACATCCTGGGCTATACTGCATATCATACTCCCAGGTCATCTCAAGGAGGCGGAGTCTCTACTTTGTTCTGTCCTCTCTTCCCTCTCACATTATTCCAAACACTCCAGTGGATTGGCACTCTCGAGTACATCCCCATCCATCTACCTCTTAAAACACCACTTTCTCTTTTTAACATATATCCCCTCTCCTTCTTCCTCTCTTGTCCCTCAACATACAATCCTATCCCCCCTTCTCAAAGCAGCTGCATGACTGCTCTCTTTCTCCCCCAAATTGTTCCTTGCAGGTGACTTGAATGCGCACACGTTCTGCTCTCGTCGCTTGATTCTGATGCTGCAGAGCAAGTGGACAACGAAGAATGGGCGGAGGAGTGATCTACATCTTAAACGATGGCCAGCCCACTCTGTCTCCCCTGCCAACGACCGATCATCTAGTTCAGACATCTCCTCGTTCCCTCCTAACTCTCTAAATGCCTGCTCTTGGTCGACATCCAAAACTCTTTCCAGCGATCACATCCCTGTCTTTGTCGATATTGATCTCTCTAACTCTCTTGCTCCCTATACAGGTGTTCGTCATCGTTCTCATCTTACTTTAGGCTGCTTGCAGACTGGGAGGCCTGTTCAGGAAAAAGGGTTGCGCTCCGCCAAGCGGCTGATTATCCGTAGAGAATGGCGATGTACACCAGAAGCGAGCGCCACCTATCTGATGCTATCTTGAAGCGCTGGCGAAAGCTGCACGATCCCTGAAGGCCGCGTTAAGACCTTTCTTCCCAATGTCACTGTGGAAACACTGCAGAAGATAAGGACAAGGGACGCCAAAGAGAGCCGCAAATCATCTTGACTCCAGACATCGCTGCGCTGGATGATGAGATCAGGAAACGACGCTTGACAAGCACAAGAAGGTAACTGGGAAAAGTTCACTGAGAAGATGAACTGTCCAGAAATGATGCAGCAGCAACGTGGAAGGCGCTTGAAAAGGATCTCCTGAAAGTTCACCTCCGCCGAAACAATTTCCATGATTGAGTTTGAAGATGGAGTCTTCAAATCAGGGAAGGAGGCCGCAAATGCTCTTTGCGGAAGCATTTTTTCATCACTAGAACCAAAAGAGAGAAAACAGAAACAGACCAATTCGTGGCGCGGGAACTCCGTAAGTTGCCTCTCGGCGGATGTAGATGATGCGGCCGCGCCTGCACAGGTCGAGAAGGCGATAAAGGAGATGAGCAACTCGAAGGCATTAGGGCCAGATTTGTTTGAGCCCTGCAGTCCTGGAGAGACTGCCCAGTGAATCACGTCCCTCGGCTGGTTGACGTCATAAATACATCGTTTCGTACATGTATTTTACCCCAAAATTGGAAAGTGGCTCGTGCGTTATTCCACTCCTGGTCGAAGCCGGGAAAGTCACCATCCACGGCTAAAAGGGTACCTGGCTTTGATCAGTCATTTCGCCCATCGCCAAAATTCAAGCCGAAAAACTGGTCAGAGGAGCTTGCCGAGCATAACAGCCAACAGCAGCACCAACATGGTTTCCGTAAATTATCATTCCACCACTACGGCCTTGTTGGAAATTGTGAGCTATGTGCTGGATTTACTTCAATGCCATCAAACCCCAACGTACTTTCGCTGGTGTGGCCCTTGACTTAACAAAAGGCATTTGACACTGTCAATCTAGGCCTACTATCAGAGAGTTCGCTGTTGAAGTCTACCATCAAGCCATGGCAGAAGCGGTGGATAACTGCCTTCACTAAAGGACGTCGGGCAAATGTGCTATTCCAGGGACATGTTTCCAATAGCATCCCTATCGCCGCTGGTGTCCCTCAAGGAGGAGTTTTATCGCCTGCACTTTTCCAGTTTATATCTGGAAGATCTGCCTGTTCCCCTCAAGACATCAAGGTCGTTGCATACGCCATGAGATGATATTACTATCCCGTGCCGAGATCGCGACATTAAGGTAGAAGCCACCAGTAAGTGATCAATGACTACTTGATCGAGTTGAAATGGGCTTCTTCGATCGCAAAATGCTCACAGTCTCTGCCTTTCCAAATCGTCCGTCACCGTCTTTTTCCACTGATAATGCAGAGCACCAGTGCCCATCCTATGGTGAAATGGGACGAAACTCAATTGCATGGCCACCCGATTCCCCCAAGCTGCTTGGACTCGTGTTGGATCCCTTCTTCTTCTTCTGCAGCCTCAAAGTGGTTTTTGGTCATATGCTGAGGAACTGGGCGGCCTTCACAGGATTCGTCCAAAGGTCCACATTGTTGTTATGAGGTAGGTCTCTTCGGGCACATGAACAAAGTGCGCCGTGTCGTGTCCGGGAGCACCAATAGTCCGGGCATGCGTCTGGTCGGCTGCTGTCGATCTTGTTGACGGGGGCGATACAGACATGAGCAGTAAATAGAGTGACCACAGCGCCAGCGGATGCAAGAGTGCTTAATGGCATCTGGTAGCCTGTCTGCGTCGAGTTTGAGACTCGGACCTCGCAAACCCGAGGCGGCACCGTTCCCAAGATAGGGTTCACAGCCGCCTTTGCTATAGATATCCTCGAACAAATTGCGTGTGGCTATCCTCTACGCAGAAGAGAACGGGAAGCCTTTCCATGTTTGAGAGGCGCCGGCCCATCTCCTGTTGCACATCAACTTTACGAGGAGCATCAAGAACGGCGTCCTAATCGACCTCTCTCTTATGGGCTTCATGATTTTCTTTGACGGATGATCTGCCGCTTGCCTCAGAACATTAATATACATCTGTTGTGCCTGGAGTTCAGCTAAATGCTCCTTGACCGGCAATATGCAGGCCTCCGCGTGAAGATGCTCCACCGGGAAGCTCCTTGCACAACCGGTAGCAATTTCTAAGCGCAGCATTCTGTTGCCACGCTGCAGCTTATTCCAGGAGCTGTCAGACACCAGGAGTGCTGCCACACTGGTGCCGCATATTCCAGAGCCGGCTGTGAAGTATTACTCTGTAGAGTTCTCCAATATAGTCTCTCGGCTGGCTTCCCCATGATGTTCCTCCGAGAAAGCTCTCAAGATATTAAGTCTAGCACTTTGACTGACTGTTTGTTTCTGTTCCGCGTTTTTGTGGAACTTCAGTGAGGGATCAAGAATAAGCGCCAAGCAGCTTGGGAATTTTGCTGCATGAAGCAACACAGGTCACCATCCCATTTGACATCTGGATGGGCACTGTGTTCCTTGGTGTTCTGTTGTGAACACTGAAACAGAAGGATTTTGCGGCAGAGACCTTCGCGAGCATACATTTTTATCGAGGAAAAGCTTCAACTCGACGAGATAGGCGCTGATCTTGTTAGCGGGCTATCTGCAGGTCACGATCCCTGGCACATGATGGTGATGTCGTCGGCATACATAACAATCCTTACATCATTGGGAGGCTCGGGAATGTCCTCAAGATACAGGCTGTAGATAGGGCAGGGTGAGACAACACTCCGCCTTGCGGAACACCGGCTGCTATTGGAATGCTATCGGATACATGATTCTGGAACAGAACCTTAGCACGGCGGCCTTTAGGTAGAACGCTGCAATCCATCAGCTTCTGCCATGCATGCATGGTAGCGACGACTTGAGCGCAGTTTCTCGGACAGCAGGTCCCAAGTTAACAGGAGTCAAACGCTTTGCTCAGGTCGAGGGCGACGGCCACCGGTTCTCAGGGGCTTTCTCATGTTGAACCCATCGACCGCAAAGCTCACGATCTCCAATAGAGGCTGTAGCTTAGTGGAGCGAAGTTTCCTGAACTCCATGCTGATGCTGCTGTCGCTCATTTTGATCAGCCAGGTCCCGTCACGATCAACTTTTCAGCTAATTTAGCGACCTTGGGCGATGAATAGCAGGCTTATTGGTCGAAAGCCCATTGCCGTGCTTTGCGGGACTTGCCTGGCTTTGGCAACGGTATCACATTGGCTGTCCTTCCAAGCTTGGGGTAGAGTGCAGGTCCGGAAAGAAGTGTTAATGATAATCTGCAGAAGCATCGGTAGAAGTTCCGTGGGGAAGCTTCTTCAGGATGGCTGGGGAGATACCGTCAGGTCCTGATAGCCTTCTCGGGAATTTCCGCATTTTTCTTTGATAGCCTTCTCTACTTTGCGTGAGGAAGTAAAGGCTTTCAGAAGCGTTCATGAGCGGCAACCGGCTCAGTTCTCTTCAACCGTGACTCTGTTCTGCACGCCTCAGCTGGGCACGTGTGATGAAGAAGTTCTTGCCGAAACGCATAAGCAGCTCCGCTTTCCCTGATTTGAAGACGTTCTCCTCGAACTCAATAGCGGAGCTCATCGAGGGAGCGGACTTGCCGGAAATTTTCCTCCAACACTTTCCACGTCGTAGTTCCGTCAGCCTTGAAATTCAGCTTTTCAGTAGAACTTCTCCCAGCATTCCTTCTTGTTCTTATCCAGATCACCTGCACTGAATCTCGTTATCCAGCGCTACAGCTATGTCCGGGTCTAGATGGTCTGCGGCTCTCTTCTCATCTCTGGTTCTTATCTTCTGCAGTATTTCCCTGCTGACATTTGGAAAAAGGTTCTTGACGACCCTCAGGAATTGCTGCTTTCATGGCCTTGCGGATGGCACTTGTTAGATGGCGCTCTTTCTGATGAACATCACCATTCCTATGGGTAGTCGACCGCATGGCGAAGTGCAACATCTCTGAACAGGGTCCAGTCTGCTAAGCCTAAATTAAGATAAGTGCGATGACGGAAAACCAGAGTAAGGAGGCAAGAGAGTCAGAGAGAGATCAATATAGACAAAGATTGGGAATGTGGATCGCTGGAGAGAGTTGTGGATGTGGGACCACGTGCAAAGATTAGAGAAATTGGATGACACAGAGAGATGTCTGGGCTAGAAGGTCGGCTGCCGTTGGCGAAGGGGAGACGAGTGGGCTGGTCATCATTGAGGATAACCAGGTCACACTCCTCTCAGCCTGGCCATTCTTCGACAATCACTTCCCCTCTGGCGTCAGAGACTTCAGAACGGAACAGAACGTGTGAGCATTGGGAAGTCAAATCTTTTTCGCAAAGACAGCTGAAGGGGAGAGAGTGAGCAGTCGTACAACTGCTTAAGGAGGGGGAATAGGATTATAAGAGGGGGACAAGATGATATAGGAGGAATATATATGTTAAGAAATAGAGATAAAAAGTGGGTTTTGAGGGGGGTATGGACAGTGGAAATGTACTCGAGGAAGTACCGTCCTTAGGAGTATTAGGGATAATAGTATGAGAAGGTAAGGCAGATTGAACGAAAGTAGACACTCCGCCCCAAGAGCCTGTCCTTTGGCATGTGATAGGCGGTGTAGCCCGGAAAATGTTAGGTTGGGGATGATAAGTGGTAAAAGATGGAGAGAGCTTGGTTTCTTGAACCATGATAACATCCGGGTGATGAGAACGCATGCGAATAGAGAGAGTTCAGATAACTTGTTGCGAAGGCCGCGTTGAGATTAATGTGAACAATGGAGAGGGGGCGGTTGGTAATTGAGGGAAACCAGAGTTGTTGGGGGCAGAGCATAGAACACAACGAAAGGATGAGTCATGATGCCTCACAGAACTGAGGCCCGAACAGGAGAAGTGCACCCGCACTTTGGGCACCTGAAGCACTGGACACTTGTTTTATGCCAGGTAACATCCTCGCCGCAGGTGGCACATGGATACTCTTGTGCTTGACCCGATTCCTCTCGACGCCGGCCCTTTGTAATAAAAAATCCTCTCAGGAGAGCTGGGTGGCCGACCAGCACCTCCTCCCATGACAAAAACCCTCTTCTCGGAGTGGGTTGATGTCGGTCTGTACTGAGGCGATCTTCTCTTTCCTCCTCCACACCGCCACGGCACGAACGTACGACATCTCGGCAGCGTTGGATCCTTCGTTGAAGTTTCAGAACACTGAGCAGAAGCAAGCCGCAGTGAAACAAGACTCAACGTCCTGCGTGCTCTCGGTGGAACGTCCTGGGATGCAATAAAGAAACGATCCTGACCACGTATAAGGCTGTTATTTGCAACCCGCCTTGGGTATGCTGCGCCAGTCTGGCAGCACATCGTGTCGGACACCTCTTGGTCAAGCTGCAGCGCGTCCAAATTGTGCTCTGCGAATTGCAACTGGTTGTTCTAAAAGCTCTCCAATAAAGCACTTACACGCCGAAGCTCTCGCATATTGCCAGTTAGAGACCACTGCCAACTCCAGGCGCAACAAATGTACATTAACATCGTGAAGCAGTCAAACTCATCCTTCGCAAAGAGTACTAAACCCGGTGAGAGCGTATCAGTAAAGCCTTTTTCGGCTGATGCTCCGTCGAAAGTAGATGTGCAGAGATGGACCGAAGCACAAACAAGAACGCTTCCGTCTCTTTGCGCGCGGAGCATACCCGATCTGTGAAGGAACACTTGAGCAGAGTTGCCATAAACCTCATCCTGGGAGCCGCACCTGTAAAGGTCATGAGACAGAGATGGAACTTGGCAGGCGTGCCAGGTGCGCCCTGCATCAGCCAGCGCTGTGGACACTCCCCATGCTTATGTCATACTTATTAGATTGACAAGCAGCAAACCTGACGAGTGTCCTGATTGTGTGAACATGGCATACTACTGCGCACCTGTTCACCGGTTCGGAAGAGCATCTGACTACATTGACGACAATGGATCTCAGGACGAACCCAAAGCAGGTGGCCGAGTTTCTCAACCTATGACAGAACCCCTCTCAGTGGCTGCAAAGAAGAAGAAAATGGTTCTGAAGTGACTTCATGACTAGAAGATTCTTGTTAGGACTTGAATAGCTAAAAGCTGCAGTATCTCATATTTCTTTTCATACGCTTTCCAAAATCCGCGAGGCATCTCACAATCGCGCGCAAAAAATAAGAGCAGCGTTCTTCTTTATTTTTTATATTGATTATAAATATTAGTAAAGCGCTACCATTGCTCATTGATCGTGATATTCCGTTAAACAATTTTTAACCGGTGTCATATTTACAGCATAATTATCGCCAATGTTGTTTTAGTCGGAATAAGACAACAATCTATTGAAATCGATCCCATATATGCATCAAATATGTTTAGATGCTTTTTAGCTGGCGACTGTAGCAAATGTGACTACATGTACAAAACGTAGAAAAACCGTCATAGAAAAGGTTTGGTGCAAATAAGGCTGCCGAGAACTCAGTGCAAACCTCCTTGGGTTTTTCAACCTTCTCAGATGTACAGCTAAAGTTACACAACAAAACGATTGACTCAAGGCTGGAAATGTGAGCGTCATCAGCGGCTGAATAGGAACAACATCGACTATCCTGGTCTTCACCGGGAGTTCCTTCGCTTCCAAATCAAGCTAAACGCTTGTAAATGTCGCCGAACCAGCCTGTTATGCTTTTACATGCGAAATACCGTTGGTTAACGTAACTTTTCGCCCAACACTCGTTTCAATGGATGGAGCGATTTTTGCATATTTGCGCGTGACGTGTGAGCATGGTGTGCAGTTGCACATGCCACAATATATTTGACGGCTGTGCATTTTGTTCCACCTGTCTAAACGGCATGAGCCTTCACCACTCAGTCAATTTTCGGTAGTCAGGGCGTTAAGCACCCCGGTGAGCAAAACCCGCACTCTTAACGGCATCGTCAGGTACGCGGTAACCGCCATGACCCCACGAAGAGACGCGGAAATGACGTCATCGTGCACACGGGGCGGCCCTCCCACGCAAACACGACCCCTGAATATACCAGCTGTTCCTTCCTTGATTAGTGCTGCTTTGCATTAAAACCTAAGGCTTTTTCGCAGAACATCTGCTGGTTAGCTATTTTTAGGTTGAAGTTTAGCCCACACCGGGTTTTGAACCCCAGTGGAAATCGAGAAACGTTCTGCATTCACACCGAAATGGTCCTCGATTTCCCGCCACGGTGTTGGCACCTCCAGGGTGGCGAAAATCCCAACCGAAATTTGCTACCCTAACAGGTGTTCTGCTACAGTGCTGTTATTTAAATAAAGCACAAACACCGGGAAGTATGAATTTATTAGGGCAACATTTCTGTTCTAAATGACATCTAACGCATACAATGTATGTAATTCGAGCTGCGCCACTATTCTAGCAGTGCAAAAACATGCATACAACATTAGTTATAAAAAGGAAAATCCACATGCCGATGCAGTAAAGAAGAATCCATTCGTACACAGAGAACACTAATAATTTTAACGTCTGAAGCTAGCTCAAAGCAGCATTCAATGATGAGTATTTTTTGTATTTAACTCCAATCACTAAGTACTCTTTAGTTTCCTTCAAAAAACTTCGTAAGTTTTCTTGTTGTGAGCGTTGGCATCTGAGCTTACTTCATCTGATCTCCAGTAAGCGAAACAATTTCACCAAGAGTAAACTTCCTGTAAGACCTACAGTGCAAATTTTAGAACCTGCTGAATATAGGAAACCACATTACTCAGAGTCAAAACCAAGAAGTGCAGAAAAAGAGAGTGCATGACAGAGAGGAAGATTGAAATCTTGTTGTGAGATGTGCAAAATCAAAAATTCTTTAAAGGTCATCTAACGAAAAAAATACAATGTGTAAGTGAGTGTCAAGCACTGAATTTCGAATCCAAGCGAATGCGCGAATTCATCGAAAATACGCTGATCACACGGTCTACCTCCACAATTCGAGACGGCTTCGTCGGCGATTCAAATAAATGCAAAGATAAGATGCTGAAATGATGATTAATTGTGAAAAGAATCAAGTAATGCGCGAGGAAAGAATTTCAAAAGGCGAACTCCTCCTGTTGGAATTGGCGGAAGTTCTTATCCATGAAGTCAGAATAAACGGCGCTGATACTCTGCCTGAAAAAAATAGCCAGTTAAGAATTATATCAAGGCAGTGTTCAGTAAACACAACATATACTTACAGTATTCTTCTGAGCTGGACGCATGCCAGTAAAAGCACACAACTATCGCAGATTTATAAAATAATAGAGGACAGACTCCTAAAAAAATAATTTATGCATGATATCAAAGTCGATAAATGGGAAAACGCGAACAAAAACAGCTAACAATAAAACCCACTTGGAAATACTAGACTACAAAGTTATGAAAATAACAGTGAAGGAGGAATATAAAGAAAAAAGGTTGAAGGAAAAAAGGGATACTCGTGGAAGAGGAGTGACGCGAAAAGTTCGCGCGTAATTTAGTGTCCCGTGCAACTGAACAACACACTCCTCCCTTGGCGTCGGATTTGCGACTACCGCCGCCGCCGAAATAAGACCACGCCCATCGACTCGAGAAACCAGCGGCCCTCCGACCCATCGTTGCACCGAATGCACCCAAACTTTTACGGGGTCGCAAAGCATTTTATGTCTGAGCATGCAATCTAATAATTTTGGCACATATGGGTCGATATCGCATCCGCTAGACCGCTCATGATCCTGCATAGCCAGTGGACATAACAGATTCGAAGACAAGCGACCCAGGTTCGTAAACATGTCCCAATGGCATCTGCTAATGGCCGTGCGGACAGCAGGGTTGGTAGAGTGAGGCATATGTTTCGGCTGATGTCAACGATTTATTAGTTTGAACCCATAGACTCAGACCATGTTTGAGAAAAAAAAACGTTATTTCTCTCTCAGCGAATGACAAAAATCAGTCATAGAAGGTAACGAGATTTTTTGGTGCTGAAGGAAAATTCAATTGTTGAGGAACTAAAATTAAAATGGAGATCAATGAATAAAAAACATGAAAAAGACCAGCGACAGCACGAAAATTCGAGAACCTCATTGCTGAAAAGGTGTCTGTTTTTTGAAGCATTTTTTTGCATTTTCTGGCGTAGAAAACATGCTATTTAATGTTCAAAAAAAATTCTATCTGATGATGTGACAATTTTATTGAACAGTAAAGTTCAAATCTCGTCACCGTTTTTTAACTTCTTTCGAAACCTTAATAAATTTTTCACATGAATCTCTGGTTCTTCAGAAAAATTAGTTGAGAATTTGCTTTTTTCCCTAAAACAATTTGGGGAGTAAACCTATGACGAGAAAATGTTGATTCCGCTTCAGCAAGTACTCGCTAATATTACTTAAAAAACTGCAATAAATCACTTCACATACGAGGGGTGCGAGGTAGTGCTACGAAATTAAAAAAATTGTGCGAAGTGGAAGTGGAAAAAATTACGAATTTGTGTCCAGCTTCGGCTTTCCACTTTATAAGCTGCAAAAGCGAGCTTGAAAAGTGAATTTATCGAACTCACCCGACAATTATGAGTTTAAGAAAAAAATTGTGTCAGTGGATTTGGTTAACTCTCAATTTGCTCACTCCTTGAAATTAAGGTTGTACCCAACTTTGAAATTTTTCTAATCAAATTGCTCCACAATGAAGAATAGATTGCATTTACATTTTACAAAATTTGAGCTCGACCACCTTGCATGAGTTACCCATTGCTTATAAACACATTTTTTAAAATATGAACAATTAAAAAAAATGATTGGAAGCCAGACCCATATTCAAATCCAGTAGTTCGTAGTGGAATTGGAGTTAACGCATCAATCATCGTATTGCTGGTCAAGGAAGGTTTCGTGTTGACATGGAAACTTGAAAACTTTCATGAGTTAGCAAACCAATGCATTTGGGATCAGCGTTTACTGAAAGGGTTGTCATTGGGGTTGAAAAAAACTGTTTATCAGCTGCATAGTAGCTCACGATTCAGTGGAATACGGACGAATAGCGCAGAAATACAGTGAGGAAGTAATCAAATCGAAGCACCCGTGAAAGATGCACTCTGGAGGCAATCTCGTCCGCGCCGAGGGGCGGAGTCGGGCCCGCCCCTCTGGCTCCGCCCACAGCAGAGTGTCTGTTGTCTACCCCCGGAATACTCATGACGTTGCTACATTATTCCCAGTAAAAATCCTGTTTGAAGTCACAAAGTTGGGATTAGAGCTGAAAGATTTGTTGTTACGAAGGTTGTCAAAAATAGGCGCATGTGCTCACATAAACAGCCTTGTTTTATCCCATCTGAACCGCAACAGCTACAAAGACATTGCAAATGGAAGCAAATGTAGCTCGCAGAGTGGCCCGCAAGTCCACCGCAGGTGGACGGGCGGGCCTCTACGGGATGTTGCGGGCTCGTGATTTTGACGTAATCGTACGTTTTCCTCATGAAATACGCATGAAATAGTCGATGCTGAAAACATGCTCTAATAACAGCGCTGCCCATACACCTCTGCACACTCCGGTGCAACACGCCACGCTACCGTAATCACGAAGCGTTCACCGGTGTGTTAGAGAGGCTTTTATCCTTAGTGCCCCCCCAACTAGTTTTGCACCCAGTTTCAGCTTCAGTTTCTATGCTGGGGTGCGTTCTAAGATTTTATACCAACCATAGTAATCAATAATAGTTTATGAGGCCGCATGAAATGAATATGTATTCTATCAAAAAGGGGTCTTCCAAGCAAAAGAGGTTTGGTTGGCGTCAGAAACGTTCCAACAAAAAGGGAACAATAGGTAAGTTGAATGAGGAGAGTCTACAAAAAGTGAACAATATTCTATCAAAAAGGGGTCTTCCAAGCAAGAGAGGTTTGGTTGGCGTCAGAAACGTTCCAACAAAAAGGGAACAATATTTTCTGAGACTGATTTTCCTGGCCGATACTTCTTAACAGCAAAAACAAACCGTTGTGGTACTTCACAAGGAAGAGTTCAATGGTTTCCAAGAATGGACTTCTATTCGTTGACGAGATTATTTAAAAAAATATTCTCATTAGATGCTGCACTTTGGTTTCGCTTCTCGTAGCAGCTGGAGCTAACCGTCCGTCTGTGTTTTTGGCATCATCTTCTATTCTGATGGTAAGTATTAGGTTTACATGCACATACTTTTTAACGGTTCTCGTGTAGTCAAGACCATGTTTGGAACCACAGAGGGCTTCCGTGTAGAAACACCGCAACGGTTTGTTTTTTTACTGTTAGAAGTATCGGCCAGGAAAATCAGTCTCAGAAAATATTGTTCACTTTGTCAGACTCTCCTCATTCTACTTACCCTATTGTTCCCTTTTTGTTGAACGTTTCTGACGCCAACCAAACCTCTTTTGCTTGGAAGACCCCTGACTAGAATTCACTTCTTGTAGACTCTCCTCATTCAACTTACCTATTGTTCCCTTTTGTTGGAACGTTTTCTGGACGCCAACCAAACCTCTTTTTGGAAGACCCCTTTTTGATAGAATTGTTTCACTTTTATTGCCGATATTACGGGGTAATATCCCTGAAAAATCTTCAATAATTTTCGAATAGCATGGATTGCTATAATAATCAGTAAGCAACAAACTTGTTGCGCACGCCAAAAATGAAGCGCCATCACTATCCACGACGTCCTGATGATGTCCAGAAAATGCCCTATGCACTTGGCACCACCTTGGCACGACGTCCCTGGCATGACGTCACCAGATGCTTTAAGAGTATGCGCTTTGGCACGACGTTCTTGATGACGTCATCAGATGCCCCCTGTGTACTTTACATGACATCCTGATGACGTCATCAGATGCCCTATGTATTTTGACATGACACCATGATGACGTCATCAGATGCCCTATGTAACTTTACATGACACCCTGATCGATGACGTCATCAGATGCCCTATGTACTTTTTACATGACAACTTGATGACGCCATCAGGATGCCCTATGTACGCTTACATGACACCCTGATGACGTCATCAGATGCCCTGTGTACTTTACGCCTTTACATGACATCTCTGATGACGTCATCAGATGCCCTATGTACTTTTACATGACACCCTGATGACGTCATCAGATGCCCTATGTACTTTACACTGACACCCTGATGACGTCATCAGGATGCTCTATATTACTTTTACATGACACCCTGATGACGTCATCGCAGATGCCCTATGTTCACTTTACACTGACACCCTGATGACGTCATCAGATGCCCTATGTACTTTTATATGACAATTCCCTGATGACGTCATCAGATGCTCCTATGTACTTTTTACATGACACACCCTGATGACGTCATCAGATGCCCTTATGTACTTTATGACACCTGATGACGTCATCGAATATATAGCGCTTTTACATGACATCCTGATGACGTCATCAGATGCCCTATGTACTTTACATGACACCCTGATGACGTCATCAGATGCCCTATGTACTTTACATGATTGACCCTGATGACGTCATCAGATGCCCTATGTATTTTACATGACATCCTGATGACGTCATCAAGATGCCCCTATGTACTTTACATGACACCCTGATGACGTCATCAGATTGCCCTATGTACTTTTTTAGCATGACACCCTGATGACGTCATCAGATGCCCTATGTACTTTACATGACACCCTGATGACGTCATCAGATGCCCTATGTACTTTACATGACATCCTGATGACGCCACGATGCCCTATGTACTTTACGACAATCTGACGTCATCAGACACCCTATGTACTTTGCTTGATGACGTCATCAGATGCCCTATGTACTTTACATGACATCCTGATGACGTCATCAGATGCCCTATGTACTTTACATGACACCCCGATGACGTCATCAGATGCCTCTATACTTACATGACACCCTGATGACGTCATCAGATGCCCTATGTACTTTACATGACACCCTGGATGACGTCATCAGATGCCCTATGTACTTTTACATGACACCCTTGATGACGTCATCAGATGCCCTATGTACTTTACATGACACCCTGATGACGTCATCAGATGCCCTATGTACTTTACATGACATCCTGATGACGTCATCAGATGCCCTATGTACTTTAGCATGACACCCTGATGACGTCATCAGATGCCCTATGTACTTTACATGACAACCCTGATGACGTCATCAGATGCCCTATGTACTCTTTACATGATTACATTCTGATGACGTCATCAGATGCCCTATGTACTTTACATGACACTCTCCTGATGACGTCATCAGATGCCCTATGTACTTTACATGACATTCCTGATGACGTCATCAGACGCCCTATGTACTTTACATGACACCCTACGATGAAGTCATCAGACGCACCTATGTACTTTACATGACACCCTGATGACGTCATCAGATGCCCTATGTACTTTACATGACACCCTGATGACGTCATCAGATGCCCTATGTACTTTACATGACACTCTGATGACGTCATCAGATGCCCTATGTACTTTAGCATGACATCCATGATCATCAGATGCCCGCGCTTTACATGACACCTGATGACGCGTCATCAGATGCACCTATGTACTTTACATGACACCCTGATGACGTCATCAGATGCCCTATGTACTTTACATGACACCCTGATGACGTCATCAGATGCCCTATGTACTTTTACATGACACCCTGATGACGTCATCAGATGCCCTAGTGTACTTTACATGACACCTGATGAGTCGTAAGACACCCTATGTACTACATGACATCCTGATGACGTCATCAGATGCCCTATGTACTTTACATGACACCCTGATGACGTCATCAGATGCCCTACAGGCCATAAAACGCCACACCCCATCGTCACCACGTGCTGCGCGACCGCACGCGCGTCGGAAGCAGACGGGTTTTGGCCGCCGCGCGACGAGTTTTGGCCGCCGCGCGACGTTTACGCGACGCGCGGTAAGCCAAAACTCGCCCTGCTTCCGACGCACGCGCTCGCGCAGCGCGTGCATGCAGTCGACGGTGAGATACGGCCGTTTTATGGCCTGTATGTATACTTTACATGACACCCTGATGACGTCATCAGATTTGCCCTGTAGCATGACATCTGATGACGTCATCAAATACTATGTACTTTACATGACACCCTGATGACGTCATCAGATGCCCTATGTACTTTACATGACACCCCTGATGACGTCATCAGATGCTCCTATGTACTTTACATGACATTCTGATGACGTCATCAGATGCCCTATGTACTTTACATGACACCCTGATGACGTCATCAGATGCCCTATGTACTTTACATGACACCCTGATGACGTCATCAGATGCCCTATGTACTTGCGACACCCTGATGAAGTCATCAGACACCCTATGTACTTTACATGATCTGATAGTGTCAGATGCTCATGTACTACGACAATTCTGATGACGTCATCAGATGCCCTATGTACTTTACATGACACCCTGATGACGTCATCAGATGCCCTATGTACTTTACAGATGACACCCTGATGACGTCATCCAGATTGCCCTATGTACTTGCTACATGACACCCTGATGACGTCATCAGATTGCTCCTATGTACTTTACATGACACCCTGATGACGTCATCAGATGCCCTATGTACTTTACATGACACCCTGATGACGTCATCAGATGCCCTATGTACTTTACATGACACCCTGATGACGTCATCAGAATGTCTATGTACTTTATGGGCATGACATCCTGATGACGTCATCAGGATGCCCTATGTACTTGCTACCACGCGACACCCTGATGACGTCATCAGATGCCCTATCGTACTTTACATGACACCCTGATGACGTCATCAGATGCCCTATGTACTTTACATGACATCCTGATGACGTCATCAGATGCCCTATGTACTTTACATGACACCTGATGAGCGTCATCAGATGCCCTATGTACTTTACATGACATCCTGATGACGTCATCAGATGCCTATGTAATTTTTACATGACATCCTGATGACGTCATCAGATGCCCTTATGTACTTTACATGACATCCTGATGACGTCATCAGATGCCCTATGTACTTTACATGACATCCTGATGGACGTCATCAGATTCCTATGTACTTTACATGACGCAACCCTGATGACGTCATCAGATGCCCCTATGTACTTTACATGACAATCCTGATGACGTCATCAGATGCCCTATGTACTTTACATGACACCCTGATGACGCTCATCAGATGCCTATGTACTTTACATGACACCTGATGACGTCATCAGATGCCTATGTACTTTACATGACATCCCTGATGACGTCATCAGATGCCCTATGTACTTTTATACATGACACCCTGATGACGTCATCAGATGCCCTATGTACTTTACATGACACCCTGATGACGTCATCAGATGCCCTATGTACTTTACACTTGACATCCTGATGACGTCATCAGATGCCCTATGTACTTTACATGACACCCTGATGACGTCATCAGATGCCCTATGTACTTTACATGACACCCTGATGACGTCATCAGATGCCCTATGTACTTTACATGACACCTGATGACGTCTATCCAGCGATGCCCTATGGTGCCACTTTACATGACACCCTGATGACGTCATCAGATGCCCTATGTACTTTATGACACCCTGATGACGTCATCAGATTGGCTCGTGGCGTACTTTACATGACACCCTGATGACGTCATCAGATGCCTATGTACTTTAACATGACATCCTGATGACGTCATCAGATGCCCTATGTACTTTTACATGACACCCTGATGACGTCATCAGATGCCCTATGTACTTTACATGACACCCTGATGACGTCATCAGATGCCCTATGTACTTTACATGACATCCTGATGACGTCATCAGATGCCCTATGTACTTTACATGACACCTGATGACGTCATCAGATGCCCTATGTACTTTACATGACACCCTGATGACGTCATCAGATACCTATGTACTTTACATGACATTGACCTGATGACGTCATCAGATTGCCCTATGTACTTTACATGACAACCTGATGACGTCATCAGATGCCCTTATGTACTTTACATGACATCTCTGATGACGTCATCAGATGCCCTATGTACTTTACATGACACCCTGATGACGTCATCAGATGCCCTATGTACTTTACATGACACCTGATGACGCTTCATCAGATGCCTAACCTATGTACTACATGACACCCTGATGACGTCATCAGATGCCCTATGTACTTTACATGACACCTGATGACGTCATCAGATGCCTATGTACTTTACATGACATCCTGATGACGCTGCCATCAGATGCCCTGTGTACTTTACGCGACACCCTGACGACGTCATCAGATGCCCTATGTACTTCAGATGACATCCTTATGACGTCATCAGATGCCCCATGTACTTTACATGACACCCTGATGACGTCATCAGATGCTCCTATGTACTTTTACACGCTGACACCCCATGACGTCATCAGATGCCCTATGTACTTTACATGACACCCTGATGACACGTCATCAGATGCCCTATGTACTTTTACATGACGCACCCATGATGACGTCATCAGATGCCCTATGTACTTTACATGACACCCTGATGACGTCATCAGATGCCCTATGTACTTTACATGACACCCTGATGACGTCATCAGATGCCCTATTGTACTTTACATGACACCCTGATGACGTCATCAAGATGCCCTATGTACTTTACATGACACCCTGATGACGTCATCAGATGCCCTATCGTACTTACATGACACCCTGATGACGTCATCAGATGCCCTATGTACTTTACATGACACCCTGATGACGTCATCAGATGCCCTATGTACTTTACATGACATCCTGATGACGTCATCAGATGCCCTACTATAACCTTTACATGACACCCTGATGACGTCCTCAGATGCCCTATGTACTTTACATGACACCCTGATCACGTCCTCAGATGCCCTATGTACTTTACATGACATCCTGATGACGTCATCAGATTCCCTATGTACTTTACATGACACCCTGATGACGTCATCAGATGCCCTATAGTACTTTACATGACATCCTGATGACGTCATCAGATTGCCCTATGTACTTTACATGACACTCCTGATGACGTCATCAGATGCCCTATGTACTTTACATATTGACACCCTGATGACGTCATCAGATGCCTATGTACTTTACATGACACCTGATGACGTCATCAGATGCCCTATGTACTTTACATGACACCCTGATGACGTCATCAGATGCCCTTATGTACTTTTAACATGACACCCTGATGACGTCATCAGATGCCCTATGTACTTTACATGACACCCTGATGACGTCATCAGATGCCCTATGTACTTTACATGACACCCTGATGACGTCATCAGATGCCCTATGTACTTTACATGACATCCTGATGACGTCATCAGATGCCCTATGTACTTTACATGACAGCCTGATGACGTCATCAGATGCCCTATGTACTTTACATGACACCCTGATGACGTCATCAGATGCCCTATGTACTTTACATGACACCCTGATGACGTCATCAGATGCCCTATGTACTTTACATGACATCCTGATGACGTCATCAGATGCCCTATGTACTTTACATGACACCCTGATGACGTCATCAGATGCCCTATGTACTTTACATGACACCCTGATGACGTCATCAGATGCCCTATGTACCTTACATGACACCCTGATGACGTCGTCAGATGCCCTATGTACTTTACATGACACCCTGATGACGTCATCAGATGCCCTATGTACTTTACATGACACCCTGATGACTTCATCAGATGCCCTATATGCTTTACATGACACCCTGATGACGTCATCAGATGCCCTATGTACTTTACATGACACCCTGATGACGTCATCAGATGCCCTATGTACCTTACATGACACCCTGATGACGTCATCAGATGCCCTATGTGCTTTACATGACACCCTGATGACGTCATCAGATGCCTATGTACTTTACATGACACCCTGATGACGTCATCAGATGCCCTATGTACTTTACATGACACCCTGATGACGTCATCAGATGCCCTATGTACTTTACATGACATCCTGATGACGTCATCAGATGCCCTATGTACTTTACATGACACCCTGATGACGTCATCAGATGCCCTATGTACTTTACATGACACCCTGATGACGTCATCAGATGCCCTATGTACTTTACATGACACCCTGATGACGTCATCAGATGCCCTATGTACTTTACATGACACCCTGATGACGTCATCAGATGCCCTATGTACTTTACATGACACTGATGACGTCATCAGATGCCCTATGTACTTTACATGACACCCTGATGACGTCATCAGATGCCTATGTACTTTACATGACACCTGATGACGTCATCAGATGCCCTATGTACTTTACATGACACCCTGATGACGTCATCAGATGCCTATGTACTTTACGCGGCACCCTGATGACGTCATCAGATGCCCTATGTACTTTACATGACACCCTGATGACGTCATCAGATGCCCTATGTACTTTACATGACATCCTGATGACGTCATCAGATGCCCTATGTACTTTACATGACACCCTGATGACGTCATCAGATGCCCTATGTACTTTACATGACACCCTGATGACGTCATCAGATGCCCTATGTACTTTACATGACACCTGATGACGTCATCAGATGCCCTATGTACTTTACATGACACCCTGATGACGTCATCAGATGCCCTATGTACTTTTACATGACACCCTGATGACGTCATCAGATGCCCTATGTACTTTACATGACACCCTGATGACGTCATCAGATGCCCTATGTACTTTACATGACACCCTGATGACGTCATCAGATGCCCTATGTACTTTACATGACACCTGATGACGTCATCAGATGCCCTATGTACTTTACATGACACCCTGATGACGTCATCAGATGCCTATGTATTTTACATGACATCCTGATGACGTCATCAGATGCCCTATGTACTTTACATGACACCCTGATGACGTCATCAGATGCCCTATGTACTTTACATGACACCCTGATGACGTCATCAGATGCCCTATGTACTTTACATGACACCCTGATGACGTCATCAGATGCCCTATGTACTTTACATGACATCCTGATGACGTCATCAGATGCCCTATGTACTTTACATGACACCCTGATGACGTCATCAGATGCCCTATGTACTTTACACTGACACCCTGATGACGTCATCAGATGCCCTATGTACTTTACATGACACCCTGATGACGTCATCAGATGCCCTATGTACTTTACATGACACCCTGATGACGTCATCAGATGCCCTATGTACTTTACATGACACCCTGATGACGTCATCAGATGCCCTATGTACTTTACATGACATCCTGATGACGTCATCAGATGCCCTATGTACTTTACACATGACACCTGATGACGTCATCAGATGCCCTATGTACTTTACATGACACCTGATGACGTCATCAGATGCCCTATGTACTTTACATGACACCCTGATGACGTCATCAGATGCCCTATGTACTTTACATGACACCCTGATGACGTCATCAGATGCCCTATGTACTTTACATGACACCCTGATGACGTCATCAGATGCCCTATGTA
This sequence comes from Aplectana chamaeleonis, assembly GCA_029168955.1. Classification (NCBI taxonomy): domain Eukaryota; kingdom Metazoa; phylum Nematoda; class Chromadorea; order Rhabditida; family Cosmocercidae; genus Aplectana; species Aplectana chamaeleonis. The sequence goes on from JAPDOI010000315.1 coordinate 59,219, forward strand.
CTTTACATGACACCCTGATGACGTCATCAGATGCCCTATGTACTTTACATGACACCCTGATGACGTCATCAGATGCCCTATGTACTTTATATGACACCTGATGACGTCATCAGATGCCCTATGTACTTTACATGACAGCCTGATGACGTCATCAGATGCCCTATGTACTTTACATGACATCCTGATGACGTCATCAGATGCCCTATGTACTTTACATGACACCCTGATGACGTCATCAGATGCCCTATGTACTTTACATGACACCTGATGACGTCATCAGATGCCCTATGTACTTTACATGACACCCTGATGACGTCATCAGATGCCCTATGTACTTTACATGACACCCTGATGACGTCATCAGATGCCCTATGTACTTTACATGACACCTGATGACGTGATCAGATGCCCTATGTACTTTACATGACACCCTGATGACGTCATCAGATGCCCTATGTACTTTACATGACACCCTGATGACGTCATCAGATGCCCTATGTACTTTACATGACACCCTGATGACGTCATCAGATGCCCTATGTACTTTACATGACACCCTGATGACGTCATCAGATGCCCTATGTACTTTACATGACATCCTGATGACGTCATCAGATGCCCTATGTACTTTACATGACACCCTGATGACGTCATCAGATGCCCTATGTACTTTACATGACACCCTGATGACGTCATCAGATGCCCTATGTACTTTACATGACACCTGATGACGTCATCAGATGCCCTATGTACTTTACATGACACCTGATGACGTCATCAGATGCCCTATGTACTTTACATGACACCCTGATGACGTCATCAGATGCCCTATGTACTTTACATGACACCCTGATGACGTCATCAGATGCCCTATGTACTTTACATGACACCTGATGACGTCATCAGATGCCCTATGTACTTTACATGACACCCTGATGACGTCATCAGATGCCCTATGTACTTTACATGACACCCTGATGACGTCATCAGATGCCCTATGTACTTTACATGACATCCTGATGACGTCATCAGATGCCCTATGTACTTTACATGACATCCTGATGACGTCATCAGATGCCCTATGTACTTTACATGACACCCTGATGACGTCATCAGATGCCCTATGTACTTTACATGACATCCTGATGACGTCATCAGATGCCCTATGTACTTTACATGACATCCTGATGACGTCATCAGATGCCCTATGTACTTTACATGACACCCTGATGACGTCATCAGATGCCCTATGTACTTTACATGACACCCTGATGACGTCATCAGATGCCCTATGTACTTTACATGACACCCTGATGACGTCATCAGATGCCCTATGTACTTTACATGACATCCTGATGACGTCATCAGATGCCCTATGTACTTTACATGACACCCTGATGACGTCATCAGGATGCCCTATGTACTTTACATGACACCCTGATGACGTCATCAGATGCCCTATGTACTTTACATGACACCCTGATGACGTCATCAGATGCCCTATGTACTTTACATGACACCCTGATGACGTCATCAGATGCCCTATGTACTTTACATGACATCCTGATGACGTCATCAGATGCCCTATGTACTTTACATGACACCCTGATGACGTCATCAGATGCCCTATGTACTTTACATGACACCCTGATGACGTCATCAGATGCCCTATGTACTTTACATGACACCCTGATGACGTCATCAGATGCCCTATGTACTTTACATGACACCCTGATGACGTCATCAGATGCCCTATGTACTTTACATGACACCCTGATGACGTCATCAGATGCCCTATGTACTTTACATGACATCCTGATGACGTCATCAGATACCTTATGTACTTTACATGAGACCCTGATGACGTCATCAGATGCCCTATGTACTTTTACATGACACCCTGATGACGTCATCAGATGCCCTATGTACTTTACATGACACCCTGATGACGTCATCAGATGCCCTATGTACTTTACATGACACCCTGATGACGTCATCAGATGCCCTATGTACTTTACATGACACCCTGATGACGTCATCAGATGCCCTATGTACTTTACATGACATCCTGATGACGTCATCAGATGCCCTATGTACTTTACATGACATCCTGATGACGTCATCAGATGCCCTATGTACTTTACATGACACCTGATGACGTCATCAGATGCCCTATGTACTTTACATGACACCCTGATGACGTCATCAGATGCCCTATGTACTTTACATGACATCCTGATGACGTCATCAGATGCCCTATGTACTTTACATGACATCCTGATGACGTCATCAGATGCCCTATGTACTTTACATGACACCCTGATGACGTCATCAGATGCCCTATGTACTTTACATGACACCCTGATGACGTCATCAGATGCCCTATGTACTTTACATGACACCCTGATGACGTCATCAGATGCCCTATGTACTTTACATGACACCCTGATGACGTCATCAGATGCCCTATGTACTTTACATGACATCCTGATGACGTCATCAGATGCCCTATGTACTTTACATGACATCCTGATGACGTCATCAGATGCCCTATGTACTTTACATGACACCCTGATGACGTCGTCAGATGCCCTATGTACTTTACATGACACCCTGATGACGTCATCAGATGCCCTATGTACTTTACATGACACCCTGATGACGTCATCAGAAGCCCTATGTACTTTACATGACACCCTGATGACGTCATCAGATGCCCTATGTACTTTACATGACACCCTGATGACGTCATCAGATGCCCTATGTACTTTACACGACACCCTGATGACGTCATCAGATGCCCTATGTACTTTACATGACACCCTGATGACGTCATCAGATGCCCTATGTACTTACACGACACCCTGATGACGTCATCAGATGCCCTATGTACTTTACATGACACCCTGATGACGTCATCAGATTGCCCTATGTACTTTCCATGAGACCCTCATGACGTCATCAGATGCCTATGTACTTTGCATGACAGCCTGATGACGTCATCAGATGCCCTATGTACTTTACATGACACCCTGATGACGTCATCAGATGCCCTATGTACTTTACATGACACCCTGATGACGTCATCAGATGCCCTATGTACTTTACATGACACCCTGATGACGTCATCAGATGCCCTATGTACTTTACATGACACCCTGATGACGTCATCAGATGCCTTATGTACTTTACATGACACCCTGATGACGTCATCAGATGCCTATATGTACTTTACATGACACCCCGATGACGTCATCAGATGACCAATGTACTTTGCATGACACCCTGATGACGTCATCAGATGCCCTATGTACTTTACATGACACCCTGATGACGTCATCAGATGCCCTATGTACTTTAGCGACACCCTGATGACATGCCCTATGTACTTTACATGACACCCTGATGACGTCATCAGATGCCCTATGTACTTTAGCGACACCCTGATGACGTCATCAGATGCCCTATGTACTTTACATGACACCCTGATGACGTCATCAGATGCCCTATGTACTTTACATGACATCCTGATGACGTCATCAGATGCCCTATGTACTTTACATGACACCCTGATGACGTCATCAGATGCCCTATGTACTTTACATGACACCCTGATGACGTCATCAGATGCCCTATGTACTTTACATGACACCCTGATGACGTCATCAGATGCCCTATGTACTTTACATGACACCCTGATGACGTCATCAGATGCCTTATGTACTTTACATGACACCCTGATGACGTCATCAGATGCCCTATGTACTTTACATGACATCCTGATGACGTCATCAGATGCCCTATGTACTTTACATGACACCCTGATGACGTCATCAGATGCCCTATGTACTTTACATGACATCCTGATGACGTGTCATCAGATGCCCTATGCACTTTACATGACACCCTGATGACGTCATCAGATGCCTATGTACTTTACATGACATCCTGATGACGTCATCAGATGCCCTATGTACTTTACATGACACCCTGATGACGTCATCAGATGCCCTATGTACTTTACATGACATCCTGATGACGTCATCAGATGCCCTATGTACTTTACATGACATCCTGATGACGTCATCAGATGCCCTATGTACTTTACATGACACCCTGATGACGTCATCAGATGCCCTATGTACTTTACATGACATCCTGATGACGTCATCAGATGCCCTATGTACTGATAGCCTGCGACCACTGGCAGTGGCTAGTGGCAGGAACGAGGGACGAGGAACGAGGAACAGGACACGAGGGACGCGTTACAAGAGAAAACGCGAATTTTAGCTAAGCTTCCGCCGATCTAACTTTGTTAATTTTCAATCGATTTGGCTCAAATTTTGTCAGCGGGTGTCTTCTATACTCTCTCACTTATATCCAGAAGGAAATCTCTAGAAAATTTGTTTTACAGGTTTTATTAACTACTTTACCAAAATCTAAGTGATCACAAGTGCCAGGCAAAGCCAAACCTCTCCAGCCGCTTCGCGGCTGGAGCGATAAATTTCAGCCTATCATTTTTTTCGATAGCGGTATCGTTCATTCCATTTTTGAAATCCTGAGTGACAGTCACAACTATTTCCGCACAGTTATTTGGAAAATGGGCATAGAAAGGAGGAAATATGGAATATCTGAAATCATTCAATCAAGTTATTCCCGACAGCCGCGTCCATCCTGCGAAATAACGAAGCGAAAATTGAGGATTGACTTCCGCGCTCCAAACGATCGACATCCGCGCTGTAATCGAAATCACACTCCGCGGGGATGCTGGCGACGCCGCCGCCGCAAAATTTTCAAGGCCACATCCCCGGCATGTGGATCGAATCCACACCGCGGGTGTGGCTAAGGAGCAGTTCGGCTAGCACACGCGACGCGCAACGGAAAAAACGCTGTGCGCGCTCATCGTCCTTGGGGCGCGTTAACCGAGGGCACTCAAACAAGTTGTTATTGTTCCATTTTAGCCGTTCCCCTTTATCGTTTTTTTTGCGTTTTGTTCATGTAGGTTGATGTGTCAGACGTAGGGTTGTCGTCGGAATCAATATCATCATCTCCCGTTGCTCTCCAAGAAGCAAACAAAAAGAACTCTAAGAAAACTTGTATACATAGTGCGAATTCCATTGAAACGATGGTATGAGAAGCATTGCGTCTTAAAAAAGCACATTATAAACAAAAAACATAAAAAAATGCAAAAAAATGATGAAGGGGGACGGCTACAATGGGACAGCGACTCTTTTTTCGAAGGTCCTCGGTTAACGCGCCCCAAGGACGATGAGCGCGCACAGCGTTTTTTCCCGTCGCGCGTCGCGTGTGCTAGCCGAACTGCTCCTTAGCCACACCCGCGGTGTGGATTCGATCCACATGCCCACACCCCCATTCGCTTGCTCGCTCGTAGACTTTCCACTATGCCAACATCTATAAGGTAAAGCAGGTGCGAGGCACATCTGCAATGCCAGTCTAGGTTTTTCTCCATCTTACATAATACCGGCTAAGGTTTTAAAATTACATCCTGTCCATTAAGGTGGCATCTAGAGTTCGACGAGTTGCGACATGTATAAGCATGCAAGGTACGCACCCACGCCGCTTCGCGGCGTACTTGTGGGCGTGCTTTAGGGTCCATGGACTATTTAAGATGCAGAGCAATGTTTCGCTGGGCTCAACAGCTTTGACCACATACGGTACCGCGCAAATTTTTTGCAGAAAGCGTTATGCGGTGTTTTTGCGCTCACAAATCGCCGCATCGCCATGACTTGCTTCAAAGTGGTCCGATTTCATTTTTGGAGAAATTTCTGAATTGATTCCATTGAGTCCTATACGACAGTGTTACAACAGAAAAGATCCAACTCTAGAAGTGCATCGAAAAGTGCATATTTGCACCACAAAATCCCTAATTATTATTGTTGTACAATGTCGAAAAAAATAACGAACGAACGAAAATTGAAAAAGATTCACAAAAGTATTTCGAAGGAATTTTCAAAAAAATTCGTTCGACGAAATTCCGAACGAATGAAATTGGAAAAAATTCCGTTCGACGAATTTTCGAACGAAAAAAAATTTCGAAAAATCTTTCGGAAAATTGCGTTCGTGTACAACTTTACTCCTTATGAACTGGTCAGACGATCATGTTAGCAGGAATTTTTCATGTGTTTACCTGTGGTCGGTGTGAATTTTAGAAAGAAATACACATTTTCCAGCAGGATACCGGAGTGAAAAAGACTATCTACACGTATTATTTGCCTCACTGAGAGGAACACTAAAACTACCTCATATACTCATTTCGTCAATTTTGAGTCGAGATATGACGATGTGTCGCTTTCTCTGAAAAAGACATTTCCGCTATTGTCCCGAGACTTCACCGCGATCCCGGACTGTCCCGCGACTCCCCCGCGACCCTGAACTCTTCCGCGACTTCTCCGTGGGTCACGCTTGCGCAAGTCTACCGCGATTACCCGAGGACTCTTCCGCGAGTTTACCGCGATTTGGTCAACGAAGAATCGTTCGCGGTTCTGTCCCGCATCTCCCCCGCGACTCCGGCTCGGCGCCGGGAGGCGGCGCAATCGCGGCATTATTTCTCAGAGTTGCATGCGCAAAAAAACGCCAAGAAAAGCTTGATTAGCGAAAAAACTTGTGCGGTACTATACGTTTTCACGGAAGGAAGTTACACTGTGTCACGGAAATAAGTCAATCATGTTCCCGCCGGAAACTCTTGCAATGCAATGCATAACCCTTCATAGCCTGACACAGATTAGAAAGAAGAGAATGTGCGGAGAAAGTTATGTCACACTTCACGGATTGGTGAACTGTTCGGGGTAGATTGGTGTCCTGCTTAGTTCTTGAGCTCATCCCAGAAAGTGATTATGAATGAACATTTGAAGCAATAGGCACGAATGAAGCAAAATATATGCAGTAGAACAGTACTCAGAAGTGATTGTTCTCATGCTCGCCCATTGACACGAAAGCGAGGTCAATGACCACCGCTGCATACGTGGACAGTGGGTGTGACAGCCGGGTGTATATTATTAACGACGGGTGCCGATGACTAATATCCGTTCACTCGCATACACACACACACCCACAGACACAGACGGTCACACAAAGTAAGGCGGATATAGAAATGAACATATAGCTACGTGCTCGCAGCGTACCCGCATGCGAGCTCTCTTGCGGCAAAATAGTAGGGGGGGGGCTCATAGTTTTGCCGCACTGCGAGGACGCTACTTGCAGTGCGAGCGCTTGACGACAAAATTCTCGTAGAGGGCTCTCATAGTCTTTTTGCACTGCGAGGACGCCGCGACCAGTTTCACACACGCATTGCGAGCTGCGAGAAGAATATTCCTGACTATTCTTGTCGTAGCTCGCACTGCGAGTACTTCCTGAATCATCATGTCTTTTGCCAACAATACATTCTGTGATGGTTTTTCTTAGTTCTTACTCATGACTACATCCAGTTTTGCTTTCCTATGATCCTATCCAGTTTTTCTATGTTTCCGCACACAACATTTGTGCACGAAGTCATGCATATCAAAGAAAGTAAAACCTTCACATCATTTCCAAAATATCATGTTTTTTTCATTGTGTAAATGCAGTTGTTGTTTTGAGGGTGTTTTTTTTGCCAAAACAGCAGGGTCAAGCACTGTTGTCTAGTGCAACAATGCTTGATAAGTTCGAATCGATTTGAAGATGATTCAGTACCGATACAATACCGCGCTCCACGGCCACTCGTGCCCTGATATAATTTGACGAAGTGGCTCATATTCAACCACGATGAAGGTTCCCGCAACTCGCAGACTCTGAAAGCTAGTTGCGAGAGTTTCTTGGCCACGCCCTCAACCTCTCGCACTGCGGACAACTCGCAGCTCGCACAACTCTAGATGCCACCTAAGATTATACATTTATTACACACTGGAGCCATGTCTTGATGGGGAAAAAGTTCGACATATCGTACAGAGTATATGGAACTCCTATGCTCTTATCCTTTCCTCTGTGGCAAATTAAATTGTGGTGCGCGCGAAGCGCGCACCCGATTTGGTTTTGAATCGGCCAACCCCTTTTTCGAAATCTCAGTTCAGAGCGAACGTAGAAGTTAGAGCTAAATTGCATTAAAAAGAGCCCAAAAAGTTGGGATATGCATCCAAAAATGGTCTGGAACGGTTCACTGAATTTCGAGTAAAAAATGAAAGACCGCGCGTTTTTGTTGTTAATCTCCTTTTTTTCAGACGGCGTACACGATCTTGTTGATACACTTAAAATTGAGCTAGGGAGCTCATTTTCAGACAGGAGGCTGGAAGTGGATGCATGTCGCTCCTGTTCCAATTTGAACTTGATACCTTAACTTGGAAGGGTACCTCAAAATCGTGGGTTCACATAATAAATTAGCCGTGGAGCACGAAAACTGCTTTTTTCTGCTACGGCTGTGGAGACCGGGGTGTGTGGGTGAATCTGCAGCCAATCAACACAGGTCGTCGGAGGTAAGTACTGAACTTGTCACAATTCGTACTCATGACATGTCATCGATCGATAATTAATATCGATTTTCGCGCTTTTCGCGCAAAATGCGGCGAGGAGTGGTAATTGCTGGTGGGATTGGTTTTCTTGGTTGGGGAATTTTGCTCATCAGTCATTATCGATAAATACCAATCCAAAATATTGTTTTTTTTTCGCCTGTTGCAGATAACGCCGCAATGATTTTTGTTTGTTGATGGCTTTGAGTCACTTGTTTGGGAAATTTTTCTCATCATGCAAGATCAGATATTAATGATCAATAATATTAAGTTCTCACATGTTGCACAACATGCGGCAATGAGTGCTATTTTTATGGTTTTTGGGTCATAAGTTTCACTCATACGACAATATCGTCTGTTAGATGTTTCATCATTCCAAAATGGAATTCGTTGAGCAAAATTGAAGTCAGAAGGGAACGTTCCGAAAAAATATGTGAATTTTTTGAAAACTTAGCTTCCTGGCAAAAGTAACGATTTGGTAATGGTGAAAAAAAAGCTTCAAAAATATATTAAAATATCTTGAAAAGTGATTTCGCGTAAAATAGCCGGGGAAAATAAAAAAGGTAGGAAATGAAGTTAAATAACCAAAAATGCGATTTGGTGGTCGATCATTTTACAAGCTTCTCCGTTAAACTTATCAAAACGAAATCAAGCACACAGCGGAAACATTAAGGCAATTTTTGAAAGCTGTAATAAGGGAATCAGCATCGGTCAAGTTAGATGAACGCGACGCTCCATTCTATATCGTGCTTGATTTCGTCTTTATAAGTTTAACGGAGAAGCTTGTATAATGATCGGCCACCAAATCGCATTTTTGGTTATTTCACTTCATTTCCTAGCTTTTTTATTTTTCCCGGCTGTTTTACGCCAAATCATTTTTGAAGCTTTTTTCACCATTACCAAATCGTTGCTCTTGCCTGGAAGCTAAGTTTATCATTTCGATTTTCGACTTATATATCAGTCCATTATGCTCGAGTTGATGCTTCTCAAGCCTCAAAAATTAGATAGTTGCTCCTATGATTTTGAATTGTCTCATTTCTGTTTCCTTTTTTGGCGTGACGTTTCAAACTGCAAAAACGGGACAACTCCCTCGATTTGAAGACAGCCCCTGTCCCGTGAGCGCGACCCCATGAGAAATGGCGTGCGCGACGCGCTGACGGACGCGTTTGGTGTGTCGCTGGGCACGCGGCGCATTTCGCCGCGCAGCAACCTGAGGCGGATAGATAGGACTTGTTTGTGGACTCAGTAAACGAAAAAATAGAACCGCCGATGCGTCGGTCTACGTTCTCCATGGAGCTCGTTTAACCTAGCCCCCCCCTTGAGAGACCGGTGACGTGAGCACAATGGATTTCTGCGGAGTGCGTTTCGTCTAGGCTGCAAACCTCGCCGCGGCTCCTTTTTCGACATTTGGGGATCCGGTTGGGTCGCTACATGATAAGTTACATGAACCTTGGTGGCCAATTACTATAGAGACGGACGAAACTGCACACGTTCGGTTTTGTTCTTCCATGGGATTACCCCTGGTCAACATTCCTTTTCGATGACAAAGTGGCTTGTTACGTCTCAATCTGTTTGTTTACATCCCGTGTTTTTCATATGTGCATTTCTTAATATAAATCCAATTCCCCGGGTCTTCACTGATATGACTGGTCAGCCACAAAATATATCGGTCATCTGAGAGAAAGAAGGCAATGTGTGTTGTTCCCTTGTCCGTGCTAAAACCGCACACTCTCTCCGTCATAATCAAGGATTCCTAGCCCCTTCCCGTGTTCCTTTGTCAACAAATGGTAATTTGATCCTAGCTAAACTGTCATATCCATCTTGTGCATTCATCTAAGGTGTATCGTTATCTGCTTGGAAGCACCATTGGAATCTTACATACCTGATAATACAAGGCAATGTGTTCGATCAAAAATAGGTTGCTTCCCTTAAAGAAAAACAAAAAAATCCCTGCTTGGGCATCATTTTTAGAGCGTAATGTTCGTTTTTTATTGGGTGCAGTTTTTACATAATTAGTTTGTAGGACTAATTTTCGTTGTTGACTCTAATGATCGCGAACGAGTTGGAGAAGCTCGAGAAGAGTTGATGCGTATGCTTGCCGAAGATGAACTCAGGGACGCCGTTCTACTTGTTTTTGCCAACAAACAGGTATTGTCGCATCCTGTGACCATTTTTATAGTTCACGCATCTCTTGCCGTGTTTAGTGCTAAGCAGACTATACCAGGACCTTGCGACCGACTTTCGTGGAGCTAAACTTTGTCCCAAACCAGTCAGCCATTGAAGAGTCCAAAGAAGTAGCTTCTCCTCCGTGGCTACCCTCTCATCGCTGCGGCGCACTCCAGCGGGAACCATACCGTTTCCCGCTGGAGTGCGCCGTGAGCTCTGAATTCAGCAATCTCTGTGTCTCTAATATGGATTATATATTTACATTTATTTATTTATAACATGGCGGTTGCCATTTTAAGTGGCAAGTAAAACAATTCAAAATATGTAACACGATAAAACATTCAATCAAACGCAAGGCAATGAAATGAGATCTGATAAACAATTAAACTCCACTCAGATGCTTACTAACCAGATACTTCTTCTTCTTCTGCAGCCTCGAAGTGGTTTTTGTCATAGGCTGAGGAACTGGGCGGCTTTGACAGGATTCGTCCAAAATTCCATTGTGGTTAAGGAGGTAGGTCTCTTCGGGCTCATGAACAAGTGCGCCGTGTCGTGTCCGGGAGCACCACAGTCCGGGCATGCGTCTGGTCGGCTGCTGTCGATCTTGTTGACATAAGACATGAGCAGTATAGAGTGACCACAGCGAGGCAAGAGCACATCAGGCTCGTCTGCCGAGTTGAGACTCGGACTCGCAAACCCGAGGCGGCACTGCTCCTAAGATAGGGTTCACAGCCGCCTTCGTTAGATATCCTCGAACAAACTGGGTGTGCTCCTCACGCAGAAGACGAAGCCTTTCCATGTTGGAGTCGGCCCATCTCTGTGCATCAACTTTACGAGGAGCATCGGCGAACGGCGTCCTAATCGACCTCTCTCTTATGGGCTTCATGATTCTCTTTGTTGGATGATTCGGCTGTCTCAGAACATTAATATACATCTGCTGTGCCTGGAGTTCACAATGCTCCTTGACCGGCAATATGCAGGCCTCCGCGTGAAGATGTTCTATTAGGGAGCTCCTTGCACAACCGGTAGCAATTCTAAGCGCAGCATTCTGTACACGCTGCAGCTTATTCCAGGAGCTGTCAGACACCAGGTGCTGCCACACTGGTGCCGCATATTCCAGAGCCGGCTGAAGTATTGCTCTGTAGGTTCTCAATATAGTCCCTCGGCTGCTTCCCCATGATGTTCCTCCGAGAGCTCTCAAGATATTAAGCCTAGCCTTGACGACTGTTTGTTTCTGTTCCGCGTTTTTGTGGAACTTCAGTGACGGATCAAGAATAAGGCCAAGCAGCTTGGGGAATTTGGCTGCTGGCAACAGGTCACCATCCCATTTGACATCTGGATGGGCACTATACATTGGACCCGAATCGAAAAACGGATGTCCGAATCATTTAAAAAAACGATGGTCGCAGATTTCCATTTCATCCGAATGAATTCAAAAGAAAAGCACTGCTATTCCGGTACTACTTGCTACCACTCGGGATCCATCTGAATGCACTCGGGTATCCACAACCATGGTTTTCGGAATGATTCGGATATCCGTTTTTCGATTCGGGTCCAATGTATAATGGGCACTGTGTTCCTTGGTGTTTGTTGTGAACACTGAAACAGAGGATTTTGCAGCAGAGACTGTGAGCATCATTTTATCGAGGAAGAGCTTCAACTCGTCGAGATAGGCGCTTATCTTGTTAGCGGCTATCTGCAGGTCACTATCCTGGCACATGATGGTGATGTCGTCGGCATACATAACAATCTTTACATCATTGGGAGGCTCGGGAATCTCCTGAAGATACAGGCTAAATAGGGCAGGGGACAACACTCCGCCTTGCGGAACACCGGCTGCTATTGGAATGCTATCGGATACATGATTCTGGAACAGAACCTTAGCACGGCGGCCTTTAGTGAACGCTGCAATCCATCGCTTCTGATATATATATATATATATATATATATATATATATATATATATATATATATATATATATATATATATATATATATATATATATATATATATATATATATATATATATATATATATATATATATATATATATATATATATATATATATATATATATATATTAGCAGTAGTAGTAGAGTGAAGTTTCCTGAACCCATGCTGATGCTGCTGTCGCTCATTTTGATCTGCCAGGTCCGTCACGATCAACTTTTCAGCTAATTTAGCGACGGGCGATAACAGGCTTATTGGTCGAAAGCAGGGCTGTGCGGAACTGTTCCGTTTCCGTATTTCCGGTATTTTTTGAGCTGTTCCGTTCCGTTTCCGGGTTTTTGGGCCCGGAAACGGAAGAAAATAGTACTACAAGTTGAATGGTCAAGCTTCCCCAGCGCACCAAACCGCTGTACCTCTGCGATCATCACAGCGTGAGTCTAATCCTGATTGCTTGGATCGGTGTCCCGCTCCTTCCAACCGCCACACGGTATACTCCCCCCCCTCCACCAACGCACAGGACGACCCCAACGTGGGCTTGACCTTGGCGGCTACAGAAGGCATACTTTAGGTACTGTTGCGCGGGTGAGTAAATGGTGTTATCTTGCAGTCGAACCGTGGTTATCAGTCTCATCTCAGTTGAAAACCGATACAGTTTGCCTTTACAACTCTTTATCAAAAACTTTTCGAAGCGCTGATTTATTGGCTGGCCATCACCCTTTCATGCATCAATACCATACTTATTAACAATCGAGTCCTCCGATTGAGGGACCAGAGAGGTAGAAACTTTACCTCATCGTCTCTCCAGCTACTCACACACTCGCGGGGTTCAACTTCAGCGCCATAGAGTTTGCTCGTCATAGCCCCCAGCTCGTCGTGTTCAGCAGCACGTGCTGCTAACGTATGCTGGGTTTAGACCACTTCTCCTCGGCAGTTTGTGCTGCAGCTAGCAGCACATGTTGCCGACGACGAGGGGTTCAACTCGATGTCGGCCCGGAGTGCGACCCCTCATTACATGTGCTGCTAGCAGCAGCACGTTATTCAAATGAAGAGAGTCTTTGAGCCACCACCTGTTCCTACCGGAGCTAAATTCGCGATCCTTGTAATGGCCCGCAGCCAGGACGCCAACCTCGCCAAGGTACCCAACAAAGGCATCATCCTCGCCTCGGTACACTATAAGAAATCTTTACTCATGATGCGCATTAAGGACCACCCTTTTGGCGTCCGAAATTGATAACCGGAAAATTGAGTACTTAAGATCACCTTCTGGGATCGGCCTCAAACGGACAACTGCTCTCTCAACAATGGTGGGTGCCATATGTATGTACCCGCAGCCGTCGTAGAACACCGATCGCACTGGAAAAATCAGTTAAAGGTCGAAACTCGACATCAGAGAGATCAGAAGCACTCTAGAAGAGGAGTTGCTCTCGAGCAGACCCATTTTCAGCTCACTAGGAAAACCTTCATCAGCAGCACGTATTCCTCTCATGCTTCAAATCTATTTGTGCTCGGCTCGCTTGCAGTTCCAGACCGTAGCCCCAATGGTGCTTGAGGGAATAGATTGAGATCACAAGCTACAGAAGTATATTCTGTTTTATTCCAAGTGAACTCATGTTTTCGGTTATCACAGCGCGGAGCGGTGGCTTTTTCGTCGAAAACTCCTTATCACTAGTTATATTTCGCCGAGGACCACCGCTCCGCTGCTGGTGATAATCTTAATCAACAGGTCATTACGGCTGTACCAGAGCTTACATCGGCATGCCATGAGCAGCGACGAAACCTACCATTTGATCATACTATAATTTTTAGTTCAATTCCGTTTCTGGCGATTTTCAGCCATTTTTCTTCCGTTTCCGTTTCCGAAAATCTTGAAAATGATTTCCGCACAGCCCTGGTCGAAAGCCTTTCGCCGTGCTTTGGGACTTGCCTGACTTTGGCAACGGTATCACATTGGCTGTCTTCCAAGCTTGGGGTAGAGTGCAGGTCCGGAAAGAAGTGTTAATGATATCTGCAAGCATCGGTAGAAGTTCCGTGGGAAGCTTCTTCAGGATGGCTGGGGAGATACCGTCAGGTCCGATAGCCTTCGAATTCCGCATTTCTTTGATAGCCTTCTCTACTTGTGTGAGAGTAAAGGCCTGAGAAGCGTTCATGAGCGGCAACCGGCTCAGCTCTCTAACCGTGACTCTGTTTTGCACGCCTCGCTTGGTGCGTGTGATGAAAAAGTTCTTGCCGAGTGCGTAAGCAGCCGCTTTCCCTGATTTGAAGATGTTCTCCTCGAACTCAATAGCGGAGCTCATCGGGGGAGCGGACTTGCCGGAAATTTTCCTCAACACTTTCCACGTCGTAGTTCCGTCAGCCTTGAAATTCAGCTTTTCAGTGAACTTCTCCCAGCATTCCTTCTTGTTCTTATCCAGATCCTGCTTGATCTCATTCTCGAGCACAGCAATCTCCGGGTCTAGATGGTCTGCGGCTCTCTTCTCATCTCTGGTGCTTATCTTCTGCAGTATTTCCCTACTGACATTTGGAAAAAAGGTCTTGACACGACCCTCAGGAATTGCTGCTTTCATGGCCTTGCGGATGGCACTTGTTAGATGGCCCTCTTTCTGATGAACATCACCATTCCATGGGTAGTCGACCGCATGGCGGAGTGCAACATCTCTGAACAGGGTCCAGTCTGCTAGGCCTAAATTAAGATAAGTACGATGACGAAAATCAGAGTAAGGGGCAAGAGAGTCAGAGAGATCAATATAGACAAAGAAGGGAATGTGATCACTGGAGAGAGTTGTGGATGTGGACCACGTGCAAGCATTAGAAAGATTGGATGACACAAGAGAGATATCTGGGCTAGAAGGTCGGCCGTTGGCAGGAAGACGAGTGGGCTGGTCATCATTGAGGATAACCAGGTCACACTCCTCAGCCCACTCTTCGACATCTTCCCCTCTGGCGTCAGAATCAAGAGCGGAACAGAACGTGTGAGCATTGAAGTCACCCGCAAAGACAGCTGAAGGGGAGAGTGAGCAGTCGTACAACTGTTACAGGGGGAATATAGATGTTGAATAGAGATAAAGGGGTTTTGAGGGGGAGATGGACAGGAACGTAATCAAGAGTACCGTCCTTAGGAGTATTAGGAATAATATGAGAGGGTAAAGCAGAATGCACGAAAGTAGACACTCCGCCCCCAAGAGCTGTCCTTGGCATGTGATAGGCGGTGTAGCCCGGAATGTTAGGTTGGGGATAAGTGGTAGATGGAGAGAGCTTGGTTTCTTGAACCACGATAACATCCGGGTGATGAGAACGTGCGAATAGAGAGAGTTCAGATAGCTTATTGCGAAGGCCGTTGAGATTAATGTGAACAATGGAGAGGGGGCGGTTGGTAATTGAATCAGAGTTGCTGGGGGCAGAGCATGGAACACAACGAAAGGATGAGTCATGATGCCTCACAGAACTGAGGCCCGAACAGGAGAAGTGCACCCACCTTTGGCATCCGAAGCACTGGACGCTGGTATGTCTCCAGTTAACATCCTTGCCGCACGTGGCGCATAGGTACTTCTGCGCTGGACCTGGATTCCTATCGACGCCGGCCCTTTGTAGTAAAATCCTCAGGAGAGCTGCGGCCGACCAGCACCTCTCCCATGACAAAAACCCTCTTCTCGGAGGGGTTGACGTCGATTTGCACGGAGGCGATCTTCTTTCCTCCACACTGCCACGGCACAAACGTACGACATCTCGGCAGCAACCAGATACTT
Organism: Aplectana chamaeleonis; assembly: GCA_029168955.1. Lineage (NCBI taxonomy): Eukaryota > Metazoa > Nematoda > Chromadorea > Rhabditida > Cosmocercidae > Aplectana > Aplectana chamaeleonis. The sequence continues at coordinate 75,577 of JAPDOI010000315.1, forward strand.
GAAGTGGGACAGCCCAAAGGGAATTTCCCTGCGCCTGGCCAGGGCATTGAAGGCCACGCCGGCCCTATATTCTGTTGTTGAGATGTAGAAGGAGCGCTGCTTCTTTGGAATCATCGATGGCTGGCTCGATTGGACCAGAGCATAATATCCCATTGATCTCTGAACTTCTCTAAAATTTTCACTAAACCCCTTCTCGTCTGTGTATTTATTGCAAAGTTTGCTCCCGGTCTCAACATCGCTGGACCCCCGGGCTAAGCGCACGAGTTTGTTGTTTGAAATTGCTCTTATAGGATTTGCCGAATGCTATGAATGCAGCTGAGGTCACCGATAAACTAGGACTGCATACTTTGAGAAACAGATCGTGGTACATTCAGGTGAGAAGCTTGCATTTTTGTTTCAGGCAGACTACCATCGAGCAGTTGCAGCTTTTTATGCTACTGTTCCCTAGATAGGCCTATTTGTAAAGTGCGGATTTGTTCCTAAAACGCTAATAGAATCTATTTTTTAGAAATAAGTGCATTGTCATGAGCATGTTGTTTAGCATGATTTTAATCAGTCATCTCTTCAGCCAGTGGGTGGTTTCGGGGCTATCCCTCCTCTGGTACTTTACTTTCAAAACCGTCACCGTGATGGGGTTGCGTCGGGACTCGTCCGGCCAGCGCCGTCCGATCTCGTCCGCGACGCGATGTCCTTATCGTCCGCATGCTTCCAAATTGGACCGGCACGTGAATTGCCGGAATAGGGTGTCAGTACGAATGTGAAGGTGCTTTGGCACAGAATATGAACACTGATTTATCACTAGTTGGAATGTATCGGAAATAACTGCTTTTAAAGAAGGCATTAGTACTGTGGGAAGTTTCGAGAATTGACCATTATTTTCGTATTCTGCACCAGTTTAAATTACAGAATCTTTATCGGAGCTAGAAATCCTGAAAAAAAAACTTTTGTTCACTATAGTAGATTCCAAACTGAATCTATAGTAAATGCATTAAGTATTTTTAAGAATCTAATAATCTCCGCCATGTTTCATACAACCGGCTCCTGTGAATATTTTGAATCCAGTTTTGAATACAATGGCGAGCCGTTTCTTGGCATCATACGTGAATCAATTTTTATAAATAAGAAGTGATGGATTATTAAGAAAGTTGTCTGACTATTTCATGTTAGGTTGTATTTTAATGGTACGTTACCGTTAAGTTTGAATGGAAACTTTTGGGATCAAGATTACTGAAAGTTTTGGGTGAGGATTGTAATAGTTTTGGATCAACAATGAGAATTTGGGGAGAGGGACGATAAAATTTCCGAAAATCGGGGGGGGGTCGCTACGCCGCTTCGGTCCTACTCGACGGGTCGCCAGACTCTGTTTCCCCTTTTTTCCTTAGAATTTTATTTTAATTGTTATTAAGCTTTTTTTGTCAATTGGGATTACGTTCCTTACCCTACTGACGAGTATCGGAGAGTGTACCTCATTTTAGACTCCTTTTCACCCCCCCTCCAGTTTTTTTGTTTGAATATTTTATGTCGGCTTCCTTTGTCCCTCAGCACAGCAAGCTGAAGTTGGCAGGGTTAGAAAACAAGTCGAAAAATGTTTTACTACTTAGTCGCTCACTTCGTACCCCTAATTCCGGTTGCTGCACGAGGTGTGGACAAGGTCAACTCTGCTCAGACCCCTCTCCCCAGTAGCGTGATTTGTTCAAATTTTTGGCGATTTTCAGACCACCGCATTACGTTTCATAGCTTCACACCCCGCGCCGAACCCTGCCCTAAATCTAACGTGTTTGCACAATTTCGAAATGTATTTCGGACGGGCGGAAATCGGAGAACGAATTTGTTCCAAAATTCCTTGATGGAACGAAAAGTCAGTGTGAGGCTGTATCCGACATTGGGGGGGGGGTCGATCAAAATTTGCGCCCGTGTCGAAATATCGCCCAACCAGGTGTTTCAACTCCTTTGGTAGATCAGGGAACGTTCCTTAAACACGTCAGAATTCATAAAAATACTAGTTATTCAGTCCGTGTTGAGTTTTCGCGGTGGCTTGTGTTTTGCACATTTAACTCGTCTTGGGTTTCACTCTGCTGCAGCTGTCCCGCAGCAGAGATGCTGTGAGCGTTTGTTTTTTCGCATCAATATGACCTCGGCAGACTCCATCGTGCATGCTACCTTTAGGGTTATATGAGAAAAACATCTGTAATAATACGTTAGTTGTTAGGCTACGGTTTGTTTGTAGATTTTCATTTTCCTTTATTATTGGGTGTATGGTAGTTCGTTTAGTCGATTTGACTCAAAAGTTCTCTGCGGGTGTTTTCAGGTTGGTGAATACGAATTTGATGCCCATTTTCCGGTTTTCGAATCAAACGATCAATCAATCGCTTTACTTTTGCAATAAGGAAACATACAGAGTGTATGTGAAGAGGTAGTAGCTTCATATGTAGGGTAAAATAAAATAAATGAATGAATTGAAGTAGTCCACCCATGCAAGTAAACAGGAGGGCAAGTAAGAATTACACACGTAAACGCGACTCATATAAATTATAGCGCTCTAAATGTTAAGCTCTAACAAAAGGGACGGCTGAAACCTGAAATCAAACGTGGACAAGCGACATTTGAAAAGCGATTTTTTTGCCTCGACAATTTCTAGGAGCAATTTGTTTCAATTTCGTATAACCCGGTACGCAAAGGACTTCAGTGCGCCGGATTTTAAGGTGAACGCACGTTTGAGCTAGAAACCGTGTTGGTGAGAGCGAGCACAGTGGTGAGTATACGCAAAAGTGCTCCAAAAGGAATGTCACTAAAACCCTTAACGATCCTATAACTTTAATGTAGATCGAACTCTGCTCTCACATATCGTAAGGTTTCAATCCCGAAAGGTTTCAATCTAATCGTGTAATCTGGCACTTCTCACCCAGGAAATAATTTGATAAAAACACGTTTTGAGTATCGTCTTTGCACGTTTTCAACAATTTCATCATCTTCAAAAGAAGATGGTGACTAAACCTGCGAGCAGTATCCCAACAATGGCCGACGGTAGACAATGAATGCTCTCCTATAAGGCTCGAGGTAGGAATGTTGCCGGGATCTGAGTATAAAATTAGCTACACGAGCTTTTTTCGAGATTTCTTTGCAGTGGGATTCTCTTAAATAGCATGTGAAACCATGAGTTCCGGCAAACGGAGCACAGTTTCCTTTTTAGCACCCGCATTCAAGTTTCTAGCAAAATCCGAAAAACAAGTTCAAAGCGCTGAAAATTTCATTTCCTTACCTTTTCGCGAAATTTGAAAAACGCTTATAAGTTGTTGGAACCAGCAGCTCGGGACAGGATACTTGGTAGTTTTACTGTAGAGGCACAAGAGATACTGACGATCTTTCGCAGATGCGACCTCTGTAGACTTCCCTTGTAAGCCTGAGTATTCGTGCAGCCCCTTCCTGCAATTTGGAAATCTATGAGGCTCTCCAGATGGCACGTGAGTATGGCCTTCGGATGAATAAAACATTCAAAAACATTTGATGATTCACGGAATACATGTATCGCACTTTACAATTTATGTGCCGCTGAGTATCAACTGCTTTTATGTGGTGGCCGGTCTGTGGCCCACCGTTTTCTGCAGAAGCAAGTCATTGAGCTAACATTCAATTTATTAGTATGCGCAAAGTTAGCATCCAAAAATCTACGAAAGACAGATTTTCTCCTTCTTTCAATTTGTTATCACATCCTTTATTTTCCTCATTGAATCATGACTTTGAGCAGGGGAGAATGCCAAGTTTTCGCTTAGTCAAAACCCGACTGTTCATCTTGATGCGCAGGAGTTGTTATAATTCTGTGCTTCTTCCATGGCTTTTAATGACTGCAGACAAGTATTTCGCATGTTATATGTGTCATGACTCTCTTCAGGAGTGCTTATTTATTTCAAATTTGTTCACTTGCTTTTCATTTCAGGCCACATGTGCAACATCTGGAGACGGTTTGTACGAAGGCCTTGACTGGTTGAGCAATCAGCTTAAGAACAGAGGATAAACATTGTTCAGCGGATAGCTTCGTGCAATCGTCTGCGTAGGTCTGTTCCGTCTTTCGTTTAGCGTATACCGTATGTCGAAATCGGGGTACGGTAGGCGTAAGTCGTGGACAGCAAACATATTCAATTCCGTTTTACTCCGTCTTTGCTAGTTTTCGTCGTTTCGCACACGCCCTCCCCCCCTCTCCTTCCCTCCTTTTTATCCACACCGAAGTTCTCCCCGTCCCGACCCTGGTACTGGTATTCCAAGGGTCGCTGGTATCATCCGTGCATCCATCAATCCCTGTTTCATGTGCAGTGCTATTTTGAGAAATGTTTTTGTTTTCACACATTACATCGTCTGGGTGTATTGTTTCTCACCAACTTATCATTCATTTGTGTTGTGTTTCCTTCTTCTATGCACATAGGCTGGTTTCTCAGCCTGATCGTTCGTCGTATTCCCATCCACCGACAGCTGAATAATTTATATAACTCGATGATGTGACCCGTCGGCGCAGATTGTCACTCCAACTGTGTTAACTCGTATTTATTTATGTCTTTAAAAATGTTTAGATATTCGCTTGGAAACCGTATCAAATTATGTGAGCGGATGAGTGATAAAACTGAAAGAATCCTTTTATCGCATAAATATTGTAGAACACACGACATTGAGTAGCTGAAAGGTGATCAAACATACAAGATCGATGCGGTCAAACACGCGGATCCAGGTGATGCGGATGTCGTCCTCAGTGCGAAGCCTTTCGGTTGTCGCACGAAGGGATGCTGAGGCCTGTAATTCAACTGTTGCGACATACACTATTTGCGGCTCCGCAGAGAGCGTTGAGCTGATTGGCCTAAGGTGCGCGCTGCGTATTTTCTTATTCACCTGACCACAGCTGAGGCTTAGGATGCGTATATCGGTTAGCTGAGTCGCAGCGCAGCCCCGCACCCTCAACGTGAACCAGCTTAGGCTCCGTCCTTGTCAGACAACCAGAGGCAGGCGTCAGTCGGGGCTCAAACGCTGGCGCATGGCGCTCGACGGCTGGCGTATGCAACGCGCCCGAGGACGGCACGTGGTTAACGATGGCATTGATAATATTAATGACAGACGCGTTTGCTGCTATGCCTCCACCGTCGGCGACAGGCCGGCTGAACTGGTCGCTGAAGAGTCAGTTCAATAACAAATGTTAAAGATGCAAACCCCCAGCGTCACTTGACGCTAGGACGTCTGCTATGGACGGAGTCTTAAGGAGCGCTGCGGGATCTCGAATGGAGGGCACCTGTTGAATTAATGCTGTAATTTACAAGCTGATGGTTTTAATCCTTGTAGAATCATGGAAGTTTCTAACGAAGATTTCTCCCCATTCCGCTGCAAAGCAGCGCGAATGCCTAATGAGTCCCAAGCAGGAATGAGCGGAAATCTTTTTCGAAATTTCGGAAATCGGAACGACCATTCGAATTTCGGAAATCGGAACGCCAAAAACCATCGAAAATCGGGTAATAGGAAATACGTTCACCTAGATAGATTCTAACCAGCCGTGGTGGCTGTATGTATCTACCCTACTGCTAATCTATTTAACCTTCGAAACTGTCTTAAAGGCACAGTCCAAGCCCGTGGGTAAATTTTGATATTATGGTCCAGCCGGTCTGTGTAGTAACCTTACCGAACGCGGAAAAATCAGCACCCATTTGTTCCGCCCACTTCGACGGTTTTGGTCTCAATAGGGACAAGACGCGCCGTGGATTTTGATCAAAATCTACATTCCTCCATTCGTTATAGGTATAGTGTTGTCTGCTCCGGTGCGTTGACTGCGAACGACGAGGAAAAACAGGCCCGAGACAACTTGTTCACGAAATTCTCACCGTCCAAATTTGCAATCTTTGAGGGGCCATAACTGGGAAAAGATCTCCCACTAAAAAGACTCGATGAAAGCTTAATTTTTTTCACGCATTTCGGATACACGTTAAAGACCGAGAGACTAGTCTAATGCTGCTCAAAATTTGCTTCAATTAAGTATTTTCAGGTAGACTCTGTGTCATTCCAAGTGAACTCATGTTTTCGGTTATCACAGCGCGAAGCGGTGGCTTTTTCTTCGAAACCTCCTTATCACTAGTTATATTTCACCGAGGCCCACCGCTCCTCTGGTGGTGATAATCGAAATCAACAGGTACTAGGGATGTACCAGAGCTTGGCACACTATAGACGTCATGACTTCGAAATAACACTCACTAATTGACTGCAGCCCAATAAGATATCATTTTATCTACTGTAACTTAGAGGCAGTGTTCACGATAATCTTCGATTTTGAGATTAATGGCTAAATCGATTAATTGGCCCCCGGGTAGAACTGAAATGACGAAAAAAATCGAGAAAAAAGCACCAAAAGGGGACGGAATTCTTTACTCTCACCCCGCCTCTTTACTCTCACAGGAACTGTTCGTTGTTACCCTGAAATCTTTTGTGGACCCGTTCTTTGAAACTGTCTGCAGTCTATTGCTCCGTTCTCTCCTTCGGATCCTAACTAATACTGTTTCGCCTGAACTATTCTTCCATTTTCGATTAGCCCCATTTTTCACCGGGGACAACCACAGTGAACATGTTCATCCAACCGGACATCTAATCCAGACCAGATCATAATGTCACTGAAATAAGACGTATTGATGCGTTTTTCGCCATTTCTTCGTAATTTTGGTAACACTTGGTGGCCAACACACTGTTTTGAACGGAAAACTCGCGAACGAAAATCATCGTGAACACTGCCTTTAAAGGCAGTGTCCACGATAAAAACCATGTCTGATTTTTTGGTGGAGGTCGGCAGCTGCGGGGCCTAGCGCAACACTAACGTTGAAAACACTAAGAAAAATGAGCTCGGAATGGTCCCATACGGCCCCAAAGTTGGACACCCGTTAGCTCCTCACACCCAGATGCACTTTCCACGCCCACCGACGTGAACAAATGAATGTTCGAGATTGTGAGATGAGCGATGGTTCCCGATCAAAAGCCCCGTTCTTCCCTTCATCCCCAACTTCTCTCTTTACTCAGGTCAGCTCGCATACATCGACTGCAAAAGACGGAAGTTACAAGCCTCGGACAACTCGTCCACCATGCTTCCCTAGCTCAATTTTTGAGGGACCACAACTCCGTTCCTAGAAGGTCTTGTGCGATTCCAAAAACATCATTGGAATTAGAATGGGACCTGTTTCAAGATAGGCAAAAAAAAGAAGAGCGATTCTTATCGTGAACACTGCCTTTAAGCAAATGTAGTTCCTGTCGATATGAGAATCTCAGTCCTTGCTCTTTTTCAAACGCAAAAACAAACCTCCAGTTCAGGTCTAGCCCTTAACCCATTAACGACCACGTCTCCCAACGGTGGGACACGCGTTGACTACCACTTAGGACCGCGTGTCCCACCGGTGGGACACGCTTTTCGAAAATCGATTTCTCCGCTACAGGAAAAAAACTTTCGAGCCCTCATGTGATCAATGTATTGACCTGATCAAGACTTGCATAAAAACCCCGCGGTCCATCAGTGCAACAACATATTTCTACTTTTCTAAAATCAGGTGGGCTGAAGTACATAGGAGAAAAAATGGCTGTAAAACAACTTCAGAAGCACCTTATGATTTCTTTTTCCTTCTATTGCAAGCTCTTAGGTTGCTTAGCAGAAACCTATCATTAAAAACTCGTTTACTTTTCTGAAAGCGTTGCAGCTCAGTTGACCCTTTTTTGGTTTTGAGTAAGTTTTTCTCAATCACGAAAGCGTCTCGGAGGCTCAAACTCTGACACTGTTCAATCATCGTTGCTATCTACAATATAGACACAAAAAAGAAAAAGCAGTTGCCCGTGGGACGCAGTTCAAGCCAGCGTGTCCCACCGGTCGCAGTCACCCAAAATTAGGCGTGGTCGTGAATGGGTTAAAGAACTTCCCTAAGGTCTGGCAGAAAACAACGCGGAACCTCCTGAAATTGTAATCTTTAAATCATTTCCGATTCTTTCCGCATTTTGGTGCATTTTTTCGGAAATCGGAAGGCCAAAACCCATCGGAAAGTCGGTAGATCGGAACTCCGCTCATCCCTGGTCCCAAGTTAGATGGGTACAGGGGGAGATGGGAGTACGGGATGGTGTTATTTCTTCCTTCGGCCAATCAGCAACGTTACGAATCACTTATGATGATTCGCCCTAGCGACCCTATTCGTTTTAATACTGGAAGAAATTCAGCGGTGAAGATCTATGATTTGGATGTGCCCGAGAATTTACTATTTGTTATTCTTGATTGTAGTAATCGCTTTGATTTCTCCAATTTTTCGAGAACTCTTACTTCACCAAATAACTCTTTAGGAAGAGTAGTATAAAATAAGTTTTCAAAGGAAGTGAAGTTCAGTAGAATAATTGGTTGCGCAATTATAATAGCCGTATGGTTCACCGAGAAGTAAAGCAGGAATCGAAATTGCGATAGCTTGTTCCAAATGGTCCTTATTGCTGGTCGCTTTTTTGCATGACAGGTTGTCCTTGTCCTGATCATTTGATACAGTCGTGTGATATATTGCCTTATCGGCATTACTGCACATTGACGGTTTGATTTGTGCAGCGGCTACAATACCCGCACTAATTTTTTCAAAAAAGTCGCGAAATCTCGACTTTTGCGACTTTTCCTCATAACACGGCTCAAAACAACCCTTTCGGGGAGCTATGAGCCTATTCGGAATCGGCATCGAGAGCTCTTCATTTTGAGCTCAGACATCTCTAAACCTGATCCCGCTTGAAGCGAAAATGGACTTGGCACATGTGAAGGGGATGAAAAATACTCTTTCTGATTGGGCTGCCTCAGAGCTTACTTGGAAGAGGATCAGAAAGTGAAATTTCGAACCAAGTTCCAGGTCGATTGGTTCCGTTTGAGCTGAGAACGGGACGTCGGTGGTGTTTTCGTTCACTCGATTTTTCTGTTAACCCTATATTCCTTGTTTGTAGGTGAAGAAATGTGTGTGCTCAAAATGAAGAGCTCTCGATGCTGATTCGAAAACTGTCCCTAGCACCCCGAACGGGTCACTTTGAGCCGAGTTATGACGAAAAGTCGCGAATTCGTGACTTTTTTTGGGTAAATTAGTGCGGGTGCTGTACTTGCGGTGAAGGTGTATTTTTGGAAAAGGACCAGCAGTTATTTCTCCTACACACCCAAGATTTCAAGTTGGTCAAACATATTCGGAAAGGGCAATGAACACAGAGATGATTCACTGCCCAGCCGAAATGTGGTGACTCAATCAGTGACGTCTTTTTTGGTATAGGTAATCCGATTGTGATTGTCCGGCGTGCTTTGATCCGGGAATGTTCTGTCTGTTCCACATTCGATGCAGATAATGGCGCAGGCAGATGATCGCCGAGCGCTGTCTCTATCGGTGCAGATCATCGAAGGGCGCCACGTCGGAGCCGATTGTACGATGGAATGCCGGCGGGGACGAACTGAAGTCAAATAGTCGATCGCCACCTATGACTCATCAGTGCATCGAGCGAGCGATGGAATATCAACCGATAATTTCCATCCCGGAAGGTGAAATTCGGAATGGCTTGAGCACTGTAAAAGATTTTGGAACTATTCGATAATGGGGTGGTGAAGAGCGCCGCCCTCTGATTTTTGGCATTAGATTAGAGATCTTTTAATTCTCGCAGGGGTGTGAAACGTCTTCTGATTTTCTCCAAGCGACATGAATGTATGCGTGGGTGAAATTTTCGTTTGGGTGCAAGATTTTTTCCGGCCTCTTCCCAATGCTTTAACAAGATCTCAGATTTTTTTTCGAATTTTGGTCAGCAGAAAGTAGAATTTCATTTTCGATTCTATAGTCTCCAGCAATGGAAGTAGGACCTGGTGAGGTTCTTTCTTACATATCGTAGTTTGATTGTGTTATCACTCGTTTTTCGGAATAACTGAGATTGGTAGGTGATTTTTTGTTTCCACTCTCACATTTTCACATGTTTTCATTGTTTCCACAGATGTAGTCATTCCGGTGAAAACACAGACTCTCCGATCTATCACAGCTGCTTCGGAAAAATGAGTGATACCACTAACAAACTACCGTATGTTAGGACTGTTGGAGTTGCCTAAGACTATCACAGTCTCTTATCAGTATCACTGTATTATCCACCACAGTGTGGCCTATAAAAGCCTGATCCATCAGTACAGGTTCATTCTACTGTTCTGCTTTCGTCTCGACCAATAAACTTTGGTCTTCGTCTGCCGAGCCATTACATTGGCGATCAGGATTCCCGAAGAACCCCAGCGACGCCACGACTGAAGCCCCAATGCCCGACTCCCCTGCCCCTCCTTCGACTGCGAACACTGATGCTCCGACCTGGCTGGGCGATATTCTGACTGCCCAGGCCCAGCAGCTCCAGCTACTTCAACAGCTGGTCACTCGCCTCTTCGATGGCGACGGATCCCCCTCATCGCATGCCCCTTGTCCGCCCACCGCTGCAGTTGACCCGTACGGAGATCTCGTACGCGACCTGCCGGTGTTCGCATACGACAAGGACGAAGAGATAACCTTCGATGCATGGCACAGGCGGTATGGTCCAGTTATCGATGACCGCGGAGCAGCACTGTCGGAAGACCGGAAAAGGAATCTCGTCGTGGACAAATTGGACTCTGCCACATACAAGACGTATGCTGACCACGTGCTACCGCTGAAGCCTAAGGATATCGATCTCAACACGACGGTGCAGAACCTTCAGAAATTGTTTGGTCCCAAGAAGACTCTCATTCGCCGCCGTTTCGAGTTCCTGCAATCCATGTGCCCTCCATTGTCCTATTCCCACGTGCCCTACCGCGATTTCGGCAACATAATCAAGAAGAAGTTCGAGGATGCTGCTATGAAGAATGTTGATAGCGACTCGCTGAAATGTCTGGTATTCGTAACTGGTCTCACTGATTCATCACATTCCGAGATTCGTCTACGACTGCTGAACCACATCAATCGATTGAAGGATGGTGAGCCAATTCCAGTTTTGGACGACTTCATTAACGAATGCGAAACGTTCGTAACTCTGAGAGCCGACAATCGAAACATGGAGAGCAAAAATGTGAATGCCGCTCATCAACACAAAGCACCGCTGATAACCCGTTATTCTCCTCGTAACCAAAACAACCGGAATCGCCCTACCTTCCCTGATGGACACCCTCATACCCCATCGAACCGTAAGCGCTCTGATGATGGACGGTCCCATTCCCAACCCAACCGCAACAAGACGCAACTCAGACGTCACATACAGAAAGGCAGACATAATGGACGAAACAATCGCTGTAAGAAGATTGCAACGGCAACCCGAGATACACGCACTTACCTGAGCGTGCACATCAATGGTCATCCCACTCGTCTCCAGCTCGACACTGGTGCCGACATCACGATGGCTTCACGTCGTACATGGCACACAATGGGATCACCAGCCCTTGATCGAACTACTATTCCAGTGAAGACTGCTGACGGTTCAGCAATGGCAATATTGGGCCGTTTCCACGCCGACTTCACCATATTCGATCGACATCGCCGACCAACTTCTGGACACGGAAGCTGCTACGTAACGGAATCAACCGACGTCCTTGGTCTGGAATGGTGCATACAGATATCCGACTACAGACAGCTCAAAGAACAGTATTACTGCAGACTCGCAACAAACGCCTTGGAGAGCGTTCGCAAAGACACAGTCACGAGTCTGAAAACGAAATTTGGAGACGTATTCCAAACAGGATTGGGCCACTGCACAAAAATGAAGGCAAAGCTCTACCTGAAGCCTCATGCTAGGCCTGTATATCGTCAAAAGAGACCGGTCCCGTTCGCCTCTCAATCAGCTGTAAACGCTGAACTCGATCGTCTTTTACGAGAAAACGTCATCACAGAAGTTGAGCACTCAAATTGGACCGCGCCCATTGTTGTAGTCAAGAAGAGCAATGGAACCATTAGACTCTGCGCCGATTTCTCTACTGGACTGAATGATGCTTTGATGCTTCATCAGCTCCCGCTGCCGACAATAGAAGAAACCTTCACGAAGCTGAACGGTGGTCAATTTTTCTCTCAAATCGATTTGGCAGACGCTTACCTACAAGTGGAAATGGATGCTGAATCTAAAGAACTTCTCACGATCAATACCCATCGCGGATTATTTCGATACAATCGTCTCCCGTTTGGTGTGAAATCTGCGCCAGGTATATTTCAACAGTTGATCGATTCTTTGATTGCCGGACTTCCAGGTGTCGCCGCCTACTTAGATGATGTCATCGTAACCGGTCGAACGACAGAAGAGCATCGCGACAACTTGGAAAGGTTATTCGTGAGAATTTCTAGTTACGGTTTTCGAGTGCGAATTGAGAAATGCAATTTCTTCATGACCCAAATTCGCTACCTTGGCAACATTATCGATAAAGACGGACGTCGCCCAGATCCTGATAAAATTCGAGCGATCATCGATATGTCGCCTCCCAAGGATGTAGCTCAACTGCGATCTCTACTTGGAATGATAAACTATTATGGAACCTTCATCGCGGACTTGCGTCTCCTACGAGCACCACTAGACGCATTACTGAAAAAGGACACTCCGTTTGTGTGGTCGACCGAGTGTCAGGACGCTTTTCAGAAAACAAAGAATGTCCTAACTTCTCCACTGCTGCTCACGCACTACGATCCCAATATGCCACTTATCGTTGCTGCCGATGCTTCTGATTATGGGATTGGAGCAGTCATCCTGCACCGCTTTCCGGATGGATCACAAAAGGCTGTTTCACACGCTAGTCGAAGCCTACTCAGAGGATCACGGGGTCGTAATGGAGCACAATAGGCTTTCACCTCGACGAGGATAGCGAGGGCAGCACGAGGGGAAGAGCTGCTGCTCCAACAGCACGTGCTGCCTTTGTGCTGCTCATAGCAGCACGTGCTGCCCTCGTCCTCCATTTGTCGCCTCAGCTGCTGCTCTTTTTTGTGGCAATTGTAGTGTGGTAACATTGCTCAAAGTGGTCCGTTTGGACAGCTACGAGCATATTTACAATCAGCATGGGGACTTCTTTGTTTCGAGCATGCACATATAGACATATGATTAGTTATGTGTCAATTCACCAATTCTCTTTTCTCTCCCAAGCAAGGTGTATGGAATCTAAGCAATCGATTGATCTTCATCTCAGACGATCGTGGGCTGTCAAGGAGCGCAACTATCTTTCACTTTTACTAGAATAGCGAGAGCAGCACAAGGGGACGAGCTGCTGCTCGAGGAGCAGGTGCTGCCCTCCTTCTCCAATTGTCGCCCCAGCTGCTGCTCTGTGTTGTGGCCAGCTTAGTGTGGTAACACTGCTCAAAGTGGTCCCGTAGGTAACTACGACCATACTCATGATTCACATGGAGAGTTCTTCCCTTCTAAGAACATGAACATGCCCACTTCCTGGGAAGTTGTATTGAGTTAACACAACCAATCGATCTCCAGCCCTATCACACGGAATACCTTGAAGGCAGTGCCCACGATTAAAAAACTTCGGGTTTCCAACGTAAATCGAAAGACCCGGGGCTCAATGCATCAATAGTGCCGAAAAAACGGCTAAGAACGATCACAAAATAGCCCTATACGGTCCCAAACTTGAATGTCCGCTCACGCCACGCCCACTTCCTCAACGGCTACCGATAAAAGTTTCTGACTGAAGTGACCCGACCAGAAGAAGGCGACCGATTATCAAATGGGGTAAGTTTTATTGAGCGGAGTGGATTGTAACCTCCTGGATGTATGTTGTTACCCCGAAGGCCGGGTTTTCAGTAGTTTACGGATCGGAACCGGTTTAAAGGAGTGGGCGTGGCGTGAGCGGAACACTCAGGTTTAGGGCCGCACAGGTCTTTTCATGCTCGTTCGTAGCCGTTTTTCTCACATTGCTGGTGTTTTCATATTTCTGGATCAGTGAGTGCATCGGAATGATTTTCGCATACCTTCCCCGCTGTACACTTTTTCGACAGTCCTGTTATCAGGTCGACTGTACCAACATCTGTTGTTCGCAAAAAAACAATTGAGGGAGTTGAAGTCAAACGATATCTCCTCATGGATCTGCAGCAAAGGTTTGTCAATTCAATGCCAGGTTGTCGTCGAGTTAAAGACCAGGCGCCGCCCGGTCGCAGTCGACCAAGACACGCTGCCATCCAATCGCAAAATCGCCGCGACTTGACGCTATTAACTGCCAACAGCTCGAAGCCATTTTTTAACACTTTCATTTCATCTCCAACTGGTCGCCTTTCTATGACTCAATCTTAGGCTAAACGCGCGGTGGCGGCCAATGATTTGCGCGGGGATCTCACTTTTATCAGCGCGCGACCTCTCAGACGTGGTACTTTTATGCAAGATTCACATTTTCGTTACATCAAGTCTTCAAAAAAAACTTTTGGTATTTCACTGATTATCAAATTAAACGTCGTTTAACTCTGAAGAAAATGTCAATTTAAAATTTTAAATGGCACACTCGAGAAAAGAAGTTCCCTGCGAGCAATTTAAACGGTTCAGCCCGGCTAAAGAACAGATGAATCGTTCTGGAAAAAGGGATGAGTCGTCCTTCCTATTGGATGGTGGTTGTGTAAAACCGGCCAAAAATTCGAGAGGTGTTCGGCTCTTCTAGAACGAATTTTTTAGCTGTTTTTTCAGATTTGCAACATATTGTTGTTTTTCAAATCTCGAAGGTGTAAACGGAAAATTCTGAAAAATCACCTTCTCACTCTGAAATGCGTTTCCTTGAACTTAAACTTTACTCGCATTTTTGACAGAAAAACAATTGTTTCGGTTTAATGTCAGAAACTTGTATTTTTCAAATGCTGAGCGGCGATGGTTTGCCAAAAATTAGGCGAAATGGGGAATACATACATTTTCTTCACGAAAAGCACAATGCTCACAGAATTCAAAGCCGACAACGTTCAAAAACAACCTTTTAATGAAAATAATAATTCGAACTCTTCCGAAAAATGTCCACGGTAATAATTTAGAAATAAGAAAAAATGTTCAAGAAATTCTAAAATCGTTGTTTTTTGGAAGAGAAGAAATCACCATTCAATAAATGATGAATACTCTGATATTTGAATTCCGTTCAACCCTGAAAGTTCCCCTAAACAGTGCTAATATCAGCGACTCAAAAATATTTTGAGGGGAACTTTATTCTTGGAATATGTGGATATAACTTTTTTTACAAAGAAAGTCATAATTCTACACGTGGAAACTCTGAGAAAATTGGTATGGGGTTCCCAAAACTAATCTCAGATTGAACAGTTTCACATGTAGGGCTGGTTCAGCATTCGTCTCCTTGAAATTAAATTTGGAGAATGTACCCCGTTCTTTTCCTGCTTTCAAACGCAAAGCTTCGAGTATTCTTCTTGCGTGGTATTTTTTCAATTTGTTTTTCTGCTGTATCATACTCTACGCCCGTTTTTTCACGTCGACCTTATGTAGTGTATTGATAAAAATAAAAAATAAATAAATCGTTTTTCAAAATGAGAGAAACATATTATCACGCCTAATTCACATCTCTACAGTCCCGAAACCGGGTGAAAATCAATTATTGTCCAAGGCATAGAGAAATTTTGTGTCAAGAAATGTTTTTGGAGACTCACAATCACTACTGACCGAGGCCTGTGTTGAACGGTCCTCGCGAACTCGTGCCAGATACGAGGCCGCCTAGGGTGGGCATGAGACAGCCCGTAGTGGCAGCATCATTTCCATCAGCTGTAGCGAAGATCAAAGGATATAATCAAGGATAAATAAGCCGTTGTAGATATGAATGAGCCTCAATGAGGTCTCTATTTTTGATAGGTCGACCCAGCACTGATGCTGAGCTCGACATATCACCTGCGGGAAAAGGATTATGAGAAGAAAAGGAGAGATCATAAATGAAGAGCAGCAGTTGGGGCCACAATGAAGAGCAGCAGTTGGGGAGTGAAGAGCAGCAGTTGGGGAGAGAAGAACAGCAGTTGGGGCCACAATGAGGAGCAGCAGTTGGGCCACAATGAAGAGCAGCAGTTGGGGCGACGACTGGAGCAGTTGGGGCGACTGTAGCAGCAGGTGGGGCAACTATACGAGCAGCAGTTGGGGCAGTGAGCGTAGCAAGAGGACACAACGTGCTGCCCTGGGCAGCAGTTGGGGGAACGAAAGGGGCTTACACCTCGACGAGTAAATGCGTTAGTAATCCCCTCGTGCTGCCTTACTAAGCCGCGAGTATCTGAGTAACTGATACAGAGAAGAAATACGGCCAAATAGAAAAAGAAGGGCTCGCACTCGTATACGCTGTCAGGAAATTCCACCGCTACCTCTTTGGAAGACAGTTCACCCTTCTTACGGATCACAAACCCCTGCTGACTATCTTTGGAAGCAAAAATGGAATTCCATTGTACACCGCAAATCGACTTCTCCGATGGTCACTGATACTTGGTGGCTACGACTTCAAAATCGAATACAACAAATCGTCTGACTTCGGCCAGGCTTGCGCACTTTCACCCCTTATTGCCGAGCAGGCGTTACTTGAAGAAGATGTCGTGATTGCTTAAGTGAGCGGAGAGGTCGAAGCACACTGTCATGCAGTTGCCGCCGAATTGCCCATCACGTTGGAAACAATTGCAGCCGAAAGCATCAAGGATGCCACTCTAAATGAAGTTATCGGGTACGTCCGCAAGGACAAATGGCCGAGCAAACCAGCACAGGACATTGCCCGATATCATGCTTTACGTAGCTCACTTTCTCTACAGTTCGATTGCCTATTTTTCGGTCCTCGTGTTATCATCCCGTTGAAACTTCGAGGACATGTGATGAAACTTCTGCACGATGGTCATCCAGGAAGAACTCGAATGAAGACGCTCGCTCGATCGTATGTGTATTGGTCAAACATTACGAAAGAAATCGAGGAGTTCGTTGACCGTTGCGGTGATTCTCAAGAAGCAGCAAAGTCACCTGTAAAAACAGAACTTTTCTCATGGAGAACTGCAGAACGACCCTGGTGCAGAATTCACGTGGACTACGCTGGACCGTTGAACGGAAAAATGTTTCTCGTAATCGTTGACGCATTTTCAAAATGGCCGGAAATAAAGGAAATGACGTCATCCTCAACAATGGCTACAATACGTGAGCTCACCCAGCTCTTCGCTCAATTTGGAAATCCCGAGATACTGGTCTCAGACAATGGAAGCCAGTTTACTTCCCACGAATTCGCCGAGTTCTGCCGAACAAACGGTACAACGCATATGCGCTCACCACCCTATCATCCACAATCGAATGGACAGGCAGAGCGGTTCGTGGACACTTTCAAAAGAGCCATGCAAAAGCTCAAAAACACAGAAACGACTTCTGCTGCTCTTCAGAAGTTCCTGCTTACTTATCGTCGAACACCTTGCCCGGCATCCCCGAATGGAAAATCACCAGCGGAGAATTTCCTTGGACGATTGATCCGGACGCCCCTCACGATGCTCATCACCCCCCACAGCAGATCCCACTCCCGAAACCAAGAAATGGAACGCCAATTCAACCGTCACCATGGCGCCCGTTCCAAGAGTTTTCAACCCGATGATCCAGTATGGGTACGAGATTTCCGTCATGATCGAAGCAGCTGGACCACTGGAAAGGTCATAGCCCGCCTCGGAAATGCAGTATACGAAGTATCGATTGACGGAAGTCTTCATCGACGCCACGCAAATCAAATGCGTGCCCGGAACGCTGATACTTGTGAGAGCAATGAGCACACTTTGCTGGACCTGTTCGACTTGCCTTCTGACTCAGCTGGCGCGACTCCGAGAAACCCGTTATCTGCGCCTATAATGTCTACACCGATGGACAAGACGACGACCTCGACACATAGATTGGCCGCACCGACGACTACAACGCTGGCATCGCCTCGGATGAATGCACGAAGCCCTCAACGCGATCGCCATCAGCCAAACCGACTGCAAGTCAAGCCGTCATTGAAGACATATGATCCGTGATACTCATTGATAAGCCACCTATATTTTGTTCAGTTGAATGTACTAATGTAATCAGTCTCTGTATCTATACGTACATCCATCTTAGGGGGGAGGTGTTGGAGTTGCCTAAGACTATCACAGTCTCTTATCAGTATCACTGTATTATCCACCACAGTGTGGCCTATAAAAGCCTGATTCATCAGTACAGGTTCATTCTACTGTTCTGCTTTCGTCTCGACCAATAAACTTTGGTCTTCGTCTGCCGAGCCATAACAAGAACGAGTCCGCAACCTCACCAGGTCCTACCTCCATTGCTGTAGATTATAATCATCAAAATGTTGCTGTGATTGCGAAATTTTTCTTCCACCATTATGTGTAAATGTCCCAAGGTAGCGGAGCGATCGTTCATGTCTAACAAGGCTACTGACAGGGTTCTCGAATAAAAATCAATTTTTCTTTAACAAACCAATTTTCATTCACCTATCAAATCGAACAATACGAAGATATTGCAAAGTGCACAGACAAGGCCCATAAATTTTGAGCTCGAGACATGGGTGCAAGGGCTTCAAGAAACGTTTACAACTTCAATGAGAAAGGTAACCCTAGATTATAATTGGAATTCACATTGGTATAAAATGAGATTCGGCTTGAGTTGGCCGTCAAAATCATATCATCGAGAATTTCAACAAAAAAATAAGGCAGCGTTCATACGTCGCGAGAACGCCCGCTCTCGCTCTTCAGCGCTCTCCAACCAGGGTTCGGCACGAGGTGTGGACGAGGCTAAATTTTCTCAGACCCCTCCCAGAAGCGTTAACAGGTCAAATTTTCGTGATTTTCTCGGACCTCCTCCCAGGAGTGTTAATTGTCTGTTTTTGTAGTAAAATTGAAATAAAAGGAACAACTTATTCCAAAAGATGTATAATTTGAAGAAGAACAACCATTTAAAAAAAACAAGATATTAACATTGAAATAGATCACGGTTGAGGCTTTAATTGACGGATTAGATGAAGTTGCCTGCGTTTTTAAAAAACGTAGCTAATGTAAGGGTTTTGATTATAGGTGCGGTCGCACTGGAAGTCTACATTTTTGCAAGGTATGAGTCAGGAGAATGCAACGATCGAGTCCAGCGTGGTCGATTCGCCCTATATACTCACTTGCACCGTCCAACATAGAGGCTCAACACCGCTACAGAATAAGGCCTCACACTTTTCTCAGGTGTGCTCCCGCCGGAAGTCATCAATTTCGAAATTTAGGTGTCATGAGAGTAGGATATTTGAGTCCATCGAGGTCGATTTACCCTTGGTACAAACTTTTACAGCCTAAGATGGAGGCTAAACACCGCTACAGTATAATGGCCCACACCTTTCTGAGGTGTGGTCCCTCCGGAAGTGGTCAATTTCGAAAATTAGGTGTCATGAGAGTAGGATATTTGAGTCCACCGTGGTCGATTTATCCTATATACTCACTTTCACCGTCCAACATAGATACATTGGAAGCCGAACAAGGTAAAAAACGTAAAAAAAACGTCGAAGTCCACAAACCTGGAGTGGGGTTTTAAAACACCTGTAACTTAACTTCCAAAAGAGCTACCCCAGGTTTGAGCAAAACTAAGAAACTAGGTTTGTAACCTTACCGAATGAAACTTAACTCGCTCCCAGAAGACGTCTTACAAAAAAATTTACTAGGTGTGGACATTTGATGTTTTGAGCATAAATGCCCACACCTAGCCAGTGCATTTAGGTGGAGACATTTATGCTCAAAACATCAAATGTCCACACTTAGTAATTTTTTTTGTAAGACGTCTTCTGGGAGCGAGTAAAGTTTCATTCGGTAGGATTTCAAACCTAGTTTCTTACTTTTACTCAAACCCGGGGTAACTCTTTTGGAAGTTAAGTTATAGGTGTTTTAAAACCCTATTCCAGGTTTGTGGGCTTTGACGTTTTTTTACGTTTTTTTACCTTGTTCCGCTTCCTATGTAGGGCTCTTCGGCGTTACGCTGAGGCGGTAAAAGATTGCACACAGGGTAAATCGACCACGCTGGACTCAAATATCCTACTCTTGTCACACCTAGATTTCAAAATTGACGACTTCCGGCGGGACCACTCCTGAGAAAAGTGTGAGGCCCCATACTGTAGCGGTGTTCAGCATCTATGTTCGACGGTGAAAGTGAGTATATAGGATAAATCAACTACGCTGGACTCGATCATCGCACTCTCCTGACTCATACCTTGCAAAAATGTAGACTTCCAGCGCGACCGCATTTGCGAAAGATGTGGGCCACACAGAGAAGTGCTTTTCAGCGTCCATCTTAGAGGTTGAAAAATTGTTTATAGGATAAATCTACCCCTCTCGATTCGAATATCGTATTTTCGTGACCCCTTACTTTGCAAAAAATGTGAGAAAAGAAATAAGAGAAAAAAAATTGAGCACCTTGCGAGATCGAATCCGCGTAGTGTGTTTCGTGTATGAGTGGGTTTGGGAGAAAGAAATTCGAAACGTTACCAGATTAGATGACGCTCTTTCCAACTAGCAAGTGTTTTTGCCATGTCTGGTCTGGGTAATGTTGAAGCACCTATTTTCGTATCAAACCACTTATTAAAGCGTGCTTTCCATACATTTAAAGTGACCTGTTCTTCTCTGAAAACATATTTATTTCTTTAGTACATCTCGTCGTCTTCGCCTTTGCCAATAACTTTATTCATCGCGTCCTCTCTTTTCTTCCGCCCCATTCCGTAGCTTCCAATCTATTCTTATTGGCAATTCAGTACACAACTATCCAGGATACACGCCCAGAACCTATGTGCCTTATGTTCAACAGTAGGAGAACCTTTACTATAGCCCATTCAGGCAGAAAGACACCGGCAATTGCATCCTGCCTCGTGTTGATTCGATTGAAAACGCTGACCTGGTGATCACTGCTCATTTATCAACGTTCGGGATGACCTTGGTAAGCCTATTAGACACGAGGGCATAATTTTGAGGTAGTTTTGACTCTCTTTACTCGAGAATTTCAGCAAATGGCTTGAAAGTGGCTGCTTCTTTACCGAAATGATCGTGTGCGAGCGAGAAAGGGCGTGAGCTATACTTAGTTTCCGAATCACTCCTTTTCGGATATCCGACCGGATACCCGAGATTCGGATAATCCGATATCCGAAAACTTGAAAAAACGCATTATCTGAATCGAACTAATATCCGGGAAATCCAAAATCGGCATTATCTGAACCGAACCATTATCCGAAGGGTCAATAATTCGGATGTCGGATGAAATTCGGATAATTTCCGGATAAAATAAGACAATGTTGGATAAAATCGGATGAAAATGAACTTGATCACGCCCATTTCTCCGTACCGAGTTCATCAAACCAGGGTTTTCCTTCTCCTTCCGAGATCAGAAGAGTCGTTGCGGCGCGGAAAAAATGGGCGTGGTCAAATGAGATGACCAAGTGGCTAGTTAATCAGTATAGAAGTTTTTTTGTATAGTTGCACATTTTTTACTAGCTGAATAGTTGCCCTGAATTAAACTTGTGTATAGATAATGCTGTGCCTCCTAACGACGATATAGTGATTTATTTATTTATTTTTGCACTCAGGCTGCGCCATACAACTGAAAAAAAAACGTCAAGAACCATAACACGAGAAACTGACTGATGATAAGAAATACAATACCCGCGCTAAATTTTGTAAAAACGGGGAGCATTTGCCAAACTTGACAAAAAAAGTCCGATGCTTGTAACTTTTTTGAACGAAAACGTTTTTGGATTCTGAAAACGCCATCATATTCACAGCTCAGATTCCTACGTAATAATGTACATTGTGGACCGAAGTTCCCTAAAATCGCTTTGTTTTCGAGTGAAATTGTTTGTGCGGTCGTTTCACAAAAACGTCGCGCGCGGAAAAGTGCGGCGAAACTTCGAGTAGTAATTGTACATTTAATCGATGAGCAATCTCTATGTTTTCTTCGTGAATTAGATGAGAAAGGGGCCATCTCGAGATCTGTGCAGATTGAATTTTCGAAATCCTTCATTAATCACGCCTAGGAGCTTCCTGAAAAGTCGGACTTTTGTTGCGAAAGCCCCAGACCGATAAATGGAGGATTTCGAAAATTTAATCTGAACAGATCCCGAGATAGCCCCACTTTTAGCTAATTCACGGAGAAAACATAGAGATTGCTCTTCTATTACTTGTACAATTACTACTCGAAGTTTCGCCGCACTTTGCCGCGCGCGACGTTTTTGTGAGACGACCGCAAAAACAATTTCACTCGAAAACAAAGCGATTTCAGGGAACTTCGGTCTACAATGCACATTATTATGTAGGAATTTGAGCTGTGAATATGATAGCGTTTTCAGAATTCAAAAACGTCTTCATTCAAAAAAGCTACACGCATCGGACGTTTTTTTTTGCCAAGTTTGGCAAATGCTCCCCGTTTTAACAAAACTTAGCGCGGGTATTGTAAACAGCAAACAATATTAGACCTATGAACAGTTCAGCACTATTTGAGAAACCAAAGAAGTGCAAAACCTCTCACCGCTGATACGCACTTGGACCTAGCAAGACAGCAGGACTAGTGACCTACATACTTCAAGAAATAAGTTCCAATTATATATGTGGATATATTATCGTATCTAAAGAGCCAGAGCAAAAGGAACCAAACCCCGCACCTGCCGGCAAGGGTGTCCTAGGAGCAATAACGCGCCTGGCGAACAGGCCTGGAGCTTCGGAATACGGGTATACCGACTTCCCCGTAGAACCAGGCCTGCCAAGGATTGGTTGCCTACGTGAGCCCGTCTCGGGAAGACTAATTCTGTTCCAAAAAATTCGAAAGTAACTGAAGATTCGTTTTCATATTTTTATTAATATGCATATATGAAGGCTGGAGTTTGTAGCTATATTACATGCTGCAACAGCAATGAAGTACTACTACTGTTTGTTCAATTATGGAGGTTTTCAAAGGCTTGCCTTGAGTACCTGATTTATTTTACATCGTTTTGCTTCAACATTTTTCCAAAAATATCCGAAATTATCCGACCGGATATCCGTATCGGAATCATTGGAAAAATGGCATTATCTGAATCGATGCATTATCCGAAAATTTGAAAAATCGCATTATCTGAACTGAGCCAATATCCGGGAAATTTAAAGTCGGCATTATCCTAATCGATCCATTATCCGAAGAATTATCTTCGGATAACAAGTATAGCGTAAGCATGCGATAGCGGGCGTGAGCGAGTGTTAGCACGGGTGAGCGGCGAGCAAATCGTGTGCCCTCGATGAGCATCGATTTTGCGCAATCGCACGCCCTCGCAACGTATGGACGCTGCCTAAAGGGGTCTGATGAGTTGCAGAGACCGGCGAGTGGTCGCCGAACGTCAGCCTTGACGCGGCGACAAAAATGTTTCGAAACATTACCGTCGCGGCGTCAATACACCCTGCGGTCCCCCTCGTCGCCCTTAACGCGGCGTCGGTCGCCATCGTCGCCGAATGTAATCGATATTACATCACAGAGTGCTGTTCGTCGGTGCGAGCAAGGCCGCGACTTCAACTCTGCAGGCCCCTCAAAGGCAGTGTCCACGATAATGTTCGTCCTCGTTTTTTGGCCGCAAATCGAAAGGACAGGGTCTCATTGAAGCACTAGGGTCGAAAGAACGGACGAAAACGAGCCCGAAAGAGCTCCATACGGCTCCGAAGTCCGCTCGCGGTCGAGTTTTCCGAGGAACAGTTTGGTCCGCTTCAACATTAACTCAGACATATAGAGGACTGCAGGCGCGGCCCAAGTCGGCTGTTTTGGCAATCCGCGGGCGAAATTTCGAGGCTGAGTATTAAATGTAAGTCAGCCGCGGCCAAAAATTTCGCAACAATTGTATGGAGAGAGCCGCGAGCAACAAACACGGCCGAAAATGAACAGCAAATGACCAGAAAATGATGCGCGGCTGGCTGTTTGGTTATGCCGTGAAATAGAGAGGTGCGAGTGTGGCAGGCAAGCAAACTACTCGACGCCAATTTCTAGAATTTTTTTTTCAAACCTTGCCTTTCTTTTTTTGTTCGTTTGTTCGTCTGTGTTTGCGCTCTGTGTTTGCGAGAACCAACGAAATTGCTTTTTTTATGATACTTGCTCTCTAAAAAAATCGAATTCTTTTCAAGAACAACTGCTGTGTAGAGAAAGGCGATTATCGAGCACTTTTAGCTAAAGCTCAAAACAAACACATAATAAGGTTCAGTTACTACATAATTTTGGTCTTATGCCTTCATTTATTCAATCATTTTTTCTTCAGATTCCCTGTTGAAATTTACGAGGGTGAGAATATCCATATTCCACCAAATAGCAGAATATCTACATATGTCTGATCTCGACGCATCGCACAGGCAACTGTTATCAGACGAGGAGTTACCTTAGTAAGCACTTTATCTTCGCCTTCTCCACTTCTCCGTTCACAAGTGTTCATGTCATTTTTAGTTCGAGAGTGTCTAATGTTGTCTAATGTTGAGTCCATGTTGTTGATTTGAATCTCTTGCAATTCACTAAGATTTCGCTATGCTGACCGGTTATGATGCTGCTCAATTTAATTTTCGGTTTATTATTCCTAGGTTTTGAGGTGTATTATTATCACCAATTTTATACTTTTCTTGCTGTTTCTATTGAAATTGAGAGCATCGTGTTGCAGGGTATCAATCATGGGTTTTGGAGATTATTTTTACCATTTGTTCTACACTGGTTCAATATCTATCTAAAATTGAGAAGATCATTTTTAGGTAAAACCAATTGTTAGATAAAACTGTAACTATTCAATATAGTTAGTAATAAATATTTATGCGCGAGCTATACTTTTCCGTCTATCAATTGTGTAAAAAATAGCAAATGGTAGGGGAATACAGCAAATGGTATGTATCATCCACGACAAACGCGCTCCAATGAGAAAACGTGCGCGGATCGGTGAAACAATTGGCGCGGGCAAGTGCCTGAGCGAGCGAGGGAAGTTGCGAAAATTTGCTCGGGAAGTCGCAAAATTGCCCGCGCCTCGACGATTCCACGGGCGCGGATGGCTCAGAAAACGTGCTCGGCTGCCAGCGTTCTGCGCCAAACCAGCGAGCCGCGCGCAACGATCCAATGAGGCGCGTCAACTCTTCTGGCTCGCTGTTTCTTGGTCCGCGCCTGCAGTCCTCTATATGTCTGAGTTAGCATTGGAGGGCGAGCGCGGCTGAGTTTTAGCATTGGGGAACATTTGCGCACGCTGTCTACTTCAGGCCCATGCCCGCGCAACTCATCCACCGTTGAAATGTGGCTTTCAAGAAGAAGAGCTACTTTTGGATGTTTCGCATCGTTTTTCATGATTCTTTCTTCACTGATGAAATAGTCTGACTATAAATCTTCGTTTTCTGGTGAAAACTCGAAAACGATTTTTATCGTGGACACTGCTTTTAAAGGCATCGTACACGATGAAAACCATACTTGGGTTTTTGACGTTTTCGTGTTGTTATATCCCTATAGTGGCTAAAGGTTGCAAAAAGCCCCTTCAAAGACGTCAACTTTTCAAGAAAAACCCATTTCAAGAAAGCTTAATACAAATTTGAAGTTCCCGCCGACATAAATTTGGGATAGTTGCGCGATGAACGCAAGGAACACTTTTACGATTCGTTCCTTGGCGCAGCGTTGGAAGCAGTTCACCGAGGACGCCATTCAGACGAGCGATCTTTTTTTCTTGAACGAAACTAAAATGGGTTACTAACCTGCTGCGTCCATTGCTGTCAGCTGCTTTCGATCGATGTCGAGCGTAAAATCGAGTGGCGTGTGAATTGCGCCCTACGACGCGTCAACGCACGATCGCCGGTAGCGACCACGGAGTTTTGTTCCTTGTAACAACGGATCGACCCCAAGGCCGGCCCCCAAAACCCAGGAAGTCCTTTTGTGGTAAGCGAATCTTCATTCAGGGGCGATTTTAAAACTTCAAACTTTCTGAGTGACATTATTATGACCCAATAGTCCGACTGAACGCAAAGGCTGGAATTCGGTTTTCATCGTGTACGATGCCTTTGAAGGCAGCGTACGCGCAAAAAAACGTGTTTATTTTTTTCCATAATTTTGCGCAGGTAGGCTTACCAGGGTGTCATATATCATAAAGAGACCACTCAAAACACTCAAGTTTCAAAGAGAAACTCATTCGAAAATCTCGGAGCATTCAGCTTCCTTTTCTGACGTCTGTCCGGTGTGTGTTGTGTATTACACAAATATCGGAAATTTGAACGGCTGAATTGGTTTAGCCCCCTTAATTTTTTTGGGTTCCTCAATTTTTTCCCCTTTCTGCTGTCAATGATCATCTAAAAATAGGAAGCTTTTATTATCCACGTCTGAAGTCGAAGATCCCTCGGAATAAGCCTGTCGTGGGGCTTCTGTTCCTAGTGTTAGATGATCGACCGGGAAAACGCCTTTTCAGACCACGGAGCGATTTTCACGAGCCCATAGCATTACGAATACGCAACATTGAAATATCAAGCTTCGCTAGCTATCTCCACCCGGTTCAAACATTGGGTTGAGACGAAAAAGCCGAATGTGGTTTTCTGCGCGCACGCTGCCTTTACGAGAAAAGTTTCAATGAAAACGCCTTTTCAGACCATGGAGCGATTCACCTCGGTGCCAACAATCATAACTTCAATTATAACATTGAAGGGACTCCCATTGAGATCACTGATCAGATAACTGATCTTGATTTCGTCATCACCGGGAGTCTTAGCTTCGATGCGCATTGTGAGGTCACGTCGAGGAAGGCTACTGTTGCAGTGAATAAGATATTCAGAGCTTTGGCAACACGTAATCCATCTGTGCTTATAAGAGCCTACACCACCTAGGTACGTGAGGCCAATTCTTGAATATGTCACGCCGGTGTTTAATCCCTACAAAGTGAAGGACATCAACTGTTTGGAGAAAGTCCAAAGCAACTTCACAAGGAAATTTGTTTATTAGGATGCATGGTTTCGTTTATGGCCGCATACCCGATTCCGTGCAGAGAAATGAGCTATTTCATTTGAAACCGTTATCCCTCAGAAGAGTAGAGAATGACTTACTTCTTCTCCACAAGATCCTGTTTGGCGTAGATTTCGGTCTTAAACCTGAGGACCTTGTGACAACGAGAGAGTCAACCACTAGGGGTGGCCCCATCAAACTCCACCGTTACACATCTAACCTCAACTGCAGGCGTCACTTTTTCATCAACAGAACAATACCCATTTTTGAGAACCTTGGTAGAAATCATTCCATTCCTTCCAACTTTACTTCATTCAAAAATTTCATTCGAGAAAAATTTGAGCTGGCTAATCGTTCAAGTAGCCCTTCCTGACTGGCTGGATAGCTTGTGATTCCTTTCTTTAGGTTGATTATTGCAGCAATGCGCTTTTCTTTTCTGTTCCGCTATGTTGTTTTTTTATCGTTTCCATGCTTTCAACTTCCTATGGTTCATTCGTATTTCGCGGTCGTTTTGAACATTGTTTTTGACTACATAGGCTTGCCTATGTAATAAATATATAGAAAGCGCCAAGAAAGGGCTGGCGCTCGCAGTCAGCCATAAATAGTGGGCGATTTGAAACGCGAGGTAAATTTTGAATAAACGTGTTTGCCTTATCCTCACTTTGGACTTCAGTGACGGTCTACAAAAGGTATCAAGCAGAAATAATAGACATTTATCTGGATTAGGGGTTGCGTAGCTATTTCAGATTAACCCCCCCCCTTCCACCTTTCCAAGCTCTTGGGGAGAATCGTACGTAGAAGCCTTCGCCATTTGTATCTGCCTCCGAAGGGGTTGGAACCCGGGTGAGAGCGCAAAGCGCACCTAAAAGGGCTGCACATCCTTTATCGTGAAAACCAGTGCCGAGAAATGCCTCTACTCTGCGCCTTCCTAAAGCTTCTTCTGTAGCTTAGGCCCATTTCACAGTCTGCCGGACGACGCCGTCCGGCACGTTGAAAGTGAGCCGCAGTGCGAGGGAAACTGCGGTGAAAAACCGTCAGTTCCGACTCTCCAGTACAAAATGTAAGGCGAAAACAACACGTTCTAACTCGTCATAACTTGATGCGACGTCGTGTCGATGATTTCACCGCACTGAGACGTCGGTCGGGCCAACACCGCAGTGCGGGGTACACTGACGCCGCAATCCTATCTTATAACATGCCGGACGGCTTCGTCCGGCAGACTGTGAAAGACCCTTTAGGAACTGACGACCGTTCACTTTTCATAAGTAGCTTTGAATCCTCCTTTTGTGAATGGGAACTGGAGAAGTTTGCTCTTTAGAAGGATTAGGTGACTCACCGTTTGCAGTGTTTCGATGAGCTCTGTCCTTCGGAATATTTCCGTCACTGTACAGTCATCGTTGATTGAATACGGCGGAGGTGAATCATTCCATGAGTCCGCTCGAAGTTGATTTGGGCTTTTACAAAACAGTACTCGCTGCAGCCTCAATAGTGCACTAGTTAGTTACTATGGTTGTGTCTTGGGCGAAAAGACCGAATATCGAATAGTTTCGAATGACCCTCTTTTTTTGAAGTCCGATTTTTGAATACATCCGTACGGCCCCTTTTTTGAGGACCGAATTTCGAATATATTTGAATGACCCCTTTTTCCGAGTTCTGAAATTCGAATAGATTCGAATAAATTCGCTTCGAATATATTCGATTAATTTCGAATCGACAAACTGAAAACAACCCAGTTGAGCAGTCAATGCATCCTCTATTTCGGAGCGAATCTTACTGCCATTGATCAAGAGCGTGTGCGCGCATATGCTACATCCCCTTTGCCTCACACCTTCCCGCCATGCGGTCCCGAACTTGAATGTGGTGTGCCCACTCCACCCACTTTCCTGTGGCTACCGAGGAAGTGGGTGGGGCGAGCACACCACATTCAAAGTTTTGGGTCGGCATTTTGCTATTGGTTGCTCACGGACCTTACGATTTCTGGCGATAAGATGAAGGTGATCTCAATCCTTGCCTTCAAAGAATTTTCATTTTTCATCCTTACACAATATCTTCACAAATTTAGCTGTGCCAGGTAGTCAATCCCTTCGTTCTAGCTAATGATATCGACATAGAAATTATTGTTGAATACTGCCTTTAATAAGCGCTGTAAACATTTTCCAGTTTAAAAAAGCCGGACAAAGCATTTGCAGAGTATTCCTGTCCCAATTATTACCACCAGCCCACCATCCAAGGCACAGCGAACCGATTTACTCGAGTTCTCAATTGGTTCATATGTCTAAAAAAGGCTGCATTTACGCTATAACTTTGTATCATTTGGTTTTGTAATTTTGGAACTTGAGGAGATAGCTATGCCTCTGAAAAGATTTTTTTCGCAATTTTGGCATTCCTAAGGGGTTAAGAATTTTATAATAAAAAAAAACTACTGGAGGTTCTCGAACAACTTATAACTTGAGCGTGCTCCTCTGATTCCCTAGTCAAAATGTTATCAGTTACAGAATAATTGGGTAGAATTACACATTAAATGAGGTGGAACTACTAAAAACAATCATTTGTTGCAGCGCTGACGAACACAGAAACTGCGGTGAGGACGCTCACCAAACCGTTGTTTTCTCCACATTTCGCACGCGGCAAGGCGACTTCGAAATACTTTGACGTGGTCATGCCTGCCAATGGAATACACGGCCACTCAGGAAGCCGGAGCTCGCCACTCGCGCGCATTTTGGGTCTCGCTCCCCACCCGCTCACCTCTCATTTCGGAGAGCTCGCCACCCGCTACCCCTGGTCTTCGCACGCCACCCGCTACGGTTATAGCGGGTCGCGAGCGCAAGGAGAGGTGGTACAGCGGGTCGCGAGCTGTTCGCTAGCGGGTCGCCCGCTGAGTTGTTATCGTCCTTTAAAGTATTTCGCAAGATTTACCCTAATTCTACCTCAAATCGTACCATTCTCAACCTTTTTCTGTTTCTTTCTGTTTTTTTTTCTTGCAATTCTATGAAGGTCAAACTCGATATAGACATGTTTTCAACTCTATGCTAACCATCACGATGGGTGCGGGAGGTCGTAGCTCATAGTTTCGTCACTCGGATATACACAAATCTGTTAACATGCGTAAATGTACATCTGTTGAGTTGTGTTCTTTAGATATGTTGGTCTTCTGACGGGCAACTCGTCCATAGAAGTAATGTGATAGCGTATCTAGGCGACCTGATTTGGGTTTCGCTTTTCTTTTGCAAAGCGGATCAAAAGTGAATTTTCCTAGTCCCACCGACGACTTTTCTTTTATTATTTGAAATTCTTCGTCCAGCTTACAGTATAGTCCGTTATAAAATATCAAGAGAAAAGCTAAAAAATCGTCGGCGAAACTAAGAAAATTCGCTCGTGATCTACTTCAATCGCGCGATGGAGTCGCCTGCCCAGCTTTATTTTTCCAAGATAGGCTGTGGATTCATAGCGGGTGAACCTGCCAACCCACCTCATAGTGTGCCACTGACCTCCAGAGAAGAGTGGCTTTTGAATAAAAACTCACCGCTCTTTAATTTTATACACATATCACCATGAATAGATTATCATGAATTATTATAATTTCGCGCTGATCACAACGGAGTCTCCAGAATCGCGCGGAACCCACTGCGTCTCAGATAGAGACATCACACTTCCCGCGGTACCACTAGCCGACGTCCAGTAACCCCTCCCGCGGAAGGCCATTAGAACGGTCGCTGGCAGTCGGCAGCGCTGTTTCGTTGACTGCCCGTACACGTTGAACAAGCACTCTGCGGCCCTCCTGCCACCGCCTTACGGATAATCTGTGGCCGTATTCATGAAGCGATTTGGGCCTCCCAGGAAGGTACAAAGTCCACCCGCTGATGGACGAGTTTTCGATGTTGTATCTTCCTGAGTACCCGGCAGGTAGACGGGAAGGATCCCGGCTACCTGGCGGGTAGACAGGAGGGTTTCTAGCCACCTGGCGGGTGGACGCGAGACTTGAGGCTGCCTGCTTTGTCGATTAGAACATGATCAATATGTTGCTGGCAGGCAGCGCGCGCTCTGCCTGTCCACCTGCACAATCGAGGCCGGGCATGCTGTGCCCGCCGGAATGCATTGATAGCGGGGCTGAGACACAGCAGATTCCTACCCGGCGGTCTCCTCTCCGTCTCTGCAGGTGGCTACCCATGCCTGTCTCTGCTCTGACAGGTGGCGAAGAGGAGGCCGCCACTATTGAAATCATGACTGGGGAGCCACAAAAAAGGTAGCCATACGACGGGTACGGGAAGGTTACGCCTCCTTCCTGCGCCCGTTGTTTCATGAATACGGCCACTGATGACTGAGAGAAAACAGTCCTAAAACAGTTCGCGGCACATTTAAAAATCACGTTTTAAAAGTCTGTTAGAACGAAATTTCGAAAATCGGCTTCTGGGGATTTCATCTTTAACTGCTCTTGACAAGTAAGGAGTGAGCTTCTACGGGTAAGCTTCCTACACTCACTGCTTCTTGCAGCCTTCCCATTCGCAGATGCCATTGACAGACAGTGGCTCACCTGCCCAAGGCCAGCGTCGCACACAGCGCGGGTTTTGGAAAGAATCTCAACACAGCGTTCTCTGCTCAGCAAATGTTCATTGGCTCCACCCTAGTATGTGGTGCAATGATGATTCCAATGTGGGAATCGATGAGTGAGTGTTCGATGACCCCCAGGAATAGCAGACTGCCCGCCGACACTCAGCGGGAAGACGGAAATCCCCTCTCTCCGCGGGAAGTGGGGCGCTGTGCCACGCCCACAAAATTGGAGCCGCGCGAAGTCGACTAGCCCGACTTGGCCGGCGGGAAGTGGGCTGTTTTAATCTGAGGTACAGAGTTAAGGCCTATCAAAGATTGTGACGTCGGACGGTGAGAAATTCGTCGACGAGTTGTGTCGCGCTTATCTTTTCTTGTCATCTATTTATGACAAGAAAATATGAGTATATTTAATTGACTTCAGCTTTCTGTCCACTATTCAGCTTTTTTAACTGTTTTGACTGGAGGTCCGTTAGGGCGTATTAATAAATAATATTCCAATTGAGGAATTACCGAATATCCCGGATGAACTTCATATTTCAAGAAAAAACTCTTCGTAATGTTTTCGTTCCGTTTTCCTTCTCTCCAGCTCCTCACAAAGATATTTTCAGAAGAAAAATTCGGCAGTTTCATAGATGGCTGGAGAGCTTGAATATTTGATCGATTTGAACACCAAGGTTTACGTAGAGGGTTAGAAAATTGTGTTGAACCAGGGGCCGGATGCATCAACGCGCCGGGTTGGGGTAGGGGCAGGGCAGTCGGCACCATTGAAGATCGCAGTAGGAGGGCAGTAGATCATCGTGCCCCCGCTGTGTTTTTCCCTGCTCTAGCTGCCTCAGCCTCCGAGTTGGGGCAGCTGGGGCACGATTGATTTGGTGATTTACAGACCTCTTCAAGTGCGCAGACTGCCCTGCCCCTGTCCCAAACCGGCCCAATGATGCATTCGGCCCCAGTATTGCGTCTATTTGTTACGATTAAATTAGAATAAACACTTGAAGTTATGAGAATTTGTTGATCAATTTGAAACTGACTGTTATAACTTATTTGTACTGTTACTGTGAAAGAATGAAAGGTGCCAGCGCAGCAGAGGGAAACTATAATATCACACATGGCCCCGCCCATTTTTTCATGCCGCAACGACGCCTGATTTTGGAATGGGAGGAAAACCCTGACTAGGTGCTCAAATTGCGCGGCGGCACGGAAAAACAGGCGTGGTCATGTGCTATATTATAGACTCCTCAGGTAAAACTAGTTGTCGAGAATCGGACGAAAAGTTGTCCTGCAGGCGTACGAATGCAGGACAACTTTCGCAGACTCTAGAGAATTCTGGACAACTTTTCGCCCAATTCTCGACAATGCCCGACAACTTCTCGACCAATTCCCGACAACTCCTTGCCCGATTCTCGACAGTTAGCACCTTTTTTTACACATGTACAACTGTTTGAACTTATCCAAAAATTGGAGCTCCTGCTCAACCGATGATTACAACGGTCCGCGAAGCCTACAAAGATAGTGTCACACCTCTCTGTCGACCGAATTCCCAACTTGGCTCGCTTCATCGACGTTTGGCAGAGGCAAACTGTGCATCGTATATTCTGTGGGTCTACAAAATCGTTCAACATGGGCAGCACCAGTGCGCTATAAGTGTAGTGGTCTTCGGAAGTACTCTAAGACGGTGAAAGTTTGAGTAGAGAGTAAATTGACCACGCTGGACTCAAATATCCTACTTTTGTGACTCCTAGTTTCCAAAATTGTCGACTTCCTGTGGAACCACACCTGAGAAAGGGGTGAGCCATTATACTGTAACGGTGTTCAGCCTCCATCTTAGGCGGTGAAGATTTGTATATAGGGTAAATCGACCACGATGGACTCAAATATTCTACTCTCGTGGCTCCTAGTTTTCAAAATTGCCGACTTCCGGCGGGGCCACACCTGAGAAAGGTGTGCGCCTTTATACTGTTGCGGTTTTCATCTTCCATCTCAGGCGGTGCAAGTTTTAATATGGGGTAAATCGACCACGCTGGACTCGAATATCCTACTCTCAAGACCCATACTTTGCAAAATGCGGACTTCCTTTGGATCCACACCTACAGCCAGCGGCCAAACCGCTGGCTGCAGGTGTGGACCCGCCGGAAGTCCACATATTGTACATTAATGTAATGATAAACAACCATTGCAAGGTTTAGAGTTGCAAATTTCGGTCAGAACATAATCATTCGAGATTTATTAGAATTAACAATCTTAATTTCAAACAATGTTCTTATACTTCTTGGGTAACTTCTTGAATATTATAAATTAAATCCGACTGCTGCAAATACCGATCATGGAAAAACAAACTTTCGAAATTCTTTAACTAGAAAATCCCATATTTTGGTAAATCGGCGAAATATATTATGATTAAACACCAGCTAGAAGAATGGAGAAAAAAAGAGAAAAACCACAGAGGACCCACATGAAAAGAAAAGAACAAAAACAGCAAACGCAATAATTGAAGAAAGTGGTGTAAAGAGGGTTCTGAAATGATGTTCTGAATTCTTGGGAAATTTTCGACACATTCGAAACATATTTACAATTTCAGAAGGAGGTGTCGAGAAATCTGTCCGAATTCTCGGCAAACACTCGTTCCCCCGAATTCTCGGCAACTCTCTCTGAAATTCTGAACAAATCGGCCGCAATTCTCGACAAATACTGCGAATCTCAGAATTCTCGACAACTTCTATCAACTTTCTAGACAACTTCTCGATTGTCAACCGATTCTCAACAACTATTCGTCCGATTCTGGACAACTAGTTTTACCTGAGTCTCCTCCGCAGGCGAAAACACCGGATGACCGAAAAGAAAGTTCAAGCATGGTCTGAATTTCAAGCGGAAGCCATATTCAAGAGCTCGCCACCCGCTATCTTTTCGTCGTCGACCAGCGCTAGGCGAGCGCGCCGACGTGGAGTTGCGAGCGCGCCGCCGTAATGTGGTCAGCGGGTGGCGAGCGCCAGCATGCCAGTGCTCGCCACCCGCTACCATTCCGCTCGCGGGCCGCGCGAGGTGCTGCGCGCCGCCGGAGTTTTGGTTAGCGGGTGGTGAACTCCAACTTTCTGAGCACCTACCGTACACCTTAAATAGCAACGACGGGCAGATTCATTCGAAACTATTCGAAGTCATAACATATTCGGGGCCTACTATTCGAATTAAAGGCAGGATTCTCGATAAAATCGGTTGTAAAGCTATCCCCATGGAATTGTAGATCTGGCCATCACAAAAGCGAAAATGAGTAAGAAATTGGAGAAAAAACGCTCAGGAACAAGTTATGGCTTGGTGTCCTCCCGCCCCCAAATATCGAGATTTGTGTAAAACCCTGTTTTGTCAACTTTTAATTTGCATCTAAACTAATTTCTGAACATTTCTGGAGACTACTGATTACTTTAACAGCAAAAGAAAAGGCGGATAAGCAAGCATTAATAAAAATAGCGTTAATTAGGGGGCCGGCCGACACCGGTAATTAGCCGTTATACTTTGTTTTTGAGCGTTTTTTCCGCGAATTTCCGGATTTTTTCACTTATTTTCACTTTTATGATGACCAAATCTACATTCTCATGAAGAGAACTCATAAGTCGCTTTTATCGCGAACCCTGCCTTTAACATTCGAATAGTAGGCTCCGAATATCGAATAGATTCGAATGACCCTGATTTTTTTTGAAGTCCGATTTTTGCGTAGATTCGAATAGCCTTTTTTGAAGTCCGATTTTCGGATAGTATTCGAATGCTGCGATTTTAGAAATCCCGATAATGAATACGTATTCGGATGGCAATCATTCGAACCTATCGATACGAAACTATTCGAATGGCATAACTATATATTAGTTACCATATACTTGTTGCAGTTTAGCCCGACGGTTCTCTCTCTCTTTTTGGTTTGTTCCCTTACCAGTGCGGTGGGTAGATGCATCGAGTATGGAAGCGTTGATGGAGAATTAGGATCAGAATTGAAATCATCAACGCCCCAGAACAGACGAAAATCTCGGACAGAACATAATTTCCTAGAAAGAAACATTTATCATCCAGCGTGAAATTCGTCATTCTTTGCCAAAAAGAATTTGTGGTGAAGCAATCAAATGCGTGACTCTTTGCAGCCGATGTTGGTCGTACACATAAGGTGTCGCAAATTTTCGACTAATAAGGGGTCGGCAGGCCTATACATGGAACCGTTTTTTTTTACCCACAGCCTTCCGGATATTCTCAGGTGCTGTGCCAGGGTAACCAGAGGAGTGAGAAAAGTTATGAGCCATTTTTCAAATAATGTCGAAACACCGGAACTGCCGAGGAATACTTTCAAGCAATAGTAGCCGAGATGTCCTTTTCCAGCCGGAGGCCCCATGGTTCCCTCCGCTGTTTTCGAAGACCAACAACTAAAAATTTATGGCTGCTTCAAAGATTCCAGTTCAGTGAGTGAACGCAGATGCGGCGAATGTTTCTTCATTTGCTTCGAAAAACGCGCTGATTGTGTACTCCGCACGGCCTGTGAATGGTCGCGTATGGTTCACTCACCCGAATGAAATGAGAGAAGCGACCATACCTAGAAGTGGAAGTCGCGATGCCTTCGGCATCATATCCGAGATGAGATTCAGCATCATCGAAACGGATACGAACATATTTAGGCCGAGAGTAACCTGAACATTGAGGCTATCAGATGGGGCCGGCGTCATTCATGCCTAATTGGAACCTTTTCGCGACGTTCTGAGGTGTTGCTGAACGGTGTGAAGATGCCAAAGATTGTCAGTGTGCTCATGATGAACGTGGGTGCCTGAAATTTCTACCTTAGAAAGAGTATCAGGTGACAAGGTCTTTATGGCGGCCGAGAAACCGCCACTTTTGATTCCGTACGAGCCATCCCTACTCCTCTTTCTGCCAGGCTGTTTAAAGGCAGTGTTCACGATAAAAAATGTGTTTCAGTTTCCACCAGGAATGGGTAGTGGAAGGGCATACTGTAACGTTGACGTCGAAAGAACGCATGAAAACGAGCCAGGAAGAGCCCCAAAAGAGTCCGAAGTTGCATATTCGAGCGCATTGAAAACCCAAAAAGCGCATCACACGCCCACCGACGTGAACAAATGAATGCTCGAGGTCGTGAGATGAGCGATGAATTCCAATCATTAGCCCCGTTCTTCCCTTCATTCTCAACTTCTCTCTTTACTCAGGACAGCTCGCACACATCGGCTGCAAAAGACGGAAGTTACAAGCCTCGGACAACTCGTCCACCATGTTTCCTTAGCTCATATTTTGAGGGACCATAACTCCGTTCCCAGAAGGTCTTGTACGATTTCAGAGACATCATTGGAACCAGTATGGGGCCGTTTTCAAGATAGGCGGAAAAACAGAAAAACGATTTTTATCGTGAACAGTGCCTTTAAATATAACACGTGTAGGCTAGCAAGCGACCTTCTAATAACCAGAGTGCCATTCCAGATAAACTGTACATTTCTAGGATCATTATTGGACGTATAATATTGGGTTTACGCCGAGGTTTCCCACCACTTCACTTTGACGATCTCCAGGCTGGTTTTTAAACCGAGTGCGAGACATGATTCGTAATTTCGAATTATTCCCTGTATAACACTTTCTACCGCTTGTGGCGTGGCCTGCTTAAGCATATTTGAGCACTTCTGTTTGCTTTGAGGTGAACCGCCAAAGCTGCCGAAGTTGTTGAGATATTTGAGACCTGCTCACTAGTTTTCACGTGTCAGTTATTAATCGTTTTTCACGATTGAAACGACAAAAATTTATTTTCTGAAAAAAATTAGCGATAGTTGATGAAATAAACACTATTCAGTAGGGAGTTGCCCACAATACTTGACCCCGATGTTTCGTGACCGTAACTGGACGGATAACGCAGAAAAAAACAAAGTTCGCAAAATCATTTGACTCGGAATTCCGCCACAGGGGTTATTTAGGGTATCGATCACGACTTCCATGTCCATTTGACGATTTCCGCACATCTTTAACATATTTTGTTCAGAGCTTCTCACCTGAGGAGATTTTGAGGGCCAAACGCTGATCT
This sequence comes from Aplectana chamaeleonis, assembly GCA_029168955.1. Lineage (NCBI taxonomy): Eukaryota > Metazoa > Nematoda > Chromadorea > Rhabditida > Cosmocercidae > Aplectana > Aplectana chamaeleonis. The sequence goes on from JAPDOI010000315.1 coordinate 113,057, forward strand.
TGACGGTTTCCGAAGTGCGGCGATAATTTTTTCTCAAAATTGTACTTTAGGGCTTAAAGGCAGTGGTCGCGATAAAATATGCTTGCTTTCTTTTCGACTCTAAACCCTTTTCTGGAAAAAAGCGCGAAAAAACCGCTGTTTCAAGCCAAATTTGGAGTCTGAACTCTCTTGTCTTTCGATGGTGGATGAGCCCACTCCACATCATCGGCATCGATGACCTCTTATCTCAAGAACATCAGCTGGCTTGAAATTTGATTTCAATCAATGAACCTTGGAATTAAGGTACACATCTAGTCAAAAACATTGACTGGAGTGCTTTCTTTCATTGCTCAACTGTTTTTATTAGGTAAATTTGCATTTATTTCTTCCTCTGAATGTCGATGATTTTTGACTGATCGGCATGAGACTGCGGTGTTTTTGGTTTTGGCTGTGCACGTGTGCACGAATTGGCTTCTTTGGGCCCTAGAAGCTCTAATTCTAGCCCGTTTTTCACCGCGCTACCTTAATAGTTTTTCAGCTGTTTTTGATCTAAGCTGATTTTTGTAGTTTTTTCGATAAAGTTTTTCATCATGACCACTGCCTTTAATACAAATTTGAGGTCCGCTTATCAATTTTTGATAGTGTTACGGTTGGTATACGGTAGTTCATTCAAGGTATCAGATAAAAAAACCTTTTAAAATTTGTGTGGGAAGATATTGGGGCGGGGAATACGAATTTGATGTGCATCACTCGAAATTTGAAGTATCAAGCTAACAATAAGTCACGGCAGCTACATGACAAAATACCTACCGTAACCTACTGTAGTCCTCACAATTTTGACAAACGGACCCCTGATTCGTGTTCAGCACCCTTAATAATCTCTATGAAAACGTGTTGATCTGAATGCCGAAAATTTTTTCTTAACATCCTGAAAATTCTCTGGTGGGTAAGTTTCGACAGGGTTTCTATTTTCGCAGAAATAATTTTTTTTCACAATTTCCTCAAAGGGTTGTCGCAATAGACAAGGAAAATGGTTTTTAGTTCATGAAAAATTTGGAAGAAAAATTGTGAAAGTTTTCCCATGTTCGTCCATTGGCGCAATCACTCCTCAAGGTACATAGTCCCGTAACAGTTTTGCATTCAAACAAGTTTAGCTATCTAGGAATGTTCTAAGAACATTGAGTTTCACATAGTGAGCGTGCAGATGGGAACCTTCGATTTTCTCGACTGTCCCCATAGTGAGTAGTCACAAAAGCTGAGGCTCATACCTGTATAACAAGCACATAATAGACTGGTTTCCGCTTTAGCGCCACTTGATAGACGACCACCGAGTAGGTCTCATTCTATAATGCTATAGATTTTATCGATAGTTTGAGAACGGGATTATTATACAGACGCAGAGAAGCGCTCCGGCTCATCGAAACTTGGCGAAACTTCAACACGACACTTGCTCAAAGTTGGATTTTGTATGCACGGTTTGTTTAATATGTAAAACGATGACGATTTCGCGTTATTATGACAGATACAGCTTACATATTTCCTCAAAACATGGTCATTAAAATTCCAAACCTATAACAACTATTGGCAGTCTTATGGACTTCAGAACAGGGTCAAGCCTACACTGGGATGATCCCTGTGTGGGAGGAGGGGGGCCGCAGTTTGGCAGACCGCGCAGGGGGGGGGGGGAGGCGCAGAATTGGGTCGTGTGCGAGTAAAAATCGTCTGCTCCGCTCAGAAGAATGTTCTGTTTCCCATATTTCTTTTTAGAACTTCAGGCTTGGATTCTGATTCATTTCAATTTTCCATTTTTTTTCATTTTTTGGCCCCTGAAATGTGAACATACGTATAAAAAATTCCATAAAAAAATTGTAGTTAAGTGTAAATGGCCATGCACTTTCCATGTGATTTTTTAAATACTGAAGTGATGCAATATGGATAAATTGCAACAACAAGACATTTTGTTTCTACTGTAAGTACATTTGGCAAACGATTTTTTATCTGTGGTGCAAATATGCATTTTTTGATGCACTTGTAGAGTTGAATATATTATTTTGTACACTACCGTATAGGGCTGAACGAAAGAAAACCAGAAATGGCTTCAGAGTGATAATTGGACTTTTTTTGAAGCAAGTTATGGCGATGCGACAAAAAACGCCGCAAAACGCTTTATTTGCAAAAAATCTCGCGGTACTGTAGCAGGTGTTTAATCTCATAATTTCATATAGAACTCATTTTGAGTTTTTCCCGATAGGAACTCATTCTCTTCCAATAACATACAGTTGTCTTCGAAGACACTCCAGATTCCAACAACTGCTATAGAGTTGGAATTTTTCGATCATGCTTCAAGGAAATTGGCTGAATCTATTAGAGTACCTAGAAAATTTAGTGAGGACCGAAGAGATCATGGCTGGGATTCATGAAAGGCAAACCACGGTTACGGCTGGGCTAGCGGAGGAAACCGGCATTCACAAAAAATCCGGTTTGGTTACGGCTGGGTTACGATTGGGCTACGCGTAACCGCACCATGGAGCTGCGGTTAACCGCGGTTAGCAGCGGTTTTGCGGCTTAGTCGACGAATTGATGGTGTGTTGTTCTAGTGCACAACACTGAGGAAATGCACCTTTTGCGAATACGCATAAAAACTGCCACATTATAGGCCGGCTAGCCATAATGTGTTGCCCCGATAACAACGAAAATTCTCAGAATCATCAACCTCATCTGTAAGGCCTGTCCTCCCTGCTCTCGCTCTCTTCTTTATTTTATAGCACATCGTTGTTCTTTTTGCCTCCACTTTTTGTTCCTAATTCTTGTCTTCCGTGCGCTGACCATTTACCGAGCAGCCACAGGCTATTCGCTGGGGTTTCTCCTCCATTTCGGCTCCGAATTCCCTCATTTTTCCTCAGAATTTTTTCCCAGCACTTTTCGTACACGTTTTCGTTATTTTTCTGTTGGAAAACCCTAACTTGGTTTGGTACTGGGATGAATGATTTTGTTTTTTCGCATTTACAACGTTTTCTTCTTCTTTTTTTCCGAAGCGCCACTTCGATTTCAAATGTTAATCTTTTTTTACATGGTTCTGTGATCAGCCTGGGTTTTCTCGCTGTTTTTAGTTCGAACATCTGTTTTTCCCTTGCATTTTGAGCTTTTTCCATATGATTTTTCTAAGGAGTCGTTTTAGTTTTCTCCTGTTGTGAGCGACAGTAAGCTTGTGTGGGAATGACAAAGAGGAAAAAAAAACAAGAAAGGGATTCTTAGACAAAAAAAAGAGATGAAAAAAACTCTGAACTCAAACGAAAAACGGAGAACTTGAAGCCAAAAACTCATCGAGAGGACGATGATGATCCCTGCAGCAACACCTAAGCCATGTGAAACACACAAAAAAATTAGAGGGGCGTTTCGAAAAAAAAAGAAGTTGAAAAGGCTAGTAATGCGATAAAAAAGCTAAATTGGGGGTTAAAATTTCACCAGCAGGTTTGCGGCTCATCGTGAGAAAGCAGCACCACCTCATGTACTTAAAAAAACCAAAAAGGATTTGTTAAAAAAAGGAAAAAATGAAAAACTTAAAATTGGAAAAAACATCCCCAAGTTGAGGAAAATCCCTTCAAATGCCTGCGATCCATTGGAGAAGGTAAAGCACAAGGTAGACAAGAATAAGAATTGAAAAAGCAAGCGAAATTAGCAATCCTCCACTAATAAAGAACCGAAAAAGAAGGAGGAGCGGAGGCTGCACTGGAACTCGTCCGAAACTTAGCGTCGACCCGCAGTTTCCATTGAAAAAATGTAGGCGCGGACGAGTTTCGGCTTTAAAAAATAAAAGTCCTTTAAATTTGATGTACATTGGCATTGGGGCGCGCCAATGAAATGTACAAACGATTTTTACATTGTTTTGTACGTAAGGTACGTACCACTTCTCGAATTCGACGCCCGAGCTCTAAATTTCCTCCGACACTGGCAGCGGTCTCCTACGGGAGTCGGCTGGGAGTCCTAGCCTCATCAGCTATAGGACTCCTGTTTGCCACACGTAGGAGCCCTATCTGTCTCCTGTAGGAGACCGAACAGTGTACAGCAGTTGAACGAAATCTTATATTGGAGGGAATTTCAAATACGACTTTAAGGAAGAATCTGAGCCAAATCCTGCGGCTTTCCGTGATTACTTTTCTTGAAGCGTAAAAATAGCTCACGCATGGCTACTTGTCTTTGCCTATCTTTCGAGTTTTTCAGTTTTGTCCTGCAAACTAATAGGTTCTACAAGGTCGATGTGTGGAATCTACTTACACTCCAACTTCATTTGCCTTCACATAGAGCAAGTTATTTTAACGAGTAACCTTTTTCTGACGTCGACACAGATAAGCAAGCTGTTCCTTGGCGAGAAATCCAATCCAGTAATCTCAGAACAGAACCTTTCTTACAAGTATGTCGCTGTGTAATGATGAAAGGGCTCAAATGCAGGAGTGGGTGGGGGGGGGGTTGTAGGGTCGAAGGACAGTTTCGCACCCACGTCAAAAAATCGATAACTTGAGCTTCTAACCTATTTTGGAAATTTGGCGGAGCATTTCACATTCACGTAGAATTTGTGGAGTTCCAGTTTCTGTGTAAAATTTTGGCTTGGGTGCTAGAGCTTCCCAAATACAATAAGCATCAATCCAATAGTCTTCCTTACCTCGTGGTTCCGAACCCTTGAACGTTTCCCTTCCTTTGAAAAATGGGGTATTCGAGGGGCTTCCGCTCTCCGTCTGGTACAACTTGAAATTTGGCAGTGGTTGACGACAGAATACGGATGTACCCTCATACTAGGTAATTCACTGCAAAAATCAACTGATAGAGTGTTTCTTCGGGAACAACAGCACAATACATCCCTTTCTTTCTCTATGACTTCTAATACGAGGTTAACGTGCAACTGCTACAGTTACGAATGCGTTTTTCTGTGAAATGGCAAGCCAAAATGCTACTCCCGTGCTCAGTGGATATCCTTCCTACGACGCGCCAATGCACGCTGCGGCATACGACGAACGGCGCGCTAGCGCTTGTGGGGAAGGGGGAAGGAGATGAGGTGCTATTGCAGCAGGGGGACCACTGTTGTATAGCACTTGACCACCCCCATATTTTCGTGCCGCAATGACTCTCCTGATTTTGGCAGGGGAGGGAAATCCCGGGTATGTGCTCAACTTTAGTGCGGCACGGTAGAATGTGCGTGGCCAAGCGCATCGCGCCATAGTGCCCCCCCCGCTATGATGGCACCGGAGATGGCACCCTCTCGGAGGTCCCATCTTCCTACCGAAAGTCGGGGAAGATTTTTTGTACGGGTAGAAAACGCGCGTAACGTGAGTTGAAATTGAGCAAATATTTCGCAACCATGCCCTGGTTTCGCCCACCCGAGGTTCTAACCTTTTGCCAAAGGTAGGGAGGGGTTTAACACCCGGGTACCCGGAGTTTCCCTTCGTTCATTCTGAGTTCCAACCAATTTGCACCTCCTAGAATTTGGCTCCACGGGAATATCAGCCCACACCCGGGGATTCCCTGCCCTGCCCATAGTGCAGCCACAGGCTGCACCGTCCATTCTGGGTTTTGACCAATTTCCACCTCCTAGAATTTGGCTTCACGTGAATATCAGCCCACACTCGGGGATTTCCTCCCCTGCCCATAGTGCAGCCGCAGGCTGCACCGTTCTTTCTGGGTTTCGACCAAATCGCGCCCCCTAGAATTTGGCTTCACGGGAATATCAGCCCACACCCGGGGATTTCCTTCCCTGCCCACAGTGCAGCCGCAGGCTGCACCGTCCATTCTAGGTTGCAACCGTTTTGCCCCTCCCAAATTTTGGCTTCACGGGAATATCAGCCCACACCCGGGGATTCCCTCCTTTGCCCACAGTGCAGCCGCAGGCTGCACCGTCCACTCTGGGTTGCAACCAATTTTCACCTCTGGATTTCGACCAATTTGCACGTCCCTAGAATTTGGCTCCACGGGAATATCAGCCTACACCCAGGGATTTCCTCCCCTGCCCACAGTGCAGCCGCAGGCTGCACCGTCCATTCTGGGTTTTGACCAATTTCCACCTCCTAGAATTTGGCTTCACGTGAATATCAGCCCACACTCGGGGATTTCCTCCCCTGCCCATAGTGCAGCCGCAGGCTGCACCGTTCTTTCTGGGTTTCGACCAAATCGCGCCTCCTAGAATTTGGTTTCACGGGAATATCAGCCCACACCCGGGGATTTCCTTCCCTGCCCACAGTGCAGCCGCAGGCTGCACCGTCCATTCTAGGTTGCAACCGTTTTGCCCCTCCCAAATTTTGGCTTCACGGGAATATCAGCCCACACCCGGGGATTCCCTCCTCTGCCCACAGTGCAGCCGCAGGCTGCACCGTCCACTCTGGGTTGCAACCAATTTTCACCTCTGGATTTCGACCAATTTGCACGTCCCTAGAATTTGGCTCCACGGGAATATCAGCCTACACCCAGGGATTTCCTCCCCTGCCCACAGTGCAGCCGCAGGCTGCACCGTCCATTCAGAGTTCCAACCGATTTGCCCCCCTAGAATTTGGCTTCACGGGAATATCAGCCCACACCCGGGGATTCCCTCCTCTGCCCACAGTGCAGCCGCAGGCTGCACCGTTCTTTCGGGGTCTCAACCAATTTGCATCTCCTAGAATTTGGCTTCACGGGAATATCAGTCCACACCCGGGGATTCCCTCCCCTGCCCACAGTGCAGCCGCAGGCTGCACGGTCCATTCTGGGTTGCAACCAATTTTCACCTCTGGATTTCGACCAATTTGCACGTCCCTAGAATTTGGCTCCACGGGAATATCAGCCTACACCCAGGGATTTCCTCCCCTGCCCATAGTGCAGCCGCAGGCTGCACCGTTCTTTCTGGGTTTCGACCAAATCGCGCCTCCTAGAATTTGGCTTCACGGGAATATCAGCCCACACCCGGGGATTTCCTTCCCTGCCCACAGTGCAGCCGCAGGCTGCACCGTCCATTCTAGGTTGCAACCGTTTTGCCCCTCCCAAATTTTGGCTTCACGGGAATATCAGCCCACACCCGGGGATTCCCTCCTTTGCCCACAGTGCAGCCGCAGGCTGCACCGTCCACTCTGGGTTGCAACCAATTTTCACCTCTGGATTTCGACCAATTTGCACGTCCCTAGAATTTGGCTCCACGGGAATATCAGCCTGCACCCAGGATTTCCTCCTGCCCACGGTGCAGCCCCAGCCTGCGCCGTGCATTCTGGGTTTTGACCAATTTGCACCTCCTAGAATTTGGCTTCACGGGAATATCAGCCCACACTCGGGGATTTCCTCCGCTGCCCATAGTGCAGCCGCAGGCTGCAACGTTCTTTCTGGGTTTCGACCAATTCGCGCCTCCTAAAATTTGGCTTCACGGGAATATCAGCCCACACCCGGGGATTTCCTTCCCTGCCCACAGTGCAGCCGCAGGCTGCACGGTCCATTCTGGGTTTCAACCGTTTTGCCCCTCCCAGATTTTGGCTTCACGGGAATATCAGCTCACACCCGGGGATCTCCTTCTTTGCCCACAGTGCAGCCGCAGGCTGCACCGTCCACTCTGGGTTGCAACCAATTTTCACCTCTGGATTTCGACCAATTTGCACGTCCCTAGAATTTGGCTCCACGGGAATATCAGCCTACACCCAGGGATTCCCTCCCCTGCCCACAGTGCAGCCGCAGGCTGCACCGTCCATTCAGAGTTCCAACCGATTTGCCCCCCTAGAATTTGACTTCACGGAAATATCAGCCCACACCCGGGAATTTTCTCCCCTGCCCATAGTGCAGCCGCAGGCTGCACCGTTCTTTCGGGGTCTCAACCAATTTGCATCTCCTAGAATTTGGCTTCACGGGAATATCAGTCCACACCCGGGGATTCCCTCCCCTGCCCACAGTGCAGCCGCAGGCTGCACGGTCCATTCTGGGTTGCAACCAATTTTCACCTCTGGATTTCGACCAATTTGCACGTCCCTAGAATTTGGCTCCACGGGAATATCAGCCTACACCCAGGGATTTCCTCCCCTGCCCATAGTGCAGCCGCAGGCTGCACCGTTCTTTCTGGGTTTCGACCAAATCGCGCCTCCTAGAATTTGGCTTCACGGGAATATCAGCCCACACCCGGGGATTTCCTTCCCTGCCCACAGTGCAGCCGCAGGCTGCACCGTCCATTCTAGGTTGCAACCGTTTTGCCCCTCCCAAATTTTGGCTTCACGGGAATATCAGCCCACACCCGGGGATTCCCTCCTTTGCCCACAGTGCAGCCGCAGGCTGCACCGTCCACTCTGGGTTGCAACCAATTTTCACCTCTGGATTTCGACCAATTTGCACGTCCCTAGAATTTGGCTCCACGGGAATATCAGCCTACACCCAGGGATTTCCTCCCCTGCCCACAGTGCAGCCGCAGGCTGCACCGTCCATTCTGGGTTTTGACCAATTTCCACCTCCTAGAATTTGGCTTCACGTGAATATCAGCCCACACTCGGGGATTTCCTCCCCTGCCCATAGTGCAGCCGCAGGCTGCACCGTTCTTTCTGGGTTTCGACCAAATCGCGCCTCCTAGAATTTGGCTTCACGGGAATATCAGCCCACACCCGGGGATTTCCTTCCCTGCCCACAGTGCAGCCGCAGGCTGCACCGTCCATTCTAGGTTGCAACCGTTTTGCCCCTCCCAAATTTTGGCTTCACGGGAATATCAGCCCACACCCGGGGATTCCCTCCTTTGCCCACAGTGCAGCCGCAGGCTGCACCGTCCACTCTGGGTTGCAACCAATTTTCACCTCTGGATTTCGACCAATTTGCACGTCCCTAGAATTTGGCTCCACGGGAATATCAGCCTACACCCAGGGATTCCCTCCCCTGCCCACAGTGCAGCCGCAGGCTGCACCGTCCATTCAGAGTTCCAACCGATTTGCCCCCCTAGAATTTGACTTCACGGAAATATCAGCCCACACCCGGGAATTTTCTCCCCTGCCCATAGTGCAGCCGCAGGCTGCACCGTTCTTTCGGGGTCTCAACCAATTTGCATCTCCTAGAATTTGGCTTCACGGGAATATCAGTCCACACCTGGGGATTCCCTCCCCTGCCCACAGTGCAGCCGCAGGCTGCACGGTCCATTCTGGGTTGCAACCAATTTTCACCTCTGGATTTCGACCAATTTGCACGTCCCTAGAATTTGACTTCACGGAAATATCAGCCCACACCCGGGAATTTTCTCCCCTGCCCATAGTGCAGCCGCAGGCTGCACCGTTCTTTCTGGGTTTCGACCAAATCGCGCCTCCTAGAATTTGGCTTCACGGGAATATCAGCCCACACCCGGGGATTTCCTTCCCTGCCCACAGTGCAGCCGCAGGCTGCACCGTCCATTCTAGGTTGCAACCGTTTTGCCCCTCCCAAATTTTGGCTTCACGGGAATATCAGCCCACACCCGGGGATTCCCTCCTTTGCCCACAGTGCAGCCGCAGGCTGCACCGTCCACTCTGGGTTGCAACCAATTTTCACCTCTGGATTTCGACCAATTTGCACGTCCCTAGAATTTGGCTCCACGGGAATATCAGCCTACACCCAGGGATTTCCTCCCCTGCCCACAGTGCAGCCGCAGGCTGCACCGTCCATTCAGAGTTCCAACCGATTTGCCCCCCTAGAATTTGACTTCACGGAAATATCAGCCCACACCCGGGAATTTTCTCCCCTGCCCATAGTGCAGCCGCAGGCTGCACCGTTCTTTCGGGGTCTCAACCAATTTGCATCTCCTAGAATTTGGCTTCACGGGAATATCAGTCCACACCCGGGGATTCCCTCCCCTGCCCACAGTGCAGCCGCAGGCTGCACGGTCCATTCTGGGCTGCAACCATTTTCCACCTCTGGATTTCGACCAATTTGCACCTCCTAGAATTTGGCTTCACGGGAATATCAGCCTACACCCAGGGATTTCCTCCCCTGCCCATAGTGCAGCCGCAGGCTGCACCGTTCTTTCTGGGTTTCGACCAAATCGCGCCTCCTAGAATTTGGCTTCACGGGAATATCAGCCCACACCCGGGGATTTCCTTCCCTGCCCACAGTGCAGCCGCAGGCTGCACCGTCCATTCTAGGTTGCAACCGTTTTGCCCCTCCCAAATTTTGGCTTCACGGGAATATCAGCCCACACCCGGGGATTCCCTCCTTTGCCCACAGTGCAGCCGCAGGCTGCACCGTCCACTCTGGGTTGCAACCAATTTTCACCTCTGGATTTCGACCAATTTGCACGTCCCTAGAATTTGGCTCCACGGGAATATCAGCCTACACCCAGGGATTTCCTCCCCTGCCCACAGTGCAGCCGCAGGCTGCACCGTCCATTCAGAGTTCCAACCGATTTGCCCCCCTAGAATTTGACTTCACGGAAATATCAGCCCACACCCGGGAATTTTCTCCCCTGCCCATAGTGCAGCCGCAGGCTGCACCGTTCTTTCGGGGTCTCAACCAATTTGCATCTCCTAGAATTTGGCTTCACGGGAATATCAGCCCACACCCGGGGATTCCCTCCTTTGCCCACAGTGCAGCCGCAGGCTGCACCGTCCACTCTGGGTTGCAACCAATTTTCACCTCTGGATTTCGACCAATTTGCACGTCCCTAGAATTTGGCTCCACGGGAATATCAGCCTACACCCAGGGATTCCCTCCCCTGCCCACAGTGCAGCCGCAGGCTGCACCGTTCTTTCTGGGTTTCGACCAAATCGCGCCTCCTAGAATTTGGCTTCACGGGAATATCAGCCCACACCCGGGGATTTCCTTCCCTGCCCACAGTGCAGCCGCAGGCTGCACCGTCCCTTCTAGGTTGCAACCGTTTTGCCCCTCCCAAATTTTGGCTTCACGGGAATATCAGCCCACACCCGGGGATTCCCTCATTTGCCCACAGTGCAGCCGCAGGCTGCACCGTCCATTCAGAGTTCCAACCGATTTGCCCCCCTAGAATTTGACTTCACGGAAATATCAGCCCACACCCGGGAATTTTCTCCCCTGCCCATAGTGCAGCCGCAGGCTGCACCGTTCTTTCGGGGTCTCAACCAATTTGCATCTCCTAGAATTTGGCTTCACGGGAATATCAGTCCACACCCGGGGATTCCCTCCCCTGCCCACAGTGCAGCCGCAGGCTGCACGGTCCATTCTGGGTTGCAACCAATTTTCACCTCTGGATTTCGACCAATTTGCACGTCCCTAGAATTTGGCTCCACGGGAATATCAGCCTACACCCAGGGATTTCCTCCCCTGCCCATAGTGCAGCCGCAGGCTGCACCGTTCTTTCTGGGTTTCGACCAAATCGCGCCTCCTAGAATTTGGCTTCACGGGAATATCAGCCCACACCCGGGGATTTCCTTCCCTGCCCACAGTGCAGCCGCAGGCTGCACCGTCCATTCTAGGTTGCAACCGTTTTGCCCCTCCCAAATTTTGGCTTCACGGGAATATCAGCCCACACCCGGGGATTCCCTCCTTTGCCCACAGTGCAGCCGCAGGCTGCACCGTCCACTCTGGGTTGCAACCAATTTTCACCTCTGGATTTCGACCAATTTGCACGTCCCTAGAATTTGGCTCCACGGGAATATCAGCCTACACCCAGGGATTTCCTCCCCTGCCCACAGTGCAGCCGCAGGCTGCACCGTCCATTCAGAGTTCCAACCGATTTGCCCCCCTAGAATTTGACTTCACGGAAATATCAGCCCACACCCGGGAATTTTCTCCCCTGCCCATAGTGCAGCCGCAGGCTGCACCGTTCTTTCGGGGTCTCAACCAATTTGCATCTCCTAGAATTTGGCTTCACGGGAATATCAGTCCACACCCGGGGATTCCCTCCCCTGCCCACAGTGCAGCCGCAGGCTGCACGGTCCATTCTGGGCTGCAACCATTTTCCACCTCTGAATTTCGACCAATTTGCACCTCCTAGAATTTGGCTTCACGGGAATATCAGCCCACACTCGGGGATTTCCTCCGCTGCCCATAGTGCAGCCGCAGGCTGCACCGTCCATTCAGAGTTCCAACCGATTTGCCCCCCTAGAAATTGGCTTCACGGGAATATCAGCCCACACCCAGGGATTTCCTCCTGCCCACAGTGCAGCCGCAGGCTGCACTGTCCGTTCTGGGTTTTGACCAATTTGCACCTCCTAGAATTTGGCTTCACGGAAATATCAGCCCACACTCGGGAATTTTCTCCCCTGCCCATAGTGCAGCCGCAGGCTGCACCGTTCTTTCGGGGTCTCAACCAATTTGGATCTCCTAGAATTTGGCTCCACGGGAATATCAGCCTACACCCAGGGATTTCCTCCCCTGCCCACAGTGCAGCCGCAGGCTGCACCGTCCATTCAGAGTTCCAACCGATTTCCACCTCTGGATTTCGACCAATTTGCACCTCCTAGAATTTGGCTCCACGGGAATATCAGCCCACACCCGGGGATTCCCTGCCCTGCCCATAGTGCAGCCGCAGGCTGCACCGTCCATTCTGGGTTTTGACCAATTTGCACCTCCTAGAATTTGGCTTCACGGGAATATCAGCCCACACCCGGGGATTTCCTCCCCTGCCCATAGTGCAGCCGCAGGCTGCACCGTTCTTTCTGGGTTTCGACCAATTCGCGCCTCCTAGAATTTGGCTTCACGGGAATATCAGCCCACACCCGGGGATTTCCTTCCCTGCCCACAGTGCAGCCGCAGGCTGCACCGTCCATTCTAGGTTGCAACCGTTTTGCCCCTCCCAAATTTTGGCTTCACGGGAATATCAGCCCACACCCGGGGATTCCCTCCTTTGCCCACAGTGCAGCCGCAGGCTGCACCGTCCACTCTGGGTTGCAACCGTTTTCCACCTCTGGATTTCGACCAATTTGCACCTCCTAGAATTTGGCTCCACGGGAATATCAGCCCACACCCGGGGATTCCCTGCCCTGCCCATAGTGCAGCCACAGGCTGCACCGTCCATTCTGGGTTTTGACCAATTTCCACCTCCTAGAATTTGGCTTCACGTGAATATCAGCCCACACCCGGGGATTTCCTCCCCTGCCCATAGTGCAGCCGCAGGCTGCACCGTTCTTTCTGGGTTTCGACCAATTTGCGCCTCCTAGAATTTGGCTTCACGGGAATATCAGCCCACACCCGGGGATTCCCTCCCTTGCCCACAGTGCAGCCGCAGGCTGCACCGTCCATTCTAGGTTGCAACCGTTTTGCCCCTCCCAAATTTTGGCTTCACGGGAATATCAGCCCACACCCGGGGATTCCCTCCTTTGCCCACAGTGCAGCCGCAGGCTGCACCGTCCACTCTGGGTTGCAACCAATTTTCACCTCTGGATTTCGACCAATTTGCACGTCCCTAGAATTTGGCTTCACGGGAATATCAGCCTACACCCAGGGATTTCCTCCCCTGCCCACAGTGCAGCCGCAGGCTGCACCGTCCATTCAGAGTTCCAACCGATTTGCCCCCCTAGAATTTGACTTCACGGAAATATCAGCCCACACCCGGGAATTTTCTCCCCTGCCCATAGTGCAGCCGCAGGCTGCACCGTTCTTTCGGGGTCTCAACCAATTTGCATCTCCTAGAATTTGGCTTCACGGGAATATCAGTCCACACCCGGGGATTCCCTCCCCTGCCCACAGTGCAGCCGCAGGCTGCACGGTCCATTCTGGGTTGCAACCAATTTTCACCTCTGGATTTCGACCAATTTCCACCTCCTAGAATTTGGCTTCACGTGAATATCAGCCTACACCCAGGGATTTCCTCCTGCCCATAGTGCAGCCGCAGGCTGCCACGTTCTTTCTGGGTTTCCACCACTTCGCGCCTCCTAAAATTTGGCTTCACGGGAATATCAGCCCACACCCGGGGATTTCCTTCCCTGCCCACAGTGCAGCCGCAGGCTGCACGGTCCATTCTGGGCTGCAAACGATTCGTCCCTCCCAGATTTTGGCTTCACGAGAATATCAGTCCACACCCGGGGATTTCCTCCCTGCCCACAGTGCAGCCGCAGGCTGCACCGTCCACTCTGGGTTGCAACCAATTTTCACCTCTGGGTTTCAACCAATTTGCATTTCCTAGAATTTGGCTTCATGGGAATATAAGCCCACACCCGGGGACTTCCTTCCCTGCCCACAGTGCAGCCGCAGGCTGCACCGGCCATTCTGGGTTGCAAACGATTCGCACCTCCTAGAATTTGGCTTCATGGGAATATCAGCCCACACCCGGGGAGTTCCTCCCCTGCCCATAGTGCAGCCGCAGGCTGCACCGGCCTTTCTGGGTTTCAACCGATTTGCACCTCCTAGAATTTGGCCTCACGGGAATATCAGCCCACACACGGGGATTTCCTTCCCTGCCCACAGTGCAGCCGCAGGCTGCACGGTCCATTCTGGGTTGCAACCAATTTTCACCTCTGGATTTCGACCAATTCGCACCTCCCAGAATTTGGCTTCACGGGAATATCAGCCCACACCCGGGGATTTCCTCCTTTGCCCACTGTGCAGCCGCAGGCTGCACCGTCCATTGTGGGTTTCGACCAATTTGCACCTCCTAGAATTTGGCTTCACGGGAATATCAGCCCACACCCGGGGATTCCCTCCCCTGCCCACAGTGCAGCCGCAGGCTGCACTGTCCATTCTGGGTTTCGACCAATTCACACCTCCTAGAATTTGGCTTCACGGGAATATAAGCCCACACCCGGGGATTCCCTCCCCTGTCCACAGTGCAGCCGCAGGCTGCACGGTCCATTCTGGGTTGCAAACGATTTGCATCTCCTAGAATTTGGCTTCACGGGAATATCAGCCCACACCCAGGGATTCCCTCCCCTGCCCACAGTGCAGCCGCAGGCCGCACCATTCTTTCGGGGTTTCAACCAGTTTGCATCTCCTAGAATTTGGCGTCACGGGAATATCAGCCCACACCCGGGGATTCCCTCCCCTGCTCGCAGTGCAGTCGCAGGCTGTACCGTCCATTCTGGGTTGCAACCAATTTTCACCTCTGGATTTCGACCAATTTGCACCTCCCTAGAATTTGGCTTCACGGGAATATCAGCCCACACCCAGGGATTCCCTCCCCTGCCCACAGTGCAGCCGCAGGCTGCACCGTTCTTTCGGGGTTACAACCAATTTGCATCTCCTAGAATTTGGCTTCACGGGAATATCAGCCCACACCCGTGGATTCCCTCTCCTGCCCACAATGCAGCCGCAGGCTGCACCGTCCTTTCTAGGTTGCAACCGTTTTGCCCCTCCCAGATTTTGGCTTCACGGGAATATCAGCCCACACCCGGGGATTTCCTCCTTTGCCCACAGTGCAGCCGCAGGCTGCACCGTCCACTCTGGGTTGCAGCCATTTTTCACCTCTCGATTTCGACCAGTTTGCACCTCCTAGAATTGGGCTCCACGGGAATATCAGCCCACACCCAGGATTTCCTCTTCTGCCCACAGTGCAGCCGCAGGCTGCACTGTCCATTCTGGGTTTTGACCGATTTGCACCTCCTAGAATTTGGCTTCACGGGAATATCAGCCCACACCCGGGGATTTCCTCCCCTGCCCATAGTGCAGCCGCAGGCTGCACCGTTCTTTCGGGGTTTCAACCAATTTGCATCTCCTAGAATTTGGCTTCACGGGAATATCAGCCCACACCCGGGGATTCCCTGCACTGCCCACGGTGCAGCCCCAGGCTGCACAGTCCGTTCTGGGTTGCAACCAATTTTCACCTCTGGATTTTGACCAGTTTGCACCTCCTAGAAATTGCCTTCACGAGAATATCAGTCCACACCCAGGGATTTCCTCCCCTGCCCATAGTGCAGCCGCAGGCTGCAACGTTCTTTCGGGGTTTCAACCAATTTGCATCTCCTAGAATTGGGCTTCACGGGAATATCAGCCCACACCCGGGGATTTCCTTCCCTGCCCACAGTGCAGCCGCAGGCTGCACCGTCCATTCTGGGTTTTGACCTATTTGCACCTCCTAGAATTTGGCTTCACGGGAATCACAGCTCACACCCGGGGATTTCCTTCCCTGCCCACAGTGCAGCCGCAGGCTGCACGGTCCATTCTGGGT
The DNA here is from genome assembly GCA_029168955.1 of Aplectana chamaeleonis. NCBI lineage: Eukaryota > Metazoa > Nematoda > Chromadorea > Rhabditida > Cosmocercidae > Aplectana > Aplectana chamaeleonis. Next base: position 129,054 of record JAPDOI010000315.1, read on the forward strand.
TTCGACCAATCCGCACCTCCTAGAATTTGGCTTCACGGGAATATCAGCCCACACCCGGGGTTACCCTCCCCTGCCCACAGTGCAGCCACAGGCTGCACCGTCCATTCTGGGTTTTGACCGACTTGCACCTCTGGATTTCGACCAATTTTCACCTCCTAGAATTTGGCTTCACGGGAATATCAGCCCACACCCGGGGATTTCCTCCCCTGCCCATAGTGCAGCCGCAGGCTGCACCGTTCTTTCTGGGTTTCGACCAATTTGCGCCTCCTAGAATTTGGCTTCATGGGAATATCATCCCACACCCGGAGATTTCCTCCCCTGCTCACAGAGCAGCCGCAGGCTGCACGGTCCATTCTGGGTTGCAAACGATTTGCATCTCCTAGAATTTGGCTTCACGGGAATATCAGCACACACCCGGGGATTTCCTCCCCTGCCCACAGTGCAGTCGCAGGCTGCACCGTCCACTCTGGGTTGCAACCAATTTTCACCTCTGGATTTCGACCGATTTGCACCTCCTAGAATTTGGCTTCACGGGAATATCAGCCCACACCCCGGGAGTTCCTCCTGCCCACAGTGCAGCCGCAGGCTGCACCGTCCATTCTGGGTTTTGACCAATTTGCACCTCCTAGAATTTGGCTTCACGAGAATATCAGCCCACACCCGGGCATTTCCTCCCCTGCCCATAGTGCAGCCGCAGGCTGCACCGTTCTTTCTGGGTTTCAACCAATTTGCATGTCCTAGAATTTGGCTTCACGGGAATATCAGCCCACACCCGGGGATTCCCTGCACTGCCCACGGTGCAGCCGCAGGCTGCACCGTCAATTCTGGGTTTCGACCGATTTGCACCTCTGGATTTTGAACAATTTGCACCTCCTAGAATTTGGCTCCACGGGAATATCAGCACACACCCGGGGATTTCCTCCCCTGCCCATAGTGCAGCCGCAGGCTGCACCGTTCTTTCGGGGTTTCAACCAATCTGCACCTCCTAGAATTTGGCTTCACGGGAATATCAGCCCACACCCGGGGATTCCCTACCCTGCCCACAGTGCAGCCGCAGGCTGCACCGTCCATTCTAGGTTGCAACCAATTTGCACCTCCCAAATTTTGGCTTCACGGGAATATCAGCCCACACCCGGGGATTTCCTCCTGCCCACAGTGCAGCCGCAGGCTGCACCGTCCATTCTGGGTTTCAACCAATTTGCACCTCCTAGAATTTGGCTTCACGGGAATATCAGCCCACACCCGGGGATTTCCTCCCCTGCCCATAGTGCAGCCGCAGGCTGCAACGTTCTTTCGGGGTTTCAACCAATTTGCATCTCCTAGAATTGGGCTTCACGGGAATATCAGCCCACACCCGGGGATTTCCTTCCCTGCCCACAGTGCAGCCGCAGGCTGCACGGTCGATTCTGGGTTGCAACCAATGTTCACCTCTGGATTTCGACCAATTCGCGCCCCCTAGAATTTGGCTTCACGAGAATATCCGTCCACACCCAGGGATTTCCTCCCCTGCCCACAGTGCCGCCGCAGGCTGCACTGTCCATTCTGGGTTTCGACCTATCCGCGCCTCCTAGAATTTGGCTTCACGGGAATATCAGTCCACACCCGGGGATTCCCCCCCTGCCCACAGTGCAGCCGCAGGCTGCACCGTCCATTCTAGGTTGCAACCGTTTTGCCCCTCCCAAATTTTGGCTTCACGGGAATATCAGCCCACACCCGGGGATTCCCTCCTTTGCCCACAGTGCAGCCGCAGGCTGCACCGTCCACTCTGGGTTGCAACCGTTTTCCACCTCTGGATTTCGACCAATTTGCACCTCCTAGAATTTGGCTCCACGGGAATATCAGCCCACACCCGGGGATTCCCTGCCCTGCCCATAGTGCAGCCACAGGCTGCACCGTCCATTCTTGGTTTTGACCAATTTCCACCTCCTAGAATTTGGCTTCACGGGAATATCAGCCCACACCCGGGGATTTCCTTCCCTGCCCACAGTGCAGCCGCAGGCTGCACCGTTCTTTCTGGGTTTCGACCAATTTGCACCTCCTAGAATTTGGCTTCACGGGAATATCAGCCCACACCCGGGATTCCTCCTGCCCACAGTGCAGCCGCAGGCTGCACCGTCCATTCTGGGTTTTGACCAATTTCCACCTCCTAGAATTTGGCTTCACGGGAATATCAGCCCACACCCGGGGATTCCCTCCTTTGCCCACAGTGCAGCCGCAGGCTGCACCGTCCACTCTGGGTTGCAACCAATTTTCACCTCTGGATTTCGACCAATTTGCTCCTCCGAGAATTTGGCTTCACGGGAATATCAGCCCACACCCAGGGAGTTCCTCCCTGCCCACAGTGCAGCCGCAGGCTGCACCGTCCATTCTGGGTTTCGACCAATTTGCACCTCCTAGAATTTGGCTTCACGGGAATATCAGCCCACACCCGGGGATTTCCTCCCTGCCCACAGTGCAGCCGCAGGCTGCACCGTCCATTCTGGGTTGCAACCAATTTGCACCTCCTAGAATTTGGCTTCACGGGAATATCAGCCCACACCCGGGGATTCCTCCCCTGCCCACAGTGCAGCCGCAGGCTGCACCGTCCATTCTGGGTTGCAACCATTTTCACCTCTGGATTTTGACCAATTGGCACCTCCTAAAATTTAGCTTCACGGGAATATCAGCCCACACCCGGGGATTTCCTCCCCTGCCCACAGTGCAGCCGCAGGCTGCACCATCCATTGTGGATTGCAACCTATTTGCATCTCCTAGAATTGGGCTTCACGGGAATATCAGCCCACACCCGGGGATTTCCTCCTTTGCCCACAGTGTAGCCGCAGGCTGCACCGTCGCGTCTGGATTGCGAGCAACTTTCACCTCTGCATTTCGACCAATTGGCACCTCCTAGAATTTAACTTCACGGGAATATCAGCCCACACCCGGGGATTTCCTCCCCTGCCCACAGTGCAGCCGCAGGCTGTACCGTCCATTCTGGGTTTTGACCAATTTGCACCTCCTAGAATTTGGCTTCACGGGAATATCAGCCCACACCCGGGGATTTCCTCCCCTGCCCACAGTGCAGCCGCAGGCTGCACCATCCATTGTGGATTGCAACCTATTTGCATCTCCTAGAATTGGGCTTCACGGGAATATCAGCCCACACCCGTGGATTCCCTCCCCTGCCCACAGTGCAGCCGCAGGCTGCACCGTCCATTCTAGGTTGCAACCGTTTTGCCCCTCCCAGATTTTGGCTTCACGGGAATATCAGCCCACACCCGGGGATTTCCTCCTTTGCCCACAGTGTAGCCGCAGGCTGCACCGTCCACTCTGGATTGCAACCAATTTTCACCTCTGGATTACGACCAATTTGCACCTCCTAGAATTAGGCTTCACGGGAATCACAGCTCACACCCGGGGATTCCCTCCCCTGCCCACAGAGCAGCCGCAGGCTGCACCGTCCATTGTGGATTGCAACCTATTTGCACCTCCTAGAATTGGGCTTCACGGAAATAGCAGCTCACACCCGGAGAGTTCCTCCCCTGCCCATAGTGCAGCTGCAGGCTGCACAGTCCATTTTGGGTTTCAACCAATTTGCACCTCCTAGAATTTGGCTTCACGGGAATATCAGCCCACACCCGGGGATTCCCTGCACTGTCCACGGTGCAGCCGCAGGCTGCACCGTCCACTCTGGATTGCAACCAATTTTCACCTCTGGATTTCGAACTATTTGCATCTCCTAGAATTAGGCTTCACGGGAATATCAGCCCACACCCGTGGATTCCCTCCCCTGCCCACAGTGCAGCCGCAGGCTGTACCGTCCATTCTGGGTTTTGACCTATTTGCATCTCCTAGAATTGGGCTTCACGGGAATATCAGCCCACACCCGTGGATTCCCTCCCCTGCCCACAGTGCAGCCGCAGGCTGCACCGTCCATTCTAGGTTGCAACCGTTTTGCCCCTCCCAGATTTTGTCTTAACGGGAATATCAGTCCACACCCAGGGATTTCCTCCCCTGCCCACAGTGCAGCCGCAGGCTGCACCGTCCACTCTGGATTGCAACCAATTTTCACCTCTGGATTTCGACCAATTTGCACCTCCTAGAATTTGGCTTCACGGGAATCACAGCTCACACCCGGGGAGTTCCTCCCGTGCACTTAGTGCAGCCGCAGGGTGTACCGTCCACTCTGGGTTGCAACCAATTTTCACCTCCTAGAATTTGGCTTCATGGGAATATCAGCCCACACCCGGGGATTTCCTCCCCTGCCCACAGTGCAGCCGCAGGCTGCACCGTTCTTTCGGGATTTCAACCGATTTGCACCTCCTAGGATTTGGCTTCACGGGAATATCAGTCCTCGCCCGGGAATTCCCTCCTCTGCCCCCAGTGCAGCCGCAGGCTGCACCGTCCACTCTGTGTTGCAACCAATTTTCACCTCTGGATTTTGACCAATTTGCACCTCCAAGAATTTTTTCTTCACGGGAATATCAGCCCACACCCGGGGATTTCCTTCCCTGCCCACAGTGCAGCCGCAGGCGGCACCGTCCATTCTGGGTTTTGACCTATTTGCACCTCCTAGAATTTGGCTTCACGGGAATCACAGCTCACACCCGGGGATTTCCTTCCCTGCCCACAGTGCAGCCGCAGGCTGCACCGTCCATTCTAGGTTGCAACCGTTTTGCCCCTCTCAGAATTTGGCTTCACGGGAATATCAGCCCACACCCGGGGATTTCCTCCCTGCCCACAGTGCAGCCGCAGGCTGCACCGTCCACTCTGGGTTGCAACCAATTTTCACCTCTGGATTTCGACCAATTTGCACCTCCTAGAATTTGGCTTCACGGGAATATCAGCCCACACCCGGGATTTCCTCCCCTGCCCACAGTGCAGCCGCAGGCTGCACCGTCCATTCTGGGTTTCGACCAATTTGCACCTCCTAGAATTTGGCTTCACGGGAATATCAGCCCACACCCGGGATTTCCTCACCTGCCCACACTGCAGCCGCAGGCTGCACTGTCCATTCTGGGTTTCAACCAATTTGCACCTCCTAGAATTTGGCTTCACGGGAATATCAGCCCACACCCGGGGATTTCCTCCTTTGCCCACAATGTAGCCGCAGGCTGCACCGTCCACTCTGGGTTGCAACCAATTTTCACCTCTGGTTTTCGACCAATTTGCACCTCCTAGAATTTGGCTTCACGGGAATATCAGCCCACACCCGGGGATTTCCTCCCCTGGCCACAGTGCAGCCGCAGGCTGCACCTTCCATTCTGAGTTTAGACCAATTTGCACCTCCCAGAATTTGGCTTCACGGAAATATCAGCCCACACCCGGGGATTTCCTCCCCTGCCCACAGTGCAGCCGCAGGCTGCACCGTCCATTCTGGGTTTCAACCAATTTGCACCTCCTAGAATTTGGCTTCACGGGAATATCAGCCCACACCCGGGGATTTCGTCTCCTGCCCACAGTGCAGCCGCAGGCTGCACCGTCCACTCTGGGTTGCAACCAATTTTCACCTCCTAGAATTAGGCTTCACGGGAATATCAGCCCACACTCGGGGATTTCCTCCCCTGCCCACAGTGCAGCCGCAGGCTGTACCGTCCATTCTGGGTTTCAAACAATTTGCACCTCTTAGACTTTGGCTTCACGAGAATATCAGCCCACACTCGGGGATTTCCTCCCCTGCCCACAGTGCAGCCGCAGGCTGCACTGTCCATTCTGGGTTTTGACCGATTTGCACCTCCTAGAATTTGGCTTCACGGGAATATCAGCCCACACCCGGGGATTTCCTCCCCTGCCCACAGTGCAGCCGCAGGCTGCACCATCCATTGTGGATTGCAACCTATTTGCATCTCCTAGAATTGGGCTTCACGGGAATATCAGCCCACACCCGTGGATTCCCTCCCCTGCCCACAGTGCAGCCGCAGGCTGCACCGTCCATCTGGGTTGCAACCAATTTTCACCTCTGGATTTCGACCAATTTGCATCTCCTAGAATTTGGCTTCACGGGAATATCAGCCCACACCCAGGGATCCCTTTCCCTGCCCATACTGCAGCCGCAGGCTGCACCGTCCATTCTGGATTTTGACCAATTTGCACCTCCTAGAATTTGGCTTCACGGGAATATCAGCCCACACCCGGGCATTTCCTCCCCTGCCCATAGTGCAGCCGCAGGCTGCACCGTTCTTTCTGGGTTTCAACCAATTTGCATGTCCTAGAATTTGGCTTCACGGGAATATCAGCCCACACCCGGGGATTCCCTGCACTGCCCACGGTGCAGCCGCAGGCTGCACCGTCCACTCTGGGTTGCAACCAATTTTCACGTCTGGATTTTGAACAATTTGCACCTCCTAGAATTTGGCTCCACGGGAATATCAGCCCACACCCGGGGATTTCCTCCTGCCCACAGTGCAGCCGCAGGCTGCACCGTTCTTTCTGGGTTTCGACCAATTTGCACCTCCTAGAATTTGGCTTCACGGGAATATCAGCCCACACCCGGGATTTCCTCCCTGCCCACAGTGCAGCCGCAGGCTGCACCGTCCATTCTAGGTTGCAACCAATTTGCACCTCCCAGATTTTGGCTTCATGGGAATATCAGCCCACACCCGGGGATTTCCTCCTTTGCCCTCAGTGCAGCCGCAGGCTGCACCCTCCACTCTGGGTTGGAGCCATTTTTCAACTCTTGATTTTGACCAATTTGCACCTCCTAGAATTTGGCTTCACGGGAATATCAGCCCACACCCGGGATTTCCTCCTGCCCACAGTGCAGCCGCAGGCTGCACCGTCCTCTCTGGGTTGCAACCAATTTTCACCTCCTAGAATTTGGCGTCACGGGAATATCAGCCCACACCCGGGGACTACCTGCCCTTCCCACGGTGCAGCCGCAGGCTGCTCCGTTCTTTCGGGATTTCAACCAATTTGCATCTCCTAGAATTGGGCTTCACGGGAATATCAGCCCACACCCGGGGATTCCCTCCCCTGTCCACAGTGCAGCCGCAGGCTGCACCGTCCACTCTGGGTTGCAGCCATTTTTCACCTCTCGATTTCGACCAGTTTGCACCTCCTAGAATTGGGCTCCACGGGAATATCAGCCCACACCCGGGGATTCCTTGCCCTGCCCATACTGCAGCCGCAGGCTGCACCGTCCATTCTGGATTTTGACCAATTCGCACCTCCTAGAATTTGGCTTCACGGTAATATCAGCCCACACCCGGGATTTCCTCCTTTGCCCACAGTGCAGCCGCAGGCTGCACCGTCCACTGTGGGTTGCAACCAATTTTCACCTCCTAGAATTAGGCTTCACGGGAATATCAGCCCACACTCGGGGATTTCCTCCCCTGCCCACAGTGCAGCCGCAGGCTGTACCGTCCATTCTGGGTTTTGACCAATTTGCACCTCTTAGAATTTGGCTTCACGGGAATATCAGCCCACACCCGGGGATTTCCTCCCCTGCCCACAGTGCAGCCGCAGGCTGTACCGTCCATTCTGGGTTTTGACCAATTTGCACCTCTTAGAATTTGGCTTCACGGGAATATCAGCCCACACCCGGGGAGTTCCTCCCGTGAACTTAGTGCAGCCGCAGGCTGCACCGTCCATTCTGGGTTGCAACCAATTTTCACCTCTGGATTTCGACCATTTTGCACCTCTTAGAATTTGGCTTCACGGGAATATCAGCCCACACCCGGGATTTCCTCCCTGCCCACAGTGCAGCCGCAGGCTGCACCGTCCACTCTGGATTGCAAACAATTTTCACCTCTGGATTTCGACCAATTTGCACCTCCTAGAATTTGGCTTCATGGGAATATCAGCCCACACCCGGGGACTCCCTGCCCTGCCCACGGGGCAGCCGCAGGCCGCACCGTCCATTCTGGGTTTCAACCAATTTGCACCTCCTAGAATTTGGCTTCACGGGAATATCAGCCCACACCCGGGGATTTCCTCCCTGCCCACAGTGCAGCCGCAGGCTGCACCGTCCATTCTGGGTTGCAACCAATTTGCACCTCCTAGAATTTGGCTTCACGGGAATATCAGCCCACACCCGGGATTTCCTCCCTGCCCACAGTGCAGCCGCAGGCTGCACCGTCCATTCTGGGTTGCAACCAATTTGCATCTCCTAGAATTTGGCTTCACGGGAATATCAGCCCACACCCGGGGATTTCCTCCCTGCCCACAGTGCAGCCGCAGGCTGCACCGTCCATTCTGGGTTGCAACCAATTTTCACCTCTGGATTTCGACCAATTTGCACCTCCTAGAATTTGGCTTCACGGGAATATCAGCCCACACCCGGGATTTCCTCCCTGCCCACAGTGCAGCCGCAGGCTGCACCGTCCATTCTGGGTTTCGACCAATTTGCACCTCCTAGAATTTGGCTTCACGGGAATATCAGCCCACACCCGGGGATTTCCTCCCTGCCCACAGTGCAGCCGCAGGCTGCACCGTCCATTCTAGGTTGCAACCAATTTGCACCTCCCAGATTTTGGCTTCACGGGAATATCAGCCCACACCCGGGGATTTCCTCCTGCCCACAGTGCAGCCGCAGGCTGCACCGTCCACTCTGGGTTGCAACCAATTTTCACCTCTGGATTTCGACCAATTTGCACCTCCTAGAATTTGGCTTCACGGGAATATCAGCCCACACCCGGGATTTCCTCCCTGCCCACAGTGCAGCCGCAGGCTGCACCGTCCATTCTGGGTTTCGACCAATTTGCACCTCCTAGAATTTGGCTTCACGGGAATATCAGCCCACACCCGGGATTTCCTCCTGCCCACAGTGCAGCCGCAGGCTGCACCGTCCATTCTGGGTTTCAACCAATTTGCACCTCCTAGAATTTGGCTTCACGGGAATATCAGCCCACACCCGGGATTCCTCCCCTGCCCACAGTGCAGCCGCAGGCTGCACCGTCCATTCTGGGTTGCAACCAATTTGCACCTCCTAGAATTTGGCTTCACGGGAATATCAGCCCACACCCGGGATTTCCTCCCTGCCCACAGTGCAGCCGCAGGCTGCACCGTCCATTCTGGGTTTCAACCAATTTGCACCTCCTAGAATTTGGCTTCACGGGAATATCAGCCCACACCCGGGATTCCTCCCCTGCCCACAGTGCAGCCGCAGGCTGCACCGTCCATTCTGGGTTTTGACCAATTTGCACCTCCTAGAATTTGGCTTCACGGGAATATCAGCCCACACCCGGGGATTTCCTCCCCAGCCCATAGTGCAGCCGCAGGCTGCACCGCTCCTTCTGGGTTTCGAACAATTCGCACCTCCTAGAATTTGGCTTCACGGTAATATAAGCTCACACCCCGGGGATTTCCTTCTCTGCCCACAGTGCAGTCGCAGGCTGCACCGTCCATTCTGGGTTGCAACCAATGTTCACCTCTGGATTTCGACCAATTTGCACCTCCTAGAATTTGGCTTCACGGGAATATCAGCCCACACCCGGGGATTTCCTCCCCTGCCCACAGTGCAGCCACAGGCTGCACCATCCATTGTGGATTGCAACCTATTTGCTCCTCCTAGAATTTGGCTTCACGGGAATATCAGCCCACACCCGGGGATTCCCTGCACTGCCCACGGTGCAGCCGCAGGCTGCACCGTCCATTCTGGGTTTCGACCGATTTGCACCTCCTAGAATTTGGCTTCACGGGAATATCAGCCCACACCCGTGGATTCCCTCCCCTGCCCACAGTGCAGCCGCAGGCTGCACCGTCCATTCTAGGTTGCAAACGATTAGCCCCTCCCAGATTTTGTCTTAACGGGAATATCAGCCCACACCCGGGGATTTCCTCCTTTGCCCACAGTGTAGCCGCAGGCTGCACCGTCCACTCTGGGTTGCAACCAATTTTCACCTCTGGATTTCGACCGATTTGCACCTCCTAGAATTTGGCTTCACGAGAATATCCGTCCACACCCAGGGATTTCCTCCCCTGCCCATAGTGCAGTCGCAGGCTGCACTGTCCATTCTGGGTTTTGACCAATTGGCACCTCCTAGAATTTAGCTTCACGGGAATATCAGCCCACACCCGGGGATTTCCTCCCCTGCCCACAGTGCAGCCGCAGGCTGCACCATCCATTGTGGATTGCAACCTATTTGCATCTCCTAGAATTGGGCTTCACGGGAATATCAGCCCACACCCGGGGATTTCCTCCCCTGCCCACAGTGCAGCCGCAGGCTGCACCGTCGACTCTGGATTGCAACCAATTTTCACCTCTGGATTTCGACCAATTTGCACCTCCTAGAATTTGGCTTCACGGGAATATCAGCCCACACCCGGGATTTCCTCCCTGCTCACAGTGCAGCCGCAGGCTGTACCGTCCATTCTGGGTTTTGACCAATTTGCACCTCCTAGAATTTGGCTTCACGGGAATATCAGCCCACACCCGGGGATTTCCTCCCCTGCCCACAGTGCAGCCGCAGGCTGCACCATCCATTGTGGATTGCAACCTATTTGCATCTCCTAGAATTGGGCTTCACGGGAATATCAGCCCACACCCGTGGATTCCCTCCCCTGCCCACAGTGCAGCCGCAGGCTGCACCGTCCACTCTGGATTGCAACCAATTTTCACCTCTGGATTTCGACCAATTTGCACCTCCTAGAATTAGGCTTCACGGGAATCACAGCTCATACCCGGGGAGTTCCTCCCGTGCACTTAGTGCAGCCGCAGGCTGCACCGTCCATTCTGGGTTTTGACCAATTTGCACCTCCTAGAATTTAGCTTCACGAGAATATCAGCCCACACCCGGGGATTCCCTCCCCTGCCCACAGTGCAGCCGCAGGCTGCAGGGTCCATTCTGGGTTGCAAACGATTTGCATCTCCTAGAATTTGGCTTCACGGGAATATCAGCCCACACCCGGAGATTCCCTCCCCTGCCCACAGTGCAGCCGCAGGCTGCACCGTCCATTCTGGGTTTTGACCGATTTGCACCTCCTAGAATTTGGCTTCACGGGAATATCAGCCCACACCCGGGATTTCCTCCTGCCCACAGTGCAGCCGCAGGCTGCACGGTTCACTCTGGGTTGCAACCAATTTGCACCTCCTAGAATTTGGCTTCACGAGAATATCCGTCCACACCCAGGGATTTCCTCCCCTGCCCATAGTGCAGTCGCAGGCTGCACTGTCCATTCTGGGTTTCGACCAATTCGCACCTCTGGATTTCGACCAATTTGCACCTCTTAGAATTTGGCTTCACGGGAATATCAGCCCACACCCGGGGATTTCCTCCCCTGCCCACAGTGCAGCCGCAGGCTGCACCGTCCATTGTGGGTTTCGAACAATTCGCACCTCCTAGAATTTGGCTTCACGGTAATATAAGCTCACACCCCGGGGATTTCCTTCTCTGCCCACAGTGCAGTCGCAGGCTGCACCGTCCATTCTGGGTTGCAACCAATTCGCACATAGAATTTGGCTTCACGGGAATATCTGCCCACATCCGGGGATTTCCTCCCCTGCCCACAGTGCAGTCGCAGGCTGCACCGTCCATTCTGGGTTGCAACCAATGTTCACCTCTGGATTTCGACCAATTTGCACCTCCTAGAATTTGGCTTCACGGGAATATCTGCCCACATCCGGGGATTTCCTCCCCTGCCCACAGTGCAGCCGCAGGCTGCACCGCCCCTTCTGGGTTTCGACCAATTCGCACCTCCCAGAATTTGGCTTCACGGGAATATCAGCCCACACCCGGGGATTTCTCCCTTCCCACGGTGCAGCCGCAGGCTGCTCCGTTCTTTCGGGATTTCAACCAATTTGCATCTCCTAGAATTGGGCTTCACGGGAATATCAGCCCACACCCGGGGATTTCCTTCCCTGCCCACAGTGCAGCCGCAGGCTGCACCGTCCATTCTGGGTTTTGACCTATTTGCACCTCCTAGAATTTGGCTTCACGGGAATCACAGCTCACACCCGGGGATTTCCTCCCCTGCCCACAGTGCAGCCGCAGGCTAAACCGTCCACTGTGGGTTGCAACCAATTTTCACCTCCTAGAATTTGGCTTCACGGGATTATCAGCCCACACCCGGGGATTTCCTCCCTGTCCACAGTGTAGCCGCAGGCTGCACCGTCCACTCTGGGTTGCAACCAATTTTCACCTCTGGATTTCGACCGATTTGCACCTCCTAGAATTTAGCTTCACGGGAATATCAGCCCACACCCGGGGAGTTCCTCCCCTGCCCACAGTGCAGCACCGTCCATTCTGGGTTTTGACCAATTTGCACCTCCTAGAATTTGGCTTCACGGGAATATCAGCCCACACCCCGGGGATTTCCTATCCTGCCCACAGTGCAGTCGCAGGCTGCACCGTCCTTTCTGGATTTCGACCTATTTGCATCTCCTAGAATTAGGCTTCACGGGAATATCAGCCCACACCCGTGGATTCCCTCCCCTGCCCACAGTGCAGCCGCAGGCTGTACCGTCCATTCTGGGTTTTGACCAATTTGCACCTCCTAGAATTTGGCTTCACGGGAATATCAGCCCACACCCGGGGATTTCCTCCCCTGCCCACAGTGCCGCCGCAGGCTGCACTGTCCATTCTGGGTTTCGACCAATCCACACCTAGAATTTGGCTTCACGGGAATATCCGCCCACCCGGGGATTCCCTCCCCTGCCCACAGTGCAGCCGCAGGTTGCACTGTCCATTCTGGATTTTGACCAATTTGCACCTCCTAGAATTTGGCTTCACGGGAATATCAGCCCACACCCGTGGATTCCTTCCCCTGGCCACAGTGTAGCCGCAGGCTGCACCGTCCACTCTGGGTTGCAACCAATTTTCACCTCTGGATTTCGACCAATTTGCACCTCCTAGAATTTGGCTTCACGGGAATATCAGCCCACACCCGGGGATTTCCTCCCCTGCCCACAGTGCAGCCGCAGGCTGCACGGCCCATTCTGGGTTTTGACCGATTTGCACCTCCTAGAATTTGGCTTCACGGGAATATCAGCCCACACCCGGGGATTTCCTCCCCTGCCCACAGTGCAGCCGCAGGCTGCACCGTCCATTTTAGGTTGCAACCAATTTGCATCTCCTAGAATTTGGCTTCACGGGAATATCAGCCCACACCCGTGGATTCCCTCCTTTGCCCACAGTGTAGCCGCAGGCTGCACCGTCCACTCTGGATTGCAACCAATTTTCACCTCTGGATTACGACCAATTTGCACCTCCTAAAATTAGGCTTCACGGGAATCACAGCTCACACCCGGGGATTTCCTCCTTTGCCCACAGTGCAGCCGCAGGCTGCACCGTACACTCTGGGTTTTGACCAATTTGCACCTCCTAGAATTTGGCTTCACGGGAATATCAGCCCACACCCGGGGATTGCCTCCCCTGCCCACAGTGCAGCCGCAGGCTGCACCGCCCCTTCTGGGTTTTGACCAATTCGCACCTCCTAGAATTTGGCTTCACCGGAATATCAGCCCACCCCCGGGGATTTCCTCCCTGCCCACAGTGCAGCCGCAGGCTGCACCGTCCATTCTGGGTTTCAACCAATTTGCACCTCCTAGAATTTGGCTTCACGGGAATATCAGCCCACACCCGGGATTTCCTCCCTGCCCACAGTGTAGCCGCAGGCTGCACCGTCCACTCTGGGTTGCAACCAATTTTCACCTCTGGATTTCGACCGATTTGCACCTCCTAGAATTTGGCTTCACGGGAATATCAGCCCACACCCAGGGATTTCCTCCCCTGCTCATAGTGCAGCCGCAGGCTGCACCGTCCACTCTGGGTTGCAACCAATTTTCACCTCTGGGTTTCGACCAATCCGCACCTCTTAGAATTTGGCTTCACGGGAATATCAGCCCACCCCCCGGGATTACCTCCCCTGCCCATAGTGCAGTCGCAGGCTGCACTGTCCATTCTGGGTTTCGACCAATTCGCACCTCCCAGATTTTGGCTTCACGGGAATATCAGCCCACACCCGGGGATTTCCTCCTTTGCCCACAGTGCAGCCGCAGGCTGTACCGTCCACTCTGGGTTGCAACCAATTTTCACCTCCTAGAATTTGGCTTCATGGGAATATCAGCCCACACCCGGGGATTTCCTCCTTTGCCCACAGTGCAGCCGCAGGCTGCACCGTCCACTCTGGGTTGCAACCAATTTTCACCTCTGGATTTCGACCAATTTGCACCTCCTAGAATTTGACTTCACGGGAATCACAGCTCACACCCGGGATTTCCCCCCTGCCCACGGTGCAGCCGCAGGCTGCACCGTCCATTCTGGGTTTTGACCAATTGGCACCTCCTAGAATTTAGCTTCACGGGAATATCAGCCCACACCCGGGGATTTCCTCCCCTGCCCACAGTGCAGCCGCAGGCTGTACCGTCCATTCTGGGTTTTGACCAATTTGCACCTCCTAGAATTTGGCTTCACGGGAATATCAGCCCACACCCGGGGATTTCCTCCCCTGCCCACAGTGCAGCCGCAGGCTGCACCATCCATTGTGGATTGCAACCTATTTGCATCTCCTAGAATTGGGCTTCACGGGAATATCAGCCCACACCCGTGGATTCCCTCCGCTGCCCACAGTGCAGCCGCAGGCTGCACCGTCCATTCTGGGTTTTGACCAATTTGCACCTCCTAGAATTTGGCTCCACGGGAATATCAGCCCACACCCGGGGATTTCCTCCCCTGCCCATAGTGCAGCCGCAGGCTGCACCGTCTATTCTGGGTTTTGACCAATTTGCACCTCCTAGAATTTGGCTTCACGGGAATATCAGCCCACTCCCGGGGATTTCCTCACCTGCCCACACTGCAGCCGAAGGCTGCACTGTCCATTCTGGGTTTCAACCAATTTGCATGTCCTAGAATTTGGCTTCACGGGAATATCAGCCCACACCCGGGGATTCCCTGCACTGCCCACGGTGCAGCCGCAGGCTGCACCGTTCACTCTGGGTTGCAACCAATTTTCACCTCTGGATTTCGACCAATTTGCACCTCCTAGAATTAGGCTTCACGGGAATCACAGCTCACACCCGGGGAGTTCCTCCCGCGCACTTAGAGCAGCCGCAGGCTGCACCGTCCATTCTGGGTTTTGACCAATTTGCACCTCCTAGAATTTGGCTTCACGGGAATATCAGCCCACACCCGGGGATTCCCTCCCCTGCCCACAGTGCAGCCGCAGGGTGCACCGTCTATTCTGGGTTTCGACCAATTCGCACCTCCTAGAATTTGGCTTCACGGGAATATCAGCCCACACCCGGGGATTTCCTCCTTTGCCCACAGTGTAGCCGCAGGCTGCACCGTCCACTCTGAGTTGCAACCAATTTTCACCTCTGGATTTTGACCAATTTGCACCTCCTAGAATTTGGCTTCACGGGAATCGTAGCTCACACCCGGGGAGCTCCTCCCGTGCCCTTAGTGCAGCCGCAGGCTGCACCGTCCATTCTGGGTTTTGACCAATTTGCACCTCCTAGAATTTGGCTTCACGGGAATATCAGCCCACACCCGGGGAGTTTCTCCCCTGCCCACAGTGCAGCCGCAGGCTGCACCGTCCATTCTCGGTTTCGACCAATTTGCACCTCCTAGAATTTGGCTTCACGGGAATATCAGCCCACACCCGGGGATTTCCTCCCCTGCCCATAGTGCAGCCGCAGGCTGCACGGTCCATTCTGGCTTGCAAACCAATTTGCACCTCCTAGAATTTGGCTTCACGGGAATATCAGCCCACACCCGGGATTTCCTCCCTGCCCACAGTGCAGCCGCAGGCTGCACCGTCCACTCTGGGTTGCAACCAATTTTCACCTCTGGATTTCGACCAATTTGCACCTCCTAGAATTTGGCTTCACGGGAATATCAGCCCACACCCGGGATTTCCTCCTGCCCACAGTGCAGCCGCAGGCTGCACCGTCCATTCTGGGTTTGACCAATTTGCACCTCCTAGAATTTGGCTTCACGGGAATATCAGCCCACACCCGGGGATTTCCTCCCCTGCCCACAGTGCAGCCGCAGGCTGCACCATCCATTGTGGATTGCAACCTATTTGCATCTCCTAGAATTGGGCTTCACGGGAATATCAGCCCACACCCGGGAATTTCCTCCCCTGCCCATAGTGCAGCCGCAGGCTGCACCGTTCTTTCGGGGTTTCAACCAATTTGCACCTCCTAGAATTTGGCTTCACGGGAATATCAGCCCACACCCGGGGATTTCCTCCCCTGCCCACAGTGCAGCCGCAGGCTGTACCGTCCACTCTGGGTTGCAACCAATTTTCACCTCCTAGAATTTGGCTTCATGGGAATATCAGCCCACACCCGGGGATTTCCTCCTTTGCCCACAGTGCAGCCGCAGGCTGCACCGTCCACTCTGGATTGCAACCAATTTTCACCTCGGGATTTCGACCAATTTGCACCTCCTAGAATTTGGCGTCACGGGAATATCAGCCCGCACCCGGGGACTACCTGCCCTGCCCACGGTGCAGCCGCAGGCTGCACCGTCCATTCTGGGTTTTGACCAATTGGCACCTCCTAGAATTTAGCTTCACGGGAATATCAGCCCACACCCGGGGATTTCCTCCCCTGCCCACAGTGCAGCCGCAGGCTGTACCGTCCATTCTGGGTTTTGACCAATTTGCACCTCCTAGAATTTGGCTTCACGGGAATATCAGCCCACACCCGGGGATTTCCTCCTTTGCCCACAGTGCAGCCGCAGGCTGCACCGTCCACTCTGGGTTGCAACCAATTTTCACCTCCTAGAATTTGGCGTCACGGGAATATCAGCCCACACCCGGGGATTTCCTCCTTTGCCCACAGTGTAGCCGCAGGCTGCACCGTCCACTCTGGATTGCAACCAATTTTCACCTCTGGATTACGACCAATTTGCACCTCCTAGAAATTGGCCTCACGAGAATAACAGTCCACACCCAGGGATTTCCTCCCCTGCCCATAGTGCAGCCGCAGGCTGCACCGTCCATTCTGGGTTTTGACCAATTTGCACCTCCTAGAATTTGGCTTCACGGGAATATCAGCCCACACCCGGGGATTTCCTCCCCCCGCATACAGTGCAGCCGCAGGCTGCACCGTCCATTCTGGGTTTTGACCAATTGGCACCTCCTAGAATTTAGCTTCACGGGAATATCAGCCCACACTCAGAGATTTCCTCCCCTGCCCACAGTGCAGCCGCAGGCTGTACCGTCCACTCTGGGTTGCAACCAATTTTCACCTCCTAGAATTTGGCTTCATGGGAATATCAGCCCACACCCGGGGATTTCCTCCTTTGCCCACAGTGCAGCCGCAGGCTGCACCGTCCACTCTGGGTTGCAACCAATTTTCATCTCCTAGAATTTGGCGTCACGGGAATATCAGCCCACACCCGGGGATTTCCTCCTTTGCCCACAGTGCAGCCGCAGGCTGCACCGTCCATTCTGGGTTTTGACCAATTGGCACCTCCTAAAATTTAGCTTCACGGGAATATCAGCCCACACCCGGGGATTTCCTCCCCTGCCCACAGTGCAGCCGCAGGCTGCACCATCCATTGTGGATTGCAACCTATTTGCATCTCCTAGAATTGGGCTTCACGGGAATATCAGCCCACACCCGTGGATTCCCTCCCCTGCCCACAGTGCAGCCGCAGGCTGCACCGTCCATTCTAGGTTGCAACCAATTTTCACCTCTGGATTTCGACCAATTTGCACCTCTTAGAATTTGGCTTCACGGGAATATCAGCCCACACCCGGGGAGTTCCTCCCTGCCCACAGTGCAGCCGCAGGCTGCACCGTCCATTCTGGGTTTCGACCAATTTGCACCTCCTAGAATTTGGCTTCACGGGAATATCAGCCCACACCCGGGGATTTCCTCCTGCCCACAGTGCAGCCGCAGGCTGCACCGTCCATTCTGGGTTTCAACCAATTTGCACCTCCTAGAATTTGGCTTCACGGGAATATCAGCCCACACCCGGGGATTTCCTCCTGCCCATACTGCAGCCGCAGGCTGCACCGTCCATTCTGGATTTTGACCAATTTGCACCTCCTAGAATTTGGCTTCACGGGAATATCAGCCCACACCCGGGGATTTCCTCCTGCCCACAGTGCAGCCGCAGGCTGCACCGTCCATTCTGGGTTTTGACCAATTTTCACCTAGAATTTGGCTTCACGGGAATATCAGCCCACACTCGGGGATTTCCTCCCCTGCCCACAGTGCAGCCGCAGGCTGTACCGTCCATTCTGGGTTTTGACCAATTTGCACCTCCTAGAATTTGGCTTCACGGGAATATCAGCCCACACCCGGGGATTTCCTCCCCTGCCCACAGTGCAGCCGCAGGCTGCACCATCCATTGTGGATTGCAACCTATTTGCATCTCCTAGAATTGGGCTTCACGGGAATATCAGCCCACACCCGGGGACTCCCTGCCCTGCCCACAGTGCAGCCGCAGGCTGCACCGTCCATTCTGGGTTTTGACCAATTGGCACCCTAGAATTTAACTTCACGGGAATATCAGCCCACACCCGGGGATTTCCTCCCCTGCCCACAGTGCAGCCGCAGGCTGTACCGTCCATTCTGGGTTTTGACCAATTTTCACCTCCTAGAATTGGGCTTCACGGGAATATCAGCCCACACCCGTGGATTCCCTCCGCTGCCCACAGTGCAGCCGCAGGCTGCACCGTCCATTCTAGGTTGCAAACGATTAGCCCCTCCCAGATTTTGTCTTAACGGGAATATCAGCCCACACCCGGGGATTTCCTCCTTTGTCCACAGTGTAGCCGCAGGCTGCACCGTCCACTCTGGATTGCAAACAATTTTCACCTCTGGATTTCGACCAATTTGCACCTCTTAGAATTTGGCTTCACGGGAATATCAGCCCACACCCGGGGAGTTCCTCCCCTGCCCACAGTGCCGCCGCAGGCTGCACTGTCCATTCTGGGTTTCGACCAATCCGCACCTCTTAGAATTTGGCTTCACGGGAATATCAGCCCACACCCGGGGATTCCCTGCACTGCCCACGGTGCAGCCGCAGGCTGCACCGTCAATTCTGGGTTTCGACCAATTTGCACCTCCTAGAATTTGGCTTCACGGGAATATCAGCCCACACCCGGGGATTCCTCCTTTGCCCACAATGTAGCCGCAGGCTGCACCGTCCACTCTGGGTTGCAACCAATTTTCACGTCTGGATTTTGAACAATTTGCACCTCCTAGAATTTGGCTCCACGGGAATATCAGCCCACACCCGGAGATTTCCTCCCCTGCCCATAGTGCAGCCGCAGGCTGCACCGTCCATTCTGGGTTTTGACCAATTTGCACCTCCTAGAATTTGGCTTCACGGGAATATCAGCCCACACCCGGGGATTTCCTCCTGCCCACAGTGCAGTCGCAGGCTGCATTGTCCATTCTGGGTTTCAACCAATTCGCATCTCCTAGAATTTGGCTTCATGGGAATATGAGTCCTCGACCGGGATTTCCTCCTTTGCCCACAATGTAGCCGCAGGCTGCACCGTCCACTCTGGGTTGCAACCAATTTTCACCTCTGGATTTTGACCAATTTGCACCTCTTAGAATTTGGCTTCACGGGAATATCAGCCCACACTCGGGGATTTCCTCCCTGCCCACAGTGCAGCCGCAGGCTGCACCGTCCATTCTGGGTTTTGACCAATTTGCCCCTCCCAGATTTTGGCTTCACGGGAATATCAGCCCACACCCGGGGATCCCTTTCCCTGCCCATACTGCAGCCGCAGGCTGCACCGTCCATTCTGGATTTTGACCAATTTGCACCTCCTAGAATTTGGCTTCACGGGAATATCAGCCCACACCCGGGGATTTCCTCCCCTGCCCACAGTGCAGCCGCAGGCTGCACCGTCCACTCTGGGTTGCAAACAATTTGCACCTCCTAGAATTTGGCTTCACGGGAATATCAGCCCACACCCGGGGATTTCCTCCCCTGCCCACAGTGCAGCCGCAGGCTGCACCGTCCACTCTGGGTTGCAGCCATTTTTCACCTCTCGATTTCGACCAGTTTGCACCTCCTAGAATTTGGCTCCACGGGAATATCAGCCCACACGCGGGGATTCCCTTCCCTGCCCACAGTGCAGCCGCAGGCTGCACCGTTTATTCTGGGTTTTGACCGATTTGCACCTCCTAGAATTTGGCTTCACGGGTATATCAGCCCACACCCGGGGATTTCCTCCCCTGCCCACAGTGCAGCCGCAGGCTGCACCATCCATTGTGGGTTGCAACCTATTTGCTCCTCCTAGAATTTGGCTTCACGGGAATATCAGCCCACACCCGGGGATTCCCTGCACTGCCCACGGTGCAGCCGCAGGCTGCACCGTCCACTCTGGGTTGCAACCAATTTTCACCTCTGGATTTCGACCAATTTGCATCTCCTAGAATTTGGCTTCACGGGAATATCAGCCCACACCCGTGGATTCCCTCCCCTGCCCACAGTGCAGCCGCAGGCTGCACGGTCCATTCTGGGTTTCAACCAATTTGCATCTCCTAGAATTTGGCTTCACGGGAATATCAGCCCACACCCGTGGATTGCCTCCCCTGCCCACAGTGCAGCCGCAGGCTGCACCGTCCATTCTGGGTTTTGACCAATTTGCACCTCCTAGAAATTGGCTTCACGAGAATATCAGTCCACACCCAGGGATTTCCTCCCCTGCCCACAGTGCAGCCGCAGGCTGCACCGTCCACTCTGGGTTGCAACCAATTTTCACCTCCTAGAATTTGGCTTCACGGGAATATCAGCCCACACCCGGGGATTTCCTCCTTTGCCCACAGTGCAGCCGCAGGCTGCACCGTCCACTCTGGGTTGCAACCAATTTTCACCTCTGGATTTCGACCATTTTGCACCTCTTAGAATTTGGCTTCACGGGAATCTCAGCCCACACCAGTGGATTACCTCCCCTGCCCTCAGTGTAGCCGCAGGCTGCACCGTCCATTCTGGGTTTTGACCAATTTGCACCTCCTAGAATTTAGCTTCACGGGAATATCAGCCCACACCCGGGAAGTTCCTCCCCTGCCCACAGTGCAGCCGCAGGCTGCACCATCCACTGTGGATTGCAACCTATTTGCACCTCCTAGAATTTGGCTTCACGGGAATATCAGCCCACACCCGGGGATTTCCTCCTTTGTCCACAGTGTAGCCGCAGGCTGCACCGTCCACTCTGGATTGCAAACAATTTTCACCTCTGGATTTCGACCAATTTGCACCTCCTAGAATTTGGCTTCACGGGAATCACTGCTCACACCCGGGGAGTTCCTCCCGTGCACTTTGTGCAGCCGCAGGCTGCACCGTCCATTCTGGGTTTCGACCAATTGGCACCTCCTAGAATTTAGCTTCACGGGAATATCAGCCCACACTCAGGGATTTCCTCCCCTGCCCACAGTGCAGCCGCAGGCTGTACCGTCCACTCTGGGTTGCAACCAATTTTCACCTCCTAGAATTTGGCTTCATGGGAATATCAGCCCACACCCGGGGATTTCCTCCTTTGCCCACAGTGCAGCCGCAGGCTGCACCGTCCACTCTGGGTTGCAACCAATTTTCACCTCTGGATTTCGACCAATTTGCACCTCTTAGAATTTGGCTTCACGGGAATATCAGCCCACACCCTGGGAGTTCCTCCCCTGCCCACAGTGTAGCCGCAGGCTGCACCGTCCACTCTGGGTTGCAACCAATTTTCACCTCTGGATTTCGACCAATTTGCACCTCTTAGAATTTGGCTTCACGGGAATATCAGCTTACACCCGGATATTTCCTCCTTTGCCCACAGTGCAGCCGCAGGCTGCACCGTCCATTCTGGGTTTCGACCAATTCGCACCTCCTAGAATTTGACTTTACGGGAGTATTAGCCCACACCCGGGAAGTTCCTCCCCTGCCCACAGTGCAGCCGCAGGCTGCACCGTCCATTCTGGGTTGCAACCAATTTGCACCTCCTAGAATTTGGCTTCACGGGAATATCAGCCCACACCCGGGGATTTCCTCCTTTGGCCACAGTGTAGCGGCAGGCTGCAGCGTCCACTCTGGGTTGCAGCTAGTTTTCACCTCTCGAGTTCGACCACTTTGCACCTCTAGAATTTGGCTTCACGGGTATATCAGCCCACAGCCGGGGATTCCCTCCCCTGCCCACAGTGCAGCCGCAGGCTGCACGGTCCATTCCGGGTTTCGACCAATTTGCATCTCCTAGAATTTGGCTTCACGGGAGTATCTGCCCACAACCGGGGATTTCCTCCCTGCCCACAGTGCAGCCGCAGGCTGCACCGTCCATTCTGGGTTGCAACCAATTTGCACCTCCTAGAATTTGGCTTCACGGGAATATCAGCCCACACCCGGGGATTTCCTCCTTTGCCCACAGTGCAGCCGCAGGCTGCACTGTCCACTCTGGGTTGCAACCAATTTTCACCTCTGGATAACGACCAATTTGCACCTCCTAGAATTTGGCTTCACGGGAATCACAGCTCACACCCGGGATTTCCTCCTGCCCACAGTGCAGCCGCAGGCTGCACCGTCCATTCTGGGTTTTGACCAATTGGCACCTCCTAGAATTTAGCTTCACGGGAATATCAGCCCACACCCGGGGATTACCTCCCCTGCCCACAGTGCAGCCGCAAGCTGTACCGTCCACTCTGGGTTGCAACCAATTTTCACCTCCTAGAATTTGGCTTCATGGGAATATCAGCCCACACCCGGGGATTTCCTCCCCTGCCCACAGTGCAGCCGCAGGCTGCACCATCCATTGTGGATTGCAACCTATTTTCACCTCTGGATTTCGACCAATTTGCACCTCCTAGAATTTGGCTTCACGGGAATATCAGCCCACACCCGGGATTTCCTCCTGCCCACAGTGCAGCCGCAGGCTGCACCGTCCATTCTGGGTTTTGACCAATTTGCACCTCCTAGAATTTGGCTTCACGGGAATATCAGCCCACACCCGGGGATTTCCTCTCTGCCCACAGTGCAGCCGCAGGCTGCACCGTCCATTCTGGGTTGCAACCAATTTGCACCACCTAGCAATTGGCTACACAAGAATATCAGTCCACACCCAGGGATTTCCTCCCCTCCCCATAGCGCAGTCGCAGGCTGCACCGTCCACTCTGAGTTGCACCCAATTTTCACCTCTGGGTTTTGGCCAATTTGCACCTCCTAGAAATTGGCTTCACGAGAATATCAGCCCACACCCGGGGATTTCCTCCTTTGCCCACAGTGCAGCCGCAGGCTGCACCGTCCATTCTGGGTTTTGACCAATTTGCACCTCCTAGAATTTGGCTTCACGGGAATATCAGCCCACACCCGGGGATTTCCTCCCCTGCCCACAGTGCAGCCGCAGGCTGCACCATCCATTGTGGATTGCAACCTATTTGCATCTCCTAGAATTGGGCTTCACGGGAATATCAGCCCACACCCGTGGATTCCCTCCCCTGCCCACAGTGTAGCCGCAGGCTGCACCGTCCACTCTGGGTTGCAACCAATTTTCACCTCTGGATTTCGACCAATTTGCACCTCTTAGAATTTGGCTTCACGGGAATATCAGCCCACACTCGGGGATTTCCTCCCCTGCCCATAGTGCAGCCGCAGGCTGCAACGTCCATTCTGGGTTTTGACCAATTTGCACCTCCTTGAATTTGGCTTCACGGGAATATCAGCCCATACCCGGGGATTTCCTCCCCTGCCCACAGTGCAGCCGCAGGCTGCACCATCCATTGTGGATTGCAACCTATTTGCATCTCCTAGAATTGGGTTTCACGGGAATATCAGCCCACATCCGGGGATTTCCTCCCCTGCTCATAGTGCAGCCGCAGGCTGCACCGTTCTTTCGGGGTTTCAACCAATTTTCACCTCTGGATTTCGACCGATTTGCACCTCCTAGAATTTGGCTTCACGGGAATATCTGCTCACAACCGGAGATTTCCTCCCCTGCCCACAGTGCAGACGCACGCTGCACCGTCCATTCTGGGTGTTGTCCGATTTGCTCCTTCTAGAATTTGGCTTCCCGGGTATATCCGCCCCCCCCCGGGGATTCCCTCCCCTGCCCACAGTGCAGCCGCAGGCTGCACGGTCCATTCTGGGTTTCAACCAATTTGCATCTCCTAGAATTTAGCTTCACGGGAATATCAGCCCACACTCAGGGATTTCCTCCCCTGCCCACAGTGCAGCCGCAGGCTGTACCGTCCACTCTGGGTTGCAACCAATTTTCACCTCTGGATTTCGACGAATTTGCACCTCCTAGAATTTGGCTTCACGGGAATATCAGCCCACACCCGGGGAGTACCTCCTTTGCCCACAGTGCAGCCGCAGGCTGCACCGTACACTCTGGGTTTTGACCAATTTGCACCTCCTAGAATTTGGCTTCACTGGAATATCAGCCCACACCCGGGGACTCCCTGCCCTGCCCACGGTGCAGCCGCAGGGTTTACCGTCCACTCTGGGTTGCAACCAATTTTCACCTCCTAGAATTTGGCTTCATGGGAATATCAGCCCACACCCGGGGATTTCCTCCTTTGCCCACAGTGCAGCCGCAGGCTGCACCGTCCACTCTGGGTTGCAACCAATTTTCACCTCTGGATTTCGACCAATTTGCACCTCTTAGAATTTGGCTTCACGGGAATATCAGCCCACACCCGGGGAGTTCCTCCCCTGCCCACAGTGCAGCCGCAGGCTGCACCGTCCATTCTGGGTTTTGACCGATTTGCACCTCCTAGAATTTGGCTTCACGAGAATATCAGTCCACACCCGGGGATTCCTCCTGCCCACAGTGCAGACGCACGCTGCACCGTCCATTCTGGGTTTTGACCGATTTGCACCTCCTAGAATTTGGCTTCACGAGAATATCAGTCCACACCCGGGGATTTCCTTCCCTGCCCACAGTGCAGCCGCAGGCTGCACGGTCCATTCTGGGCTGCAAACGATTAGCCCCTCCCAGATTTTGTCTTAACGGGAATATCAGCCCACACCCGGGGATTTCCTCCTTTGCCCACAGTGTAGCCGCAGGCTGCACCGTCCACTCTGGATTGCAACCAATTTTCACCTCTGGATTTCGACCAATTTGCACCTCCTAGAATTTGGCTTCACGGGAATCACAGCTCACACCCGGGGAGTTCCTCCCGTGCACTTAGTGCAGCCGCAGGCTGCACCGTCCATTCTGGGTTTTGACCAATTTTCACCTCCTAGAATTTGGCGTCACGGGAATATCAGCCCACACCCGGGGATTTCCTCCCCTGCCCACAGTGCAGCCGCAGGCTGTACCGTCCATTCTGGGTTTTGACCAATTTGCACCTCCTAGAATTTGGCTTCACGGGAATATCAGCCCACACCCGTGGATTCCCTCCCCTGCCCACAGTGTAGCCGCAGGCTGCACCGTCCACTCTGGGTTGCAACCAATTTTCACCTCTGGATTTCGACCATTTTGCACCTCTTAGAATTTGGCTTCACGGGAATATCAGCCCACACCCGGGGAGTTCCTCCCGTGCACTTAGTGCAGCCGCAGGCTGCACCGTCCATTCTGGGTTTTGACCAATTTGCACCTCCTAGAATTTGGTTTCACGAGAATATCAGTCCACACCCAGGGACTTCCTCCCCTGCCCACAGTGCAGCCGCAGGCTGCACCGTCCATTCTAGGTTGCAACAGTTTTTCCCCTCCCAGATTTTGGCTTCGCGGGAATATCAGCCCACACCCGGGGATTTCCTCCTTTGCCCACAGTGCAGCCGCAGGCTGCACCGTCCACTCTGGGTTGCAACCAATTTTCACCTCTGGATTTCGACCAATTTGCACCTCCTAGAATTTGGCTTCACGGGAATATCAGCCCACACTCGGGGATTTCCTCCCCTGCCCACAGTGCAGCCGCAGGCTGTACCGTCCATTCTGGGTTTTGACCAATTTGCACCTCCTAGAATTTGGCTTCACGGGAATATCAGCCCACACCCGGGGATTTCCTCCCCTGCCCACAGTGCAGCCGCAGGCTGCACCATCCATTGTGGATTGCAACCTATTTGCATCTCCTAGAATTGGGCTTCACGGGAATATCAGCCCACACCCGTGGATTCCCTCCGCTGCCCACAGTGCAGCCGCAGGCTGCACCGTCCACTCTGAGTTGCAACCAATTTTCACCTCTGGATTTTGACCAATTTGCACCTCCTAGAATTTGGCTTCACGGGAATATCAGCTCACACCCGGGGAGTTCCTCCCCTGCCCACAGTGCAGCCGCAGGCTGCACCGTCCATTCTGGGTTTTGACCAATTTGCACCTCCTAGAATTTGGCTTCACGGGAATATCAGCCCACACCCGGGGATTTCCTCCCCTGCCCACAGTGCAGCCGCAGGCTGCACCATCCATTGTGGATTGCAACCTATTTGCATCTCCTAGAATTGGGCTTCACGGGAATATCAGCCCACACCCGTGGATTCCCTCCCCTGCCCACAGAGCAGCCGCAGGCTGCACCGTCCACTCTGGATTGCAACCAATTTTCACCTCTGGATTACGACCAATTGGCACCTCCTAGAATTTAGCTTCACGGGAATATTAGCTCACACCCGGGGATTTACTCCCCTGCTCACAGTGCAGGCGCAGGCTGTACCCTCCATTCTGGGTTTTGACCAATTTGCACCTCCTAGAAGTTGGGTTCACGGGAGTATCAGCCCACACCCGGGGACTTCCTGCCCCGGCCCACAGTGCAGCCGCAGGCTGCACCGTCCATTCTGGGTTGCACCCTATTTGCATCTCCTAGAATTGGGCTTCACGGGAATATCAGCCCACACCCGTGGATTCTCTCCCCTGCCCACAGTGCAGCCGCAGGCTGCACCGTCCACTCTGGATTGCAACCAATTTTCACCTCTGGATTTCGACCAATTTGCACCTCCTAGAATTTGGCTTCACGGGAATCACAGCTCACAACCGGAGATTTCCTCCCCTGCCCACAGTGCAGACGCACGCTGCACCGTCCATTCTGGGTTTTGACCGATTTGCACCGCCTAGAATTTGGCTTCACGGGAATATCAGCCCACACCCGGGGATTTCCTCCTTTGTCCACAGTGTAGCCGCAGGCTGCACCGTACACTCTGGGTTTTGACCAATTTGCACCTCCTAGAATTTGGCTTCACGGGAATATCAGCCCACACCCGGGGATTTCCTCCCCTGCCCACAGTGCAGCCGCAGGCTGCACCATCCATTGTGGATTGCAACCTATTTGCATCTCCTAGAATTAGGCTTCACGGAAATATCAGCCCACACCCGTGGATTCCCTCCCCTGCCCACAGTGCAGCCGCAGGCTGCACCGTCCACTCTGGGTTGCAACCAATTCTCACCTCTGGATTTTTACCAATTTGCACCTCCTAGAATTAGGCTTCACGGGAATATCAGCCCACACTCGGGGCTTTCCTCCCCTGCCCACAGTGCAGCCGCAGGCTGTACCGCCCATTCTGGGTTTCGACCACTTTGCACCTCCTAGAATTTGGCGTCACGGGAATATCAGCCCACACCCGGGGACTCCCTGCCCTGCCCACGGTGCAGCCGCAGGGTTTACCGTCCACTCTGGGTTGCAACCAATTTTCACCTCCTAGAATTTGGCGTCACGGGAATATCAGCCCACACCCGGGGACTCCCTGCCCTGCCCACGGTGCAGCCGCAGGGTTTACCGTCCACTCTGGGTTGCAACCACTATTCACCTCCTAGATTTCGACCAATTTGCACCTCCTAGAATTCGGCTTCATGGGAATATCAGCCCACACCCGGGGATTTCCTCCTTTGCCCACGGTGCAGCCGCAGGCTGCACCGTCCATTCTGGGTTTTGACCAATTGGCACCTCCTAGAATTTAGCTTCACGGGAATATCAGCCCACACCCGGGGATTTCCTCCCCTGCCCACAGTGCAGCCGCAGGCTGTACCGTCCATTCTGGGTTTTGACCAATTTGCACCTCCTAGAATTTGGCTTCACGGGAATATCAGCCCACACCCGGGGATTTCCTCCCCTGCCCACAGTGCAGCCGCAGGCTGTACCCTCCACTCTGGGTTGCAACCAATTTTCACCTCCTAGAATTTGGCTTCATGGGAATATCAGCCCACACCCGCGGATTTCCTCCTTTGCCCAAAGTGCAGCCGCAGGCTACACCGTACACTCTGGGTTTTGACCAATTTGCACCTCCTAGAATTTGGCTTCACGGGAATATCAGCCCACACCCGGGGATTTCCTCCTGCCCACAGTGCAGCCGCAGGCTGCACCGTCCATTCTGGGTTTTGACCAATTTGCACCTCCTAGAATTTAGCTTCACGGGAATATCAGCCCACACCCGGGGATTTCCTCCTTTGCCCACAGTGCAGCCGCAGGCTGCACCGTCCACTCTGGGTTGCAACCAATTTTCACCTCCTAGAATTTGGCTTGATGGGAATATCAGCCCACACCCGGGGATTTCCTCCTTTGCCCACAGTGCAGCCGCAGGCTGCACCGGCCACTCTGGGTTGCAACCAATTTTTACCTCTGGATTTCGACCAATTTGCACGTCCCTAGAATTTGGCTCCACGGGAATATCAGCCTACACCCGGGAAGTTCCTCCCTGCCCACGGTGCAGCCGCAGGCTGTACCGTCCATTCTGGGTTTTGACCAATTTGCACCTCCTTGAATTTGGCTTCACGGGAATATCAGCCCATACCCGGGGATTTCCTCCCCTGCCCACAGTGTAGCCGCAGGCTGCACCGTCCATTCTTGGTTTTGACCAATTTCCACCTCCTAGAATTTGGCTTCACGGGAATATCAGCCCACACCCGGGGATTTCGTCTCCTGCCCACAGTGCAACCGCAGGCTGCACCGTCCACTCTGGATTGCAACCAATTTTCACCTCTGGATTCGACCAATTTGCACCTCCTAGAATTTGGCTTCACGGGAATCACAGCTCACACCCGGGGATTTACTCCCCTGCTCACAGTGCAGCCGCAGGCTGTACCGTCCATTCTGGGTTTTGACCAATTTGCACCTCCTAGAATTTGGCTTCACGGGAATATCAGCCCACACCCGGGGATTTCCTCCCCTGCCCACAGTGCAGCCGCAGGCTGCACCATCCATTGTGGATTGCAACCTATTTGCATCTCCTAGAATTGGGCTTCACGGGAATATCAGCCCACACCCGTGGATTCCCTCCCCTGCCCACAGTGTAGCCGCAGGCTGCACCGTCCACTCTGGGTTGCAACCAATTTTCACCTCTGGATTTCGACCATTTTGCACCTCCTAGAATTTGGTTTCACGAGAATATCAGTCCACACCCAGGGATTTCCTCCCCTGCCCACAGTGCAGCCGCAGGCTGTACCGTCCATTCTGGGTTTTGACCAATTTGCACCTCCTTGAATTTGGCTTCACGGGAATATCAGTCCACACCCGGGGATTTCCTTCCCTGCCCACAGTGCAGCCGCAGGCTGCACCGTCCATTCTGGGTTTTGACCAATTTGCACCTCCTAGAATTTGGTTTCACGAGAATATCAGCCCACACCCGGGGATTTCCTCCTTTGCCCACAGTGTAGCCGCAGGCTGCACCGTCCACTCTGGATTGCAACCAATTTTCACCTCTGGATTTCGACCAATTTGCACCTCCTAGAATTTGGCTTCACGGGAATCACAGCTCACACCCGGGGAGTTCCTCCCGTGCACTTAGTGCAGCCGCAGGCTGCACCGTCCATTCTGGGTTTTGACCAATTTTCACCTCCTAGAATTTGGCGTCACGGGAATATCAGCCCACACCCGGGGACTCCCTGCCCTGCCCACGGTGCAGCCGCAGGCTGCACCGTCCATTCTGGGTTTTGACCAATTGGCACCTCCTAAAATTTAGCTTCACGGGAATATCAGCCCACACCCGGGGATTTCCTCCCCTGCCCACAGTGTAGCCGCAGGCTGCACCGTCCACTCTGGGTTGCAACCAATTTTCACCTCTGGATTTCGACCATTTTGCACCTCTTAGAATTTGGCTTCACGGGAATATCAGCCCACACCCGTGGATTCCCTCCCCTGCCCTCAGTGTAGCCGCAGGCTGCACCGTCCACTCTGGGTTGCAACCAATTTTCACCTCCTAGAATTTGGCTTCACGGGAATATCAGCCCACATCCGGGGATTTCCTCCCCTGCTCATAGTGCAGCCGCAGGCTGCACCGTCCATTCTGGGTTGCAACCAATTTGCACCTCCTAGAATTTGGCTTCACGGGAATATCAGCCCACACCCGGGATTCCCTCCCCTGCCCACAGTGCAGCCGCAGGCTGCACCGTCCACTCTGGGTTGCAACCAATTTTCACCTCTGGATTTCGACCAATTTGCACCTCCTAGAATTCGGCTTCACGGGAATATCAGCCCACACCCGGGGATTTCCTCCCCAGCCCATAGTGCAGCCGCAGGCTGCACCGTCCATTCTGGGTTTTGACCAATTTGCACCTCCTAGAATTTGGCTTCACGGGAATATCAGCCCACACCCGGGAATTTCTTCCCCAGCCCATAGTGCAGCCGCAGGCTGCACCGTCAATTCTGGGTTGCGACCAATTTACACCTCCTAGAATTTGGCTTCACGGGAATATCAGCCCACACCCGGGGGTTTCCTCCCCTGCCCAAAATGTAGCCGCAGGCTGCACCGTCCACTCTGGGTTGCAACCAATTTTCACCTCTGGGTTTTGACCAATTTGCACCTCCTAGAATTTGGCTTCACGGGAATATCAGCCCACACCCGGGGATTCCCTGCACTGCCCATGGTGCAGCCGCAGGCTGCACCGTCAATTCTGGGTTTCGACTAATTTACACCTCCTAGAATTTGGCTTCACGGGAATATCAGCCCACACCCGGGATTTCCTCCCTGCCCACAGTGCAGCCGAAGGCTGCACTGTCAATTCTGGGTTTCAACCAGTTTGCATGTCCTAGAATTTGGCTTCACGGGAATATCAGCCCACACCCGGGGAGTTCCTCCCGTGCACTTAGTGCAGCCGCAGGCTGCACCGTCCATTCTGGGTTTTGACCAATTTGCACCTCCTAGAATTTGGTTTCACGAGAATATCAGCCCACACCCGGAGATTTCCTCCTTTGCCCACAGTGTAGCCGCAGGCTGCACCGTCCACTCTGGGTTGCAACCAATTTTCACCTCTGGATTTCGACCAATTTGCACCTCTTAGAATTTGGCTTCACGGGAATATCAGCCCACACCCGGGGAGTTCCCCCCTGCCCACAGTGCAGCCGCAGGCTGCACGGTCCATTCTGGGTTTTGACCGATTTGCACCTCCTAGAATTTGGCTTCACGGGAATATCAGCCCACACCCGGGGATTTCCTCCCTGCCCACAGTGCAGCCGCAGGCTGCACCGTCCATTCTGGGTTTCGACCAATTTGCACCTCCTAGAATTTGGCTTCACGGGAATATCAGCCCACACCCGGGGATTTCCTCCTGCCCACAGTGCAGCCGCAGGCTGCACCGTCCATTCTGGGTTTTGACCAATTTGCACCTCCTAGAATTTGGCTTCACGGGAATATCAGCCCACACCCGGGGATTTCCTCCCTGCCCACAGTGCAGCCGCAGGCTGCACCGTCCACTCTGGGTTGCAACCAATTTTCACCTCTGGATTTCGACCAATTTGCACCTCTCCTAGAATTTGGCTTCACGGGAATATCAGCCCACACCCGGGGATTTCCTCCTGCCCACAGTGCAGCCGCAGGCTGCACCGTCCATTCTGGGTTTTGACCAATTTGCACCTCCTAGAATTTGGCTTCACGGGAATATCAGCCCACACCCGGGGATTTCCTCCTGCCCACAGTGCAGCCGCAGGCTGCACCGTCCATTCTGGGTTGCAACCAATTTGCACCTCCTAGAATTTGGCTTCACGGGAATATCAGCCCACACCCGGGATTTCCTCCCTGCCCACGGTGCAGCCGCAGGCTGCACCGTCCATTCTGGGTTTTGACCAATTGGCACCTCCTAGAATTTAGCTTCACGGGAATATCAGCCCATACCCGGAGATTCCCTCCCCTGCCCACAGTGCAGCCGCAGGCTGCACCGTCCATTTTGGGTTTTGACCGATTTGCACCTCCTAGAATTTGGCTTCACGGGAATATCCGTCCACACCCAGGGATTTCCTCCCCTGCCCATAGTGCAGTCGCAGGCTGCACTGTCCATTCTGGGTTTCGACCAATTCGCACCTCCTAGAATTTGGCTTCACGGGAATATCAGCCCACACCCGGGGATTCCCTCCCCTGCCCACAGTGCAGCCGCAGGCTGCACCGTCCATTCTGGGTTTCGACCAATTGGCACCTCCTAGAATTTAGCTTCACGGGAATATCAGCCCACACTCAGGGATTTCCTCCCCTGCCCACAGTGCAGCCGCAGGCTGTACCGTCCACTCTGGGTTGCAACCAATTTTCACCTCCTAGAATTTGGCTTCATGGGAATATCAGCCCACACCCGGGGATTTCCTCCTTTGC
The DNA here is from genome assembly GCA_029168955.1 of Aplectana chamaeleonis. NCBI lineage: Eukaryota > Metazoa > Nematoda > Chromadorea > Rhabditida > Cosmocercidae > Aplectana > Aplectana chamaeleonis. Next base: position 161,360 of record JAPDOI010000315.1, read on the forward strand.
CCACAGTGCAGCCGCAGGCTGCACCGTCCACTCTGGGTTGCAACCAATTTTCACCTCCTAGAATTTGGCGTCACGGGAATATCAGCCCACACCCGGGGACTCCCTGCCCTGCCCACGGTGCAGCCGCAGGCTGCACCGTCCATTCTGGGTTTTGACCAATTGGCACCTCCTAGAATTTAGCTTCACGGGAATATCAGCCCACACCCGGGGATTTCCTCCCCTGCCCACAGTGCAGCCGCAGGCTGTACCGTCCATTCTGGGTTTTGACCAATTTGCACCTCCTAGAATTTGGCTTCACGGGAATATCAGCCCACACCCGGGGATTTCCTCCCCTGCCCACGGTGCAGCCGCAGGCTGCACCGTCCATTCTGGGTTTTGACCAATTGGCACCTCCTAAAATTTAGCTTCACGGGAATATCAGCCCACACCCGGGGATTTCCTCCCCTGCCCACAGTGCAGCCGCAGGCTGCACCATCCATTGTGGATTGCAACCTATTTGCATCTCCTAGAATTGGGCTTCACGGGAATATCAGCCCACACCCGTGGATTCCCTCCCCTGCCCACAGTGCAGCCGCAGGCTGCACCGTCCATTCTAGGTTGCAACCAATTTTCACCTCTGGATTTCGACCAATTTGCACCTCCTAGAATTTGGCTTCACGGGAATATCAGCCCACACCCGGGGATTTCCTCCTGCCCACAGTGCAGCCGCAGGCTGCACCGTCCATTCTGGGTTTTGACCAATTTGCACCTCCTAGAATTTGGCTTCACGGGAATATCAGCCCACACCCGGGATTTCCTCCTGCCCACAGTGCAGCCGCAGGCTGCACCGTCCATTCTGGGTTTGCAACCAATTTGCACCTCCTAGAATTTGGCTTCACGGGAATATCAGCCCACACCCGGGGATTTCCTCCCTGCCCACAGTGCAGCCGCAGGCTGTCCCGTCCACTCTGGGTTCCAACCAAGTTTCACCTTCTAGAATTTGGTTTCATGGGAATATTAGACAACACCCGGGGATTTCCTCCTTTGTCCACAGTGCAGGCGCAGGCTGCGCCGTCCATTTTGGGTTTTGACCAATTTGCACCTCCTAGAATTTGGCTTCACGGGAATATCAGCCCACACCCGGGATTTCCTCCCTGCCCACAGTGCAGCCGCAGGCTGCACCGTCCATTCTGGGTTTTGACCAATTTGCACCTCCTAGAATTTGGCTTCACGGGAATATCAGCCCACACCCGGGGATTTCCTCCCCTGCCCACAGTGCAGCCGCAGGCTGCACCGTCCATTCTGGGTTGCAACCAAGATTTCGACCAATTTGCACCTCCTAGAATTTGGCTTCACGGGAATCACAGCTCACACCCGGGGAGTACCTCCTTTGCCCACAGTGCAGCCGCAGGCTGCACCGTCCATTCTGGGTTTTGACCAATTGGCACCTCCTAGAATTTAGCTTCACGGGAATATCAGCCCACACCCGGGGATTTCCTCCCTTGCCCACAATGCAACCGCAGGCTGTACCGTCCACTCTGGGTTGCAACCAATTTGCACCTCCTAGAATTTAGCTTCACGAGAATATCAGCCCACACCCGGGGATTTCCTCCTTTGCCCACAGTGCAGCCGCAGGCTGCACCGTCCACTCTGGGTTGCAACCAATTTTCACCTCCTAGAATTTGGCGTCACGGGAATATCAGCCCACACCCGGGGACTCCCTGCCCTGCCCACGGTGCAGCCGCAGGCTGCACCGTCCATTCTGGGTTTTGACCAATTGGCACCTCCTAGAATTTAGCTTCACGGGAATATCAGCCCACACCCGGGGATTTCCTCCCCTGCCCACAGTGCAGCCGCAGGCTGTACCGTCCATTCTGGGTTTTGACCAATTTGCACCTCCTAGAATTTGGCTTCACGGGAATATCAGCCCACACCCGGGGATTTCCTCCCCTGCCCACAGTGCAGCCGCAGGCTGCACCATCCATTGTGGATTGCAACCTATTTGCATCTCCTAGAATTGGGCTTCACGGGAATATCAGCCCACACCCGTGGATTCCCTCCCCTGCCCACAGTGTAGCCGCAGGCTGCACCGTCCACTCTGGGTTGCAACCAATTTTCACCTCTGGATTTCGACCATTTTGCACCTCTTAGAATTTGGCTTCACGGGAATATCAGCCCACACCCGGGGAGTTCCTCCCTGCCCACAGTGCAGCCGCAGGCTGCACCGTCCATTCTGGGTTTTGACCAATTTGCACCTCCTAGAATTTGGTTTCACGAGAATATCAGCCCACACCCGGGGATTTCCTCCTTTGCCCACAGTGCAGCCGCAGGCTGCACCGTCCACTCTGGGTTGCAACCAATTTTCACCTCCTAGAATTTGGCTTCACGGGAATATCAGCCCACACTCGGGGATTTCCTCCCCTGCCCACAGTGCAGCCGCAGGCTGTACCGTCCATTCTGGGTTTTGACCAATTTGCACCTCCTAGAATTTGGCTTCACGGGAATATCAGCCCACACCCGGGGATTTCCTTCCCTGCCCACAGTGCAGCCGCAGGCTGCACCGTCCATTCTGGGTTTTGACCAATTTGCACCTCCTAGAATTTGGCTTCACGGGAATATCAGCCCACACCCGGGGATTTCCTCCTGCCCACAGTGCAGCCGCAGGCTGCACCGTCCATTCTGGGTTTTGACCAATTTGCACCTCCTAGAATTTGGCTTCACGGGAATATCAGCCCACACCCGGGGATTTCCTCCCCTGCCCACAGTGCAGCCGCAGGCTGCACCGTCCACTCTGGGTTGCAACCAATTTTCACCTCTGGATTTCGACCAATTTGCACCTCCTAGAATTTGGCTTCACGGGAATATCAGCCCACACCCGGGGATTTCCTCCCCTGCCCACAGTGCAGCCGCAGGCTGCACGGTCCATTCTGGGTTTTGACCGATTTGCACCTCCTAGAATTTGGCTTCACGGGAATATCAGCTCACACCCGGGGATTTCCTCCCTTGCTCATAGTGCAGCCGCAGGCTGCACCGTTCTTTCGGGGTTTCAACCAATTTGCACCTCCTAGAATTTGGCTTCATGGGAATATCAGCCCACACCCGGGGATTCCCCCCTTTGCCCACAGTGCAGCCGCAGGCTGCACCGTCCACTCTGGGTTGCAACCAATTTTCACCTCCTAGAATTTGGCGTCACGGGAATATCGGCCCACACCCGGGGACTCCCTGCCCTGCCCACGGTGCAGCCGCAGGCTGTACCGTCCATTCTGGGTTTTGACCAATTTGCACCTCCTTGAATTTGGCTTCACGGGAATATCAGCCCATACCCGGGGATTTCCTCCCCTGCCCACAGTGTAGCCGCAGGCTGCACCGTCCACTCTGGGTTGCAACCAATTTTCACCTCCTAGAATTTGGCTTCACGGGAATATCAGCCCACACCCGGGATTTCCTCCCCTGCCCACAGTGCAGCCGCAGGCTGTACCGTCCATTCTGGGTTTTGACCAATTTGCACCTTCTAGAATTTGGCTTCACGGGAATATCAGCCCACACCCGGGGATTTCCTCCCCTGCCCACAGTGCAGCCGCAGGCTGCACCGTCCACTCTAAATTGCAACCAATTTTCACCTCTGGATTTCGACGATTTTGCACCTCCTAGAATTTGGCTTCACGGGAATATCAGCCCACACCCGGGGATTACCTCCCCTGCCCACAGTGCAGCCGCAGGCTGTACCCTCCACTCTGGGTTGCAACCAATTTGCACCTCTTAGAATTTGGCTTCACGGGAATATCAGCCCACACCCGGGGAGTTCCTCCCCTGCCCACAGTGCCGCCGCAGGCTGCACCGTTCTTTCGGGGTTTCAACCAATTTGCCCCTCCCAGATTTTGGCTTCGCGAGAATATCAGCCCACACCCGGGGATTTCTTCCTTTGCCCACAGTGTAGCCGCAGGCTGCACCGTCCACTCTGGGTTGCAACCAATTTTCACCTCTGGATTTCGACCAATTTGCACCTCCTAGAATTTGGCTTCACGGGAATCATAGCTCACACCCGGGGAGTTCCTCCCGTGCCCTCAGTGCAGCCGCAGGCTGCACCATCCGTTCTGGGTTTTGACCAATTTGCACCTCCTAGAATTTGGCTTCACGGGAATATCAGCCCACACCCGGGGATTTCCTCCCCTGCCCACAGTGCAGCCGCAGGCTGCACCATCCATTGTGGATTGCATCCTATTTGCATCTCCTAGAATTGGGCTTCACGGGAATATCAGCCCACACCCGTGGATTCCCTCCGCTGCCCACAGTGCAGCCGCAGGCTGCACCATCCATTGTGGATTGCAACCTATTTGCATCTCCTAGAATTGGGCTTCACGGGAATATCAGCCCACACCCGGGGATTTCCTCCCCTGCCCACAGTGCAGCCGCAGGTTGTACCGTCCATTCTGGGTTTTGACCGATTGGCACCTCCTAGAATTTAGCTTCACGGGAATATCAGCCCACACTCAGGGATTTCCTCCCCTGCCCACAGTGCAGCCGCAGGCTCTACCGTCCATTCTGGGTTTTGACCAATTTGCACCTCCTAGAATTTGGCTTCACGGGAATATCAGCCCACACCCGGGGATTTCCTCCCCTGCCCACAGTGCAGCCGCAGGCTGCACCATCCATTGTGGATTGCAACCTATTTGCATCTCCTAGAATTGGGCTTCACGGGAATATCAGCCCACACCCGTGGATTCCCTCCCCTGCCCACAGTGCAGCCGCAGGCTGCACCATCCATTGTGGATTGCAACCTATTTGCATCTCCTAGAATTAGGCTTCACGGAAATATCAGCCCACACCCGGGATTTCCTCCCCTGCCCACGGTGCAGCCGCAGGCTGTACCGTCCATTCTGGGTTTTGACCAATTTGCACCTCCTTGAATTTGGCTTCACGGGAATATCAGCCCATACCCGGGGATTTCCTCCCCTGCCCACAGTGCAGCCGCAGGCTGCACCATCCATTGTGGATTGCAACCTATTTGCATCTCCTAGAATTGGGCTTCACGGGAATATCAGCCCACACCCGGGGATTTCCTCCTTTGCCCACAGTGTAGCCGCAGGCTGCACCGTCCACTCTGGGTTGCAACCAATTTTCACCTCTGGATTTCGACCATTTTGCACCTCTTAGAATTTGGCTTCACGGGAATATCAGCCCACACCCGGGGAGTTCCTCCCGTGCACTTAGTGCAGCCGCAGGCTGCACCGTCCATTCTGGGTTTTGACCAATTTGCACCTCCTAGAATTTGGTTTCACGAGAATATCAGCCCACACCCGGGGATTTCCTCCTTTGCCCACAGTGCAGCCGCAGGCTGCACCGTCCACTCTGGGTTGCAACCAATTTTCACCTCCTAGAATTTGGCTTCATGGGAATATCAGCCCACACCCGGGGATTCCCCCCTTTGCCCACAGTGCAGCCGCAGGCTGCACCGTCCACTCTGGGTTGCAACCAATTTTCACCTCTGGATTTCGACCAATTTGCACCTCCTAGAATTTGACTCCACGGGAATCGTAGCTCACACCCGGGGAGTTCCTCCCGTGCCCTTAGTGGAGCCGCAGGCTGCACGGTCCATATTGGGTTTTGACCAATTTGCACCTCCTAGAATTTGGCTTCACGAGAATATCAGCTCACACCCGGGAAGTTCTTCCCCTGCCCACAGTGCAGCCGCAGGCTGCACCATCCATTGTGGATTGCAACCTATTTGCACCTCCTAGAATTTGGCTTCACGGGAATATCAGCCCAGTCCCGGGGATTTCCTCCCCTGCCCACAGTGCAGCCGAAGGCTGCACTGTCCATTCTGGATTTCAACCTATTTGCATTTCCTAGAATTTGGCTTCACGGGAATATCAGCCCACACCCGGGGATTTCCTCCTGCCCACAGTGCAGCCGCAGGCTGCACCGTCCATTCTGGGTTTCGACCAATTTGCACCTCCTAGAATTTGGCTTCACGGGAATATCAGCCCACACCCGGGGATTTCCTCCTGCCCACAGTGCAGCCGCAGGCTGCACCGTCCATTCTGGGTTTGACCAATTTGCACCTCCTAGAATTTGGCTTCACGGGAATATCAGCCCACACCCGGGGATTTCCTCCTGCCCACAGTGCAGCCGCAGGCTGCACCGTCCACTCTGGGTTGCAACCAATTTTCACCTCTGGATTTCGACCAATTTGCACCTCCTAGAATTTGGCTTCATGGGAATATCAGCCCACACCCGGGGATTCCCCCTTTTGCCCACAGTGCAGCCGCAGGCTGCACCGTCCACTCTGGGTTGCAACCAATTTTCACCTCCTAGAATTTGGCGTCACGGGAATATCGGCCCACACCCGGGGACTCCTTGCCCTGCCCACGGTGCAGCCGCAGGCTGTACCATCCATTGTGGATTGCAACCTATTTGCATCTCCTAGAATTAGGCTTCACGGGAATATCAGCCCACACCCGGGGACTACCTGCCCTGTCCACGGTGCAGCCGCAGGCTGTACCGTCCATTCTGGGTTTTGACCAATTTGCACCTCCTAGAATTTGGCTTCACGGGAATATCAGCCCACACCCGGGGATTTCCTTCCCTGCCCACAGTGCAGCCGCAGGCTGCACCGTCCATTCTGGGTTTTGACCAATTTGCACCTCCTAGAATTTGGCTTCACGAGAATATCAGTCCACACCCGGGGACTCCCTTCCCTGCCCACAGTGCAGCCGCAGGCTGCACCGTCCATTCTGGATTTTGACCAATTTGCACCTCCTAGAATTTGGCTTCACGGGAATATCAGCCCACACCCGGGGATTTCCTCCCCTGCCCACAGTGCAGCCGCAGGCTGCACCGTCCACTCTGGGTTGCAACCAATTTTCACCTCTGGATTTCGACCATTTTGCACCTCCTAGAATTTGGTTTCACGAGAATATCAGTCCACACCCAGGGATTTCCTCCCCTGCCCACAGGGCAGCCGCAGGCTGTACCGTCCAGTCTGGGTTTTGACCGATTTGCACCTCCTAGAATTTGGCTTCACGGGTATATCAGCCCACACCCGGGGATTCCCTCCCCTGCCCACAGTGCAGCCGCAGGCTGCACGGTCCATTCTGGGTTTCAACCAATTTGCATCTCCTAGAATTTGGCTTCACGGGAATATCAGCCCACACCCGGGGATTTCCTCCTTTGCCCACAGTGTAGCCGCAGGCTGCACCGTCCACTCTGGGTTGCAACCAATTTTCACCTCTGGATTTCGACCAATTTGCACCTCCTAGAATTTGGCTTCACGGGAATATCAGCCCACACCCGGGGATTTCCTCCCCTGCCCACAGTGCAGCCGCAGGCTGCACCGCCCCTTCTGGGTTTCGACCAATTCGCACCTCCTAGAATTTGGCTTCACGGGAATATCAGCCCACACCCCGGGATTCCCTCCCCTGCCCACAGGGCAGGCGCAGGCTCCACCGTCCATTCTGGATTTTGACCAATTTGCACCTCCTAGAATTTGGCTTCACGGGAATATCAGCCCACACCCGGGGATTTCCTCCCCTGCCCACAGTGCAGCCGCAGGCTGCACCGTCCACTCTGGGTTGCAGCCATTTTTCACCTCTGGATTTCGGCCAATTTGCACCTCCTAGAATTTGGCTTCCCGGGGATATCACCCCACACCCGGGATTTCCTCCCTGCCCACAGTGCAGCCGCAATCTGCACCGTCCATTCTGGGTTTCGACCAATTTGCACCTCCTAGAATTTGGCTTCACGGGAATATCAGCCCACACCCGGGGATTTCCTCCCCTGCCCACAGTGCAGCCGCAGGCTGCACCGTCCATTCTGGGTTTTGACCAATTTGCACCTCCTAGAATTTGGCTTCACGGGAATATCAGCCCACACCCGGGGATTTCCTCCCCCCGCATACAGTGCAGCCGCAGGCTGCGCCGTCCATTCTGGGTTTCGACCAATTTGCACCTCCTAGAATTTGGCTTCACGGGAATATCAGCCCACACCCGGGATTTCCTCCTGCCCACAGTGCAGCCGCAGGCTGCACCGTCCATTCTGGGTTTGCACCAATTTGCACCTCCTAGAATTTGGCTTCACGGGAATATCAGCCCACACCCGGAGATTTCCTCCCCTGCCCACAGTGCAGACGCACGCTGCACCGTCCATTCTGGGTTTCGACCAATCCGCACCTCCTAGAATTTGGCTTCACGGGAATATCAGCCCACACCCGTGGATTCCCTCCCCTGCTCACAGTGCAGCCGCAGGCTGCACCGTCCATTCTGGATTTTGACCAATTTGCACCTCGTAGAATTTGGCTTCACGGGAATATCAGCCCACACCCGGGGATTTCCTCCTTTGCCCACAGTGTAGCCGCAGGCTGCACCGTCCACTCTGGGTTTCGACCGATTCCCACCTCCTAGAATTTGGCTTCACGGGAATATCAGCCCACACCCGGGGATTTCCTCCCCTGCCCACAGTGCAGCCGCAGGCTGCACTGTCCATTCTGGGTTTTGACCGATTTGCACCTCCTAGAATTTGGCTTCACGGGAATATCAGCCCACACCCGGGGATTTCCTCCCCTGCCCACAGTGCAGCCGCAGGCTGCACGGTCCATTCTGGGTTTTGACCGATTTGCACCTCCTAGAATTTGGCTTCACGGGAATATCAGCCCACACCCGGGGATTTCCTCCCCTGCCCACAGTGTAGCCGCAGGCTGCACCGTCCACTCTGGGTTGCAACCAATTTTCACCTCCTAGAATTTGGCTTCACGAGAATATCAGCCCACACCCGGGAATTTCCTCCCCTGCCCACAGGGCAGCGGCAGACTGCCCCGTCCATTCTGGGTTTCGACCAATTTGCACCTCCTAGAATTTGGCTTCACGGGAATATCAGCCCACACCCGGGGATTTCCTCCCCTGCCCACAGTGCAGCCGCAATCTGCACCGTCCATTCTGGGTTTCGACCAATTTGCACCTCCTCGAACTTGGCTTCACGCGAATATCTCCCCACCCCCGGGCATTTCCTCCCTGGCCACAGTGCAGCCGCAGGCTGCACCGTCCATTCTGGGTTTCAACCAATTTGCACCTCCTAGAATTTGGCTTCACGGGAATATCAGCCCACACCCGGGATTTCCTCCTGCCCACAGTGCAGCCGCAGGCTGCACCGTCCACTCTGGGTTGCAACCAATTTTCACCTCTGGATTTCGACCAATTTGCACCTCCTAGAATTTGGCTTCACGGGAATATCAGCCCACACCCGGGGATTTCCTCCCTGCCCACAGTGCAGCCGCAGGCTGCACCGTCCATTCTGGGTTTTGACCAATTTGCACCTCCTAGAATTTGGCTTCACGGGAATATCAGCCCACACCCGGGGATTTCCTCCCCCCGCATACAGTGCAGCCGCAGGCTGCATCGTCCATTCTGGGTTTTGACCAATTTGCACCTCCTAGAATTTGGCTTCACGGGAATATCAGCCCACACCCGGGGATTGCCTCCCCTGCCCACAGTGCAGCCGCAGGCTGCACCTTTCATTCTGGGTTTCGACCAATTTGCATCTCCTAGAATTTGGCTTCACGGGAATATCTGCCCACATCTGGGGATTTCCTCGCCTGCTCACAGTGCCGCCGCAGGCTGCACTGTCCATTCTGGGTTTCAACCAATCCGCACCTCCTAGAATTTGGCTTCACGGGAATATCAGCTCACACCCGGGGATTCCCTCCCCTGCCCACAGTGCAGCCGCAGGCTGCACCGTCCATTCTGGGTTTTGACCGACTTGCACCTCCTAGAATTTGGCTTCACGGGAATATCTGCCCACAACCGGGGATTTCCTCCCCTGCCAACAGTGCAGCCGCAGGCTGCACTGTCCATTCTGGGTTTCGACCAATCCGCACCTCCTAGAATTTGGCTTCACGGGAATATCAGCCCACACCCGGGGATTTCCCCCCCCGGCCCACAGTGCAGCCGCAGGCTGCACCGTCCATTCTGGGTTTCGACCAATTTGCACCTCCTAGAATTTGGCTTCACAGGAATATCAGCCCGCACCCGGGGATTTCCTCCCCTGCCCTCAGTGCAGCCGCAGGCTGCACCGTTCTTTCTGGGTTTTGACCGATTTGCACCTCCTAGAATTTTGCTTCACGGGAATATCAGCCCACACCCGGGGATTTCCTCCCCTGTCCACAGTGCAGCCGCAGGCTGCACTGTCCATTCTGGGTTGCAACCAATTTTCACCTCTGGATTTCGACCAATTTGCACCTCTTAGAATTTGGCTTCACGGGAATATCTGCCCACAACCGGGGATTTCTTCCCCTGCCCACAGTGCCGCCGCAGGCTTCACCGTCCACTCTGGGTTTCGACCAATTCGCACCCCCTAGAATGTGGCTTCAAGGGAATATCAGCCCACACCCGGGGATTTCCTCCCTTGCCCACAGTGCAGCCGCAGGCTGCACCGTCCATTGTGGGTTTCGACCAATTTGCACCTCCTATGATTTGGCTTTACGGGAGTATTAGCCCACACCCGGGGATTCCCTTCCCTGCCCACAGCGCAACCGCAGGCTGCACCGTCCATTCTGGGTTTTGACCAATTTGCACCTCCCAGAATTTGGCTTCACGGGAATATCAGCCCACCCCCGGGGATTCCCTGCCCTGCCCACAGTGCAGCCGCAGGCTGCACCGTCCATTCTGGATTTCCACCAATTTGCACCTCCTAGAATTTGGCTTCACGGGAATATCAGCCCACACCCGGGGATTTCCTCCTGCCCACAGTGCAGCCGCAGGCTGCACCGTCCATTCTGGGTTTCAACCAATTTGCACCTCCTAGAATTTGGCTTCACGGGAATATCAGCCCACACCCGGGGATTTCCTCCTGCCCACAGTGCAGCCGCAGGCTGCACCGTCCACTCTGGGTTGCAACCAATTTTCACCTCTGGATTTCGACCAATTTGCACCTCCTAGAATTTGGCTTCACGGGAATATCAGCCCACACCCGGGATTTCCTCCCTGCCCACAGTGCAGCCGCAGGCTGCACTGTCCATTTTGGGTTTCGACCAATTTGCACCTCCTAGAATTTGGCTTCACGGGAATATCAGCCCACACACGGGGATTCCCTCCCTTGCCCACAGTGCAGCCGCAGGCTGCCCCGTCCCTTCTGGGTTTTGACCAATTCGCACCTCCTAGAATTCGGCTTCACGGGAATATCAGCCCACACCCGGGGATTTCCTCCCCCCGCATACAGTGCAGCCGCAGGCTGCATCGTCCATTCTGGGTTTTGACCAATTTGCACCTCCTAGAATTTGGCTTCACGGGAATATCAGCCCACACCCGGGGATTGCCTCCCCTGCCCACAGTGCAGCCGCAGGCTGCACTGTCCATTCTGGGTTTCGACCAATTCGCACCTCCTAGAATTTGGCTTCACGGGAATATCAGCCCACACCCCGGGATTTCCTCCTTGCCCACAGTGCAGCTGCAGGCTACACTGTCCATTCTGGGTTTCAACCGATTTGCACCTCCTAGGATTTGGCTTCACGGAAATATCAACCCACACCCGGGGATTTCCTCCTCTGCCCACAGTGCAGCCGCAGGCTGCACCTGTCCACTCTGGGTTGCAACCAATTTTCACCTCTGGATTTCGACCAATTAGCACCTCCTAGAATTTGGCTTCACGGGAATATCAGCCCACACCCGGAGATTCCCTCCCCTGCCCACATGCAGCCGAAGGCTGCACTGTCCATTCTGGGTTTCAATCAATTTGCATTTCCTAGAATTTGGCTTCACGGAAATATCAGTCCTCGCCCGGGGATTCCCTCTCTGCTCGCAGTGCAGCCGCAGGCTGCGATGTCCATTTTGGGTTTTGACCAATTCGCACCTCCTAGAATTTGGCTTCACGGGAATATCAGCCCACACCCGGAGATTCCCTCCTTCGCCCACAGTGCAGCCGCAGGCTTCACCGTCCATTCTGGGTTTTGACCAATTTGCACCTCCTAGAATTTGGCTTCACGGGAATATCAGCCCACACCCGGGATTTCCTCCCTGCCCACAGTGCAGCCGCAGGCTGCACCGTCCATTCTGGGTTTCGACCAATTTGCACCTCCTAGAATTTGGCTTCACGGGAATATCAGCCCACACCCGGGATTTCCTCCTGCCCACAGTGCAGCCGCAGGCTGCACCGTCCATTCTGGGTTTTGACCAATTTGCACCTCCTAGAATTTGGCTTCACGGGAATATCAGCCCACACCCGGGGATTTCCTCCTGCCCACAGTGCAGCCGCAGGCTGCACCGTCCATTCTGGGTTTTGACCAATTTGCACCTCCTAGAATTTGGCTTCACGGGAATATCAGCCCACACCCGGGGATTTCCTCCTGCCCACAGTGCAGCCGCAGGCTGCACCGTCCATTCTGGGTTTCAACCAATTTGCACCTCCTAGAATTTGGCTTCACGGGAATATCAGCCCACACCCGGGATTTCCTCCTGCCCACAGTGCAGCCGCAGGCTGCACTGTCCATTCTGGGTTTCGACCAATTTGCACCTCCTAGAATTTGGCTTCACGGGAATATCAGCCCACACCCGGGGATTTCCTCCTGCCCACAGTGCAGCCGCAGGCTGCACCGTCCATTCTGGGTTTTGACCAATTTGCACCTCCTAGAATTTGGCTTCACGGGAATATCAGCCCACACCCGGGATTTCCTCCTGCCCACAGTGCAGCCGCAGGCTGCACCGTCCATTCTGGGTTTCGACCAATTTGCACCTCCTAGAATTTGGCTTCACGGGAATATCAGCCCACACCCGGGGATTTCCTCCTGCCCACAGTGCAGCCGCAGGCTGCACCGTCCATTCTGGGTTTGACCAATTTGCACCTCCTAGAATTTGGCTTCACGGGAATATCAGCCCACACCCGGGATTTCCTCCCTGCCCACAGTGCAGCCGCAGGCTGCACCGTCCATTCTGGGTTTCGACCAATTTGCACCTCCTAGAATTTGGCTTCACGGGAATATCAGCCCACACCCGGGGATTTCCTCCTGCCCACAGTGCAGCCGCAGGCTGCACCGTCCATTCTGGGTTTCGACCAATTTGCACCTCCTAGAATTTGGCTTCACGGGAATATCAGCCCACACCCGGGATTTCCTCCCTGTCCACGGTGCAGCCGCAGGCTGCACCGTCCATTCTGGGTTTTGACCAATTTGCACCTCCTAGAATTTGGCTTCACGGGAATAGCAGCTCACACCCGGGGAGTTCCTCCCCTGCCCACAGTGAAGCCGCAGGCTGCACTGTCCATTCTGGGTTTCGACCAATTCGCACCTCCTAGAATTTGGGTTCACGGGAATATCAGCCCACACCCGGGGATTCCCTCCCCTGCCCACCGTGCAGCCGCAGGCTGCACTGTCCATTCTGGGTTTTGACCAATTCGCACCTCCTAGAATTTGGCTTCACGGGAATATCAGCCCACACCCGGAGATTCCCTCCCCTGCCCACATGCAGCCGCAGGCTGCACCGTCTATTCTGGGTTTCGACCAATTCGCACCTCCTAGAATTTGGCTTCACGGGAATATCAGCCCACACCCTGGGAGTTCCTCCCCTGCCCACAGTGTAGCCGCAGGCTGCACCGTCCACTCTGGGTTGCAACCAATTTTCACCTCTGGATTTCGACCGATTTGCACCTCCTAGAAATTGGCTTCACGGGAATATCAGCCCACACCCGGGGATTTCCTCCCCTGCCCCCAGTGCCGCCGCAGGCTGCACTGTCCATTCTGGGTTTCGACCAATTCGCACCTAGAATTTGGCTTCACGGGAATATCAGCCCACACCCGGGGATTTCCTCCTTTGCCCACAGTGCAGCCGCAGGCTTCACCGTCCATTGTGGGTTTCGAACAATTCGCACCTCCTAGAATTTGGCTTCACGGGAATATCAGCCCACACCCGGGGACTCCCTGCCCTGCCCACGGTGCAGCCGCAGGCTGCACCGTCCATTCTCGGTTTTGACCAATTGGCACCTCCTAGAATTTAGCTTCACGGGAATATCAGCCCACACCCGGGGATTTCCTCCTTTGCCCACAGTGTAGCCGCAGGCTGCACCGTCCACTCTGGATTGCAACCAATTTTCACCTCTGGATTACGACCAATTTGCACCTCCTAGAATTAGGCTTCACGGGAATCACAGCTCACACCCGGGGAGTTCCTCCCTTGCACTTAGTGCAGCCGCAGGCTGCACCGTCCATTCTGGGTTTTGACCAATTTGCACCTCCTAGAATTTGGCTTCACGGGAATATCAGCCCACACCCGGGGATTCCCTGCACTGTCCACGGTGCAGCCGCAGGCTGCACCGTCCATTCTGGGTTTCGACCGATTCCCACCTCTTAGAATTTGGCTTCACGGGAATATCAGCCCACACTCGGGGATTCCCTGCACTGCCAACGGTGCAGCCGCAGGCTGCACCGTCCATTCTGGGTTTTGACCTATTTGCACCTCCTAGAATTTGGCTTCACGGCAATATCAGCCCACACCCGGGGAGTTCCTCCTGCCCACAGTGCAGCCGCAGGCTGCACCGTCCATTCTGGGTTTTGACCAATTTGCACCTCCTAGAATTTGGCTTCACGGGAATATCAGCCCACACCCGGGGATTTCCTCCCTGCCCACAGTGCAGCCGCAGGCTGCACCGTCCATTCTGGGTTTTGACCAATTTGCACCTCCTAGAATTTGGCTTCACGGGAATATCAGCCCACACCCGGGGATTTCCTCCCTGCCCACAGTGCAGCCGCAGGCTGCACCGTCCATTCTGGGTTTCGACCAATTTGCACCTCCTAGAATTTGGCTTCACGGGAATATCAGCCCACACCCGGGGATTTCCTCCCTGCCCACAGTGCAGCCGCAGGCTGCACCGTCCATTCTGGGTTTTGACCGATTTGCACCTCCTAGAATTTGGCTTCACGAGAATATCAGCCCACACCCGGTGGTTTCCTCCTTTGCCCACAGTGCAGCCGCAGGCTTTACGGTCCATTCTGGGGTGCAACCAATTTGCACCTCCTAGAATTTGGCTTCACGGGAATATCAGCCCACACCCGGGATTTCCTCCCTGCCCACAGTGCAGCCGCAGGCTGCACCGTCCATTATGGGTTTCGACCATTTTGCACCTCCTAGAATTTGGCTTCACGGGAATATCAGCCCACACCCGGAGATTCCCTCCCCTGCCCACAGTGCAGCCGCAGGCTGCACCGTCCATTCTGGGTTTTGACCAAATTGCACCTCCTAGAATTTGGCTTCACGGGAATATCAGCCCACACCCGGGGATTTCCTCCTTTGCCCACAGTGTAGCCGCAGGCTGCACCGTCCACTCTGGGTTGCAACCAATTTTCACCTCTGGATTTCGACCAATTTGCACCTCTTAGAATTTGGCTTCACGGGAATATCAGCCCACACCCGGGGAGTTCCTCCCCTGCTCACAGTGCAGCCGCAGGCTGCACCTTTCATTCTGGGTTTCGACCAATTTGCATCTCCTAGAATTTGGCTTCACGGGAATATCTGCCCACAACCGGGGATTTCCTCCCCTGCCCACAGTGCCGCCGCAGGCTGCACTGTCCATTCTAGGTTTCGACCAATCCGCACCTCCTAGAATTTGGCTTCACGGGAATATCAGCCCACACCCGGAGATTCCCTCCCCTGCCCACAGTGCAGCTGCAGGCTCCACCGTCCATTCTGGGTTTTGACCGATTTGCACCTCCTAGAATTTGGCTTCACGGGAATATCAGCCCACACCCGGGGATTTCCTCCCCTGCCCACAGTGCAGCCGCAGGCTGCACTGTCCATTCTGGGTTTTGACCAATTTGCACCTCCTAGAAATTGGCTTCACGGGAATATCAGCCCACACCCGGGGATTTCCTCCTTTGTCCACAGTGCAGACGCACGCTGCACCGTCCATTCTGGGTTTTGACCGATTTGCACCTCCTAGAATTTGGCTTCACGGGAATATCTGCTCACAACCGGAGATTTCCTCCCCTGCCCACAGTGCAGCCGCAGGCTGCACCGTCCATTCTGGGTTTTGACCGATTTGCACCTCCTAGAATTTGGCTTCACGGGAATATCAGCCCACATCCGGGGATTTCCTCCTGCCCACAGTGCAGCCGCAGGCTGCATCGTCCATTCTGGGTTTTGACCAATTTGCACCTCCTAGAATTTGGCTTCACGGGAATATCAGCCCACACCCGGGGATTGCCTCCCCTGCCCACAGTGCAGCCGCAGGCTGCACTGTCCATTCTGGGTTTCGACCAATTCGCACCTCCTAGAATTTGGCTTCACGGGAATATCAGCCCACACCCTGGGATTCCCTCCCCTGCCCACAGTGCAGCCGCAGGCTGCACCGTCCATTCTGGGTTTTGACCAATTTGCACCTCCTAGAATTTGGCTTCACGGGAATATCAGCCCACCACCCGGGATTTGCTCCCTGCCCACAGTGCAGCCGCAGGCTGCCCCGTCCATTCTGGGTTTTGACCAATTCACACCTCCTAGAATTTGGCGTCACGGGAATATGAGCCCACACCCAGGGATTTCCTCCCCTGCCCACAGTGCAGCCGCAGGCTGCACCTTTCATTCTGGGTTTCGACCAATTTGCATCTCCTAGAATTTGGCTTCACGGGAATATCTGCCCACATCTGGGGATTTCCTCCCCTGCCCACAGTGCAGCCGCAGGCTGCACGGTCCATTCTGGGTTGCAAACGATTTGCATCTCCTAGAATTTGGCTTCACGGAAATATCAGCTCACACCCGGGGATTCCCTCCCCTGCCCACAGTGCAGCCGCAGGCTGCACCGTCCATTCTGGGTTTTGACCGACTTGCACCTCCTAGAATTTGGCTTCACGGGAATATCAGCCCACACCCGGGGATTTCCTCCACTGCTCACAGTTCAGCCGCAGGCTGCACCGTCCATTCTGGGTTTTGACCAATTTGCACCTCCTAGAATTTGGCTTCACGGGAATATCAGCCCACACCCGGGGATTTCCTCCCCTGCCCACAGTGCAGCCGCAGGCTGCACCGTCCATTCTGGGTTTTGACCAATTTGCACCTCCTAGAATTTGGCTTCACGGGAATATCAGCCTACACCCGGGGATTTCCTCCCCTGCCCACAGTGCAGCCGCAGGCTGCGTCGTCCATTCTGGGTTTTGACCAATTTGCACCTCTTAGAATTTGGCTTCACGGGAATATCAGCCCACACCCGGGGATTTTCTCCCCTGCCCACAGTGCAGCCGCAGGCTGCACTGTCCATTCTGGGTTTCGACCAATTCGCACCTCCTAGAATTTGGCTTCACGGGAATATCAGCCCACACCCGGGATTTCCTCCTGCCCACAGTGCAGCCGCAGGCTGCACCGTCCATTCTGGGTTTCGACCAATTTGCACCTCCTAGAATTTGGCTTCACGGGAATATCAGCCCACACCCGGGGATTTCCTCCTGCCCACAGTGCAGCCGCAGGCTGCACCGTCCATTCTGGGTTTCGACCAATTTGCACCTCCTAGAATTTGGCTTCACGGGAATATCAGCCCACATCCGGGGATTTCCCCCCTGCCCACAGTGCAGCCGCAGGCTGCACCGTCCATTCTGGGTTTCGACCAATTTGCACCTCCTAGAATTTGGCTTCACGGGAATATCAGCCCACACCCCGGGATTTCCTCCCCTGCCCACAGTGCAGCCGCAGGCTGCACCGCCCCTTCTGGGTTTCGACCAATTCGCACCTCCTAGAATTTGGCTTCACGGGAATATCAGCCCACACCCTGGGATTTCCTCCCCTGCCCACAGTGCAGCCGCAGGCTGCACCGTCCATTCTGGGTTTTGACCAATTTGCACCTCCTAGAATTTGGCTTCACGGGAATATCAGCCTACACCCGGGGATTTCCTCCCCTGCCCACAGTGCAGCCGCAGGCTGCACCGCCCCTTCTGGGTTTCGACCAATTCGCACCTCCTAGAATTTGGCTTCACGGGAATATCAGCCCACGCCCGGGGATTTCCTCCTCTGCCCACAGTGCAGCCGCAGGCTGCATCGTCCATTCTGGGTTTTGACCAATTTGCACCTCCTAGAATTTGGCTTCACGGGAATATCAGCCCACACCCGGGGATTGCCTCCCCTGCCCACAGTGCAGCCGCAGGCTGCACCGCCCCTTCTGGGTTTTGACCAATTTGCACCTCCTAGAATTTGGCTTCACGGGAATATCAGCCCACACCCGGGGATTGCCTCCCCTGCCCACAGTGCACCCGCAGGCTGCACTGTCCATTCTGGGTTTTCGACCAATTTGCACCTCCTAGAATTTGGCTTCACGGGAATATCAGCCCACACCCGGGGATTTCCTCCCTGCCCACAGTGCAGCCGCAGGCTGCACCGTCCATTCTGGGTTTTCGACCAATTTGCACCTCCTAGAATTTGGCTTCACGGGAATATCAGCCCACACCCGGGATTTCCTCCCTGCCCACAGTGCAGCCGCAGGCTGCACCGTCCATTCTGGGTTTTGACCAATTTGCACCTCCTAGAATTTGGCTTCACGGGAATATCAGCCCACACCCGGGGATTTCCTCCTGCCCACAGTGCAGCCGCAGGCTGCACTGTCCATTCTGGGTTTTGACCAATTTGCACCTCCTAGAATTTGGCTTCGCGGGAATATCAGCCCACACCCGGGGCGTTCCTCCTTTGCCCACAGTGCAGCCGCAGGCTGCACCGTCATTCTGGGTTTCGACCAATTTGCACCTCCTAGAATTTGGTTTCACGAGAATATCAGTCCACACCCAGGGATTTCCTCCCCTGCCCACAGTGCAGCCGCAGGCTGTACCGTCCATTCTGGGTTTTGACCAATTTGCACCTCCTTGAATTTGGCTTCACGGGAATATCAGCCCATACCCGGGGATTTCCTCCCCTGCCCACAGTGCAGCCGCAGGCTGCACCATCCATTGTGGATTGCAACCTATTTGCATCTCCTAGAATTGGGTTTCACGGGAATATCAGCCCACACCCGGGGAGTTCCTCCCGTGAACTTAGTGCAGCCGCAGGCTGCACCGTCCACTCTGGATTGCAACCAATTTTCACCTCTGGATTTCGACCATTTTGCACCTCTTAGAATTTGGCTTCACGGGAATATCAGCCCACACCCGGGGAGTTCCTCCCCTGCTCACAGTGCAGCCGCAGGCTGCACCTTTCATTCTGGGTTTCGACCAATTTGCATCTCCTAGAATTTGGCTTCACGGGAGTACCTGCCCACAACCGGGGATTTCTTCCCCTGCCCACAGTGCCGCCGCAGGCTGCACTGTCCATTCTAGGTTTCGACCAATCCGCACCTCCTAGAATTTGGCTTCACGGGAATATCAGCCCACACCCGGGGATTTCCTCCCTGCCCACAGTGCAGCCGCAGGCTGCACCGTCCATTCTGGGTTTTGACCAATTTGCACCTCCTAGAATTTGGCTTCACGGGAATATCAGCCCACACCCGGGGATTTCCTCCCTGCCCACAGTGCAGCCGCAGGCTGCACCGTCCATTCTGGGTTTTGACCAATTTGCACCTCCTAGAATTTGGCTTCACGGGAATATCAGCCCACACCCGGGGATTTCCTCCTGCCCACAGTGCAGCCGCAGGCTGCACTGTCCATTCTGGGTTTCGACCAATTTGCACCTCCTAGAATTTGGCTTCACGGGAATATCAGCCCACACCCGGGATTTCCTCCCTGCCCACAGTGCAGCCGCAGGCTGCACCGTCCATTCTGGGTTTCAACCAATTTGCACCTCCTAGAATTTGGCTTCACGGGAATATCAGCCCACACCCGGGGATTTCCTCCCTGCCCACAGTGCAGCCGCAGGCTGCACCGTCCATTCTGGGTTTCGACCAATTTGCACCTCCTAGAATTTGGCTTCACGGGAATATCAGCCCACACCCGGGGATTTCCTCCCTGCCCACAGTGCAGCCGCAGGCTGCACCGTCCATTCTGGGTTTCGACCAATTTGCACCTCCTAGAATTTGGCTTCACGGGAATATCAGCCCACACCCGGGATTTCCTCCCTGCCCACAGTGCAGCCGCAGGCTGCACCGTCCATTCTGGGTTTCGACCGATTTGAACATCCAAGAATTTGGCTACACGGGAATATCAGCCCACACCCGGGGATTTCCTCCCCTGCCCACAGTGCAGCCGCAGGCTGCACCGTCCATTCTGGGTTTCGACCAATTTGCACCTCCTAGAATTTGGCTTCACTGGAATATCAGCCCACACCCGGGGATTTCCTCCCCTGCTCACAGTGCAGCCGCAGGCTGCACCGTCCATTCTGGGTTTCGACCAATTTGCACCTCCTAGAATTTGGCTTCACGGGAATATCAGCCCACACCCGGGGATTTCCTCCCTGCCCACAGTGCAGCCGCAGGCTGCACCGTCCATTCTGGGTTTCGACCAATTTGCACCTCCTAGAATTTGGCTTCACGGGAATATCAGCCCACACCCGGGGATTTCCTCCCTGCCCACAGTGCAGCCGCAGGCTGCACTGTCCATTCTGGGTTTTCGACCAATTTGCACCTCCTAGAATTTGGCTTCACGGGAATATCAGCCCACACCCGGGGATTTCCTCCTGCCCACAGTGCAGCCGCAGGCTGCACCGTCCATTCTGGGTTTCGACCAATTTGCACCTCCTAGAATTTGGCTTCACGGGAATATCAGCCCACACCCGGGGATTTCCTCCCCTGCCCACAGTGCAGCCGCAGGCTGCACCGTCCATTCTGGGTTTTGACCAATTTGCACCTCCTAGAATTTGGTTTCACGAGAATATCAGCCCACACCCGGAGATTTCCTCCTTTGCCCACAGTGTAGCCGCAGGCTGCACCGTCCACTATGGGTTTTGACCAATTTGCACCTCCTAGAATTTGGTTTCACGAGAATATCAGCCCACACCCGGAGATTTCCTCCTTTGTCCACAGTGTAGCCGCAGGCTGCACCATCCATTCTGGGTTTCGACCAATTTGCACCTCCTAGAATTTGGCTTCACGGGAATATCAGCCCACACCCGGGGATTTCCTGCCCTGCCCACAGTGCACCCGCACGCTGCACCATCCATTGTGGATTGCACCCTATTCGCACCTCTTAGAATTTGGCTTCACGAGAATATCAGCCCACACCCGGGGATTTCCTCCTTTGCCCACAGTGTAGCCGCAGGCTGCACCGTCCACTCTGGGTTGCAACCAATTTTCACCTCTGGATTTCGACCAATTTGCACCTCTTAGAATTTGGCTTCACGGGAATATCAGCCCACACTCGGGGATTTCCTTCTTTGTCCACAGTGCCGCCGCAGGCTGCACCTTTCATTCTGGGTTTCGACCAATTTGCATCTCCTAGAATTTGGCTTCACGGGAATATCTGCCCACAACCGGGGATTTCTTCCCCTGCCCACAGTGCCGCCGCAGGCTGCACTGTCCATTCTGGGTTTCGACCAATCCGCACCTCTTAGAATTTGGCTTCACGGGAATATCAGCCCACACCCGGAGATTCCCTCCCCTGCCCACAGTGCAGCCGCAGGCTGCACCGTCCATTCTGGGTTTTGACCGATTTGCACCTCCTAGAATTTGGCTTCACGGGAATATCAGCCCACACCCGGGGATTCCCTCCCCTGCCCACAGTGCAGCCGCAGGCTGCACCGTCCATTCTGGGTTTTGACCGATTTGCACCTCCTAGAATTTGGCTTCACGGGAATATCTGCTCACAACCGGAGATTTCCTCCTGCCCACAGTGCAGCCGCAGGCTGCACTGTCCATTCTGGGTTTCGACCAATTTGCACCTCCTAGAATTTGGCTTCACGGGAATATCAGCCCACCCCCGGGGATCCCCTGCACTGCCCACGGTGCAGCCGCAGGCTGCACCGTCAATTCTGGGTTTCGACCAATTTGCACCTCCTAGAATTTGGCTTCACGGGAATATCAGCCCACACCCGGGGATTTCCTCCTTTGCCCACAATGTAGCCGCAGGCTGCACCGTCCACTCTGGGTTTCGACCAATTCGCATTTCCTAGAATTCGGCTTCACGGGAATATCAGCCCACTCCCGGGGATTTCCTCCCTGCCCACAGTGCAGCCGCAGGCTGCACCGTCCATTCTGGGTTTCGACCAATTTGCACCTCCTAGAATTTGGCTTCACGGGAATATCAGCCCACACCCGGGATTTCCTCCCTGCCCACAGTGCAGCCGCAGGCTGCACCGTCCATTCTGGGTTTCGACCAATTTGCACCTCCTAGAATTTGGCTTCACGGGAATATCAGCCCACACCCGGGATTTCCTCCCTGCC
This sequence comes from Aplectana chamaeleonis, assembly GCA_029168955.1. Lineage (NCBI taxonomy): Eukaryota > Metazoa > Nematoda > Chromadorea > Rhabditida > Cosmocercidae > Aplectana > Aplectana chamaeleonis. The sequence continues at coordinate 183,590 of JAPDOI010000315.1, forward strand.
CACAGTGCAGCCGCAGGCTGCACCGTCCACTCTGGGTTGCAACCAATTTTCACCTCTGGATTTCGACCAATTTGCACCTCCTAGAATTTGGCTTCACGGGAATATCAGCCCACACCCGGGGATTTCCTCCCTGCCCACAGTGCAGCCGCAGGCTGCACCGTCCATTCTGGGTTTCGACCAATTTGCACCTCCTAGAATTTGGCTTCACGGGAATATCAGCCCACACCCGGGGATTTCCTCCCTGCCCACAGTGCAGCCGCAGGCTGCACCGTCCATTCTGGGTTTTGACCAATTTGCACCTCCTAGAATTTGGCTTCACGGGAATATCAGCCCACACCCGGGGATTTCCTCCTGCCCACAGTGCAGCCGCAGGCTGCACCGTCCATTCTGGGTTTTGACCAATTTGCACCTCCTAGAATTTGGCTTCACGGGAATATCAGCCCACACCCGGGGATTTCCTCCTGCCCACAGTGCAGCCGCAGGCTGCACCGTCCATTCTGGGTTTCGACCAATTTGCACCTCCTAGAATTTGGCTTCACGGGAATATCAGCCCACACCCGGGGATTTCCTCCTGCCCACAGTGCAGCCGCAGGCTGCACCGTCCATTCTGGGTTTCGACCAATTTGCACCTCCTAGAATTTGGCTTCACGGGAATATCAGCCCACACCCGGGATTTCCTCCCCTGCCCACAGTGCAGCCGCAGGCTGCACCGTCCATTCTGGGTTTCAACCAATTTGCACCTCCTAGAATTTGGCTTCACGGGAATATCAGCCCACACCCGGGATTTCCTCCTGCCCACAGTGCAGCCGCAGGCTGCACCGTCCATTCTGGGTTTCGACCAATTTGCACCTCCTAGAATTTGGCTTCACGGGAATATCAGCCCACACCCGGGGATTTCCTCCCTGCCCACAGTGCAGCCGCAGGCTGCACCGTCCATTCTGGGTTTCGACCAATTTGCACCTCCTAGAATTTGGCTTCACGGGAATATCAGCCCACACCCGGGGATTTCCTCCTGCCCACAGTGTAGCCGCAGGCTGCACCGTCCACTCTGGGTTTCGACCAATTCGCACCTCCTAGAATTTGGCTTCACGGGAATATCAGCCCACACCCGGGGATTCCCTCCCCTGCCCACAGTGCAGCCGCAGGCTGCACCGTCCATTCTGGGTTTCGACCAATTTGCACCTCCTAGAATTTGGCTTCACGGGAATATCAGCCCACACCCGGGGATTTCCTCCCCTGCCCACAGTGCAGCCGCAGGCTGCACCGTCCATTCTGGGTTTTGACCGATTTGCACCTCCTAGAATTTGGCTTCACGGGAATATCAGCCCACACCCGGGGATTTCCTCCCCTGCCCACAGTGCAGCCGCAGGCTGCACTGTCCATTCTGGGTTTCGACCAATCCGCACCTCCTAGAATTTGGCTTCACGGGAATATCAGCCCACACCCGGGGATTTCCTCCTTTGTCCACAGTGCAGCTGTCCATTCTAGGTTGCAACAGTTTTGCCCCTCCCAGATTTTGGCTTCGCGGGAATATCAGCCCACACCCGGGGATTTCCTCCTTTGCCCACAGTGTAGCCGCAGGCTGCACCGTCCACTCTGGGTTGCAACCAATTTTCACCTCTGGATTTCGACCAATTTGCACCTCTTAGAATTTGGCTTCACGGGAATATCAGCCCACACCCGGGGAGTTCCTCCCCTGCCCACAGTGCAGCCGCAGGCTGCACCTTTCATTCTGGGTTTCGACCAATTTGCATCTCCTAGAATTTGGCTTCACGGGAATATCAGCCCACACCCGGGGAGTTCCTCCCCTGCCCACAGTGCCGCCGCAGGCTGCACTGTCCATTCTGGGTTTCGACCAATCCGCACCTCTTAGAATTTGGCTTCACGGGAATATCAGCCCACACCCGGAGATTCCCTCCCCTGCCCACAGTGCAGCCGCAGGCTGCACCGTCCATTCTGGGTTTTGACCGATTTGCACCTCCTAGAATTTGGCTTCACGGGAATATCAGCCCACACCCGGGGAGTTCCTCCCCTGCCCACAGTGCAGCCGCAGGCTGCACCTTTCATTCTGGGTTTCGACCAATTTGCACCTCCTAGAAATTGGCTTCACGGGAATATCAGCCCACACCCGGGGATTTCCTCCTTTGTCCACAGTGCAGCCGCAGGCTGCACCGTCCATTCTGGGTTTCGACCAATCCGCACCTCCTAGAATTTGGCTTCACGGGAATATCAGCCCACACCCGGGGATTTCCTCCCCTGCCCACAGTGCAGCCGCAGGCTGCACCGTCCATTCTGGATTTCGACCAATTTGCACCTCTTAGAATTTGGCTTCACGGGAATATCAGCCCACACCCGGGGAGTTCCTCCCCTGCCCACAGTGCAGCCGCAGGCTGCACCTTTCATTCTGGGTTTCGACCAATTTGCATCTCCTAGAATTTGGCTTCACGGGAATATCTGCCCACAACCGGGGATTTCCTCCCCTGCCAACAGTGCAGCCGCAGGCTGCACTGTCCATTCTGGGTTTCGACCAATTCACACCTCCTAGAATTTGGCTTCACGGGAATATGAGCCCACACCCGGGGATTCCCTCCCCTGCCCACAGTGCAGCCGCAGGCTGCACCGTCCATTCTGGGTTTTGACCGACTTGCACCTCCTAGAATTTGGCTTCACGGGAATATCTGCCCACATCTGAGGATTTCCTCCCCTGCTCACAGTGCAGCCGCAGGCTGCACCGTTCTTTCTGGGTTTCGACCAATTTGCGCCTCCTAGAATTTGGCTTCATGGGAATATCAGCCCACACCCGGGGATTTCCTCCTGCCCACAGTGCAGCCGCAGGCTGCACTGTCCATTCTGGGTTTCGACCAATTTGCACCTCCTAGAATTATGGCTTCGCGGGAATATCAGCCCACACCCGGGGATTTCCTCCTTTGCCCACAGTGTAGCCGCAGGCTGCACTGTCCATTCTGGGTTTTGACCGATTTGCACCTCCTAGAATTTGGCTTCACGGGAATATCAGCCCACATCCGGGGATTTCCTCCCCTGCTCATAGTGCAGCCGCCGGCTGCACCGTCCATTCTGGGTTTTGACCAATTTGCACCTCCTAGAATTTGGCTTCACGGGAATATCAGCCCACACCCGGGGATTTCCTCCTGCCCACAGTGCAGCCGCAGGCTGCACTGTCCATTCTGGGTTTCGACCAATTTGCACCTCCTAGAATTTGGCTTCACGGGAATATCAGCCCACACCCGGGGATTTCCTCCTGCCCACAGTGCAGCCGCAGGCTGCACCGTCCATTCTGGGTTTTGACCGATTTGCACCTCCTAGAATTTGGCTTCACGGGAATATCAGCCCACACCCGGGATTTCCTCCCTGCCCACAGTGCAGCCGCAGGCTGCACCGTCCATTCTGGGTTTCGACCAATTTGCACCTCCTAGAATTTGGCTTCACGGGAATATCAGCCCACACCCGGGATTTCCTCCTGCCCACAGTGCAGCCGCAGGCTGCACCGTCCATTCTGGGTTTCGACCAATTTGCACCTCCTAGAATTTGGCTTCACGGGAATATCAGCCCACACCCGGGATTTCCTCCCTGCCCACAGTGCAGCCGCAGGCTGCACCGTCCATTCTGGGTTTTGACCGATTTGCACCTCCTAGAATTTGGCTTCACGGGAATATCAGCCCACACCCGGGGATTTCCTCCTTTGCCCACAGTGCAGCCGCAGGCTGCACTGTCCATTCTGGGTTTTGACCGATTTGCACCTCCTAGAATTTGGCTTCACGGGAATATCAGCCCACACCCGGGGATTTCCTCCTTTGCCCACAGTGTAGCCGCAGGCTGCACCGTCCACTCTGGGTTTCGACCAATCCGCACCTCCTAGAATTTGGCTTCACGGGAATATCAGCCCACACCCGGAGATTCCCTCCCCTGCCCACAGTGCAGCCGCAGGCTGCACTGTCCATTCTGGGTTTTGACCAATTTGCACCTCCTAGAATTTGGCTTCACGGGAATATCAGCCCACACCCGGGATTTCCTCCCTGCCCACAGTGCAGCCGCAGGCTGCACCGTCTATTCTGGGTTTTGACCAATTTGCACCTCCTAGAACTTGGCTTCACGAGAATATCAGCCCACACCCGGGGATTTCCTCCCCTGCGCATAGTGCAGCCGCAGGCTGCACCGTCTATTCTGGGTTTTGACCAATTTGCACCTCCTAGAATTTGGCTCCACGGGAATATCAGCCCACACCCGGGGATTTCCTCCCCTGCCCATAGTGCAGCCGCAGGCTGCACCGTCTATTCTGGGTTTTGACCAATTTGCACCTCCTAGAACTTGGCTTCACGAGAATATCAGCCCACACCCGGGGATTCCCTGCACTGCCCACGGTGCAGCCGCAGGCTGCACCGTCAATTCTGGGTTTCGACCAATTTGCACCTCCTAGAATTTGGCTTCACGGGAATATCAGCCCACACCCGGGGATTTCCTCCTTTGCCCACAATGTAGCCGCAGGCTGCACCGTCCACTCTGGGTTGCAACCAATTTTCACCTCTGGATTTTGAACAATTTGCACCTCCTAGAATTTGGCTTCACGGGAATATCAGCCCACACCCGGGGATTTCCTCCTTTGCCCACTGTGCAGCCGCAGGCTTCACCGTCCACTCTGGGTTTCGACCAGTTTGCACCTCCTAGAATTTGGCTTCGCGGGAATATCAGCCCACACTCGGGGATTTCCTCCCCTGCCCACAGTGCAGTCGCAGGCTGCACCGTCCCTTCTGGGTTTCGACCAATTCGCACCTCCTAGAATTTGGCTTCACGGGAATATCAGCCCACGCCCGGGGATTTCCTCACCTGCCCGAAGTGCAGCCGCAGGCTGCACCGTCCATTCTGGGTTTCGACCAATTTGCACCTACTAGAATTTGGCTTCACGGGAATATCAGCCCACACTCGGGGATTTCCTCCCCTGCCCACAGTGCAGCCGCAGGCTGCACCGTCCATTCTGGGTTTTGACCAGTTTGCACCTCCTAGAATTTGGCTTCGCGGGAATATCAGCCCACACTCGGGGATTTCCTCCCCTGCCCACAGTGCAGCCGCAGGCTGCACCGTCCATTCTGGGTTTCGACCAGTTTGCACCTCCTAGAATTTGGCTTCGCGGGAATATCAGCCCACACCCGGGGATTTCCTCCTGCCCACAGTGCAGCCGCAGGCTGCACTGTCCATTCTGGGTTTCGACCAATTTGCACCTCCTAGAATTTGGCGTCACGGGAAGATCAGCTCACACCCGGGAAGTTCCTCCCCTGCCCACAGTGCAGACGCACGCTGCACCGTCCATTCTGGGTGTTGACCGATTTGCACCTCCTAGAATTTGGCTTCACGGGAATATCAGCCCACACCCGGGGATTTCCTTCCCCTGCCCACAGTGCAGCCGCAGGCTGCACCGTCCACTCTGGGTTGCAACCAATTTTCACCTCTGGATTTCGACCAATTTGCACCTCTTAGAATTTGGCTTCACGGGAATATCTGCTCACAACCGGAGATTTCCTCCCCTGTCCACAGTGCAGACGCACGCTGCACTGTCCATTCTGGGTTTCGACCAATTCGCACCTAGAATTTGGCTTCACGGGAATATCAGCCCACACCCGGGGATTCCCTACCCTGCCCACAGTGCAGCCGCAGGCTGCACCTTTCATTCTGGGTTTCGACCAATTTGCACCTCTTAGAATTTGGCTTCACGGGAATATCAGCCCACACCCGGAGATTCCCTCCCCTGCCCACAGTGCAGCCGCAGGCTGCACCTTTCATTCTGGGTTTCGACCAATTTGCACCTCCTAGAAATTGGCTTCACGGGAATATCAGCCCACACCCGGGGATTTCCTCCTTTGTCCACAGTGCAGCCGCAGGCTGCACTGTCCATTCTGGGTTTCGACCAATTTGCACCTCCTAGAATTTGGCTTCACGGGAATCTCAGCCCACACCCGGGGAGTTCCTCCCCTGCCCACAGTGCAGCCGCAGGCTGCACCGTCCATTCTGGGTTTTGACCGATTTGCACCTCCTAGAATTTGGCTTCACGGGAATATCAGCCCACACCCGGGAGTTCCTCCCCTGCCCACAGTGCAGCCGCAGGCTGCACCTTTCATTCTGGGTTTCGACCAATTTGCATCTCCTAGAATTTGGCTTCACGGTAATATTTGCCCACATACGCGGATTTCCTCCCTGCCCACAGTGCCGCCGCAGGCTGCACTGTCCATTCTGGGTTTCGACCAGTTTGCATCTCCTAGAATTTGGCTTCACGGGAATATCAGCCCACACCCGGAGATTCCCTCCCCTGCCCACAGTGCAGCCGCAGGCTGCACCGTCCATTCTGGGTTTTGACCGATTTGCACCTCCTAGAATTTGGCTTTACGGGAATATCAGCCCACACCCGGGGAGTTCCTCCTGCCCACAGTGCAGCCGCAGGCTGCACCGTCCATTCTGGGTTTTGACCAATTTGCACCTCCTAGAATTTGGCTTCACGGGAATATCAGCCCACACCCGGGGATTTCCTCCTGCCCACAGTGCAGCCGCAGGCTGCACCGTCCATTCTGGGTTTTGACCAATTTGCACCTCCTAGAATTTGGCTTCACGGGAATATCAGCCCACACCCGGGGATTTCCTCCCCTGCCCACAGTGCAGACGCACGCTGCACCGTCCATTCTGGGTTTGACCAATTTTCACCTCCTAGAATTTGGCGTCACGGGAATATCAGCCCACACCCGGGGACTCCCTGCCCTGCCCACGGTGCAGCCGCAGGCTGCACCGCCCACCCTGGGTTGCAACCAATTTTCACCTCTGGATTACGACCAATTTGCACCTCCTAGAATTAGGCTTCACGGGAATATCAGCCCACACCCGGGATTTCCTCCTGCCCACAGTGCAGCCGCAGGCTGCACCGTCCATTCTGGGTTTCGACCAATTTGCACCTCCTAGAATTTGGCTTCACGGGAATATCAGCCCACACCCGGGGATTTCCTCCTGCCCACAGTGCAGCCGCAGGCTGCACCGTCCATTCTGGGTTTTGACCAATTTGCACCTCCTAGAATTTGGCTTCACGGGAATATCAGCCCACACCCGGGATTTCCTCCCTGCCCACAGTGCAGCCGCAGGCTGCACCGTCCATTCTGGGTTTTGACCGATTTGCACCTCCTGGAATTTGGCTTCACGGGAATATCAGCCCACACCTGGGGATTTCCTCTTCTGCCCATAGTGCAGCCGCAGGCTGCACCGTCCATTCTGGGTTTCGACCAATTTGCACCTCCTAGAATTTGGCTTCACGGGAATATCAGCCCACACCCGGGGATTTCTTCCCCTGCCCACAGTGCAGCCGCAGGCTGCACCGTCCATTCTGGGTTTCGACCAGTGTGCACCTCCTAGAATTGGGCTTCACGGGAATATCAGCCCACACCTGGGGATTTCCTCCTGCCCACAGTGCAGCCGCAGGCTGCCTCGCCCCTTCTGGGTTTCGACCAGTTTGCACCTCCTAGAATTGGGCTTCACGGGAATATCAGCCCACACCCGGGGATTTCCTCCCCTGCCCACAGTGCAGCCGCAGGCTGCGCCGTCCATTCTGGGTTTCGACCAATTTGAACCTCCTAGAATTTGGCTTCACGGGAATATCAGCCCTCGCCCGGGGATTTCCTCCCTGCCCACAGTGCAGCCGCAGGCTGCACCGTCCATTCTGGGTTTCGACCAATTTGCACCTCCTAGAATTTGGCTTCACGGGAATATCAGCCCACACCCGGGGATTTCCTCCTGCCCACAGTGCAGCCGCAGGCTGCACCGTCCATTCTGGGTTTCGACCAATTTGCACCTCCTAGAATTTGGCTTCACGGGAATATCAGCCCACACCCGGGGATTTCCTCCTGCCCACAGTGCAGCCGCAGGCTGCACCGTCCATTCTGGGTTTTGACCGATTTGCACCTCCTAGAATTTGGCTTCACGGGAATATCAGCCCACACCCGGGGATTTCTCCCTGCCCACAGTGCAGCCGCAGGCTGCACTGTCCATTCTGGGTTTCGACCAATTTGCACCTCCTAGAATTTGGCTTCACGGGAATATCAGCCCACACCCGGGGATTTCCTCCCTGCCCACAGTGCAGCCGCAGGCTGCACCGTCCATTCTGGGTTTCGACCAATTTGCACCTCCTAGAATTTGGCTTCACGGGAATATCAGCCCACACCGGGGATTTCCTCCCTGCCCACAGTGCAGCCGCAGGCTGCACCGTCCATTCTGGGTTTCGACCAATTTGCACCTCCTAGAATTTGGCTTCACGGGAATATCAGCCCACACCCGGGGATTTCCTCCTGCCCACAGTGCAGCCGCAGGCTGCACCGTCCATTCTGGGTTTTGACCAATTTGCACCTCCTAGAATTTGGCTTCACGGGAATATCAGCCCACACCCGGGATTTCCTCCCTGCCCACAGTGCAGCCGCAGGCTGCACCGTCCATTCTGGGTTTCGACCAATTTGCCCCTCCCAGATTTTGGCTTCGCGGGAATATCAGCCCACACCCGGGGATTTCCTCCTTTGCCCACAGTGCAGCCGCAGGCTGCACCGTCCACTCTGGGTTGCAACCAATTTTCACCTCCTAGAATTTGGCGTCACGGGAATATCAGCCCACACCCGGGGATTTCCTCCCCTGCTCACAGTGCAGCCGCAGGCTGCACCTTTCATTCTGGGTTTCGACCAATTTGCATCTCCTAGAAATTGGCTTCACGGGAACATCAGCCCACACCCGGGGATTTCCTCCCCTGCTCACAGTGCAGCCGCAGGCTGCACCTTTCATTCTGGGTTTCGACCAATTTGCATCTCCTAGAATTTGGCTTCACGGGAATATCAGCCCACACCCGGAGATTCCCTCCCCTGCCCACAGTGCCGCCGCAGGCTGCACTGTCCATTCTAGGTTTCGACCAATCCGCACCTCCTAGAATTTGGCTTCACGGGAATATCAGCCCACACCCGGGGATTTCCTCCCCTGCCCACAGTGCAGACGCACGCTGCACCGTCCATTCTGGGTTTTGACCGATTTGCACCTCCTAGAAATTGGCTTCACGGGAACATCAGCCCACACCCGGGGATTTCCTCCCCTGCCCACAGTGCAGCCGCAGGCTGCACCGTCCATTCTGGGTTTCGACCAACTTGCACCTCCTAGAATTTGGCTTCACGGGAATATCAGCCCACACCCGGGGATTTCCTCCTCAGCCCATAGTGCAGCCGCAGGCTGCACCGTCCATTCTGGGTTTTGACCAATTTGCACCTCCCAGAATTTGGCTTCACGGGAATATCAGCCCACACCCGGGGATTTCCTCCCCTGCCCACAGTGCAGCCGCAGGCTTCACCGTCCACTCTGGGTTTCGAACAATTCGCACCTCCTAGAATTTGGCTTCACGGTAATATAAGCTCACACCCCGGGGATTTCCTTCTCTGCCCACAGTGCAGTCGCAGGCTGCACCGTCTATTCTGGGTTTCGACCAATTCGCACCTCCCAGAATTTGGCTTCACGGGAATATCAGCCCACACTCGGGGATTTCCTCCCCAGCCCATAGTGCAGCCGCAGGCTGCACCGTCCATTCTGGGTTTCGACCAATTTGCACCTCCTAGAATTTGGCTTCACGGGAATATCAGCCCACACCCGGGGATTTCCTCCTGTCCACAGTGCAGCCGCAGGCTGCACCGTCCATTCTGGGTTTCGACCAACTTGAACATCCTAGAATTTGGCTTCACGGAAATATCAGCCCACACCCGGGGATTTCCTCCCCTGTCCACAGTGCAGCCGCAGGCTGCACCGTCCATTCTGGGTTTCGACCAACTTGAACATCCTAGAATTTGGCTTCACGGGAATATCAGCCCAAACCCGGGGATTTCCTCCCTGCCCACAGTGCAGCCGCAGGCTGCACCGTCCATTCTGGGTTTTGACCGATTTGCACCTCCTAGAATTTGGCTTCACGGGAATATCAGCCCACACCCGGGGATTTCCTCCCTGCCCACAGTGCAGCCGCAGGCTGCACCGTCCATTCTGGGTTTCGACCAATTTGCACCTCCTAGAATTTGGCTTCACGGGAATATCAGCCCACACCCGGGATTTCCTCCTGCCCACAGTGCAGCCGCAGGCTGCACTGTCCATTCTGGGTTTTGACCAATTTGCACCTCCTAGAATTTGGCTTCACGGGAATATCAGCCCACACCCGGGATTTCCTCCCTGCCCACAGTGCAGCCGCAGGCTGCACCGTCCATTCTGGGTTTTGACCAATTTGCACCTCCTAGAATTTGGCTTCACGGGAATATCAGCCCACACCCGGGGATTTCCTCCCTGCCCACAGTGCAGCCGCAGGCTGCACCGTCCATTCTGGGTTTCGACCAATTTGCACCTCCTAGAATTTGGCTTCACGGGAATATCAGCCCACACCCGGGATTTCCTCCCTGCCCACAGTGCAGCCGCAGGCTGCACCGTCCATTCTGGGTTTCGACCAATTTGCACCTCCTAGAATTTGGCTTCACGGGAATATCAGCCCACACCCGGGGATTTCCTCCCTGCCCACAGTGCAGCCGCAGGCTGCACCGTCCATTCTGGGTTTCGACCAATTTGCACCTCCTAGAATTTGGCTTCACGGGAATATCAGCCCACACCCGGGGATTTCCTCCTGCCCACAGTGCAGCCGCAGGCTGCACCGTCCATTCTGGGTTTCGACCAATTTGCACCTCCTAGAATTTGGCTTCACGGGAATATCAGCCCACACCCGGGATTTCCTCCTGCCCACAGTGCAGCCGCAGGCTGCACCTTCCATTCTGGGTTTCGACCAATTTGCACCTCCTAGAATTTGGCTTCACGGGAATATCAGCCCACACCCGGGGATTTCCTCCTGCCCACAGTGCAGCCGCAGGCTGCACCGTCCATTCTGGGTTTTGACCAATTTGCACCTCCTAGAATTTGGCTTCACGGGAATATCAGCCCACACCCGGGGATTTCCTCCCTGCCCACAGTGCAGCCGCAGGCTGCACCTTTCATTCTGGGTTTCGACCAAAATGGAGCTCCTAGAATTTGGCTTCACGGGAATATCAGCCCACACCCGGGGATTTCCTCCCTGCCCACAGTGCAGCCGCAGGCTGCACCGTCCATTCTGGGTTTCGACCAATTTGCACCTCCTAGAATTTGGCTTCACGGGAATATCAGCCCACACCCGGGGATTTCCTCCCTGCCCACAGTGCAGCCGCAGGCTGCACCGTCCATTCTGGGTTTTGACCGATTTGCACCTCCTAGAATTTGGCTTCACGGGAATATCAGCCCACACCCGGGGATTTCCTCCTGCCCACGGTGCAGCCGCAGGCTGCACCGTCCATTCTGGGTTGCAACCAATTTGCTCCTCCCAGATTTTGGCTTCACGGGAATATCAGTCCACACCCGGGGATTCCGTCTCTGCCCACAGTGCAGCCGCAGGCTGCACCTTTCATTCTGGGTTTCGACCAATTCGCGTTTCCTAGAATTCGGCCTCACAGGAATATCAGCCCACGCCCGGGGATTTCCTCTCCTGCTAATAGTGCAGTCGCAGGCTGCACCGTTCTTTCGGGGTTTCGACCAATTCGCGCCTCCTAGAATTTGGCTTCACGGGAATATCAGCCCACACACGCGGCTTTCCTTCCCTGCCCACAGTGCAGCCGCAGGCTGCACCGTCCATTCTGGGTTTTGACCGATTTGCACCTCCTAGAATTTGGCTTTACGGGAATATCAGCCCACACCCGGGGAGTTCCTCCCCTGCCCACAGTGCAGCCGCAGGCTGCACCTTTCATTCTGGGTTTCGACCAATTTGCACCTCCTAGAATTTGGCTTCACGGGAATATCAGCCCACACCCGGGGATTTCCTCCCCTGCCCACAGTGCAGCCGCAGGCTGCACCGTCCATTCTGGGTTTTGACCGATTTGCACCTCCTAGAATTTGGCTTCACGGGAATATCAGCCCACACCCGGGGATTTCCTCCCCTGCCCACAGTGCAGCCGCAGGCTGCACTGTCCATTCTGGGTTGCAACCAATTTTCACCTCTGGATTTCGACCAATTTGCACCTCTTAGAATTTGGCTTCACGGGAATATCAGCCCACACCCTGGGAGTTCCTCCCCTGCCCACAGTGCAGCCGCAGGCTGCACCTTTCATTCTGGGTTTCGACCAATTTGCATCTCCTAGAATTTGGCTTCACGGGAATATCTGCCCACAACCGGGGATTTCTTCCCCTGCCCACAGTGCCGCCGCAGGCTGCACTGTCCATTCTGGGTTTCGACCAATCCGCACCTCCTAGAATTTGGCTTCACGGGAATATCAGCCCACACCCGGGGATTTCCTCCCCTGCCCACAGTGCAGCCGCAGGCTGCACCGTCCATTCTGGGTTTTGACCGATTTGCACCTCCTAGAATTTGGCTTCACGGGAATATCAGCCCACACCCGGGGAGTTCCTCCCCTGCCCACAGTGCAGCCGCAGGCTGCACCTTTCATTCTGGGTTTCGACCAATTTGCATCTCCTAGAATTTGGCTTCACGGGAATATTTGCCCACAACCGGGGATTTCCTCCCCTGCCCACAGTGCAGCCGCAGGCTGCACCTTTCATTCTGGGTTTCGACCAATTTGCATCTCCTAGAATTTGGCTTCACGGGAATATCTGCTCACAACCGGAGATTTCCTCCCCTGCCCACAGTGCAGCCGCAGGCTGCGCCGTCCATTCTGGGTTTTGACCGATTTGCACCGACTAGAATTAGGCTTCACGGAAATATCAGCCCACACCCGGGGATTTCCTACCCTGCCAACAGTGCAGCCGCAGGCTGCACCGTCCATTCTGGGTTTCGACCAATTTGCACCTACTAGAACCTGGCTTCACGGGAATATCAGCCCACACCCGGGGATTTCCTCCTGCCCACAGTGCAGCCGCAGGCTGAACCGTCCATTCTGGGTTTCGACCAATTCGCACCTCCTAGAATTTGGCTTCACGGGAATATCAGCCCACACCCGGGGATTCCCTCCCCTGCCCACAGTGCAGCCGCAGGCTGCACCGTCCATTCTGGGTTTCGACCAATTTGCACCTCCTAGAATTTGGCTTCACGGGAATATCAGCCCACACCCGGGGATTTCCTCCCCTGCCCACAGTGCAGCCGCAGGCTGCACCGTCCATTGTGGGTTTCGACCAATTTGCACCTCCTAGGATTTGGCTTCACGGGGATATCAGCCCACACCCGGGGATTTCCTCCCCTGCCCATAGTGCAGCCGCAAGCTGCACCGTCCATTCTGGGTTTCGACCAATTCCCACCTCCTAGAATTTGGCTTCACGGCAATATCAGCCCACACCCGGGGAGTTCCTCCCGTGCCCTTAGTGGAGCCGCAGGCTGCACCGTCCATTCTGGGTTTTGACCAATTTGCACCTCCTAGAAATTGGCTTCACGAGAATATCAGCTCACACCCGGGAAGTTCTTCCCCTGCCCACAGTGCAGCCGCAGGCTGCACCATCCATTCTGGGTTTCGACCAGTTTGCACCTCCTAGAATTTGGCTTCGAGGGAATATCAGCCCACACCCGGGGATTTCCTCACCTGCCCGAAGTGCAGCCGCAGGCTGCACCGTCCATTCTGGGTTTCGACCAATTTGCACCTACTAGAATTTGGCTTCACGGGAATATCAGCCCACACCTGGAGATTTCCTACCCTGCCCACAGTGCAGCCGCAGGCTGCACCGTCCATTCTGGGTTTTGACCATTTTGCATTTCTCAAAATTTGGCTTCACGGGAATATCAGCCCACACCCGGGATTTCCTCCTGCCCACAGTGCAGCCGCAGGCTGCACGGTCCATTCTGGGTTTTGACCGATTTGCACCTCCTAGAATTTGGCTTCACGGGAATATCAGCTCACACCCGGGGATTTCATCCCCTGCCCCCAGTGCCGCCGCAGGCTGCACTGTCCATTCTGGGTTTCGACCAATGTGCACCTCCTAGAATTTGGCTTCAAGGGAATATCAGCCCACACTCGGGGATTTCTTCCCCTGCCCACAGTGCAGCCGCAGGCTGCACCGTCCATTCTGGGTTTCGACCAGTTTGCACCTCCTAGAATTTGGCTTCGCGGGAATATCAGCTCACACTCGGGGATTTCCTACCCTGCCCACAGTGCAGCCGCAGGCTCCACCGTCCATTTTGGGTTTTGACCGATTTGCACCTCCTAGAATTTGGCTTCACGGGAATATCCGTCCACACCCAGGGATTTCCTCCCTGCCCATAGTGCAGACGCACGCTGCACCGTCCATTCTGGGTTTTGACCGATTTGCACCTCCTAGAATTTGGCTTCACGGGAATATCAGCCCACACCCGGGGATTTCCTCCCTGCCCACAGTGCAGCCGCAGGCTGCACCGTCCATTCTGGGTTTCGACCAATTTGCACCTCCTAGAATTTGGCTTCACGGGAATATCAGCCCACACCCGGGGATTTCCTCCTGCCCACAGTGCAGCCGCAGGCTGCACCGTCCATTCTGGGTTTCGACCAATTTGCACCTCCTAGAATTCGGCTCCACGGGAATATCAGCCCACACCCGGGGATTTCCTCCCCTGCCCACAGTGCAGCCGCAGGCTGCACCGTCCATTCTGGGTTTCGACCAATTTGCACCTCCTAGAATTTGGCTTCACGGGAACATCAGCCCACACCCGTGGATTCCCTGCCCTGCCCATAGTGCAGCCGCAGGCTGCATCGTCCATTCTGGGTTTTGACCAATTTGCACCTCCTAGAATTTGGCTTCACGGGAATATGAGCCCACACCCGGGGATTCCCTCCCCTGCCCACAGTGCAGCTGCAGGCTGCACCGTCCATTCTGGGTTTTGACCGATTCACACCTCCTAGAATTTGGCTTCACGGGAATATGAGCCCACACCCGGGGATTCCCTCCCCTGCCCACAGTGCAGCCGCAGGCTGCACCGTCCATTCTGGGTTTCGACCAATTTGCATCTCCTAGAATTTGGCTTCACGGGAATATGAGCCCACACCCGGGGATTCCCTCCCCTGCCCACAGTGCAGCCGCAGGCTGCACCTTTCATTCTGGGTTTCGACCAATTTGCATCTCCTAGAATTTGGCTTCACGGGAATATCTGCCCACATCTGGGGATTTCCTCCCCTGCCCACAGTGCAGCCGCAGGCTTCACTGTCCATTCTGGGTTTCGACCAATTCACACCTCCTAGAATTTGGCTTCACGGGAATATGAGCCCACACCCGGGGATTCCCTCCCCTGCCCACAGTGCAGCCGCAGGCTGCACCGTCCATTCTGGGTTTTGACCGATTTGCACCTCCTAGAATTTGGCTTCACGGGAATATCAGCCCACACCCGGGGAGTTCCTCCCCTGCCCACAGTGCAGCCGCAGGCTGCACCTTTCATTCTGGGTTTCGACCAATTTGCATCTCCTAGAATTTGGCTTCACGGGAATATTTGCCCACAACCGGGGATTTCCTCCCCTGCCCCCAGTGCCGCCGCAGGCTGCACTGTCCATTCTGGGTTTCGACCAATCCGCACCTCCTAGAATTTGGCTTCACGGGAATATCTGCTCACAACCGGAGATTTCCTCCCCTGCCCACAGTGCAGACGCACGCTGCACCGTCCATTCTGGGTTTTGACCGATTTGCACCTCCTAGAATTTGGCTTCACGGGAATATCAGCCCACACCCGGGGAGTTCCTCCCCTGCCCACAGTGCAGCCGCAGGCTGCACCTTTCATTCTGGGTTTCGACCAATTTGCATCTCCTAGAATTTGGCTTCACGGGAGTATCTGCCCACAACCGGGGATTTCCTCCCCTGCCCACAGTGCAGCCGCAGGCACTGTCCATTCTGGGTTTCGACCAATTCACACCTCCTAGAATTTGGCTTCACGGGAATATAAGCCCACACCCGGGGATTCCCTCCCCTGTCCACAGTGCAGCCGCAGGCTGCACGGTCCATTCTGGGTTTTGACCGATTTGCACCTCCTAGAATTTGGCTTCACGGGAATATCAGCCCACACCCGGGGATTTCCTCCCCTGCCCACAGTGCAGCCGCAGGCTGCACCGTCCATTCTGGGTTTTGACCAATTTGCACCTCCTAGAATTTGGCTTCACGGGAATATCAGCCCACACCCGGGGATTGCCTCCCCTGCCCACAGTGCAGCCGCAGGCTGCACTGTCCATTCTGGGTTTCGACCAATTCGCACCTCCTAGAATTTGGCTTCACGGGAATATCAGCCCACACCCGGGGATTTCCTCCCCTGCCCACAGTGCAGCCGCAGGCTGCACCGTCCATTCTGGGTTTCGACCAATTTGCACCTCCTAGAATTTGGCTTCACGGGAATATCAGCCCACACCCGGGGATTTCCTCCTTTGCCCACAGAGCAGCCGCAGACTGCACCGTCCATTCTGGGTTTCGACCAATTTGCACCTCCTAGAATTTGGCTTCACGGGAATATCAGCCCACACCCGGGGATTTCCTCCTCTGCCCACAGTGCAGCCGCAGGCTGCACCGTCCATTCTGGGTTTCGACCAATTTGCACCTACTAGAATTTGGCTTCACGGGAATATCAGCCCACACCTGGAGATTTCCTACCCTGCCCACAGTGCAGCCGCAGGCTGCACCGTCCATTCTGGGTTTCGACCAGTTTGCACCTCCTAGAATTTGGCTTCACGGGAATATCAGCCCACACCCGGGGATTTCCTCCCCTGCCCACAGTGCAGCCGCAGGCTGCACCGTCCACTCTGGGTATCGACCGATTTGCACCTCCTAGAATTAGGCTTCACGGGAATATCAGCCCACACCCGGGGATTTCCTCCTGCCCACAGTGCAGCCGCAGGCTGCACTGTCCATTCTGGGTTTCGACCAATTTGCATCTCCTAGAATTAGGCTTCACGGGAATATCAGCCCACACCCGGAGATTCCCTCCCCTGCACCGTCCATTCTGGGTTTTGACCGATTTGCACCTCCTAGAATTTGGCTTCACGGGAATATCGGCCCACTCCCGGGGATTTCCTCACCTGCCCACACTGCAGCCGCAGGCTGCACAGTTCTTTCTGGGTTTCGACCAATTTGCGCCTCCCAGAATTTGGCTTCATGGGAATATCAGCCCACTCCCGGGGACTTCCTCACCTGCCCACAGTGCAGCCGCAGGCTGCACCGTCAATTCTGGGTTTCGACCAATTTGCACCTCCTAGAATTTGACTTCATGGGAATATTTGCCCACAACCGGGGATTTCCTCCCCTGCCCCCAGTGCCGCCGCAGGCTGCACTGTCCATTCTGGGTTTTGACCAATTTGCCCCTCCCAGATTTTGGCTTCGCGGGAATATCAGCCCACACCCGGGGATTTCCTCCTTTGCCCACAGTGTAGCCGCCAAGCAATTTTCACCTCTGGATTTCGACCAATTTGCACCTCTTAGAATTTGGCTTCACGGGAATATCAGCCCACACCCGGGGAGTTCCTCCCCTGCCCACAGTGCAGCCGCAGGCTGCACCTTTCATTCTGGGTTTCGACCAATTTGCATCTCCTAGAATTTGGCTTCACGGGAATATTTGCCCACAACCGGGGATTTCCTCCCCTGCCCCCAGTGCCGCCGCAGGCTGCACTGTCCATTCTGGGTTTCGACCAATCCGCACCTCTTAGAATTTGGCTTCACGGGAATATCAGCCCACACCCGGAGATTCCCTCCCCTGCCCACAGTGCAGCCGCAGGCTGCACCGTCCATTCTGGGTTTTGACCGATTTGCACCTCCTAGAATTTGGCTTCACGGGAATATCAGCCCACACCCGGGGAGTTCCTCCCCTGCCCACAGTGCAGCCGCAGGCTGCACCTTTCATTCTGGGTTTCGACCAATTTGCATCTCCTAGAATTTGGCTTCACGGGAATATCAGCCCACACCCGGAGATTCCCTCCCCTGCCCACAGTGCAGCCGCAGGCTGCACCGTCCATTCTGGGTTTTGACCGATTTGCACCTCCTAGAATTTGGCTTCACGGGAATATCAGCCCACACCCGGGGAGTTCCTCCCCTGCCCACAGTGCCGCCGCAGGCTGCACTGTCCATTCTGGGTTTCAACCAATTCCCATCTCCTAGAATTTGGCTTCACGGCAATATCAGCCCACACCCGGAGATTCCCTCCCCTGCCCACATGCAGCCGCAGGCTGCACCGTCTATTCTGGGTTTCGACCAATTCGCACCTCCTAGAATTTGGCTTCACGGGAATATCAGCCCACACCCGGGGATTCCCTCCCCTGCCCACAGTGCAGCCGCAGGCTGCACCGTCCATTCTGGGTTTTGACCGATTTGCACCTCCTAGAATTTGGCTTCACGGGAATATCAGCCCACACCCGGGGATTTCCTCCCCTGCCCACAGTGCAGCCGCAGGCTGCACCTTTCATTCTGGATTTCGACCAATTTGCACCTCTTAGAATTTGGCTTCACGGGAATATCAGCCCACACCCGGGGATTTCCTCCCCTGCCCACAGTGTAGCCGCAGGCTGCACCGTCCACTCTGGGTTGCAAACGATTTGCATCTCCTAGAATTAGGCTTCACGGGAATATCAGCCCACACCCGGAGATTCCCTCCCCTGCCCACAGTGCAGCCGCAGGCTGCACCGTCCATTCTGGGTTTTGACCGATTTGCACCTCCTAGAATTTGGCTTCACGGGAATATCAGCCCACACCCGGGGATTTCCTCCCCTGCCCACAGTGCAGCCGCAGGCTGCACCGTCCCTTTTGGGTTTCGACCAATTTGCACCTCCTAGAATTTGGCTTCACGGAAATATCAGCCCACACCCGGGGATTTCCTCCCCTGTCCACAGTGCAGCCGCAGGCTGCACCGTCCATTCTGGGTTTCGACCAACTTGAACATCCTAGAATTTGGCTTCACGGAAATATCAGCCCACACCCGAGTATTTCCTCCCCTGCCCACAGTGCAGCCGCAGGCTGCACCGTCCATTTTGGGTTTTGACCGATTTGCACCTCCTAGAATTTGGCTTCACGGGAATATCAGCCCACACCCGGGGATTTCCTCCCTGCCCACAGTGCAGCCGCAGGCTGCACCGTCCATTCTGGGTTTCGACCAATTTGCACCTCCTAGAATTTGGCTTCACGGGAATATCAGCCCACACCCGGGGATTCCTCCCTGCCCACAGTGCAGCCTCAGGCTGCACCTTTCATTCTGGGTTTCGACCAATGCGGACGTCCTAGAATTTGGCTTCATGGGAAAAACAGCCCACACCCCGGGATTCCCTCCCTGCCCACAGTGCAGCCGCAGGCTGCTCCACCTCTTCTGGGTTTCGACCGATTCGCCCCTCCTAGAATTTGGCTTCACGGGAATATCAGCCTACACCCCGGGGATTTTCTCCCCTGCACACAGTGCAGCCGCAGGCTGCACCGTACATTCTGGGTTTTGACCAATTTGCACCTCCTAGAATTTGGCTTCACGGGAATATCAGCCCACACCCGGAGATTTCCTCCCCTGCCCACAGTGCAGCCGCAGGCTGCACCGTCCATTCTGGGTTTCGACCAATTTGCACCTCCTAGAATTTGGCTTCACGGGAATATCAGCCCACACCCGGGGATTTCCTCTCCTGCCCATAGTGCAGCCGCAGGCTGCACCTTTCATTCTGGGTTTCGACCAATTCGCATCTCCTAGAATTTGGCTTCATGGGAATATCAGCCCACACCCTGGGATTCCCTCTCCTGCCCACAGTGCAGCCGCAGGCTGCACCGTCCACTCTGGGTTTCGACCAATTCGCACCTCCTAGAGTTTGGCTTCACGGGAATATCAGCCCGCACCCGGAGATTTCCTCTTCTGCTCACAGAGCAGCCGCAGGCTGCACCGTCCATTCTGGGTTTTAACCGACTAGCACCTCCTAGAATTGGGCTTCACGAGCATATCTGCCCACAACCCGAAGTTTCCTCCCCTGCCAACAGAGCAGCCGCAGGCTGCACCGTCCATTCTGGGTTTTGACCGATTTGCACCTCCTAGAATTTGGCTTCACGGGAATTTCTGCCCACAACCGGGGATTTCCTCCCCTGCCCACAGTGCCGCCGCAGGCTGCACTGTCCATTCTAGGTTTCGACCAATCCGCACCTCCTAGAATTTGGCTTCACGGGAATATCAGCCCACACCCGGGGAGTTCCTCCCCTGCCCACAGTGCAGCCGCAGGCTGCACCTTTCATTCTGGGTTTCGACCAATTTGCATCTCCTAGAATTTGGCTTTACGGGAATATCAGCCCACATCCGGGGAGTTCCTCCCCTGCCTACAGTGCAGCCGCAGGCTGCACCTTTCATTCTGGGTTTCGACCAATTTGCATCTCCTAGAATTTCGCTTCACGGGAATATCTGCTCACAACCGGAGATTTCCTCCCCTGCCCACAGTGCAGACGCACGCTGCACCGTCCATTCTGGGTTTTGACCGATTTGCACCTCCTAGAAATTGGCTTCACGGGAACATCAGCCCACACCCGGGGATTTCCTCCCCTGCCCACAGTGCAGCTGCAGGCTCCACCGTCCATTCTGGGTTTTGACCGAGTTGCACCTCCTAGAATTTGGCTTCACGGGAATATCAGCCCACACCCGGGGATTTCCTCCCCTGCCCACAGTGCAGCCGCAGGCTGCACGGTCCATTCTGGGTTGCAAACGATTTGCATCTCCTAGAATTTGGCTTCACGGGAATATCAGCCCACACCCGGGGATTTCCTCCCCTGCCCACAGTGCAGCCGCAGGCTGCACCGTCCATTCTGGGTTTTGACCGACTTGCACCTCCTAGAATTAGGCTTCACGGGAATATCAGCCTACACCCGGGGATTCCCTCCCCTGCCCACAGTGCAGCCGCAGGTTGCACTGTCCATTCTGGGTTTTGACCGATTTGCACCTAGAATTTGGCTTCACGGGAATATCAGCCCACACCCGGGGATTTCCTCCCCTGCTCATAGTGCAGCCGCAGGCTGCACCGTTCTTTCGGGGTTTCAACCAATTTGCATCCCCTAGAATTTGGCTTCACGGGAATATCAGCCCTCACACGTGGATTCCCTCCCCTGCCCACAGTGTAGCCGCAGGCTGCACCGTCCACTCTGGGTTGCAACCAATTTTCACCTCTGGATTTCGACCAATTTGCACCTCCCAGATTTTGGCTTCACGGTAATATCAGCTCACACCCGGGAAGTTCCTCCCCTGCCCATAGTGTATCCGCAGGCTGCACCGTTCTTTCCGGGTTTCAACCGTTTCGCCCCTCCCAGATTTTGGCTTCACGGGAATATCAGCTCACACCCGGGAAGTTCCTCCCCTGCCCACAGTGCAGCCGCAGGCTGCACTGTCCATTCTGGGTTGCAAAAGATTTGCATCTCCTAGAATTAGGCTTCACGGGAATATCAGCCCACACCCGGGGATTTCCTCCCCTGCCCACGGTGCAATCGCAGGCTGCACGGTCCATTCTGGGTTTCAAACGATTTGCATCTCCTAGAATTAGGCTTCACGGGAATATCAGCCCACACCCGGGGATTTCTTCCCCTGCCCACAGTGCAATCGCAGGCTGCACCGTCCACTCTGGGTTGCAAACGATTTGCATCTCCTAGAATTAGGCTTCACGGGAATATCAGCCCACACCCGGGGATTTCCTCCCCTGTCCACAGTGCAGCCGCAGGCTGCACCTTTCATTCTGGGTTCCGACCAATTTGCATCTCCTAGAATTTGGCTTCACGGGAATATCAGCCCACACCCGGGGATTTCCTCCCCTGCCCACAGTGCAGCCGCAGGCTGCACGGTCCATTCTGGGTTGCAAACGATTTGCATCTCCTAGAATTAGGCTTCACGGGAATATCAGCCCACACCCGGGGATTTCCACCTCTGCCCACAGTGCAATCGCAGGCTGCACGGTCTGTAGAATTTGGCTTCACGGGAATATCAGCCCACTCCCGGGGATTTCCTCCCCTGCTCACAGTGCAGCCGCAGGCTGCACGGTCCATTCTGGGTTGCAAACGGTTTGCATCTCCTAGAAATTGGCTTCACGGGAACATCAGCCCACACCCGGGGATTTCCTCCCCTGCTCACAGTGCAGCCGCAGGCTGCACCTTTCATTCTGGGTTGCAAACGATTTGCATCTCCTAGAATTAGGCTTCACGGGAATATCAGCCCACACCCGGGGATTTCCTCTCTTGCCGAACGTCCTTTTTGGGTTTCGAGTAACTTGAACCCCACCGAATTCTAGCTAACAGTAAGGTGAGCCCACGCCCGGGGTTCTTCTCTCTTGCCGGACATCCATTTTGGGTTTCGAGTGACTTGAACCACACCGAATGTTAGCCAACAGTAAGATGAGCCGTCACCCGGGGTTTTCTTTCTTTGCGGAACGGTGCAACCGAAGCAATGTTGCGACTTTGCGCAACGGGTGTTGTAAAATTTTTGAAAAAGTTTTGTAAAAAAATGAAATGGAGGGGGGTCGTAAACAGTTCGGAGAAAAAACTGCTTTGGACCACCACTATTCTGAATGTTTCCCAACTCTGTCATTCTCAAAAAGCTGAGAGAATTTTTCATTGCGTGCGGGGATCATTAAACTTTGGAAAATTTAAAAAAATTCTAATGAACAAGGGGGTCGTAGCTCCGCCGAAAATTGACGCAACCACTCCGAATTTCAGCCAATAATAAGATCACCCTCTACGCGGTGTTATCTAGACTTCTCTTTTTCAAGAGCTTGCTTAGGATTGTGTCGTTAGGAATTCCACTCGGCATCTTCATGGGGCTAGCGGCATAGAAATAATTTGTTTCGGTCGATGGGCTATTCACAGCCATGGTAATACACAAAGACAGCTCAAATTGAGTCTGTACCATGTCTACTTCTACTGTAGATTATTTTGGATCATTCAGGTGCATTAGCTCTTTTCTCACTCTAACATGGAATGCATTATTCGGAAGAAAATAAGGTGAATCCAGGGAGAACTACTGCAGACGAAACAGGATTTCACATAATTATGGAGCCGTTGAACTATTTGAAGTCAAGGTAAGCCTTCTTTCGAAAATATTGATTTTGGTATGCAGCCTGGAAAGGCACCTTGTTTCGAAAAATGATCATAACAGTTTCTGACGTGGCCAAGCGCGCAGCTCCTGATGATGATATACCGCATTTCTTCTTGTTTACTTTCACATTTTTTTGGTCAGAAGTCATAGTTAATTGAACGGATTAAAAACTGGTAACGGTATGCCTTGCCTTATCCTTTCTAAAGTTCTCCGGAGGTAAGATGGGAATGAGAAGGAGGGAGAGGCAGGTGTCTGTGGGGGTAGGGGTTACGGGCAGTTCGCTCAGAATGCGACTTTCCCGAGTTTTGGTGTTACATAGAAAAATTATTTTTTGACATAGCCAGGGTTGAGCAGGCAGTTGCGTCAATTTTCGGCGGAGCTACGACCCCCCTGTTGACCAAAATTTTGCAAAAATTTCGTGATCCCCCGATACTTCTTCCACGCAAATGACTATTTCGAAGGTGATGACTTTCAATCCGGAAATTTCACGACCCCTCCCAAAATTCGCTTTTTTTTTCTCTAGAATCTTCCCAGTTTTTACGACCCCTTGTTGTGCCGAGTCGCAACTAGGCTCAGCACTGTACATAGGTTTCTTGTCATAATCCTAACCTGCGCGATTGCAACGCGGAGAGGAGGGAGGGACACAGAAAAGTGTTGTGGTAGAAGCTGAAGCGCGCTGCATCAACAACCGCAGAACGGTTTAGGTGTGTTAGAGTTCACACCATGAAAAAGGTGTCCGGAGAGATTCTTGTGACCAGCAAGAGTCGGAGGGTATGGTTTCGGAACAGGTTTGGGAATGGGAGTAGTTGGTGGTGTTATCGTTTCTAGCGAAAATCCGGTCCGCTTTTGCGGAGGACCGCTGCGGCAACTCAGAATACGATGATCGTCGTGCTGAAAAAAAAGGTTATTCGTGCCGGGGCCCATCACAATCGCTCCAGCCGCGAAGCGGCTGGAGAGGTTTGGTTTTGCCTGGCACTTGTGATCACTTAGATTTTGGTAAAGTAGTTAATAAAACCTGTAAAACAAATTTTCTAGAGATTTCCTTCTGGATATAAGTGAGAGAGTATAGAAGACACCCGCTGACAAAATTTGAGCCAAATCGATTGAAAATTAACAAAGTTAGATCGGCGGAAGCTTAGCTAAAATTCGCGTTTTTTCTTGTAACGCGTCCCTCGTGTCCTGTTCCTCGTTCCTCGTTCCTCGTCCCTCGTCCCTCGTTCCTCGTTCCTGCCACTAGCCACTGCCAGTGGTCGCAGGCTATCAGTACATAGGGCATCTGATGACGTCATCAGGGTGTCATGTAAAGTACATAGGGCATCTGATGACGTCATCAGGGTGTCATGTAAAGTACATAGGGCATCTGATGACGTCATCAGGGTGTCATGTAAAGTACATAGGGCATCTGATGACGTCATCAGGGTGTCATGTAAAGTACATAGGGCATCTGATGACGTCATCAGGGTGTCATGTAAAGTACATAGGGCATCTGATGACGTCATCAGGATGTCATGTAAAGTACATAGGGCATCTGATGACGTCATCAGGATGTCATGTAAAGTACATAGGGCATCTGATGACGTCATCAGGGTGTCATGTAAAGTACATAGGGCATCTGATGACGTCATCAGGGTGTCATGTAAAGTACATAGGGCATCTGATGACGTCATCAGGTGTCATGTAAAGTACATAGGGCATCTGATGACGTCATCAGGGTGTCATGTAAAGTACATAGGGCATCTGATGACGTCATCAGGGTGTCATGTAAAGTACATAGGGCATCTGATGACGTCATCAGGTGTCATGTAAAGTACATAGGGCATCTGATGACGTCATCAGGTGTCATGTAAAGTACATAGGGCATCTGATGACGTCATCAGGTGTCATGTAAAGTACATAGGGCATCTGATGACGTCATCAGGGTGTCATGTAAAGTACATAGGGCATCTGATGACGTCATCAGGGTGTCATGTAAAGTACATAGGGCATCTGATGACGTCATCAGGGTGTCATGTAAAGTACATAGGGCATCTGATGACGTCATCAGGGTGTCATGTAAAGTACATAGGGCATCTGATGACGTCATCAGGGTGTCATGTAAAGTACATAGGGCATCTGATGACGTCATCAGGGTGTCATGTAAAGTACATAGGGCATCTGATGACGTCATCAGGGTGTCATGTAAAGTACATAGGGCATCTGATGACGTCATCAGGGTGTCATGTAAAGTACATAGGGCATCTGATGACGTCATCAGGGTGTCATGTAAAGTACATAGGGCATCTGATGACGTCATCAGGGTGTCATGTAAAGTACATAGGGCATCTGATGACGTCATCAGGATGTCATGTAAAGTACATAGGGCATCTGATGACGTCATCAGGGTGTCATGTAAAGTACATAGGGCATCTGATGACGTCATCAGGGTGTCATGTAAAGTACATAGGGCATCTGATGACGTCATCAGGGTGTCATGTAAAGTACATAGGGCATCTGATGACGTCATCAGGGTGTCATGTAAAGTACATAGGGCATCTGATGACGTCATCAGGGTGTCATGTAAAGTACATAGGGCATCTGATGACGTCATCAGGGTGTCATGTAAAGTACATAGGGCATCTGATGACGTCATCAGGGTGTCATGTAAAGTACATAGGGCATCTGATGACGTCATCAGGATGTCATGTAAAGTACATAGGGCATCTGATGACGTCATCAGGGTGTCATGTAAAGTACATAGGGCATCTGATGACGTCATCAGGGTGTCATGTAAAGTACATAGGGCATCTGATGACGTCATCAGGGTGTCATGTAAAGTACATAGGGCATCTGATGACGTCATCAGGGTGTCATGTAAAGTACATAGGGCATCTGATGACGTCATCAGGATGTCATGTAAAGTACATAGGGCATCTGATGACGTCATCAAGGTGTCATGTAAAGTACATAGGGCATCTGATGACGTCATCAGGTGTCATGTAAAGTAATAGGGCATCTGATGACGTCATCAGGGTGTCATGTAAAGTACATAGGGCATCTGATGACGTCATCAGGATGTCATGTAAAGTACATAGGGCATCTGATGACGTCATCAGGGTGTCATGTAAAGTACATAGGGCATCTGATGACGCCATCAGGGTGTCATGTAAAGTACATAGGGCATCTGATGACGTCATCAGGGTGTCATGTAAAGTACATAGGGCATCTGATGACGTCATCAGGATGTCATGTAAAGTACATAGGGCATCTGATGACGTCATCAAGGTGTCATGTAAAGTACATAGGGCATCTGATGACGTCATAAGGTTGTCATGTAAAGTACATAGGGCATCTGATGACGTCATCAAGATGTCATGTAAAGTACATAGGGCATCTGATGACGTCATCAGGGTGTCATGTAAAGTACATAGGGCATCTGATGACGTCATCAGGGTGTCATGTAAAGTACATAGGGCATCTGATGACGTCATCAGGGTGTCATGTAAAGTACATAGGGCATCTGATGACGTCATCAGGATGTCATGTAAAGTACATAGGGCATCTGATGACGTCATCAGGGTGTCATGTAAAGTACATAGGGCATCTGATGACGTCATCAGGGTGTCTTGTAAAGTACATAGGGCATCTGATGACGTCATCAGGGTGTCATGTAAAGTACATAGGGCATCTGATGACGTCATCAGGGTGTCATGTAAAGTACATAGGGCATCTGATGACGTCATCAGGGTGTCATGTAAAGTACATAGGGCATCTGATGACGTCATCAAGGTGTCATGTAAAGTACATAGGGCATCTGATGACGTCATCAGGGTGTCATGTAAAGTACATAGGGCATCTGATGACGTCATCAGGGTGTCATGTAAAGTACATAGGGCATCTGATGACGTCATCAGGGTGTCATGTAAAGTATATAGGGCATCTGATGACGTCATCAGGATGTCATGTAAAGTACATAGGGCATCTGATGACGTCATCAGGGTGTCATGTAAAGTACATAGGGCATCTGATGACGTCATCAGGGTGTCATGTAAAGTACATAGGGCATCTGATGACGTCATCAGGATGTCATGTAAAGTACATAGGGCATCTGATGACGTCATCAGGGTGTCATGTAAAGCACATAGGGCATCTGATGACGCCATCAGGGTGTCATGTAAAGTACATAGGGCATCTGATGACGTCATCAGGATGTCATGTAAAGTACATAGGGCATCTGATGACGTCATCAAGGTGTCATGTAAAGTACATAGGGCATCTGATGACGTCATAAGGGTGTCATGCAAAGTACATAGGGCATCTGATGACGTCATCAGGGTGTCATGTAAAGTACATAGGGCATCTGATGACGTCATCAGGGTGTCATGTAAAGTACATAGGGCATCTGATGACGTCATCAGGGTGTCATGTAAAGTACATAGGGCATCTGATGACGTCATCAGGGTGTCACGTAAAGTACATAGGGCATCTGATGACGTCATCAGGGTGTCACGTGAAGTACATAGGGCATCTGATGACGTCATCAGGGTGTCATGTAAAGTACATAGGGCATCTGATGACGTCATCAGGATGTCATGTAAAGTACATAGGGCATCTGATGACGTCATCAGGGTGTCATGTAAAGTACATAGGGCATCTGTTGACGTCATCAGGGTGTCATGTAAAGTACATAGGGCATCTGATGACGTCATCAGGGTGTCATGTAAAGTACATAGGGCATCTGATGACGTCATCAGGATGTCATGTAAAGTACATAGGGCATCTGATGACTTCATCAGGATGTCATGTAAAGTACATAGGGCATCTGATGACTTCATCAGGATGTCATGTAAAGTACATAGGGCATCTGATGGCTTCATCAGGATGTCATGTAAAGTACACATAGCATCTGATGACGTCATCAGAACGTCGTGCCAAGTGCATAAAGCATCTGGTGACGTCATCAGGACGTCGTGCCAAGGTGGTGCCAAGTGCATAGGGCATTTTCTGACATCATCAGGACGTCGTGGAAAGTGAGTAGCGCTTCATTTGTAGCGTGCGCAACAAGGTTGTTGCTTACTGATTATTATAGCAATCCATGCTATTCGAGAATTATTGAAGATTTTTCAGGATATTACTTCGTAATATCAATAAAAGTGAACAATTCTATCAAAGGGGTCTTCAAGCAAAGAGGTTTGGTTGGCGTCAGAAACGTTCCAACAAAGGGAACAATAATTAAGTTGAATGAGGAGAGTCTACAAAAGTGAACAATATTCTATCAAAAAGGGTTTTCCAAGCAAAGAGGTTTGGTTGGCGTCAGAAACGTTCCAACAAAAGGGGAACAATAGGTAAGTAGAATGAGGAGAGTCTACAAAAGTGAACAATATTTTCTGAGACTGATTTTCCTGGCCGATACTTCTTAACAGCAAAACAAACCGTTGCGGTGTTCTACAGGGAAGCACTCTGTGGTTCCAAAACTCGTCTTGACTACACGAGAACCGTTAAAAAGTATGTGCATGTAAACCTAATACTTACCATCAGAATAGAAGATGATGCCAAAAACACAGACGGACGGTTAGCTCCAGCTGCTACGAGAAGCGAAACCAAAGTGCAGCATCTAATGAGAATATTTTCTTATATTCTCGTCAACGAATAGAAGTCCATTCTTGGAAACCATTGAACTCTTCCTCTAGAAGTACCACAACGGTTTGTTTTTGCTGTTAAGAAGTATCGGCCAGGAAAATCAGTCTCAGGAAATATTGTTCACTTTTTGTAGACTCTCCTCATTCTACTTACCTATTGTTCCCTTTTTGTTGGAACGTTTCTGTCGCCAACCAAACCTCTTTTGCTTGGAACACCCTTTTTTGATAGAATATTGTTCACTCTTTGGAGTCTCTCCTCATTCAACTTAATTATTGTTCCCTTTTTGTTGGAACGTTTCTGACGCCAACCAAACCTCTTTTGCTTGGAAGACCCCTTTTTGATAGAATTACCATAGTGTTGCCTGATACAACACCCGTTGTCGCGAATGCGGACCGGAATTTCGCTTTGATAACGACAGTATGTTACTTCGACAATCTCAATCTATTCTTCTTCATGAATGACAAAGTTGCTTCTATTGGAAATATTGAAGCTTCAAGGAAATGCATAAATTTTTTTTAACATGCATTTCTCATTCCAGTGGATCAGAGACTGCTAATGTGACATCAAGGGAGATGATAATTCACGTGTAATCCAGTGATATATTTTTGTTTCCTCATTGTATTATTGTGCATTTGGATAAATAATCAAAATTTGATTAAAAGACATGTGCAATGGAACTGACTTCCAGGGATTTTTCGTTCATGCTGAAGGTGTTCAGTTGGTTCAATCTGCTTCAATTCACCTATCCTATGTAAAGTCGTAATTCTCACGACTCATGGCGCGAGCGATGCTGCTCCGTCCGTCATGCGCTCTCTCGCTGTCTCTAACGGAGCTGAGGTTAGAGACAGCGAGAGAGCGCATGATGGACGGAGGGAGCAGCATCGCGCACGCCGCTCACGCCATGAGTGGTGAGAATTACGCGTAGAAACCATGGAATTTCGCGGTTCTACAGCCTGTACATTCTTTGCGTCCCACGATTACGCGACGTCGGGGGTTTCATTCGGCACGTATCGCACTGATCACTTTGGTTCCTCTTGGTTCACATTTCTTTGGCGAAACCTCGATGGACATACTGTGCTTCTCATGGGCCAAAATCCGGTGCGCAATTGCGTCTCGTCACGCTTTGCAGCCGCGCGCATCCGAGTCGGAAGAGTTTCCAGCGCCTCAGCCGCCGATCTGTTGACTCTAGGTGGGTTTTACAAACTGTAAAGTAAACAAAATTGGAGAAAACTGCATAAAAAAGCCATATCGAGTCGGCTTTGGCGGTGGAAACTCGACTTAATCCAGCGCGTGCGGCCGCAAAGCGTGTCGAGACGCAGTTGTGGACCGGAATTTGGCCCAGATAAGCACAGTGTGTTCAGAGATGCGTGCACACCAGGGGTGTGCGGAAATTTCTCAAAAAATTTCAGAAAACAGAAAACAGAAAATCGAGTTTGTCAGAAAACAGAAATCAGAAAACAGAAAGGCCAAAACGGCCAGAAAACAGAAAACAGAAATCAGAAAACAGAAAATTTTCAGAAAAAATACTCCTTGCATTCTAACTTTTTTTTTCAAGAGGAAGGAGAGTGTAATTCTGAACATCTTTGCTTTACCGGTAATACAATATCTACGAGACTGGACAATTAACTAATAAGACATTGATAGTAGCGATGGCACGTCAATGACAGGTCTCTTTGAGAGTTTTAGAAGAGAAATAGCCCACTAGGCTCCACAGCGGTTCTTGATGTGCTATTTCTCAAATATTTCTTGATTGTTGCTGGATTATTAGGCGGCCAAGGTCATGTTGTTCACGAAATAGCCTAGAAGTAGCCGAGCAATAACGGAGAAATAACCAAGACGTGACAGGCACACCTACACGCGACGCGGCGTTTCCCGGCTCGCCGAGCAGCCGCCTTGGCCTCCTGCAGCTCGGCGGGCCTCCTGGTGCTAGGCGGGGTCCAAGTACCGCCAACTTGGGTAGTTGAACCGACAGCGGTGTTGACATCCAAATCATGCCTCAGGAATGCGTCGTGTACAGTTCAACTCCGTATTGCCGTTCAGTCCGCAAAGTGCACGCTGATTGCGGAAGCGTGCTGCGGCGCGGTTGCGAGTATCCTCAGACATGGATGTAGGGTCACCCGGGCGGTTCTTGTCTTTGTTGCTCAGGTGATCCGCCATCCCTGTCTGAGATACTTGCAACCGCCCCGCAGCATGCTTTCGGAATCAACGTGCACTTTGCGGACTGAACGGCAAATGCGGAGTTGAACTGTACATCCCTTGGAGAGCACCATTTGGCGTCCAATTCGCGGCGAACATTTTTTGGCGATTATTTCTAGGCTATTGTGCGGCAACCAGCTACTTCCCGACCATTTTCCGGCTATCACGCAGAAAGCCGGCATTTCTTGGCTATTTATTGTCTATTGATCGGGTGAATTTCTCAGAGAACGCCAGTACGTCAGCACAGTAGAAGTTGCATCCCTCGTTGTCAGCAGCTGCAGCTGACAGCTAGCAGCAGCAGTTGCTATTGATATCGAGGGGTTCAACCCCAGCAAGTGTTGGAATCATGTACCGCTGTCAGCAGCAGCTGCTGCTTACAGCGAAGGTTTGCACTCGATCTTTGCCCTGGGATGCAACCCCTATTATGCCGAAGTACTGAGTAGGTGAGCAGGGTCCGCGATAAAATCAGTTGCTGAGTCCTCGTCATGAGAACGCAGGTTTCGCCATCACAAAAGTGAGAAAAGTGAAAAGTTGCAAAAGAAACGCACAAAAACAGCTTAGAACAGCTATTTGGTGGGTGTTCGCACGCCCCAACTAACACGATTCATATAAGTGCTGGTTTTTTTCGTTTAACAACCTATTCATGCTTTTCAAATACCGCGCAATATCAGTAGAAAAATGAGAAATCAGATGTTTGATACCGTTACCGAGCATCTGATTTCTCATTTTTCTAGTGATAATCCGCGGCATTTTCCGCCTCGCAAATGTATGAATAGGGTGTAACAGCAAGGCGGAAGACGGCAGAACAAACATACATAGAAATTTAGTTAATTGAGGGTAAGGTGACAATCAGCAATATTTTGTTCCTGAGCGTTGTTACTCTGGGGTGGTAGTAAATGGTGTGTTAACCGCGAATAAACCGCCACCTCCAAGCCGCCAACATACCGCGAATTAAATGCAGTAGAGCCGCCAAATTAACACGTATTAACCGCCACCTCCTGGCCGGCTACGAACCGCGAAATAGGTGCCACGGTTTGTTGCCGGTTTAACGAAAGCTGCCCTCTGCTTACACATACATTATGCGTGACCTTCGTCCGCATAAGTATTTTCTACACTTGGACACGAACGACGTTTACGGTGGAAAGACGAGGGATCGGAAAGATTATACAAGTGATGCTATTTATTTTATTCATTAGGAAGAGCTTTCAAAAGGAACTTCGTAATATTTTGCTTGTTCGAAACACGATCAAAATGCAATTTTTTAAATTTTCCTTGTAAATCCTGATTCTCGTAATTTTTTGTGAGCTCCGTGAGTTTTTAGGACCACTCTCGAAAAGACATGTTAGTTTAATCATTAGCCTCAATCAATCAATTGCGTGTGATCTGACAAAAATTTTTTTGATATTTTCAAACAAAAGTTTTTTTGAAAAACAAAAAATTTATCGGAAGGAAATTTCGAGTGAACGAAAATTTGAGAATTTCTGGATGAATTATTTACAAGGTGTTCTTGAAAAGGTGCGAAAAAGACATTCCGCAACTCGTCGAGTAATGCATAAATTCAAAGAATGTCCTGCATTCAACTGAAATGGATAGTTAAAAACCTATAAGAATGATGATAAACTAGATAGTCTATTTTCGTTCTTGAGAAAAATTCTATTGTTTTTTTTTGGAAGTGTGCAACTCAAGTCTGGCGTCCGAGATTGGGGTAATGGCGTGGTTTCGGTCATTGATGCAGTTGAATTTGTGAAGTGTTTGCCGTCTTCTCAAAATGAAACTAATCCACCGCCCGCAGTTAGTGCTGAAAATATATAGAAACACTGTTACACACTCATATGCGCATCGTTTAAGGAAAAGATTTTGTACACATATTTCAAGGTAAGAATTTGAAACACTTCGAGTGGCTCTACCAATGCACCAAAGCAACTGCGTCGCGGACCCTCAAAAAAAAAGAGGCCACGATGGCACTGATCTGGCAATGAAAGAGGAGTATTAGAATCTTGCAGAAAAAGGAGAACAAATTTAGTTGGTTCAGAAACAAGTTCGCATTTCTTTCCCACAAAACTCGCCCGATACGCCCCGACTAACGCTGATTAATCATTACTAAAGCATCAATTCACTTGAAAATCAGTGGCTTGGAAAATTTTCACTTTTTTGCACTAAAAAAGTTGTAGAAACCCCTTCGAAACGCGAGCAAACAAATAATTTACTACATACTCCTCATAGCCTGTGCTATGCAATGAATTATGAAAATGAAACTAACCTGATAATAGCAAAGCGAATGAATTCCGGAAGAAAATAAACAAAAGCGGGAGAAGTGTCGGCGCTCGAAAAAAAAAATTAACAGCTGATTGGGAGGGATTGGTTAGTGCCACCAAAGAAGACGGCCAACGTGTTTCAGCAATGATCCTTGCTTTGTTTTTGATCCCTCATCGCCCGTTTCCCTGGCGGAAGTCGTTAAAAGACTCTCCCTTGGAACACCTTTCAGTTTTAAAGATAGGGTGACGTCCTGGATCAAAATCGCTAACAGTGCTATCAAACTTCCTTAACCCTCTGCATTAATTAAACCCGTACTTGCCCTCAGTATAGATGGTCAAAACTGTTCCTACTGTATCTTGCTAACCGCATCCAAAAACTCCTCGGGAGGAGTTTTTCGTTAACCGCCAGTTCCTCTCGCATTTCAGCACTATTTCCTTGCTGTCTGCGAGAGTATGTTAAACGCGAACTTACCGCGAGGTTGCCACATGGCGGAATTTTAGAGAAAAAACAGACCTGAAAACGTTTTGAAAAGGCTATTTTCTGTAACAAAGGTTACAATTGTCGCTTTTTCGAGGCGTTTTCATTGGAAGTGTATAAGAGGCCTACCACTGGGGGATGTTAGGGTGAAACTAGAGCGAGTTCTCTCTTAACTATCAAGAGTTATCATTCCAATCTGGTGTGGTTAAACTCGCGTTTAACGCGAATTTAACTCCTGTTAACTCGCGTTTAACACACCCAATTACTACCACCCCTGAGTTTTCCCCTATTTTCACTTTTGTGATGATCATGTCTACCTTCTCATGAGGATACCATAACAACCGTTTCTTATGGCAAACCCTACCTTTAGCAGCAATCACACCATTGAACACAAGTAGTACCTCGTAAAGGACTAGATAAGCTGCGCTGTTCCACAAATCCGGTTTCCATGATTTTTTCTGATTTTTTTCTGTTTTTCGCGGATTTTTCAGAAAACAGAAATCAGAAAACAGAAAGGCCAAAACGGCCAGAAAACAGAAATCAGAAAACAGAAAACAGAAATTTCCGCACACCCCTGGTGCACACGGTAGGAGCTGGCGCAAACTAGACCATCAAGAGGGAAACAAACGACTAGTGCGGTACGTGCCGACTCTACCCGGCCTAGGGTCAAGCGAAATGAAGCGAATTCTACACATGGTTGAAGGGGTGAGGCCGGCCATCCCGGCTTATCGTTTGGGGAAGCTAAACGAATGCTAAACATGGTCAATGGAGGGAAGCCGGCCTATAGTTGAGTGAAGTCATGCGAATCTACGCATTGTTAATGGAGGGAAGCCGGGCTGTAGTTAAGTCAAGCGAATTCTATACATGGTTGAAGGAGGAAAGCCGGCCTATGGTTTGGCCAAGCCAACACTCAGAGTCCGACGTCGTGGAAACTGTTTTCAGCAGAGATGCTTTGATTAAAGATAAATCGTGTTCACTGGCAAAACCGTTCTTTAGTAACAGAATCGTCCCATTTTCTGTTTCACCTGAATGGGCTAGCTGGAACAGGAACCACAGAACCGGCGGTGCCGGGAGACCAGCTGTTCCCCCAATCGCGGCGTGACCTTGTCGCGTCGCGGCGGGGACGGCCCGGGTCACGGACGACTTTCCCTTATTGGGTATCCCATTGGAGCTCATTAGCGTGTGCTGTCGTGGGCAATCGATTCTCGACTGAAGCTTCGACGGCCGATCGCTGTAATTCTGTGATTCCAGTTCTGATATTATTCTATTTTGCTAGTATTCAATTATTTTCTGGGTCCTCTTCTATTAATCTACAATATTTTCAAATAATCTACAACTTTCCCTCCTGTCCTCGAAAGGTGCCAATTTTTTGCTGTTCTAGTAAATTTGTGATTTATTTCCCGTTAGACGGAGCGTGGAATTATTTCGCAAGTAATTAGAATTTTGCAAATATTTATGATTCCCTGCATCTTTCCTGATTTCGTTTTTTTTTTACTTTGCGTAGTTTTTTTTTTAACTAACGTCAACTTTGCGCCAAATTCCTCTCGTTTTGAATACGTTAGCGAAAAAATTAACATTTACTGTGCTTGAATTTCATCCTAAATTAAATGTTTTCAAGGCTCAGGTAGTTTTTTTTTTTAAATAAAACTAGCGTCCAATATGCTCAAAAAACGCTTGATGTTTCAAAAATTTTCAGAACCCATTTTTTTACACTAACGTTTACAATGCACAAAATTCTTCCTGTCTTGAAAGTTTAGACTTTAAATATTTTTTGAATACTAAATGACGTCCATCGTGCTCAAAAATATGGTAGTTTTTTTTGCAAGAAAAAGTTTTTTTTCAAACTTGTGTGTTTTCATTAGAAATACAAAACAGAAAATTTTCATGATTAGCATTGTGTGCTTCAAGGAATCAACCAATATTGGTCTCGGCCTGCATATATTCGAGTCCTCACCTGTGCTGTTCCAGAGGGGATGCCATAGGGGAAGTGAAGTGGGAAGGGCAGTTCAGGTATCAGTGTTGGGTGATAATTATCTAACACTTCATCGCTATAAACCCAAAAGGCCATTAGCGTTCTAAGGCCATATGTTTTCTAAATCGTCCATCACCCTCTTTATCGTCTGATCGTCTTTAGTTTCGCTTGTTTTAATTCACATTTTTTAGTCATTCATGCAAGAAGCGCTAATAGCTGACTATTTAGAAAATTCAGTTTCCCCAGCATCTCTCTCGAAGAATTTCTCAAAACTATTCCAAAACCTAAAATTTACTGCTACGAGGGGAAATTTGGGCATAGTGTTTTTTTTTCAAAAAATTACCCCTAAATCTTGCAATTTGTCAAAAAATCAAACATAAGTATGAAAAGACGTGGAAATCCAGCGTAAAAATTCCACAGAACCAATAAGAACCTATTCAGCTGAAAAAAAAACTGTTTTGTATTTGCAGGATGTGTTGATGATATCAATTTTCATACGACAGTGATCGAAACTTATTGGTCACTCCGAGTTTTGTAGTTTCCCCAAAGCTCTGACTCGGCATCACTATCGTCTTTTCATGTAGTTTTTGTTTTCGGATTATTATTTTTTGAATATCTCCTTGAAAAAATTTTGGGCTCTTCACAAAGTAGTCTGTCTGATTAAACCGCTTTCGTTTACATCAAATCAATATTTTCGAAAGCATATTCTTAGAACAACTAGCGAGTGATAAGTTGAATTTTTATCGAGAATACAATGTATAAATTTTGTTCTCAGAATTTGAATTGTATTTGAAAAATTATTTATGTTTAATTATTTTTATAACTACAGGTTTTCGAATACTCAAAATTACTGCCAAAAGTTTCGAAAATATTCATTCCGTACCCGTCTTTAGACGAATATTATCGAGCCTCATTTTAGTCTTGTTTTTTTTTTCAAACGTAAAACTGTCCTGATGATTTTAAATCTAACGTTAAATCATTTGAAAGCAATTACCAGAGCCAAACAACTTGTTATTGAGACAACTAGCACGTCTCCTCATGTCAGAAACGGCAGAAAGAAAACACAAAAAAGTAGCAAAAAATCTCTAATGAGTTACAAAACTGTTCATTTTTTTCACATTGCTTGACATGATTCGTTGGTTATCGATTCAAAAAAAAACTTCATCCATACGTGTTAAACGGGAAAAAAGGATCAGAATGGTTCATGAAATTCTGAATGATCAAACTGTTGCTTATGTTCCTCTTTTCACAATGGCGTTCACATTCATAAAGATGTGAAAATCCTCATGAACAAGCCTGCATTGCCAGAGCGGGGATAAAACTAAAGTGAGCCTACCTCTGAGTAGAATCTGATTGGAATATTTAGTTCACTGACATAGTAGTGAGGACTCGAAGCCGTTTTTTTAGAATAGTTAGACATTAAGATTTTATTATTATTATTATTATTATTATTATTATTATTATTATTAAGATTGTTTCCTAAGACTCGTGGTTGTTCCTATCATTCGGCATGCGCTAGCGCGCTCTAACTAATACGTCTTGGATACCGCAGATGATGTTTAGCCGCGCCCATCCGCCGCGCGCGGTGGCCCCGCCGCCTTGGCGGTGGGGGAAATGCAGTACACCCGGCGGTGCCGGTCCGCCAGCTGCGCTGGCCGGCGCGAGCAGCTGGCTTATACACATGTAGATAAATGTGCACGTTTTTCTACACTACACTATGCTCAGTTCATTCTCTGAACGTACTTTCAAACGCACTCACGGTTGGTCCACGGGCCACTAGTCATGTACAATAAAAACAGTGACGGGTTAGGGGAATTTCGACCCGAGTGCCAATATTGATTTTCTCCAATCGAGATTCACGGCGTCAATTGAGTGGCAAGTTCGTGGCCGCGGAATGGTTAGCCACCCAACCGCGATGGGGCTGTTGTGAATGCCGGGGTGGTCTGCTCCAAGGGAATGGCGGGGGAATTAGAGGGGGAATCACTTCCCCTGGCACACCAATTCAATAGAAAACGTGCGCTACACGGCCAACTCTCGCTTCCCTTGAACTCCCTCGCGTCGGATTACGGGGCACTTACCACCCGACCGAGCGGCGGCTGCTTCGAAACGGTATCGAGCGCGGCTGGCGCCCTCGTCGTCTAGTGTCTCTGCAGAGATAGCGTGGAAGGCTGCCAGCTGCTGGCGCCGGCTCTATCTCGTCATGCCGTACAGGGGGAAGCTCAAACGATGGCTGGAACTGTGAGGACGGTGTCGAATGACACTTCTTGAGTTATGGAGTGATTGACAAGGGAAATACAGTAAAGGGAAAGTGAATAAAGCAGTAAGTTTAAGGAACAACTGAATTTTAACGTATTTTGCTGTTTGTGAATTTTTACGGAGTCAGGCACCTGTTTTCTTTATTTTGCAGTTAGAAAAAATGTTTTGTGGTGATAAACGCAGAGGAAACTGAAAGATTATTCCAGAGAAAGAGAAACATTATTCTTTAGCAATAGCTGTTCAAGAGACACGTCTTCCAAGCACAGTGAGTATCAAAGTTCTCTTCCCCCCTGCTCGTTATTACTATTCGACACGAAAATCGTCGGATAACTGCAAAAACCGCTTCCTCTCTTCACCACCAGTTTTATGTTGCAGCAAAATATTGGTTTTTAATTGAGATCTATTGCAGCAATCGTACGATACCAGTTTTGTAACAAAATTATTTTTGAGTGTTTGGAAATTTCAGTTTATTCGAGGTTATCCCACGCGAAATTGAAAAATATGCAATAATTTACGATTTCCCATCAATCTCTTACTGAATTGAAAATAAATGCTTTTGTCCTATTGTTACTCAAACGCATTTGTAAATGCTTTCCTGGATACAAATAAGACGGTTCCGAGGATATCCGGAATTCGCCGGAATGATTGTACACTGGCCACCTGCAGAGGAAGCCGGTAACCACCTAGCTATTCCCCTCCTATTAGATTTATTAAATTATTCGACTGAAGGTGTCCAATGGTCAACTTTTTATTCTGCAAAATATGAACGCGAATGATGAATGCGGTTTTTCAAAATTTTATTCATGGACTGCAAATTATGTACATGGATTCAGTGCCTTTAATGATGAAAGACTCCCGATAAGAGCCATTTACGTAAAAGACTTCCGCATTCACACTGACACTATTTTCAAGGCACCACCGTTCCATTTCATTTATTTTTTATTCTTCGCTGCTCTATTCATCTCTCTTTTCACTATTTTGCTGGTTCTCTCCTCCCTACACATTTTTTTCATTTCTGGTTTTCCTTCAACCTCTTTATCCTCATCTTCTCCTTTTTTCTCCTCCTCCTCTCCGTCATTCTCCCTTTTGGGGGTTATCTTTTTCTTCTACATCTTTTTCTTCGCATTCTTCTTCGTCTTCCTTTCTTTCTGTTCTTCTCCTTTCTGATTTTTCTTTTTCCTTTTATTCCTTTTACTTATTATGTTTGTCCTTTTTTCTTGATTTTCTTTTCTCTAGCTCAGTCATTTCACTTATTGTTAGGTAACAGTATAGAGGATTTTTTCAGTTTCATGATACAGATATAATTTAACACTCAAAGTCAAGAACGAAGGAATAAAAAAAATATGAAAAAGTCATAGGAAAGAAAGGGGAAAACAAAAAAGAGAGCCTTGGAAGAGAGGAAAAGAAAGAAAGATAGAGAAAAGGAGTAGACACGATAAAGACGTTGAAAGCAAAAAAAAAGATGCAGTAGAGAAAAGAGCAGATAAATGGGAAAAATAGGAAAAACGAAAAAAATTCAAGTGAAATGACGAAGAGAGGATGAAAGGGGGAAAACGAAGAAAAAAAGAGGAAGTGACGGGGGAAAAAAACGGAGATGAAGAAAAGAAGACTAGAAGGAAGTCGAATAGAAAAATAGGAAGGAAACGGAGAAAACAGATGATGACACGGAGCAGAGAAGGAAGAGGAAGTAACGAGACGAAAGTGAAGGAAAGAACACCAAGTGAAGGAAGGAAGGAAGGAAGGAACGAAGGGAGGAAGGAAGGAAGGAAGGAAGAAAGAAAGAAAGAAGACAAGGATGACACCAAAAAAAAGAAGAGAAAAGGCAACACAAGAAACAAGGAAAAAGAAATTGAATTTATTAAATAATGGGTAAAGATGAAGAAAAAAATAAGAAGAAGAATCCTGTTCTTCATCATCAAATAAGGTTGCAGATGAAGAAGAAACTTCCGTTGAACCTGAATGTTCATCGTGTTCTAACCTTGCTTCAACCCATTGAAGTCAAATGCTATCTCTATTTATGTACTGTGAATACTGGTTTGGATTTATACCCACATACTAGAGTTGCTTTAATTTAGACCAACCTTTTTTTTGTTTTGACATCGTCATCAATTCCTTGAATCACTTCTTCTTCTTCATCTTTTCCTTCCCCCTCTTCCTTTCTTTCTCCACATTTTCTTTTTTTTGTTCTCCTTCATTTTCTTCAACATCTCCCTTTCCGTTACTCATCCTTTCATTCAAACTCTTCATCTTCTTCCTCTTTTTCTTCTTTTATTTCAGTCGTTTTTCCTCATCTTTTTTCTTTCTTTCAGTTTTCCTTCTCTTTCATCAACCTTCTTCCCCTTCATCTTATTCTTTACTCTTCTTCTTCTTCTTCTTTCTGCTCATCCCTTCTCTTTTTTGATCCCATTACTTTTCTCTTATTTTCCCTTTTCAGTTTTTTTCCCCTCTAATTATGTAATTTCGAATGAACCAGGGAGACATTCCTTTTATGAACAGATATAGATTAACATCCCGAGATAGTTTAAACGAGGAGGAGGGGGGGGGGTGTGAGATTCCTTTGAGATTTCGGTTTGAAGAGGTATTGGAATACGATTATATTACATGGAAGGACCCCAAACAAAAAAAGAATTGGGATACAATGGAGATTTAAAAAATTCAAGATAAATAAGCATAAAACTATATTAACCGATGATTTTAAACGACTAAAATCTTCTCAGCGAGGAGCAACCTAGTTCCTATGGATATGAGTTGCTTGAAAATAAACGCTAAAAGAATTCGTATCTAATATTATTTCATTTTGCAAATAAAAATGAAATTTTCAGATATTCACTATTTTACATACACATTTTTGGCACATGGCTATTTTTTTAACATCGTTAGGTTCATGGAATGAATACTTAATTAAAACGTAAATGTTGTCAATTAAATCGATCAAAACGACCGTATCACTATCTGAATGAATAAATCGATTCGAATATCATAATCTTCGAAATGCGTGGAAGAGAGAAGTTTTTAGTCACGCTACGAGGGGAGGAACCATCTAAAATACCTTCCGGCAGTAGCTGTGAACTCCTAGATAGAAAGGAACATCGGGATCTCTTCTCTGTAGATCGAAAATCAGAATAACTAAGCCATTCTACCAGAATAGCGTTTTCAAAAATTTACACCTCTTCTAGGGACATTTTAGAATACTTGCTTCAAGAAAATTCAAGATTTCATTCATTCAAGAATTTCAAAAACGATGCGAAGTACCGGCCAGTGTATCCACCTAGCCAGGGGAACACAATGACCTCAATTGGTCACGTGATATTCAAAACAGTTACGAAATTCTCCATCAGAGTCGCTGTCTCATCCTTGTATTGTACCCATCACACAGAGGAGCGGCTGGCGGCGGGCTCGTTCGGCAGCCGGGCCGCTGACAACTCTCCGTCTCTGCGCGCGAGAGAGGAGCCGTCGCGCCGCCGTGGGGTGATAAGCAGGGATGTGCGTAATATACATTTTGCAATTCGTTAGTCGTTAGTCGTTCAACCGGCCAAAACCCTCGTTAGTCGTCAGTCGTTAATCGTTAGTCGTTAGAAATCTAAGCTTTGAAAACAGGCACAGATGAGGCAGAAAAAAGCCCTTATGAATAGAAAACAAGGAAGGCATAAAGATATGTTTTCCAAAACATTCATGGCCATTGAAGACACAAATCGCTCATTGTTAGAGAACCTAGTTCAAACTGCAAACCTAAATATACAAAATTTAAAATATGCACGGAAGCCTAATACTCGAGAGTACGTGTTTATCGATTTTTGTTATTTTTTCGGTAAGAAAAGGAACAATATGGGAAACCGAGAAAATCTTGAACTTTGCTATTTTTCCAGTGTAAAATTTGCTATTCTGCGCTATATGATGTTAGTTGAGATCTACCCGAAGGTGACAACACGGAGATTTGCACCGACTTTGCACGAATTATTCTTTGCTCAGCGTCGCGAGCCCAGCGCTTGCGTGGTTTAGAGCATGTTCCCTTGATGGGGAAAGGTCGGAAGAATTTAGCACCCAAGTGTAAATTTCACCCACTGAGAGGTCCCAGCACCACTCTATAGAAACCCCATATCTCGAATTTATGACTGAAAATCGAAAGACGGCACCCTTTACAATCCAATCATCGGATACAGTTAGCTTCGTTGGGCAGTTGTGGCCTGCGGGCACCGCTCCATATTATCACCTCTCGTGCGACCTACACGAAGTCGCAGAAGCGCTGCTCCGGACTTTTGCGCAACGTTGGGTTGGGGTCAAAATGGGGAGGGGGGTGGGGTTTCAGAACTGCGAAGCAGTGTCAGAAGAAATAATAAACACTGAAGGCGATAGGTGTTTTTTACCATTCACCTAGAACAACCAATAGGGCATGTATCAATCCTGGTGTAAGACTTGGGTTGAAGCGCGATTTGAATGACTATTGACTTTCTAACGAATTTTGGGATTGCTCACGAAAATATTTGGAATTCCGTTAGTCGTTAGTCGTAACACCCAAAAAGCCCGTTAGTCGTTAAATTCGTTGTCGTTAGTCGTAATTACGCACATCCCTGGTGGTAAGTGACCGAAGACGCTCGCGTCGGGCGGAATTTTTTCGTCGCGTCGCGGAATTTCTGCCTCTTCGCGACGAAATCTCCTGCAAATTTGGATGTTACGTAAATCTACATCACCTCGCCTCCGTCGGGGGCGCGCGCTCGCGCCGCGGCGTAGCATTGGAGCGCTCTTTCTCACCGTAGAGTGCGGTTCCTCGCCCGTACACTACTTCTGCTAGGTGAATTGCGATATTTAGTGTATGTGAGGAGTACACCGGCTCCCAAACAGCGTTTCCTGCTACTATGCTGGGGTAAACGTCACTTAAAGACGCGATTCTCGCAAAAAATACTAAGAAAAAGGAATTGATAAAACTTCAAGCGGGTTCGGGATACTAATTGCAATACACGTGTTTCTTCACACATTATTCATCACAGTACGATTGCATAAGGAGGTGGTGTTCCAATATTCATCGATCATCTGTCGTCTAGTAGCTGTAAAGCAGTAACAACAACAGCAATTATTTGGCTTGAGAAACACCAGTGTCGTTGTCGAATAATCCAAGCGTTTTAGAAGAGTCGAATAGACGGTATTTTTGCTAAAATGGGTTCCAAGAAATAGGTTTTCAGAATCAATATCATTTGAAGCACAGGAGTCTGTTCGCTTTTGCATTTGGAATACTTATATGCAACCCTATAATCTGATACTAACATATCGTTAATCCCCGGAAACAGGTCATTTCAAGCACATTATACTGCTTAGAAACTGAATGCTACAGTTTTACTCAGAAAAACTGTACACGTGATGATTGGGAAAGTATGCTAAGTAGTTATTGAATCGAAAATATTCTCCATAGAACACAATTC
Organism: Aplectana chamaeleonis; assembly: GCA_029168955.1. NCBI lineage: Eukaryota > Metazoa > Nematoda > Chromadorea > Rhabditida > Cosmocercidae > Aplectana > Aplectana chamaeleonis. Next base: position 226,800 of record JAPDOI010000315.1, read on the forward strand.
CTCTCTTATTTCTCCAACAAAGTTGTCCAGATTATCGAACTCAAACCAAGTTCACTTCTACTAGCGCAAAACATTTCGAAACCCAGTGAAGGCGAGCCAAATCGACTTTGAACAATTTCCCGCGCTGTAGGAAGTATGTTAGTCCTCTTTCGAAACAGCCGGCTGTTACGAGGAACATAATTCTTCTAATATGGCTGACGCTGATCACTATGTGTGCCCTGTTTGCAGCAAGGTGCTCCATAAACAGAGTTTCTAGCGGCACTTGAAGAATGTTCATCACTTCTCCGAGGACCAGTGCAGTGAACTGAAGGAGGAACGGAATTTCGCGAAGTCGCAAATCACATGTCCTGTCTGTGGTGAGAAACAAGGAAGTCAAGAGGGATTAGCCGTTCATTGTCAAGAGAAACACGCAGAAGATGGAGCTCGCGGTCGTCCACAGGACTATAATAAAATTCTTTCAGAGTAACGTCCATTGCCGCCTTTGCGATGTATGTCCTTATGGATGGACATGCACCTGTCTGGACAACAGGACTGGAATCGCCTGCATCCACAGACATGCAGTTAAAACGTATGGCAATGTTGGCTTTGAATGCATCCCTGCTGGCACTTCGGCTCAAGAGGTGCAGTTGGAAGGGGAGGGCCCTGAGACGGAAACAGAGCGGCAAGGAGCAGCTGCACAGCTCAACGATCAAGAGGAAGCAACTTCAGCCGAGAAGACAAGGGAGCACTGTTACCAGGCTCTACACGCAATCGCAAGCGTATGTAAAGAATTTCCTTTTTTTTTTCAAAAACTTTCGACAAAGGTAAAAAAAAATATTTTAAAAACGCTAATTGTGAGTATTTCAGAATTACGCAGAAGTTGAAGTTACGGCAAAGGCACTGGCTAGAGAAAACACTGACGAAGCTCTTGAGAAGCTGAACGAGCTCCTCAAACAAATGAAACTCACTGCAGCCATGGCTAGGTCTGCAAGGCAAGAGGTTCAGCTGGCACCTCGTCCGGAATTGACAAACATTGGAGCAAAGCCACGTCTTCAGATGGTGAAGCTGTATACTGTAAGTGCAAATAGGGAATAGTTTTGCTCCTGTACGGTAATAGAAGATATAGAATATATTGAAGAAAAACAGAGTGAAGCCTGGCAAAGTCAAGGACCTACATGAGCAATTACAGGAGATGAGGCGCAGGTCACCCAGTGACAGAGCTGGACCGTCCAGTGCCGTATGACTCACAAAAAACCGAATTCTTTGTGTTTTACTTTTCTATATTGTAGAATATTCTTTCTAGCTCGTAGATTAACTTTAACTTTAATTTTTATTACGATGCTTAAGGCATACGTCATAAAACGACCACTAAGGAAAAAGGAAATAAAATTCCAATCAAGTAACGGATACAAAACAGAATAGAGTAAAGGGTCGTCGGAAATCTTAAAACATATATCCTGCAATGCGCTTGAAGGACATGAAACTGTGAGAGGTAGGTAGAAATTCGAGTCTAAGTGAAAGAAAGCTGGAGCCCGCTCTACATGTGAACGAATTTGATCTAATTCCGGATTTAGGTATGCCCTACGATATCTTCTCTAATCCGCCCCTAGTTCTGGAGCTATTAACACGATAAAAATTGTTGAGATCCACTCTAGTAGCGCCAGATACAATCTTGAAAACCATGCGCACATCTTAAAGTTTCCGCCGAGATACTAACGAATGCAACTTAAATTTTTTATTTCTCAGTTTCGGTCCTGTAACCTTAGGAAAATTTCCGGTGAGAAACTGCTTTGATCTTATACACACCTTACGGGTGTAGTCATTCTGAAATTTCTCTAAAAATTCAATATCCTTCTTTTTGTGAGGCGAAAATACCGGAGTCCCACATTCCATGATTGGTCGCACGTAGGTCTTGTAAGCCCTCAATAGAACTTCCTGGTCACAAGTTGATAAGCCTTTAAATATTTGATAAGTGCGAGAAGAAGCTTTTCGAACTAAGTGCTTGAAATGAGCTGTGAAATCCAGTTCGTTATCATAGAGAAAACCCAAGTCCTTAACTGAGAAGACTCTTCTCAATGCATGATCCCCCAATTTGTGATTGCCTGGCAATGTAGACCTCCCGACTCTCATGTAAACAGTTTTTTCCAGTGCTAACGGCAGTTTCCATAATTCCGACCAGTTTGAAATCGCATCCGAAGCAGATTGAATTTTGGTATGATCTTCAGAATTTTCAAGCCTGCGAAAGATCTTGATGTCGTCAGCGAATTGTTTGCAAACAACCCCATAGTCCTCTAAAATTTGAGGAAGGTCAGCGGTGTAGATTGCAAACAAAAGTGGCGAGAGAACAAAAGAGCCTCCTTGTGGAACACCGCTTAGAACCAATTTGGGAGAGGAAAAAGAGGAGCCAATTTTGACTTGGAAACTTCTGCCTGTAAGATACTCTCGTAACCATTTCTCAATAATAATATGGAATCTGAGATGGGAGATGCGATTACTCTGAAAAATTTGGAAACGATGTTGTTAGACGACAACTGACAGATGAATATTGGAGCACCTACTTCTTATGCATTTAACTGGCAGTGCATAATCTGTGAAAGAACACATGTGTTGCAATTAGTATACCGAATCCACTTGAAGTTCCACCAATTCCGTTTTCTTAGAATTTTTGCGAGAACCGCGTTTTTGAGTGACGTTTTTCCTCACAATACAGTTATCCGAGCCTCTTGGAGGCTAATGTAACCCTAACATACACTAAATATCGCAATTCACCTAGCTTGGATAGAGTATGAGCGAGGAAGTGCAGTGGGTTGTGAGAAAAAGCGCTCCAATGCTACGCCACAACGCGAGCGCGCGCCTCCAACGGAGGCGAGGTGATGTAGATTTACGTAACTCAGAACGTCGGAGGGCCGTGTGCCCGGGAATTTCCGACCAAGGGCGAGCGTCGGGGGCATGTTTTGCGAGCGGAGAATCATCAGGCGCGAGGCGGGGGCGCCACCCAATTTCGTTAGCTCGGTCCTGCAGGGAAAATTCGAAACAGAGGAAAACATGTTCGCTCAGGCAAATCGTATTACACGTTGAACGCTAGAATCAAACCCGTGCCACATACGGAGCACAATTTTATGATAAGTTCACTGCAGGCAGCCTCGAGCAAGTACTTACATCATCGCGCACTTCGCGCGGTGGCAGTATGGTAAGTTCCCCAGTCTATCGAATAGACTTGAATGGGACACCCACCATAGGGTTTCGAAAATTTTGGAGAAAGGTAGAGCACCCGCCCAGGGTGTGGGAGGGGTGGTTCCCGCAGATCGTTATACAAGGAATCAATCACTTAAGCGATGACACCGCAGAAATGTTCTGCCCGGGCCCCGCGCCCTTTCGCTTGAATGTCCGGGCTTCGCGTTCATTATGAGTCATGGGGCTGGGGCGGGGACCTGTTGGGCGCCAGGCGCGGAGGGGGGCCCCGCCTCGCTGAGTGGTGGGTACGGGGACGCGGCCCTCCGACGTTCTGAGAACATCGCAAATTTGTGACGGATACTTTGATGTTATAATTTTTTCATCATTCTCTCTTATTCATGAATTCTCTGAGTTTCCTAAGTGCTGTACTTGATCTTTTTTGATATAAATTTCAGGGTTGATGACTCTATTATACTGCTAGGTCTTCCGCTTCGCTAAATGTAGTTCAATGATGGATAATTAAGTAAGTTTTTTTCGAAGATTGTCTTCACTCTTCCTATTGGAAAATTTTATGCAAGCAATTTTATGTTTTTCAAAAGTAGAATCATTTCTGCGCAAATGAATCGGCAGGGTCGAACGGTCGCGTAATTTTTCGGAGCTACCCACCCATCAATTTTTTTCCAAAATCCAAAATTCTTGCCCCCCCCCCCCTCGATGCGCCATTTCTGAGCAGTTTATGTTTCATTACTATAACTATCAGACGCCGAAAATTCGTTCAGTTGGGCACAAGCGTCTAAAACCTGAGCAATGCCCCTTCGGTGGCCAAAACTGTCGACAGTTTCCGGAATGTCTTTCCTAAATTTTCGTTTTTGACCCGAAATTCTCCTAACCTTCATTTCCGTGCAAAAATTTTGAGACTCGCCCACCCCCCGTTCCGAAATTTCGCAACCCCGCTTGAACCTGTGTGCCGGAATACCCTTCCCTTGTCGCACTCCTGTGAATGTTTTTGTTTCACCTTTCATTTTGACGTCTCAATTCCCTTACGAGCCGTATTTCTTGCAGATTGTTCGTGGTTAGCTCTCAAGGAAGCGTGCGAATTCCATGGCTTTTATGTCGAATGGAACGAGCTTGTTACATTCTCCTACGGAATTCGCCCCCGAGGTTGGTTTCTGGTTCATCAGTTCGCCGCACTTGTGAGGTACTTCTTTAGTTTCAGGTCAACATTGCCAGCCAGCTTGGTGCTACGTAGCAGTTTGTTAGAGGGGCGACTACTATCTTCTATCCTGGATATTATAATTACTCTGATCCACGTATGTTTTATTCCGTCATTCCTGGAAGTTTTTTTTATTGCAGACGATCACCGTGGTGATCGTTGGGGGTAGGGTAACTCGAAAGCGTTTTATTTTCTTTGTTTGTTGACGCGTGGAGACTATCGAGGAGGTTTGTAGTGTTAATACAAGTCACTAAATTTGTTCTTGGGTGGGGCAATAGGCTATTGTAGCAGGCTTTAATTGGTTTACTGTGGTATTGGAGCGAAATTCTGGTGCGCAGTTGCGGACAACTACCGCTGCTGTATCACGCAACACGATATAATTTCGTTGGGGCAAAGGTTAATCGTACCGGGACCATAGGTCACAGCACGAGTATCATCTCGTTGCGTGATGCAACAACATTGTTCTGACACTTCAAAACTGTGGTCTTGGCGGCGTGAACGCTTCAATTTCCTCACCCCAGTTGGTCTCCCCTCCTGGTTTTAGAACTCCCACCTCTCAGACCCCTCTGTTAAGGCTCACCCCCCTGAGAGTATTTACCGAGAAATAGCCGCGAATTAGACGAGAAAAAGTCCACCAGGCGCAGCGGCGGCTCCTGGTAGGCGGCTTCTCGAGTTTTCACGAATCGGGCAAGAAGTAGCCGAGAAATAGCCGAGGTATCACCGTGAAGTAACCAAAAGTAACCAAGACGCAACTGTCGCCGGCTCGCCGAGCAACCATCCGGGGCCCTCTAGCGGTTGTGCAGGGCCTCCAGAGGCTGAGCGAGGTCCAAGTACCTCAAACTTGGGTAATTGCACCGACGGAGGTGTTGACATCTGCATCATGCCTCTGGAGTGCTCCGTATACCTATCTGGAGAGCATTATTTCTCGGCTATTTCGCGTCGAGAATTATTTGGCGGCTACGCGGCAAGCAGACATTTTGCGGTTTTTCCAGCCAAAACACTCGGAGACTTGCCGAAACCTGCATGGAACCTGTAGAAATCAATGAGAATGATGCTCCCTTGTTCTTTCTGTTACAATTGAATTTGGTGTTACAGAAGCTGACTCTATATGTGCTACGGACCAGTGTGCTGACAAATGTGGATTTGGCTTGCGAGCGAAAACTGTTCCGTCAATTGGAAAAGAATATCCGTGATGTTCCTACTCCACCGAATATATGTAATTTTGATCTTTTCAGGCGTTTAACTTTAAAGTGATTTTTACCTTGGCAGCGCTATTTAAAATTTTTCTCCTTAAAGGCACAGGACACCCAGAAATTTGATTTTTAGATTTAAAGCTTATCTTGGAGAGAGTCACACGCTAATCACAGTGGTATCTCTGAAATCGTCCAAGACCCCCATTGAACAGAGTTATGACTCTTCAAAGATGCCTAGATTTTGAGGGTGAAAAATTGGTGGACGAGTTGTCTCAGGCCTGTATTTCTCTTCATTCGCAATCGTTGCGCGTGAGCGAGCCAGTATATGGAGACAGTTCGGCAATGGACTGAAGAACGGATATTTGTTGAAATTCATCCATCCATCGAGCCGCTATCGAGTTCAAAAATCTGTTAGGGGGTCGGGCCCGTGGTGGTGAGCGAAGGGGGTCGGGCCTGTGGTGGTCGCTTATATCTCGCTTATTTGGGGGAATTGAGATCTCGCATTTGGCACGTGTTATTCAGGAGGGGTCTTCTACACAATTACATGTGAATCTCAAAATTCATATCTGAGGGTGTACTGTGCCTTTAAAGGCAGTGTTCACGATGATTTTCGTCTCCGAATTTTTCACATTAAACAATGCTTCGGCCTCCAAGTGTTACCAAAATTACGAAGAAACGGCGAGAAACGCATTAAAACGTCGTATTTCAGCGACATTATTCCATAACATGGACTAGTTGTCCGGTTGGATGAACATGTTCATGGTGGTTGTCACCTTTGGAAAATTGTGTCAATAGAAAATAGAAGAATATTTCATGTAAAACAGGATTGGCTAGGGCCCTAAGGAGAGAACGGAGCAATAGAGAGTAGAGACTTGCAAAGGACGGGTCCTCAAAAGATTAAATTGTCACAACAAACACTTCCTGTGATACTTAAAGGCAGTGGTCGCGATAAAAGATGCTTGTCTTCTTTTCCTCTCTAAACCCTTTTCTGGGTTCAGAGTACTAGGACCTATAAGAAAAATCGCGAAAAAACCGCTGATTCGGACCAAATTTGAAGCCTAAACTTTTTTGTCTTTTGATGGTGGACGAGCCCACTCCTCATCATCGGCATCGATGACCTCTTATATCAAGAACATCAGCTGGCTTGAAATTGAGTTTCAATCAATGATCCTTCGGATTTATGTTAACATCTAGTCAAAAACATTGACTGAAGTGCTTTCTTTCAGTGTTCAACTATTTTTATTAAGCGAATTTGCATTTATTTCGTCCTCTGAATGTCGATGATTTTTGACTGCTCCGCATGAGGCGGCGATCTTTTTTTGCTGCGCTGTGCACGTGTGCACGAACTGGAATCTTTGGGCCTTAGAAACTCTAATTCTAGCCCGTTTTTCACCGCACAACCCTCCAAGTTTTTCAGCTGTTTTCGATCTGAGCCGATTTTTGTAGTTTTTTAGATAACTTTTCTCATCGCGACCACTGCCTTTAAGAGGCGGGGTGATACTTGGGGATTTCGTGTACTTCCGGTGCGTTTTTCTCAATTTCTACGTCATTTCAAGTCTACCCGGGGGTCACTTGATCAATATAGTGAATTATCTAAAAATCGAAGATTATCGTGAACACTGCCTTTGATAGTGTGAGCCACATCGCTACATGCAGGGTTGAGCACTGTTGCGGCCCGGCGCAAGGGGGTCGTCAAAATTTCAGAAAATTCGTAAAAAAAACTTAAAATTTGGGAAGGGGCTCATAAAATTTTCGGAGTGAAATGTTTTTTCTTCTCCAGAAAGTTGGTGAGGTGAAATGAGGTCCTTCATTACTACAAGATCGAAATCTTTTCAAACTTGTCCCTTAGAAAGAGCTTTAGCGATTTTCATCTTGAGAGGAAGACCGTAAAAATTTGGTCAACGAGGGGGGGGTCGTAGCTCCGCCGAAAACTGGCGCAACGGCGTGCTCAACTCTGACTACGTGTGAGGCTTAGAGTCAGGCAGGGCTGTCTCACGCTGTAATGATCACAGAGGGGAAAGCAGCTGGGATGTTTGTCGAATCCACTGCGCGGGAGCAGTCTGGCTCGCACACGTAACATGTGCGACGGAAAACCGCTGCGCGCACGTCGTCGTTGACCGTTGGGCCTATAAGGCCTATGGTATACTTTTGCGACACGCGGTCGCGTCGCTCTGCACAGCGGCAGTTGCAAAGACAGGCACAGGCACATTTCCAGTATGTCAGCCCTCCTCTACACGTCGCTGGGACGGACACGCGACAACTGTTCCTACGACGGCCAGTGCCGTTACTCCGATGCTGGTCCCGCCATGATTTGTGCTAAATATCATGACTGTCGCTCATGACAGCGACAAAGTATACCATTGGCCTAACAAGAAAAATAGTTGGCGCTTGGTTAACGCGCTCCAACGAAGACGTGCGCGCAGCGCTTTTCCGCCGCGCGCGTCACGTGTGCCAGCCGAACTGCTCCCGCGGTGTGGATTTGATCAACATCCGGGAGCAGCTTTGGACGTCGCGAGGGAAGGGGGGGGGGGGGCGCAGCTCGCCCATCAAGCAAAAATATTGGGTATCTTGCAGTGCGAAAATCTTTAAGAACTAAATGGAATAAAATATAGTCAAGGAACTTATTCAAAAAGCTTAAGATATGAAACACTTATTGATTCATTTTTTAAGATCCAAATTTGTTATTTTTTATTGACCCAAAGACTTAGCGCACGATCTATGTATCTGGGGGAGGGGGGGGGCATACAATTTTACAAGCTGGAGAAGTTGAGCCACGCAAATTTCCAAATTGAAGGCATGGGGGCCGCAACCCTCACGGACCGATCACCGTGACATGCCTTACTCTGTAGCCAATCGGAAGGTAAGGCTTGGCGCTGTGATCGGTCCATTGGTTCAGCTCGAAAATCCGTGCGGCCCCTGCCCACAACTTCGAAATTTGTGGGCCCCCAGGTTGGCAGTGAGTGCGACTTTCAGCTAAATAAAACATTTAGCGAAATTCGATGATTTAGTGAATACGTTATTATTCTCTGAAATTTTCGTTTCGCTGAATGCTACTATTTTTGCCTGGTGGCCGATGGAGAAATTCTCCCCCATTTCCTAAACCTGCGCCCCCTCTGTGAACATCACTGAGAGGGCTTCACCCTGCTCGTTTGGACCATTGAGGTATTTGAAGCACTGTCCATGTTAGAATTACATTCCATTCTGCAGCTGCAAACAACCGCTGTTGCAGCGCGCAGCGCCATCAAATTCGGAATGGGGCTAGGGGTCCCGGCACGATTCCGCTTGGTACCAGCACGATTATTTTCGAACTGCGTGCTGCGGCAGCAGTTGTCTGCTACTTTTGATTTCAATTTCGTTCTGAATCGAAGTAATTACGGATTGAAGCTGAGTATAGTGCGATGATAAGTTTTTATTTAGGTGTTTGATGAAGGCGCATCGCAAGTATTGTCAAAAACTCCCAGCCCAGATGGTATGCTTACGATGATGTGCAGCGCCGAAAAGGCCGATAATTTTTGATTCATCATATATGGTGACGATTATATTCTGCATAATAAATGTGTCATGTGCACCTTGTTTGTATTATTCTTTTAAAAAAACTTTGTTATTGGTTAAGGCATCATGCTGGGAGTAATTCCCCGCCCTTTTTTTGCCGTTGACCTAACGTCGGCATGTATCCATGAGCGGAATTCCGATTTCCGAAATTCAAAGTTTTTATTCCGCTCATCCCTGATCCTAATGCGACTTTGCCTTCACTACGGAAAGTTGGCGCAAACTCGGTGCCATATGCTATAAGGGGCTGAGCAGAGTGCCACCGCGGCGCGGCGCGGTCTGATGATGGAGAGCCGTATTGATAGATCGCCGCGATCTATCAATACGGCTCTCAATCATCAGGCCGCGCCGCGCCGCGGTGTCACTCTGCTCAGCCCCTAACATTGGTGCACGGAGATCGCGCCAACCTCCAATGGGAAACGCAAAGTCTCAGTAGGATCCCTGCCGATGTTATCTATTCGGCCTTGAGCTGCTATGTTAACGTCGAGAAAGTGATAGGAGTTTCTACTCCCAGCAAAATGTTCAAATAACAGCCAAATTCTTCGCTTTTGTAGTGGATGTTCCACACCACTTTCCAGTAGCCGAATACAGCGGAGATGGTATGAGGAAAAACCAGGCGGTGATTGAATACTGAAAGCTTAGGGCTTCACTTATGGGCTATGCTCTGAAAAAAAAAATCAAATTCCCATCACTAAACGCGCTCCGTGCGCGAGATGTTACTCTCTCCGTCTACCATATGCTCTCGCGCAAGCTCTGACCTCCGCACGCGGAGGGACTACGAGAAGTTGGTTGTTTTACAGCCTGTTTTTCCACTGGGGAACACGGAAGCTGAACTGAGAAGAGTCAGGTTCCTCTATGCAAATAAACGAAATCCAGTGAATCATTGTGCATCTTTATAAATTTCCCAATTTCCTTTGATCGTTGTATGATCCTTGCCATTTTGTATTGGAAGCTACGGCGCAGCTACGTGGCATAAGTGGAAGGGAGGCACGGAAATCACTCCTCACTTCCGCTCGTAACCCGCAGCTGCGTCGCGACTTCCTTCAAAAATGGAACACTTAACCCTCAATTCAGTATACTGCATACACTGACTGAGGGTATTCAGTGGCGAAATGTGCATCCCACAGAAAACGTCAGGATAGAGTAACTATAAGTCCGTAACTCTGAGTTCCCTATTCGAGATTTCGGCTTGAGAGTTGATTAGACGCCGCCGCACCATGTCTGAGATTCCGCCGCAAATCTCAGTTTGCCTACCGTCATTTTGCCTCAAGCAATGAAATAGTTAGGCATCCGCGATTGAGGGTTTCATAACAACCCTCTCATGCGTGCGCGCCACGCTTTCTGCCTTGACAACACCACTCGGAATATTGGAGCGCGCTTGTGATCAAGATCGTGTGATAAAACGCTTTCGGTTCAACCGCAGGTAATTATGAACGTAAGGCTGTGTCCATGGTATGCATTACGCAAAATCGAGACGCATTAGTTGCTCCTGTAGAGAAACGCTGACGTCCAGCATGGCTCTTCCGAGTTTCTTCCTTATTTTAATTTTCTTCCGTATATTTCCACTGTTAAAATTTCTAATGTTGTCACTTATTGTGGTTTCAATAATTTTGCTTATTTCACGTGAGCCTATAACGTTTTGAAGTCGCTCGAGCTTTTAGCTTCAGATTTTGAATATATTTTTCCAAGAAAAGTTTAAATTTTTTACGTTGTTTGATTTTGAATTACTTTTCTGATAATTATTCACTACAAGATTTCCAACGCGCTTTTTAGTCTTAATATTTTTGGAAAGCCGCAAACAGTTGACTGAGCTATTTTTCGGGAGAGCTTGGTGGCCAAGGCAGTGTTGAGCCCATTCTGATAGGATTTTTTTTCTTCTGGAAGTTTATTTGGCCGACAGCTGCTGAACGGAGAAATTCACGAGGTGTTACTCTACGAATGCGAGGCAGTCCAACGAACTTGTAAACGAAAAAAGTGGATAAATACCCTCCCCTCTCCCACCTTCGGGGTATATCAAACCCCACTCACGGCCACTGAACTCAAAAATATTAAGCAGAACTTTTTTATGAAGAGGGCTCAGATTAGTACTACAAGAAAGGAGTAGTACGTGAATACAGAAAAATAGCAGTAGTCAGCTGTTTTATTTTCTGGAAGTGTCAAAACTAATTGTAAGCAGCGCGTTCAAAATCTGATAAAAAATCCCACAGCAAATCCAAAGACATTTTATCACAAACGAGTTCAACCAGAAAAGCAAAAAAAAAACAATTTCCAAAAAAAACTTCAACTTTGAAGTTAAAAATGCTCCAGCAACCTCAAGCTGTTTCAAAACCCACATGAAATAATAATTATGAATGAATCTCAATAAGTTACAACACTGGAACAATTCAACAAGAGGAATATAGACAAGAGAATAAGCATTAAAGACACAGTACACCCTCCGATATGAATTTTGAGATTCTCATGTAATTGTGTAGAAGACCCCTCCTGTATAACACGTGCCAAATGCCAGATCTCATTTCCTCCGAATAAGCGAGATATAAGCGACCACCACAGGCTCGGCCCCCTTCGCTCACCACCACAGGCCCGACCCCCTAACAGATTTTCAAACTCGAAAGCGGCTCGATGGATGGATGAATTCCAACAAGTCGTCGTTCTCCAGTCCATTGCTGGACTGTCTCCTTATCGTGGCTTGCCCTCGCCCAACGATTGCGAATGAAGAGAAATACAGGCCTGAGACAACTCGTCCACCAATTTTTCAACCTCAGAATCTAGGCATCTTTGAAGAGCCATAACTCTGTTGTTCAAAGGGGGTTTCAGACGATTTCAGAGATACCACTGTGATCAGAGTGTGACAGTCTCCAAGATAAGCGCGAAATCCGAAAATTAATTTTCTGGGTGTCCTGTGCCTTTAAGGGAGCCACTGCTCTAAAATTTTTCAGGGGATGCTGGGGGATGCTGAGGGAATCGCGGGGGAATTTGATCGATACGGGACAGTGCTATGCATTGCACTGTTATCACTGCCACAGCTGATAACGTTTCTATGGTGAACGTCAGACTGTTCCCTCGCCGCGCGCGGCATCATCCCTGCCGCTTCCCCCGAGATTCCCCCACCATTCCCTTGGAGCATACCACCCCCGGTTCGCGGTTTGGCTACCGCTGGGGTTGCTGCCCTAACCAAACCCAAACCTAGCCGGCTGCGTTCATGAATCCCAGCCCATATCAAGTGGGTTACGTCTGGAGGTTTTATGACCCTCAGTTGTGCATCTTAAAGGCAGGATTCTCGATAAAATCGGTTGTTGTGCTTTCCAAAAGTAAAAACAAGTAAAAAATTGGACAAAAAACGCTCAGGAACAAGTTATTGCATGGTGTCCTCCCGCCCCAATTATCGAGATTTGTGCAAAAGCCTGTTTTGTCAAATTTTATTTTGCTCTTAAACTGGCTAATTTTCTTCTGTGCCTCAGGGTTTTTTAGATGGTGAAACTTTATTAGGGCGACGTTTCGACCAATTCGAGCAACCCAGCACTACGGAGGGTCACTCCGCCGCTTCCCGGAAGCCACTTTCACGTGCACTAAGCTCTTATGAGCGGTGAAGTTTATAGGAATAGTATCGTTCCTACTGAGATCTTCGAATACAGGAACAACCCTATTAGTGAGAAAGCAGCGGCGACACCCAAGATTTGCAACGTACGGTGGAATTTAGTCGGACCCCCCCCCGGGTTACCGAATCTCTCATTCTTACAAAGTCCCCAGGCCTAAGATTAAACTTGCCATTGAAAACGATTTGGTGGAACAGAAACAAATCATTCTTTTTCCTTCTCAGAGCTAGAGGCTCAAGGCCGAAGAGTGCATTTCTGTCAGCAGCGGAGGGTAATTGCCCATAAATGAAGCCATGCTGTCTGATAAGAGCTCTTCTTATAAAATTGTTCTGTATCTTTTCCAATCTATTTATGTTCTTGAGTTTGGCGGGGTTGGATACCGTACTCGAGTAGAGGCCTTACATATGTGGTGTAAGCTCTGATAAGCACAGAGGGATTGCAAGTTGACAAACCCCTGAAAATATTATTCCTTTACATACCCGATCAAGCGCCTTTTCACCCTCCACCAATTGTGAAATATCCTACGAGTCCCGAGGAAAGCTCTTAACAACAATTTAAACAGACCCGCTAAAGTACCACCGACGCCGAGCTCCACTCGATAGCGAGAATGACCAGGAGCAAGTGGGAAACCCCGGCAGATTAGCGCCGAGAATCTCACAGACCGCAAAGTGGCATAAGTGGAAGGAATTCGTTAGTTATGGCGATACATTCATTCCTGTTATTGAGTTTGGGTCCCGGGCTCTGATGAAGAAAGCTTCCAAAGCCTTTCTGGGACCGATGTCGTTTTCGTAGGCCAATATCTTGCAGCTAATACTGAAGTCCTTGCCTTGATGTGTTTCGACCCTGTGTTTCCCGAGAGGGTTTAGAAGAACTTTTCGACGTTTACTCGCCAGGTGTTCATTAACGCGAATACATAAAGCTCTCCCTGTTTCTCCAATATATGCACGTTTCTCCGCAGACTGAACATTGTATCTGGTATACGACACTTTGTGCGCAGTCCTCTTTAGGGCAAATCGTACAATTCTCCGTATTGCACGTGCGGTCGTACAACCTATTTCGTACCATTTGCTTTTTGATATTGTCCCTCGGAATATCAACAAGGACAGCGTCGTTAGTTAGTTTGGCGCGAGCAATGCATCGACGTATTGTGGAGCTAACTGCGTCCGATACGAACGATAGCTGAAGGTAATTTTGTCTTCGAACGATATAACGCGTTGCCTACGCAAGGTTGATCCATGACTAAGTCCGCTGTATCCATTCTGAGCAGCAATTTCACTGGCCATTCTATACGACTCGTCACGTTCTGCGTTCCCCGTGCACACTCCTGTTGCAGTTCGGAACATATTTCGAATAACAGCACGCTTGGTTGCTTTCGGATGAGCAGAATTCGCGTGGATCATGATATTTTTGGAGGTGCCCTTGCGATACCACTTCATTTTATACGTCCCGTTTGATATACTTGTGTATTCAAGGACGGGATCCATGCCTCGTGTGGCACTTCTCTAGTAAATCTGATGTACCGAGATTGTTGGTTGAGGACACTAAACATCTGATCCATTTCAGCTTGTGTAGAGGTGATCACACAGCAGTCGTCGATGTGACGACAGTACAGCAACGGCATGCGCTGTATCGCTGGGCGTTCTATTCTGCTCATAAAGAATACCGCTAGAACAGCAACCAATCTCTGACCCATTGCGAGTCCTCTCACCTGCTGAAAGTGACTACCGCTCCATCTGAAGATATTGCACTCTAGGTACAGCTTTAACAGTTTCATAATGTGCGTCTTGTTCAGGCTAAACATCACAATTCGATTGCTGTATTCTTCCAACATCTCTGATATTGCTTGTAGGGCTTCAGAATTGTCCACCTTCGTGTAGAGGGCGGTGACATCGAATAATTCTATGAAACAGCTGTCCTGAAGCGTGCATGAGCGGAGTCGGTTCAGAAACTCTCCGGTATTGATAAGATGTGCTGGGATAAACTGAAGGAGTTTACCGATTATCTTATTCAAAAGCTACGATATTCGGTCGGTCGGTCCTCCCACACAGTTCATTATTGGTCGTATTTTGAAGACACTTGCGTCTGTTGAACGAAGTTCTTCTTCATAGACTTTATGCGTTTTCATCAGACTGTAGAAAACGGGGCATCTTGGAGTGTCAAGTTTAAGTCTTCTTAGCAATCGTTCACTTAGCCCAGCCGACCTTCCTACTGATTTCCTTCCTTCGTTCAGCCTCAGATGGAGCGGTAATTACTTTCAGCAGGTAAGAGGACTCGCAATGGGTCAGAGATTGGCTCCTGTTCTAGCGGTATGCTTTATGAGCAGAATAGAACGCCCAGTGATACAGCGTATGCCGTTGCTGTAATGCCGTTACATCGACGACTGCTGTGTGATCACCTCTACACAGGCTGAAATGGATCAAACGTTTAGTGTCTTCAACCAACAATCTCGGTACATCAGATTTACTAGAGAAGTGCCACACCAAGAATGGATCCCGTTCTTGAATACACAAATAAGTATATCAAACGGGACGTATAAAGTGAAGTGGTATCGCAAGGGCACCTCTAAAAATATCATGATCCACGCAAACTCTGCTCATCCCAAAGCAACCAAGCGTGCTGTTATTCTAAATATGTTCAGAACTGCCACAGGAGTGTGCACGGGGAACGCAGAACGTGACGAGTCGTATAGAATGGCTAGTGAAATTGCTGCTCAGAGTGGATACAGCGGACTTAGTCATGGATCAACCTTGCGTAGGCAACGCGTTATATCGTTCGAAGACAAAATTATCCTTCAGCTATCGTTCGTATCGGACGCAGTTAGCTCCACAATACGTCGATGCATTGCTCGCGCTGAACTAACTAACGACGTTGTTCTTGTTGATATTCCGAGGGACAATATCAAAAAGCAAATGGTACGGAATAGGTTGTACGACCGCACGTGCAATACGGAGAATTGTACGATCTGCCCCAATGGAAGGGAAGGGGACTGCGCACAAAGTGGGGTCGTATACCAGATACAATGCTCAGTCTGCGGAGAAACGTACATATATTGGAGAAACAGGGAGAAGAAAACTTTATGTATTCGCGTTAATGAACACCTGGCGAGTAAACGTCGAAAAGTTCTTCTAAACCCTCTCGGGAAATACAGGTTCGAAACACATCGAGGCACGGACTTCAGTATTAGCTGCAAGATATTGGCCTACGAAAACGACATCGGTCCCAGAAAGGCTTTGGAAGCTTTCTTCATCAGAGCCCGGTACCCAAAGCTCAATAACAGGAATGAATGTATCGCCATAACTAATGAATTCCTTCCACTTATGCCACTTTGCGGTCTGTGAGATTCTCGGCGCTAATCTGCCGGGGTTTCCCACTTGCTCCTGGTCATTCTCGCTATCGAGCGGAGCTCGGCGTCAGTGGAACTTTGGCGGGTTGGTTTAAATTGTTGTTATGAGCGTTCCTCGGGACTCGTGGGATATTTCGCAACTGGTGGAGGGTGAAAAGGCGCTTGATCGGGTATGTAGTATGTAAAGGTGTCTCGAGCCATGTCAGGCCTAGAAGACGACGAATTGGTCGAAACGTCGCCCTAATAAACTTTCACCATCTAAAATACCTTGAAAGGCACAGAAGAAAATTAGCCAGATCAAAGGCAGTGTTCACGATAAAAAATGTGTTTCATTTTTCACTAGGAATGGGTAGTGGAGGGGCACACTGTAACGCTGACGTTGAAAGAACGCATGAAAACGAGCCAGGAAAAGCTCCAAAAGAGCCCGAAGTTGCCATTTCGAGCGCAAGGCAAACCCAAAAGCGCAACACACGCCCACCGACGTAAACAAATAAATGCTCGAGATCGTGAGATGAGCGATGATTTCCAATCATTAGCCCCGTTCTTCCCTTCATTCTCAACTTCTCTCTTTACTCAGGTTAGCTCGCACACATCGGCTGCAAAAGACGGAAGTTACGAGCCTCGAACAACTCGTCCACCATGTTTCCTTAGTTCAATTTTTGAGGGACCATAACTCCGTTCCCAGAAGGTCTTGTACGATCTCAGAGACATCATTGGAGTCAGCATGAGGCCGTTTTCAAGATAGGGGAAAAAACAGAAAAACGATTTTTATCGTAAACACTGCCTTTAAGAATGCCAAGGTTTCAAGAAGAACGAACGTGGATAATACTTTGCTCTTAAAGTAATTTCTGAGCATTTCTGGAGACTACTGACTACTTTAATAGCAAAATTAAAAGCGGATAAGCAAGCATCAATGAGAATCTCGTTAATTAGGGGGCCGGCCGACACCGGTACTTAGCCGTTATACTTTCTTTTTGACTGTTTTCCCACTAATTTCTTGGTCTTTTCACTAAGGCCCGTAGTAAAGCCGGCGAAAATTTCAGTTCAGCCTATCTGAATTGTGGTGAGCGCGAAGCGCTCACCAGGATTTGGCTTTGATCTCTTCCCGCGCGGATGCCCTACAATGAGATCACCTATTCATACCGTCACCAGAGGTATGAGCTGTACACCATTCGATGCGCTGCAAGAAATTACATATGTGTGCAACTTTTCATCCCAACTGGTCCCCGCTTTCTAAAGTTATGACCTCTCAAAGTACGCAAAAACGTTCTCCACCACCGCCTCCGCCTCCGCCTCCGCCTCCGCCTCCACCTCCGTCCGTCGAAAACCATTTTTTTGGAAGGCGTGGACCAAATCGCTTGAAAATTTGTGACTATAGGTAATCGGCCACGGGAATGACGAAAATAATTGTCAGAACTCACCATAATGACTTCTGGGCCCGTAACCGGCGGTTCAAACTCGGAAACCGGCCTCTCAAGATTAGTTTATAAAAATGACGGGTTTTTTCGTTATCAGTCATTGTTTTCTTAGAGACTCCATATAAATACCTTGCTTGTTTTCTTAGAGACTCCATATAAATACCTTGCTCTCTAGGGTGGTGTACTCTAAACGTCCGGCTTGGAAGAGAACGCTATGCGGAAGGGTTGTTTTTGAGCGTGGCGCGTGTTTGTACCATGCGCACCAAAGATAAGAAGTCGTCGCAGGGTGTGCTGAAGTGTCGGTTGACTATGCGAGACCTCAGTAGGAGTATGCAGGACGTCGTGGAACTACAGCAACCCCTCAGTAGTGGTGTGCAGGACGCCGTAGAATGCGTGCAGGATCTCAGTAGGAGTGTGCAGGACCTTAGTAGGAGTGTGCAGGACATCATGGGACCTGTGCAGGACCCCAGTAGGGGTGTGCAGGACGTCGTAGAATGTGTGCAGGACCTCAGTAGGAGTGTGCAGGACCTTAGTAGGAGTGTGCAGGACATCATGGGACCTGTGCAGGACCCCAGTAGGGGTGTGCAGGACGTCGTAGAATGTGTGCAGGACCTCAGTAGGAGTGTGCAGGACATCATGGAACGTGCGCAGGACCTTAGTTAAAGTGTGCACGACATCATGGAACCTGTGCAGAACCCCAGTAGGGGTGTGCAGGACGTCGTAGAATGTGTGCAGGACCTCAGTAGGAGTGTGCAGGACCTTAGTAGGAGTGTGCAGGACATCATGAGACCTGTGCAGGACCCCAGTAGGGGTGTGCAGGACGTCGTAGAATGTGTGCAGGACCTCAGTAGGAGTGTGCAGGACCTTAGTAGGAGTGTGCAGGACATCATGGGACCTGTGCAGGACCCAGTAGGGGTGTGCAGGACCTCAGTAGGAGTGCGCAGGACATCATGGAACGTGTGCAGGACCCCAGTAGGGGTGTGTAGGACCTCAGTAGGAGTGTGCAGGACATTATGGGACCTGTGCAGGACCTCAGTAGGAGTAAGCAGGACATCATGGAACGTGTGCAGGACCTCAGTAGGAGTGTGCAGGACATTATGGGACCTGTGCAGAACCTCAGTAGGAGTGTGCAGGACATCATGGGACCTGTGCAGGACCCCAGTAGGGGTGTGCAGGACCTTAGTAGGAGTGTGCAGGACATCATGGGACCTGTGCAGGACCCCAGTAGGGGTGTGCAGGACGTCGTAGAATGTGTGCAGGACCTCAGTAGGAGTGTGCAGGACCTTAGTAGGAGTGTGCAGGACATCATGGGACCTGTGCAGGACCCCAGTAGGGGTGTGCAGGACGTCGTAGAATGTGTGCAGGACCTCAGTAGGAGTGTGCAGGACATCATGGAACGTGTGCAGGACCTTAGTAGGAGTGTGCAGGACATCATGAGACCTGTGCAGGACCCCAGTAGGGGTGTGCAGGACGTCGTAGAATGTGTGCAGGACCTCAGTAGGAGTGTGCAGGACCTTAGTAGGAGTGTGCAGGACATCATGGGACCTGTGCAGGACCCAGTAGGGGTGTGCAGGACCTCAGTAGGAGTGCGCAGGACATCATGGAACGTGTGCAGGACCCCAGTAGGGGTGTGTAGGAGCTCAGTAGGAGTGTGCAGGACATTATGGGACCTGTGCAGGACCTCAGTAGGAGTAAGCAGGACATCATGGAACGTGTGCAGGACCTCAGTAGGAGTGTGCAGGACATTATGGGACCTGTGCAGAACCTCAGTAGGAGTGTGCAGGACATCATGGGACCTGTGCAGGACCCCAGTAGGGGTGTGCAGGACTTTAGTAGGAGTGAGCAGGACATCATGGGACCTGTGCAGGACCCCAGTAGGGGTGTGCAGGACCTCAGTAGGAGTGTGCAGGACATTATGGCAACTGTGCAGGACCCCAGTAGGGGTGTGCAGGACGTCGTAGAATGTGTGCAGGACCTCAGTGGGAGTGTGCAGGACCTTAGTAGGAGTGTGCAGGACACCATGGGACCTGTGCAGGACCCCAGTACGGGTGCGCAGGACCTCAGTAGGAGTGTGCAGGACATTATGGAACGTGTGCAGGACCTCAGTAGGAGTGTGCAGGACCTTAGTAGGAGTGTGCAGGACATCATGGGACCTGTGCAGGACCCCACTAGGGGTGTGCAGGACGTCGTAGAATGTGTGCAGGACCTCAGTAGGAGTGTGCAGGACATCATGGAACGTGTGCAGGACCTTAGTAGGAGTGTGCAGGACATCATGGAACCTGTGCAGGACCCCAGTAGGGGTGTGCAGGACGTCGTAGATTGTGTGCAGGACCTCAGTAGGAGTGTGCAGGACCTTAGTAGGAGTGTGCAGGACATCATGGGACCTGTGCAGGACCCCAGTAGGGGTGTGCAGGACCTCAGTAGGAGTGTGCAGAACATTATGGAACCTGTGCAGGACCCCAGTAGGGGTGTGCAGGACGTCGTATAATGTGTGCAGGACCTCAGTAGGAGTGTGCAGGATCTTAGTAGGAGTGTGCAGGACATCATGGGACCTCTGCAGGACCCCAGTAGGGGTGTGCAGGACCTCAGTAGGAGTGTGCAGGACATTATGGGACCTGTGCAGGACCTCAGTAGGAGTGCGCAGGACATCATGTAACGTGTGCAGAACCTCAGTAGGAGTGTGCAGGACATCATGGGACCTGTGCAGGACCCCAGTAGGGGTGTGCAGGACCTTAGTATGAGTGATCAGGACATCATGGGACCTGTGCAGGACCCCAGTAGGGGTGTGCAGGACCTCAGTAGGAGTGTGCAGGACATTATGGGACCTGTGCAGGACCTCGGTAGGAGTGCGCAGGACATCATTGAACGTGTGCAGGACCTCAGTAGGAGTGTGCAGGACATTATGGGACCTGTGCAGAACCTCAGTAGGAGTGTGCAGGACATCATGGGACCTGTGCAGGACCCCAGTAGGGGTGTGCAGGACCTTAGTAGGAGTGATCAGGACATCATGGGACCTATGCAGGACCCCAGTAGGGGTGTGCAGGACCTCAGTAGGAGTGTGCAGGACATTATGGGACCTGTGCAAGACCCCAGTAGGGGTGTGCAGGACGTCGTATAATGTGTGCAGGACCTCAGTAGGAGTGTGCAGGACCTTAGTAGTAGTGTGCAGGACATCATGGGACCTGTGCAGGACCTCAGTAGGGGTGTGCAGGACGTCGTAGAATGTGTGCAGGACCTCAGTAGGAGTGTGCAGGACCTTAGTAGGAGTGTACAGGACACCATGGGACCTGAGCAGGACCCCAGTACGGGTGCGCAGGACCTCAGTAGGAGTGTGCAGGACATTATGGAACGTGTGCAGGACCTCAGTAGGAGTGTGCAGGCCATTATGGGACCTGTGCACGACCCCAGTAGGGGTGTGCAGGACGTCGTATAATGTGTGCAGGACCTCAGTAGGAGTGTGCAGGACCTTAGTAGTAGTGTGCAGGACATCATGGGACCTGTGCAGGACCCCAGTAGGGGTGTGCAGGACGTCGTAGAATGTGTGCAGGACCTCAGTAGGAGTGTGCAGGACCTTAGTAGGAGTGTGCAGGACACCATGGGACCTGTGCAGGACCCCAGTACGGGTGCGCAGGACCTCAGTAGGAGTGTGCAGGACCTTAGTAGGAGTATGCAGGACATCATGGAACCTGTGCAGGACCCCAGTAGGGGTGTGCAGGACGTCGTAGAATGTGTGCAGGACCTCAGTAGGAGTGTGCAGGACATCATGTGACCTGTGCAGGACCAAAGTAGGAGTGTGCAGGACATCATGGGACCTGTGCAGGACCCCAGTAGGTGTGTGCAGGACCTCAGTAGGAGTGTGCAGGACATCATGGGACCTGTGCAGGACCCCAGTAGGGGTGTGCAGGACCTTAGTAGGAGTGTGCAGGACATCATGGGACCTGTGCAGGACTCCAGTAGGGGTGTGCAGGACCTTAGTAGGAGTGTGATCATGGGACCTGTGAAGGACCCCAGTAGGGGTGTGCAGGACCTTAGTAGGAGTGTGCAGGACATCATGGAACCTGTGCAGGACCCCAGTAGGGGTGTGCAGGACCCCAGTAGGGGTGTGCAGGACCTTAGTAGGAGTGTGCAGGACATCATGGGACCTGTGCAGGACCCCAGTAGGGGTGTGCAGGACCTCAGTAGGAGTGTGCAGGACATTATGGGACCTGTGCAGGACCTCGGTAGGAGTACGCAGGACATCATTGAACGTGTGCAAGACCTCAGTAGGAGTGTGCAGGACATTATGGGACCTGTGCAGAACCTCAGTAGGAGTGTGCAGGACATCATGGGACCTGTGCAGGACCCCAGTAGGGGTGTGCAGGACCTTAGTAGGAGTGATCAGGACATCATGGGACCTATGCAGGACCCCAGTAGGGGTGTGCAGGACCTCAGTAGGAGTGTGCAGGACATTATGGGACCTGTGCAAGACCCCAGTAGGGGTGTGCAGGACGTCGTATAATGTGTGCAGGACCTCAGTAGGAGTGTGCAGGACCTTAGTAGTAGTGTGCAGGACATCATGGGACCTGTGCAGGACCCCAGTAGGGGTGTGCAGGACGTCGTAGAATGTGTGCAGGACCTCAGTAGGAGTGTGCAGGACCTTAGTAGGAGTGTGCAGGACACCATGGGACCTGAGCAGGACCCCAGTACGGGTGCGCAGGACCTCAGTAGGAGTGTGCAGGACATTATGGAACGTGTGCAGGACCTCAGTAGGAGTGTGCAGGCCATTATGGGACCTGTGCAGGACCCCAGTAGGGGTGTGCAGGACGTCGTATAATGTGTGCAGGACCTCAGTAGGAGTGTGCAGGACCTTAGTAGTAGTGTGCAGGACATCATGGGACCTGTGCAGGACCCCAGTAGGGGTGTGCAGGACGTCGTAGAATGTGTGCAGGACCTCAGTAGGAGTGTGCAGGACCTTAATAGGAGTGTGCAGGACACCATGGGACCTGTGCAGGACCCCAGTACGGGTGCGCAGGACCTCAGTAGGAGTGTGCAGGACCTTAGTAGGAGTATGCAGGACATCATGGGACTTGTGCAGGACCCCAGTAGGGGTGTGCAGGACGTCGTAGAATGTGTGCAGGACCTCAGTAGGAGTGTGCAGGACATCATGTGACCTGTGCAGGACCAAAGTAGGAGTGTGCAGGACATCATGGGACCTGTGCAGGACCCCAGTAGGTGTGTGCAGGACCTCAGTAGGAGTGCGCAGGACATCATGGGACCTGTGCAGGACCCCAGTAGGGGTGTGCAGGACCTTAGTAGGAGTGTGCAGGACATCATGGGACCTGTGCAGGACTCCAGTAGGGGTGTGCAGGACCTTAGTAGGAGTGTGATCATGGGACCTGTGAAGGACCCCAGTAGGGGTGTGCAGGACCTTAGTAGGAGTGTGCAGGACATCATGGAACCTGTGCAGGACCCCAGTAGGGGTGTGCAGGACCCCAGTAGGGGTGTGCAGGACCTTAGTAGGAGTGTGCAGGACATCATGGGACCTGTGCAGGACCCCAGTAGGGGTGTGCAGGACGTCGTAGAATGTGTGCAGAACCTTAGTAGGAGTGTGCAGGACCTTAGTAGGAGTGTGCAGGACCCCAGTAGGAGTGTGCAGGACATCATGGAACCTGTGCAGGACCCCAGTAGGGGTGTGCAGGACGTCGTAGAATGTGTGCAGGACCTTAGTAAGAGTGTGCAGGACATCATGAAGCGTGTGCAGGACCCCAGTAGGGGTGAGCAGGACGTCATGGAATGTGTGCAGGACATCATGAAGCGTGTGCAGGACCCCAGTAGGGGTGAGCAGGACGTCATGGAATGTGTGTAGGACCTTAGTAAATTTGTGCAGGACATCATAGAACGTGTGCAGGACCCCAATAGGGGTGTGCAGGACATCATGGAATGTGTGCAGGACCTTAGTAGGAGTGTGCAGGACATCACGAAACGTGTGCAACACCCATGTAAGGATGAGAAGAACTTCGTGGAATGTGTGAAGGACATCAGTAGGAGTGTGCAGGACCTCAGTTTAATGTTCAGGACACCGTATGCAAGCCAGGCCTCCGAATCAACAAGAACGATAGTTAAGTCCGCCAGAACAGGGCTACCGTAATCTCACTCGAGTTGGCTCTAAAATTTTCTAAGTTCTGACTCCGAATTCGCTTCATCTTCCCCACAGGTGGTGATGTTTTCCTGCTTTGTAGTCCAGGCAGATCCTCAACTGCTGACCTCTGGAGAGGGACGGTGTGTGAGTCAAGACACACCGTTCTTCACTTCTTTTATACTTTACCCTTGGTCAATTTTGTATCATCCAATTTGTTTACGAGAGCCGAATAACATTATTCCTAAGATTACGGTAGACCTCTTCTGGCGCACTTGACTATCGTTCTTGTTCCGAAACAGACATATGGGCCGGCGCAGACGAGCCACATCAGCATGAACCGGTGAAGTTTGGTTAGAGCGGCTGACCCTGGGTCTATCCTAGACGTGGTGGGGCCACCCAAGATTTGCTCATAGAAATGATGAAAAAGTCTGATAAAAGATGCCTGATACTGCGCTTTCAATCAATGTTTTTATTAGAGCTCTATGGAATTACTTCGACTGGTAGCCGTACCAATTGGCCGTTCATTTGATTTCTGTCTTGAATGGTGCGTGCCCCCCCCCGTCTAGAATAGTGCGTCGAACCTGTACAACTGGGTCATTTTAAAACTCATTCCCTTTTTTCGACTTTTAAATTTAAAAAGTATATGCCTTGTATCTTCTTTGTAGGAAGTCGCGTTGCAACTATTATCCTACAGTCTTAGCAGCAGAGCGGTTGTTTCTTCATTTCTACACCTATGTTTTCGGAAAAAAACTACTTGACTTTTAGAGCTTGACGATACTGTAGAAGGGAAACCCTTGGAAAAAGTTGTGAAATTTCTGAAGGTTAGGCTCCGCAGAAAAGGTCAAGGATTTGGCATTGCTCTAAAATGTCGTGAAATTGTTCCATTAGATTTGGCTATCAAACTGATTTCCTAAATGTAGTGACATTATTGAATCGATTTGGCTGTTGTTGGTATATGCAGATAACATAATCATTAAATGTAGTGAAATTGTTGCAAACGGATTTGGCAGGAGCTCTATGAATTATCACAGTCAAATCACGCGTCAGAAAGGGTTTTTCTTGAAGCGCATATTGAATCGAATGAGAACAAGCATAAGTCTAGCAAGAAAAACGTTTCCATACAATGTCAACCGTTAAAGCGTTGAGAACACGGAGACATAGCGTCAGTAGCTAATAAATTGCGTTAGATTTCGTTTTCGTGATTTTTATTTAATCGCTGAGGGAAGGTCGGGTACCTTAGTGGGAGCTACACTGAAAAGGCAGAATAACATTCGAAAACCTTATTTCTAGCCCATAAGGCCACGTTTCGTTCAGCATTGTTGGCTGAGGATTATTGTTTTCTTTTTGTCTTCATTCGCTCGCCAGAGGACCTTCTGACGCGTGATTTGACTGTGATAATTCATAGAGCTCCTGCCAAATCCGTTTGCAACAACTTCACTACATTTGATGATTATGTTATCTGCATATACCAACAACAGCCAAATCGATTCAATAATGTCACTACATTTAGGAAATCAGTTTGATAGCCAAATCTAATGGAACAATTTCACGACATTTTAGAGCAATGCCAAATCCTTGACCTTTTCTGCGGAGCCTAACCTTCAGAAATCCATGTTCTGAAAAGAATTCAGATGAGCCGCACGCATTTCAGACGTACGTGTTGTAGGATAGCGACCTAGGCTAAACAGAGAAAGTCGGCAACAAACAAGTTAAGCTGAATCACTCAGTCAGATCTGACTGAATCGATTCAGTCAGATCTGACTGACTTCTTGGCTAGAGAAGAGAGAAATAGCGTGCCAGGTCAGGAGTGCGCTCGAGACTGTTTTAAGGAGCAAAGGAGTAACTTAAATTGTGGTGAGCGCGAAGCGCTCACCAGATTTGGCTTTGATTCGCCATCGCGCAACGCCCTGATCTCGGTATCAGGGTCCAGAGTAAACGTAGGAAGACCGTTCTTTTTGCATTTGATATACTTTAGAAAGATGAAGAACTGTTCAAAAAATGGTCCGGAATGGTAACCTGAGATTCGAGAAAAAGTGTCAAAACCACGTCATTTTGGTCGAAAAAATGTTCATCTCCTTTTCTTTTTTCAGTTGGCGTTCACGATCTTGTTGGAACACTTATCGTTGAGCTAGAGAGCTCATTTTTGGCCAGGAAGCTGGTTTTGTTTGCACCTAGCTCCTGTCAAATTTTGGAGTTGGTAGCTCAATTTTTGCGGAACCTCAAAATTGAGGGTCAAGACAGACAAAAACACGTAAACATGTTATTACAAACCATCCGACGTTTACTTATTCGTAAAAATGAACTAGTGAAATAAACACCGTTACTGATAGGCTTTTGCTCAGGATTTGACGGGGCAACGCTTCAATCAATACGGCGGGATCTCGGAAGTACTTTTTGGAACGCCGCACCGTGTGACTCAGAAGTGCGCCACAGAACGCCGTAGATAGTGTGCGGGACCCCAGCAGAAGTGCGAAAGACGCCGTAGAAAGTGTGCGGGACCCAAGTGGGAGTGCGCCGGACGCCGTAGAAAGTGTGCGGGACCCAAATGGGTGTGCGCAGAACGCCGTAGAAAGTGTGTGGGACCCAAATGGGTGTGCGCAGAACGCAGTATAAAAAGTGCGGGACCCAAGTGAGGGTGCGTCGGACGCCGTAGAAAGTGTGTGGGACCCAAATGGGTGTGCGCGGAACGCCGTAGAAAGTGTGCGGGACCCAAGTGGGAGTGCGCCGGACGCCGTAGAAAGTGTGCGGGACCCAAATTGGTGTGCGCAGAACGCCCTAGAAAGTATGTGGGACCCAAATGAGAGTGCGCCGGACGCCGTAGAAAGTGTGCGGGACCCAAATGGGTGTGCACAAAACGCTCTAGAAAGTGTGTGGAACCCAAATGAGAGTGCGCCGGAAGCCGTAGAAAGTGTGCGGGACCCACGTGGGAGTGCGCCGAACGCCGTAGAAAGTGTGCGCGACCCTAGTGGGAGTGCGCCGGACGCCGTAGAAAGTGTGCGCGACCCTAGTGGGAGTGCGCCGGACGCCGTAGAAAGTGTACGGGACCCAAATAGGTGTGCGCAGAACGCCGTAGAAAGTGTGCGGGACCCAAGTGGGAGTGCGCCGGACGCCGTAGAAAGTGTGCGGGACCCAAATGGGTGTGCGCAGAACGCCGTAGAAAGTGTGTGGGACCCAAATGGGTGTGCGCAGAACGCAGTATAAAAAGTGCGGGACCCAAGTGAGGGTGCGTCGGACGCCGTAGAAAGTGTGTGGGACCCAAATGGGTGTGCGCGGAACGCCGTAGAAAGTGTGCGGGACCCAAGTGGGAGTGCGCCGGACGCCGTAGAAAGTGTGCGGGACCCAAATTGGTGTGCGCAGAACGCCCTAGAAAGTATGTGGGACCCAAATGAGAGTGCGCCGGACGCCGTAGAAAGTGTGCGGGACCCAAATGGGTGTGCACAAAACGCTCTAGAAAGTGTGTGGAACCCAAATGAGAGTGCGCCGGAAGCCGTAGAAAGTGTGCGGGACCCACGTGGGAGTGCGCCGAACGCCGTAGAAAGTGTGCGCGACCCTAGTGGGAGTGCGCCGGACGCCGTAGAAAGTGTGCGCGACCCTAGTGGGAGTGCGCCGGACGCCGTAGAAAGTGTACGGGACCCAAATAGGTGTGCGCAGAACGCCGTAGAAAGTGTGCGGGACCCAAGTGGGAGTGCGCCGGACGCCGTAGAAAGTGTGCGGGACCCAAATGGATGTGCGCAGAACGCTCTAGAAAGTGTGTGGAACCCAAATGAGAGTGCGCCGGACGCCGTAGAAAGTGTGCGGGACCCAAATGAGAGTGCGCCGGACGCCGTAGAAAGTGTGCGGTACCCAAGTGGGAGTGCGTCGGACGCCGTAGAAAGTGTGCAGGACCCAAATGGGAGTGCGCCGGACGCCGTAGAAAGTGTGCAGGACTTAAGTGAGAGTGCGCCGGACGCCTAGAAAGTGTGCGGGACCCAAATGAGAGTGCGCCAGACGCCGTAGAAAGTGTGCGGGACCCAAATGGGAGTGCGCCGGACGCCGTAGAAAGTGTGCAGGACTTAAGTGAGAGTGCGCCGGACGCCGTAGAAAGTGTGCGGGACCCAATGAGAGTGCGCCGGACGCCGTAGAAAGTGTGCGGGACCCAAATGGGTGTGCGCAGAACGCCCTAGAAAGTGTGTGGAACCCAATTGAGAGTGCGCCGGACGCCGTCGAAAGTGTGCGGGACCCAAATGAGAGTGCGCCGGACGCCGTAGAAAGTATGCGCGACCCTAGTGGGAGTGCGCCGGACGCCGTAGAAAGTGTACGGAACCCAAATGGGTGGGCGCAGAACGCCGTAGAAAGTGTGAGGGACCCAAGTGGGAGTGCGCCGGACGCCGTAGAAAGTGTGTGGGACCCAAATGGGTGTGCGCAGAACGCAGTATAAAAAGTGCGGGACCCAAGTGAGGGTGCGTCGGACGCCGTAGAAAGTGTGTGGGACCCAAATGGGTGTGCGCGGAACGCCGTAGAAAGTGTGCGGGACCCAAGTGGGAGTGCGCCGGACGCCGTAGAAAGTGTGCGGGACCCAAATTGGTGTGCGCAGAACGCCCTAGAAAGTATGTGGGACCCAAATGAGAGTGCGCCGGACGCCGTAGAAAGTGTGCGGGACCCAAATGGGTGTGCACAAAACGCTCTAGAAAGTGTGTGGAACCCAAATGAGAGTGCGCCGGAAGCCGTAGAAAGTGTGCGGGACCCACGTGGGAGTGCGCCGAACGCCGTAGAAAGTGTGCGCGACCCTAGTGGGAGTGCGCCGGACGCCGTAGAAAGTGTGCGCGACCCTAGTGGGAGTGCGCCGGACGCCGTAGAAAGTGTGCGGGACCCAAATGGGTGTGCGCAGAACGCCCTAGAAAGTGTGTGGAACCCAAATGAGAGTGCGCCGGACGCCGTAGAAAGTGTGCGCGACTCAAATGAGAGTGCGCCGCACGCCGTAGAAAGTGTGCGAAACCCAAGTGGGTGTGCGCAGAACGCCGTAGAAAGTGTGTGGGACCCAAATGAGAGTGCGCCGGACGCCGTAGAAAGTGTGCGGGACCCAAGTGGGAGTGCGCCGGACGCCATAGAAAGTGTGCGGGACCCGAGTGAGATTTCGCCGGACGCCGTAGAAAGTGTGCGGGACCCAAATGGTTGTGCGCAGAACGCCGTAGAAAGTGTGCAGGACCCAAATGAAAGTACCCCGGACGCCGTAGAAAGTGGGCGGGACCAAGTGGGAGTGCACCGGACGCCGTAGAAAGGGTGCGCGACCCAAATGGGTGTGCACAAAACGCCGTAGAAAGTGTGCGGTACCCAAATGAGAGTGCTCCGGAAGCCGTAGAAAGTGTGCGGGACCCAAGTGGGAGTGCGCCGGACGCCGTAGAAAGTGTGCGGGACCCAAATGGGTGTGCGCAGAACGCCCTAGAAAGTGTGCGGGACCCAAATTGGTGTGCGCAGAACGCCCTAGAAAGTATGTGGGACCCAAATGAGAGTGCGCCGGACGCCGTAGAAAGTGTGCGGGACCCAAATGGGTGTGCACAAAACGCTCTAGAAAGTGTGTGGAACCCAAATGAGAGTGCGCCGGACGCCGTAGAAAGTGTGCGGGACCCAAATGGGGGGGCGCAGGACGCCGTAGAAAGTGTGCGCGACCTAGTGGGGAGTGCGCCGTACGCCGTAGAAAGTGTGCGGGACCCAAATGGGTGTGCGCAGAACGCCGTAGAAAGTGTGTGGGACCCAAATGGGTGTGCGCAGAACGCAGTATAAAAAGTGCGGGACCCAAGTGAGGGTGCGCCGGACGCCGTAGAAAGTGTGCGGGACCCAAATGGGTGTGCACAAAACGCTCTAGAAAGTGTGCGGGACCCAAATTGGTGTGCGCAGAACGCCCTAGAAAGTATGTGGGACCCAAATGAGAGTGCGCCGGACGCCGTAGAAAGTGTGCGGGACCCAAATGGGTGTGCACAAAACGCTCTAGAAAGTGTGTGGAACCCAAATGAGAGTGCGCCGGAAGCCGTAGAAAGTGTGCGGGACCCAAGTGGGAGTGCGCCGGACGCCGTAGAAAGTGTGCGGGACCCAAATGGGTGTGCGCAGAACGCCGTAGAAAGTGTGCGGGACCCAAATTGGTGTGCGCAGAACGCCCTAGAAAGTATGTGGGACCCAAATGAGAGTGCGCCGGACGCCGTAGAAAGTGTGCGGGACCCAAATGGGTGTGCACAAAACGCTCTAGAAAGTGTGTGGAACCCAAATGAGAGTGCGCCGGAAGCCGTAGAAAGTGTGTGGGACCCAAATGGGAGTGCGCCGAACGCCGTAGAAAGTGTGCGCGACCCTAGTGGGAGTGCGCCGGACGCCGTAGAAAGTGTGCGCGACCCAAATGGGTGTGCGCAGAACGCCGTAGAAAGTGTGTGGGACCCAAATGGGTGTGCGCAGAACGCCGTAGAAAGTGTGCGGGACCCAAGTGAGGGTGCGCCGGACTCCACAGAAAGTGTGCGGGACCCAAATGGATGTGCGCAGAACGCTCTAGAAAGTGTGTGGAACCCAAATGAGAGTGCGCCGGACGCCGCAGAAAGTGTGCGGGACCCAATGAGAGTGCGCCGGACGCCGTAGAAAGTGTGCGGGACCCGAATGAGGGTGCGTCGGACGCCGTAGAAAGTGTGTGGGACCCAAATGAGAGTGCGCCGGACGCCGTAGAAAGTGTGCGGGACCCAAGTGGGAGTGCGCCGAACGCCGTAGAAAGTGTGTGGGACCCAAATGAGAGTGCGCCGGACGCCGTAGAAAGTGTGCGGGACCCAAATGAGAGTGCGCCGAACGCCGTAGAAAGTGTGCGGGACCCAAATGGGTGTGCGCAGAACGCCGTAGAAAGTGTGCGGGACCCAAATTGGTGTGCGCAGAACGCCCTAGAAAGTATGTGGGACCCAAATGAGAGTGCGCCGGACGCCGTAGAAAGTGTGCGGGACCCAAATGGGTGTGCACAAAACGCTCTAGAAAGTGTGTGGAACCCAAATGAGAGTGCGCCGGAAGCCGTAGAAAGTGTGTGGGACCCAAATGGGAGTGCGCCGAACGCCGTAGAAAGTGTGCGCGACCCAAGTGGGAGTGCGCCGGACGCCGTAGAAAGTGTGCGGGACCCAAATGGGTGTGCGCAGAACGCCGTAGAAAGTGTGTGGGACCCAAATGGGTGTGCGACGAACGCCGTAGAAGGTGTGTGGGACCCAAGTGGGAGTGCGCCGGACGCCGTAGAAAGTGTGCGGGACCCAAATGGGTGTGCACAAAACGCTCTAGAAAGTGTGCGGGACCCAAATGAGAGTGCACCGGACGCCGTAGAAAGTATGTGGGACCCAAATGAGGGTGCGCCGGAAGCCGCAGAAAGTGTGCGGGACCCAAATGGGTGTGCGCCGGACGCCATAGAAAGTGTGGGGAACCTAAATGAGGGTGCGCCGGAAGCCGTAGAAAGTGTGCGGGACCCAAGTGGGAGTGCGCCGGACGCCGTAGAAAGTGTGCGGCACCCAAATGAGGGTGCGCCGGAAGCCGTATAAAGTGTGCGGGACTCAAGTGGGAGTGCGCCGGACGCCGTAGAAAGTGTGTGGGACCCAAATGAGAGTGCGCCGGACGCCGTAGAAAGTGTGCGGGACCCAAATGGGTGTGCACAAAATGCTCTAGAAAGTGTGTGGAGCCCAAATGAGAGTGCCCCGGAGGCCGTAGAAAGTGTGCGGGACCCAAATGAGAGTGCGCCGGACGCCGTAGAAAGTGTGCGCGACCCTAGTGGGAGTGCGCCGGACGCCGTAGAAAGTGAGCGGGACCCAAATGAGAGAGCGTCGGACGCCGTAGAAAGTGTGCGGGACCCAAAGGGTGTGCGCAGAACGCCGTAGAAAGTGTGCGGGACCCAAGTGGGAGTGCGCCGGACGCCGTAGAAAGTGTGCGGGACCCAAATGGATGTGCGCAGAACGCTCTAGAAAGTGTGTGGAACCCAAATGAGAGTGCGCCAGACGCCGTAGAAAGTGTGCGGGACCCAAATGAGAGTGCGCCGGACGCCGTAGAAAGTGTGCGGGACCCAAATGAGAGTGCGCCGGACGCCGTAGAAAGTGTGTGGGACGCAAATGGGAGGGCGCCGGGCGCCGTAGAAAGTGTGTGACCCAAAGTGTGCGCGGACGCCTAGAAAGTGTGTGGGACCCAAATGGGAGTGCGCCGGACGCCGTAGAAAGTGTGCAGGACCCAAAGTGAGAGTGCGCCGGACGCCGTAGAAAGTGTGCGGGACCCAAATGAGAGTGCGCCAGACGCCGTAGAAAGTGTGCGGGACCCAAATTGGTGTGCGCAGAACGCCCTAGAAAGTATGTGGGACCCAAATGAGAGTGCGCCGGACGCCGTAGAAAGTGTGCGGGACCCAAATGGGTGTGCACAAAACGCTCTAGAAAGTGTGTGGAACCCAAATGAGAGTGCGCCGGAAGCCGTAGAAAGTGTGCGGGACCCACGTGGGAGTGCGCCGAACGCCGTAGAAAGTGTGCGCGACCCTAGTGGGAGTGCGCCGGACGCCGTAGAAAGTGTGCGCGACCCTAGTGGGAGTGCGCCGGACGCCGTAGAAAGTGTGCGGGACCCAAATGGGTGTGCGCAGAACGCCCTAGAAAGTGTGTGGAACCCAAATGAGAGTGCGTTGGACGCCGTCGAAAGTGTGCGGGACCCAAATGAGAGTGCGCCGGACGCCGTAGAAAGTGTGCGGGACCCAAGTGGGAGTGCGCCGGACGCCGTAGAAAGTGTGCGGGACCCAAATGGGTGTGCGCAGAACGCCGTAGAAAGTGTGTGGGACCCAAATGGGTGTGCGCAGAACGCAGTATAAAGTGTGCGGGACCCAAGTGAGGGTGCGCCGGACGCCGTAGAAAGTGTGCGGGACCCAAATGGGTGTGCGCAAAACGCCGTAGAAAGTGTGCGGGACCCAAATTGATGTGCGCAGAACGCCCTAGAAAGTATGTGGGACCCAAATGAGAGTGCGCCGGACGCCGTAGAAAGTGTGCGGGACCCAAATGGGTGTGCACAAAACGCTCTAGAAAGTGTGTGGAACCCAAATGAGAGTGCGCCGGAAGCCGTAGAAAGTGTGCGGGACCCAAGTGGGAGTGCGCCGGACGCCGTAGAAAGTGTGCGGGACCCAAATGGGTGTGCGCAGAACGCCGTAGAAAGTGTGCGGGACCCAAATTGGTGTGCGCAGAACGCCCTAGAAAGTATGTGGGACCCAAATGAGAGTGCGCCGGACGCCGTAGAAAGTGTGCGGGACCCAAATGGGTGTGCACAAAACGCTCTAGAAAGTGTGTGGAACCCAAATGAGAGTGCGCCGGAAGCCGTAGAAAGTGTGTGGGACCCAAATGGGAGTGCGCCGAACGCCGTAGAAAGTGTGCGCGACCCTAGTGGGAGTGCGCCGGACGCCGTAGAAAGTGTGCGGGACCCAAATGGGTGTGCGCAGAACGCCGTAGAAAGTGTGTGGGACCCAAATGGGTGTGCGCAGAACGCAGTATAAAAAGTGCGGGACCCAAGTGAGGGTGCGCCGGACGCCGTAGAAAGTGTGCGGGACCCAAATGGGTGTGCACAAAACGCTCTAGAAAGTGTGCGGGACCCAAATTGGTGTGCGCAGAACGCCCTAGAAAGTATGTGGGACCCAAATGAGAGTGCGCCGGACGCCGTAGAAAGTGTGCGGGACCCAAATGGGTGTGCACAAAACGCTCTAGAAAGTGTGTGGAACCCAAATGAGAGTGCGCCGGAAGCCGTAGAAAGTGTGCGGGACCCAAGTGGGAGTGCGCCGGACGCCGTAGAAAGTGTGCGGGACCCAAATGGGTGTGCGCAGAACGCCGTAGAAAGTGTGCGGGACCCAAATTGGTGTGCGCAGAACGCCCTAGAAAGTATGTGGGACCCAAATGAGAGTGCGCCGGACGCCGTAGAAAGTGTGCGGGACCCAAATGGGTGTGCACAAAACGCTCTAGAAAGTGTGTGGAACCCAAATGAGAGTGCGCCGGAAGCCGTAGAAAGTGTGTGGGACCCAAATTAGAGTGCGCCGGACGCCGTAGAAAGTGTGCGGGACCCAAGTGAGAGTGCGCCGGACGCCGTAGAAAGTGTGCGGGACCCAAATGGGTGTGCGCTGGACGCCCTAGAAAGTGTGTGGGACCCAAATGGGTGTGCGCCGGACGCCGTAGAAAGTGCAAGGGACCCAAATGGGTGTGCGCAGAACGCCCTAGAAAGTGTGCGGGAACCGAATTGGTGGGCGCAGAACGCCCTAGAAAGTATGTGGGACCCAAATGAGAGTGCGCCGGACGCCGTAGAAAGTGTGCGGGACCCAAATGGGTGTGCACAAAACGCTCTAGAAAGTGTGTGGAACCCAAATGAGAGTGCGCCGGAAGCCGTAGAAAGTGTGCGGGACCCAAGTGGGAGTGCGCCGGACGCCGTAGAAAGTGTGCGGGACCCAAATGGGTGTGCGCAGAACGCCGTAGAAAGTGTGCGGGACCCAAATGGGTGTGCGCAGAACGCCTCAGAAAGTGTGTGGGACCCAAATGAGAGTGCGCCGGACGCCGTAGAAAGTGTGCGGGACCCAAATGGGTGTGCGCAGAACGCTCTAGAAAGTGTGTGGAACCCAAATGAGAGTGCGCCGGACGCCGTAGAAAGTGTGCGGGACCCAAATGAGAGTGCGCCGGACGCCGTAGAAAGTGTGCGGGACCCAAGTGGGAGTGCGCCGGACGCCGTAGAAAGTGTGCGGGACCCAAATGGGTGTGCGCAGAACGCCGTAGAAAGTGTGTGAGACCCAAATGGGTGTGCGCAGAACGCAGTATAAAGTGTGCGGGACCCAAGTGAGGGTGCGCCGGACGCCGTAGAAAGTGTGCGGGACCCAAATGGGTGTGCACAAAACGCTCTAGAAAGTGTGCGGGACCCAAATTGGTGTGCGCAGAACGCCCTAGAAAGTATGTGGGACCCAAATGAGAGTGCGCCGGACGCCGTAGAAAGTGTGCGGGACCCAAATGGGTGTGCACAAAACGCTCTAGAAAGTGTGTGGAACCCAAATGAGAGTGCGCCGGAAGCCGTAGAAAGTGTGCGGGACCCAAGTGGGAGTGCGCCGGACGCCGTAGAAAGTGTGCGGGACCCAAATGGGTGTGCGCAGAACGCCGTAGAAAGTGTGCGGGACCCAAATTGGTGTGCGCAGAACGCCCTAGAAAGTATGTGGGACCCAAATGAGAGTGCGCCGGACGCCGTAGAAAGTGTGCGGGACCCAAATGGGTGTGCACAAAACGCTCTAGAAAGTGTGTGGAACCCAAATGAGAGTGCGCCGGAAGCCGTAGAAAGTGTGTGGGACCCAAATGGGAGTGCGCCGAACGCCGTAGAAAGTGTGCGCGACCCTAGTGGGAGTGCGCCGGACGCCGTAGAAAGTGTGCGGGACCCAAATGGGTGTGCGCCGGACGCCGTAGAAAGTGTGCGGGACCCAAATGGGTGTGCACAAAACGCAGTATAAAGTGTGCAGGACCCAAGTGAGGGTGCGCCGGACGCCGTAGAAAGTGTGCGGGACCCAAATGGGTGTGCACAAAACGCTCTAGAAAGTGTGCGGGACCCAAATTGGTGTGCGCAGAACGCCCTAGAAAGTATGTGGGACCCAAATGAGAGTGCGCCGGACGCCGTAGAAAGTGTGCGGGACCCAAATGGGTGTGCACAAAACGCTCTAGAAAGTGTGTGGAACCCAAATGAGAGTGCGCCGGAAGCCGTAGAAAGTGTGCGGGACCCAAGTGGGAGTGCGCCGGACGCCGTAGAAAGTGTGCGGGACCCAAATGGGTGTGCGCAGAACGCCGTAGAAAGTGTGCGGGACCCAAATGGGAGTGCGCCGGACGCCGTAGAAAGTGTGTGGGACCCGAATGAGAGTGCGCCGGACGCCGTAGAAAGTGTACGGGACCCAAGTGGGAGTGCACGGACGCCGTAGAAAGTGTGCGGGACCCAAATGAGAGTGCGCCGGACGCCGTAGAAATTGTGCGGGACCCAAATGAGAGTGCGCCGGACGCCGTAGAACGTGTGCAGGACCCAAATAGGTGTGCGCAGAACGCCGTAGTAGGTGTGCGGGACTCAAATGGGTGTGCGCCGGAGGCCGTAGAAAGTGTGCGGGACCCATGTTGGAGTGCGCCGGACGCCGTAGAAAGTGTGCGGGACCCAAATGGGTGTGCGCCGGACGCCGTAGAAAGTGTGCGGGACCCCAATTGGTGTGCGCAGAACGCCGTAAAAAGCGTGCGGGACCCAAATGGGAGTGCGCCGGACGCCGTAGAAAGTGTGCGGGACCCAAATGGGAGTGCGCGGGACGCCGTAGAGAGTGTGCGGGACCCAAATGGGTGTGCGCAGAACGCCGTAGAAAGTGTGCGGGACCCAAATGAGTGTGCGCCGGACGCCGTAAAAAGTGTGCGGGACCCAAGTGGGAGTGCGCCGGACGCCGTAGAGAGTGTGCGGGACCCAAATGGGTGTGCGCAGAACGCCGTAGAAAGTGTGTGGACCCAAATGAGAGTGCGCCGGACGCCGTAGAAAGTGTGCGGGACCCAAATGGGTGTGCGCCGGACGCCGTAGAAAGTGTGCGGGACCCAAATGGGTGTGCGCCGAACGCCGTAGAAAGTGTGCGGGACCCAAATGGGTGTGCGCAGAACGCCGTAGAAAGTGTGCGCGACCCAAATGGGAGTGCGCCGGACGCCGTAGAAAGTGTGCGGGACCCAAATGGGTGTGCGCAGAACGCCGTAGAAAGTGTGTGGAACCCAAATGAGAGTGCGCCGGACGCCGTAGAAAGTCTGCGGGACCCAAGTGGGAGTGCGCCGGACGCCGTATAAAGTGTGCGGGACCCAAGTGGGAGTGCGCGGGACGCCGTAGAAAGTGTGCGGGACCCAAATGGGTGTGCGCAGAACGCCGTAGAAAGTGTGTGGGGCCCAAATGGGTGTGCGCAGAACGCCGTAGAAAGTGTGCGGAACCCAAGTGGAAGTGCGCCGGACGCCGTAGAAATTGTGCGGGACCCAAATGGGTGTGCGCCGGACGCCGTAGAAAGTGTGCGGGACCCAAATGAGAGTGCGCCTGACGCCGTAGAAAGTGTGTGGGACCCTAATGGGTGTGCGTAGGACGCCGTAGAAAGTGTGTGGCACCCAAATGAAAGTGCGCCGGAAGCCGTAGAAAGTGTGCAGGACCCAGGTGGGAGTGCGCCAGACGCCGTAGAAAGTGTGTGGGACTCAAATGAGTGTGCGCAGAACGCCGTAGAAAGTGTGTGGAACCCAAATTGGTGGGCGCAGAACGCCCTAGAAAGTATGTGGGACCCAAACGAGAGGGGGCCGGACGCCGGAGAAAGTGTGCGGGACCCAAATGGGTGTGCACAAAACGCTCTAGAAAGTGTGTGGAACCCAAATGAGAGTGCGCCGGACGCTGTAGAGAGTGTGAGGGACCCAAATGGGTGTGCGCAGAACGCAGTAGAAAGTGTGTGGGACCCAAATGGGTGTGCGCAGAACGCCGTAGAAAGTGTGTGGGACCCACGTGGGAGTGCGCGCAGAACGCCGTAGAAAGTGTGCGGGACCCAAATGAGAGTGCGCCAGACGCCGTAGAAAGCGTGTGGGACCAAAGTAGGAGTGCGCCGGACGCCGTAGAAAGTGTGCGGGACCCAAATGGGTGTGCGCAGAACGCCGTAGAAAGTATGTGGGACCCAAATGAGAGTGCGCCGGACGCCGTAGAAAGTGTGCGGGACCCAAATGGGTGTGCACAAAACGCTCTAGAAAGTGTGTGGAACCCAAATGAGAGTGCGCCGGAAGCCGTAGAAAGTGTGTGGGACCCTAGTGGGAGTGCGCCGGACGCCGTAGAAAGTGTTCGGGACCCAAATGGGTGGGCGCAGAACGCCATAGAAAGTGTGCAGGACCCAAATGGGAGTGCGCCGGACGCCGTAGAAAGTGTGCAGGACTTAAGTGAGAGTGCGCCGGACGCCGTAGAAAGTGTGCGGGACCCAAATGGGTGTGCACAAAACGCTCTAGAAAGTGTGTGGAACCCAAATGAGAGTGCGCCGGAAGCCGTAGAAAGTGTGTGGGACCCAAATGAGAGTGCGCCGGACGCCGTAGAAAGTGTGCGGTACCCAAGTGGGAGTGCGCCGGACGCCGTAGAAAGTGTGCAGGACCCAAATGGGTGTGCGCCGGTCGCCTAGAAAGTGTGCGGGACCCAAACGAGAGTGCGTCGGACGCCGTAGAAAGTGTGCGAGACCCAAATGAAAGTGCGCCGGACGCCGTAGAAAGTGCCTTACCCAAATGGGTGTGCGCAGAACGCCGTAGAAAGTGTGCGGGACCCAAACGAGAGTGCGCAGAACGCCGTAGAAAGTGTGCGGGACCCAAATGGGTGTGCACAAAACGCTCTAGAAAGTGTGTGGAACCAAATGAGAGTGCGCCGGAAGCCGTAGAAAGTGTGCGGGACCCAAATGGTGTGGGCCGAACGCCGTAGAAAGTGTGTGGGACCCAAATGAGAGTGGGGCGGACGCCGTAGAAAGTGTGCGGGACCCAAATGGGTGTGCGCCGTACGGCGTAGAAAGTGTGCGGGACCTAAATGGGTGTGCGCCGGACGCCGTAGAAAGTGTGCAAGACCCAAATGAGAGTGCGCCGGACGCCGTAGAAAGTGTGCGGGACCCAAATGAGAGTGCGCCGGACGCCGTAGAAAGTGTGCGGGACCCAAATTGGTGTGCGCAGAACGCCCTAGAATGTGTGTGGGACCCAAATGAGAGTGCGTCGGACGCGGTAGAAAGTGTGCGGGACTCAAGTGGGTGTGCGCCGGACGCCGTAGAAAGTGTGCGGGACCCAAATGAGAGTGCGCCGGACGCCGTAGAAAGTGTGCGGGACCCACGTGGGAGTGCGCCGGACGTCGTAGAAAGTGTGCGAGACCCAAGTGGGAGTGCGCCGGACGCCGTAGAGAGTGTGCGGGACCCAAATGGGTGTGCGCAGTACGCCGTAGAAAGTGTGTGAGACACGAACGAGAGTGCGCCGGGCGCCGTTGTAAGTGTGCGGGACCCAAATGAGAGTGCGCCGGACGCCGTAGAAAGTGTGCGAGACCCAAATGAGAGTGCGCCGGACGCCGTAGAAAGTGTGCGGGACCCAAATGGGTGTGCGCAGAACGCCGTAGAAAGTGTGTGGGACCCAAATGGGTGTGCGCAGAACGCCGTAGAAAGTGTGTGGGACCCAAGTGGGAGTGCGCCGGACGCCGTAGAAAGTGTGCGGGACCCAAATGGGTGTGCGCAGAACGCCGTAGAAAGTGTGCGGGACCCAAATTGGTGTGCGCAGAACGCCCTAGAAAGTGTGTGGGACCCAAATGAGAGTGCGCAGGACGCCGTAGAAAGTGTGGGGGACCCAAATGGGTGTGCACAAAACGCTCTAGAAAGTGTGTGGGACCCGAATGAGAGTGCGCCGGAAGCCGTAGAAAGTGTGCGGAACCTAAGTGGGAGTGCGCCGGACGCCGTAGAAAGTGTGCGGAACCAAAGTGGGAGTGCCAGGACGCCGTAGAGAGTGTGCGGGACCCAAATTGGTTTGCACAGAACGCCGAAAAAAAAGTGTGTTTGACCCAAATGAGAGTGCGCCGGACGCCGTAGAAAGTGTGCGGGACCCAAATGGGTGTGCGCAGAACGCTCTAGAAAGTGTGTGGGACCAAAATGAGAGTGCGCAGGACGCCGTAGAAAGTGTGCGGGACCCAAGTGGGAGTACGCCGGACGCCGTAGAAACTGTGTGGGACCCAAATGGAAGTGCGCCGGACGACGTAGAAAGTGTGCGGGACCCAAATGGGTGTGCGCAGAACGCCCTAGAAAGTGTGTCGGACCCAAATGGGTGTGCGCAGAACGCCGTAGAAAGTGTGCGGGACCCAAATGAGAGTGCGCCGGACGCCGTAGAAAGTGAGCGGGACCCAAATGGGTGTGCGCAGGACGCCGTAGAAAGTGTGCGGGACCCAAATGGGTGTGCGCCGGACGCCGTAGAAAGTGTGTGGGACCCAAATGAGAGTGCGCCGGACGCCGTAGAAAGTGTGCGGGACCCAAATGGGTGTACGCAGAACGCCGTAGAAAGTGTGTGGGACCCAAATGAGAGTGCGCCGGACGCCGTAGAAAGTGTGCAGGACCCAAGTGAGAGTGCGCCGGACGCCGTAGAAAGTGTGCGGGACCCAAATGAGAGTGCGCTGGACGCCGTAGAAAGTGTGCGGGACCCAAATTGGTTTGCACAGAACGCCCTAGAAAGTGTGTGGGACCCAAATGAGAGTGCGCCGGACGCCGTAGAAAGTGTGCGGGACCCAAATGGGTGTGCACAAAACGCTCTAGAAAGTGTGTGGAACCCAAATGAGAGTGCGCCGGAAGCCGTATAAAGTGTGCGGGACCCAAATGGGAGTGCGCCGGACGCCGTGGAAAGTGTGCGGGACCCAAATGAGAGTGCGAAAAACGCCGTAGATCGTGTGTGGGACCGAAGTAGGAGTGCGCCGGACGCCGTAGAAAGTGTGCGGGACCCAAATGGGTGTGCGCAGAACGCCCTAGAAAGTGTGTGGAACCTAAATGAGAGTGCGCCGGACGCCGTCGAAAGTGTGCGTGACCCAAATGAGAGTGCGCCGGACGCCGTCGAAAGTGTGCGGGACCCAAATGAGAGTGCGCCGGACGCCGTAGAAAGTGTGCGGGACCCAAATGGGTGTGCGCAGAACGCCGTAGAAAGTGTGTGGGACCCAAATGGGTGTGCGCAGAACGCAGTATAAAAAGTGCGGGACCCAAGTGAGGGTGCGCCGGACGCCGTAGAAAGTGTGCGGGACCCAAATGGGTGTGCGCAGAACGCCGTAGAAAGTGTGCGGGACCCAAATTGGTGTGCGCAGAACGCCCTAGAAAGTATGTGGGACCCAAATGAGAGTGCGCCGGACGCCGTAGAAAGTGTGCGGGACCCAAATGGGTGTGCACAAAACGCTCTAGAAAGTGTGTGGAACCCAAATGAGAGTGCGCCGGAAGCCGTAGAAAGTGTGCGGGACCCAAGTGGGAGTGCGCCGGACGCCGTAGAAAGTGTGCGGGACCCAAATGGGTGTGCGCAGAACGCCGTAGAAAGTGTGCGGGACCCAAATTGGTGTGCGCAGAACGCCCTAGAAAGTATGTGGGACCCAAATGAGAGTGCGCCGGACGCCGTAGAAAGTGTGCGGGACCCAAATGGGTGTGCACAAAACGCTCTAGAAAGTGTGTGGAACCCAAATGAGAGTGCGCCGGAAGCCGTAGAAAGTGTGCGGGACCCAAATGGGAGTGCGCCGGACGCCGTAGAAAGTGTGCGGGACCCAAATGGGTGTGCGCAGAACGCCGTAGAAAGTGTGTGGGACCCAAATGGGTGTGCGCAGAACGCAGTATAAAGTGTGCGGGACCCAAGTGAGGGTGCGCCGGACGCCGTAGAAAGTGTGCGGGACCCAAATGGGTGTGCACAAAACGCTCTAGAAAGTGTGCGGGACCCAAATTGGTGTGCGCAGAACGCCCTAGAAAGTATGTGGGACCCAAATGAGAGTGCGCCGGACGCCGTAGAAAGTGTGCGGGACCCAAATGGGTGTGCACAAAACGCTCTAGAAAGTGTGTGGAACCCAAATGAGAGTGCGCCGGAAGCCGTAGAAAGTGTGCGGGACCCAAGTGGGAGTGCGCCGGACGCCGTAGAAAGTGTGCGGGACCCAAATGGGTGTGCGCAGAACGCCGTAGAAAGTGTGCGGGACCCAAATTGGTGTGCGCAGAACGCCCTAGAAAGTATGTGGGACCCAAATGAGAGTGCGCCGGACGCCGTAGAAAGTGTGCGGGACCCAAATGGGTGTGCACAAAACGCTCTAGAAAGTGTGTGGAACCCAAATGAGAGTGCGCCGGAAGCCGTAGAAAGTGTGTGGGACCCAAATGAGAGTGCGCCGGACGCCGTAGAAAGTGTGCGGTACCCAAGTGGGAGTGCGCCGGACGCCGTAGAAAGTGTGCAGGACCCAAATGGGTGTGCGCAGAACGGCGTAGAAAGTGTGCGGGACCCAAATGGGTGTGCGCAGAACGCAGTATAAAGTGCGGGACCCAAGTTAGAGTGCGCCGGACGCCTAGAAAGTGTGCGGGACCCAAATGAGAGTGCGCCAGACGCCGTAGAAAGTGTGCGGGACCCAAATTGGTGTGCGCAGAACGCCCTAGAAAGTATGTGGGACCCAAATGAGAGTGCGCCGGACGCCGTAGAAAGTGTGCGGGACCCAAATGGGTGTGCACAAAACGCTCTAGAAAGTGTGTGGAACCCAAATGAGAGTGCGCCGGAAGCCGTAGAAAGTGTGCGGGACCCACGTGGGAGTGCGCCGAACGCCGTAGAAAGTGTGCGCGACCCAAATGAGAGTGCGCCGGACGCCGTAGAAAGTGTGCGGTACCCAAGTGGGAGTGCGCCGGACGCCGTAGAAAGTGTGCAGGACTCAAATGGGTGAGCGCAGAACGCCCTAGAAAGTGTGTGGACCCAATTGAGAGTGGGCGGGACGCCGTAGAAAGTGTGTGGGACCCGAGTGAGAGTGCGCCGGTCGGCGTAGGAAGTGTGTGGGACCCAAATGAGAGTGCGCCGGAAGCCGTAGAAAGTGTGTGGGACCCAAATGAGAGTGCGCGGAACGCCGTAGAAAGTGTGCGGGACCCAAGTGGGAGTGCGCCGGACGCCGTAGAAAGTGTGCGGGACCCAAATGGATGTGCGCAGAACGCTCTAGAAAGTGTGTGGGACCCAAATGGGTGTGCGCAGAACGCAGTATAAAGTGTGCGGGACCCAAGTGGGAGTGCGCCGGACGCCGTAGAAAGTGTGCGGGACCCAAATGGGTGTGCACAAAACGCTCTAGAAAGTGTGCGGGACCCAAATTGGTGTGCGCAGAACGCCCTAGAAAGTATGTGGGACCCAAATGAGAGTGCGCCGGACGCCGTAGAAAGTGTGCGGGACCCAAATGGGTGTGCACAAAACGCTCTAGAAAGTGTGTGGAACCCAAATGAGAGTGCGCCGGAAGCCGTAGAAAGTGTGCGGGACCCAAGTGGGAGTGCGCCGGACGCCGTAGAAAGTGTGCGGGACCCAAATGGGTGTGCGCAGAACGCCGTAGAAAGTGTGCGGGACCCAAATTGGTGTGCGCAGAACGCCCTAGAAAGTATGTGGGACCCAAATGAGAGTGCGCCGGACGCCGTAGAAAGTGTGCGGGACCCAAATGGGTGTGCACAAAACGCTCTAGAAAGTGTGTGGAACCCAAATGAGAGTGCGCCGGAAGCCGTAGAAAGTGTGCGGGACCCACGTGGGAGTGCGCCGAACGCCGTAGAAAGTGTGCGCGACCCAAATGGGAGTGCGCCGGACGCCGTAGAAAGTGTGTGGGATCCAATTGAGAGTGCGCCGGACGCCATAGAAAGTGTGTGGGGACCCAAATGGGTGTGCGCAGAACGCCCTAGAAAGTGTGCGGGACCCAAATGAGTGTGCGCAGAACGCCGTAGTAAATGTGTGGGACCCAAATGAGAGTGCGCCGGACGCCGTAGAAAGTGTGCGGGACCCAAATGGGAGTGCGCAAGACGCTCTAGAAAGTGTGTGGAACCCAAATGAGAGTGCGCCGGACGCCGTAGAAAGTGTGCGGGACCCAAATGGGAGTGCGCCGGACGCCGTAGAAAGTGTGCGGGACCCAAATGGGTGTGCGCAGAACGCCGTAGAAAGTGTGCGGGACCCAAATTGGTGTGCGCAGAACGCCCTAGAAAGTATGTGGGACCCAAATGAGAGTGCGCCGGACGCCGTAGAAAGTGTGCGGGACCCAAATGGGTGTGCACAAAACGCTCTAGAAAGTGTGTGGAACCCAAATGAGAGTGCGCCGGATGCCGTAGAGAGTGTGCAAGACCCAAATGAGAGTGCGCCGGACGCCGTACAAAGCGTGCGGGACGCAAATGAGAGTGCGCCGGACGCCGTAGAAAGTGTGCGGGACCCACGTGGGAGTGCGCCGGACGCCGTAGAAAGTGTGCGGGACCCAAATGAGAGTGCGCAAGACGCCGTAGAAAGTGTACGGGACCCAAACGGGTGTGCGCAGAACGCCCTAGAAAGTGTCTGGGACCCAAATGAGAGTGCGTCGGACGTCGTAGAAAGTGTGCGTGACCCAAATGAGAGTGCGCTGGACGCCGTAGAAAGTGTGCGGGACCCAAGTGGGAGTGCGCCGGACGTCGTAGAAAGTGTGCGGGACCCAAATGGGTGTGCGCAGAACGCCGTAGAAAGTGTGTGGGACCCAAATGGGTGTGCGCAGAACGCAGTATAAAAGTGCGGGACCCAAGTGAGGGTGCGCCGGACGCCGTAGAAAGTGTGCGGGACCCAAATGGGTGTGCACAAAACGCTCTAGAAAGTGTGCGGGACCCAAATTGGTGTGCGCAGAACGCCCTAGAAAGTATGTGGGACCCAAATGAGAGTGCGCCGGACGCCGTAGAAAGTGTGCGGGACCCAAATGGGTGTGCACAAAACGCTCTAGAAAGTGTGTGGAACCCAAATGAGAGTGCGCCGGAAGCCGTAGAAAGTGTGCGGGACCCAAGTGGGAGTGCGCCGGACGCCGTAGAAA
Organism: Aplectana chamaeleonis; assembly: GCA_029168955.1. NCBI lineage: Eukaryota > Metazoa > Nematoda > Chromadorea > Rhabditida > Cosmocercidae > Aplectana > Aplectana chamaeleonis. The sequence continues at coordinate 270,912 of JAPDOI010000315.1, forward strand.
GTGTGCGGGACCCAAATGGGTGTGCGCAGAACGCCGTAGAAAGTGTGCGGGACCCAAATTGGTGTGCGCAGAACGCCCTAGAAAGTATGTGGGACCCAAATGAGAGTGCGCCGGACGCCGTAGAAAGTGTGCGGGACCCAAATGGGTGTGCACAAAACGCTCTAGAAAGTGTGTGGAACCCAAATGAGAGTGCGCCGGAAGCCGTAGAAAGTGTGTGGGACCGAAATGGGAGTGCGCCGAACGCCGTGGAAAGTGTGCGCGACCCTGGTGGGAGTGCGCCGGACGCCGTAGAAAGTGTGCGGGACCCAAATGGGTGTGCGCAGAACGCCGTAGAAAGTGTGTGGGAGCCAAATGGGTGTGCGCAGAACGCAGTATAAAAGTGCGGGACCCAAGTGAGGGTGCGCCGGACGCCGTAGAAAGTGTGCGGGACCCAAATGAGTGTGCACAAAACGCTCTAGAAAGTGTGCGGGACCCAAATTGGTGTGCGCAGAACGCCCTAGAAAGTATGTGGGACCCAAATGAGAGTGCGCCGGACGCCGTAGAAAGTGTGCGGGACCCAAATGGGTGTGCACAAAACGCTCTAGAAAGTGTGTGGAACCCAAATGAGAGTGCGCCGGAAGCCGTAGAAAGTGTGCGGGACCCAAGTGGGAGTGCGCCGGACGCCGTAGAAAGTGTGCGGGACCCAAATGGGTGTGCGCAGAACGCCGTAGAAAGTGTGCGGGACCCAAATTGGTGTGCGCAGAACGCCCTAGAAAGTATGTGGGACCCAAATGAGAGTGCGCCGGACGCCGTAGAAAGTGTGCGGGACCCAAATGGGTGTGCACAAAACGCTCTAGAAAGTGTGTGGAACCCAAATGAGAGTGCGCCGGAAGCCGTAGAAAGTGTGTGGGACCCAAATGAGAGTGCGCCGGACGCCGTAGAAAGTGTGCGGTACCCAAGTGGGAGTGCGCCGGACGCCGTAGAAAGTGTGCAGGACCCAAATGGGAGTGCGCCGGACGCCGTAGAAAGTGTGCAGGACTTAAGTGAGAGTGCGCCGGACGCCGTAGAAAGTGTGCGGGACCCAAATGGGAGTGCCCCGGACGCCGTAGAAAGTGTGCGGGACCCAAATTGGTGTGCGCAGAACGCCCTAGAAAGTATGTGGGACCCAAATGAGAGTGCGCCGGACGCCGTAGAAAGTGTGCGGGACCCAAATGGGTGTGCACAAAACGCTCTAGAAAGTGTGTGGAACCCAAATGAGAGTGCGCCGGAAGCCGTAGAAAGTGTGCGGGACCCCAGTGGGAATGCGCAGGACACCATAGAAAGTGTGCGCGACCCAAATGGTTGTGCGCAGAATGCCGTAGAAAGTGTGTGGAACCCAATTGAGAGTGCGGAAGACGCCGTGGAAAGTGGGCGGGACCCAATGAGAGTGCGCCGGACGCCGTAGAAAGTGTGCGGGACCCAAATGGGTGTGCGCAGAACGCCGTAGAAAGTGTGCGGGACCCAAATTGGTGTGCGCAGAACGCCCTAGAAAGTATGTGGGACCCAAATGAGAGTGCGCCGGACGCCGTAGAAAGTGTGCGGGACCCAAATGGGTGTGCACAAAACGCTCTAGAAAGTGTGCGGGACCCAAATTGGTGTGCGCAGAACGCCCTAGAAAGTATGTGGGACCCAAATGAGAGTGCGCCGGACGCCGTAGAAAGTGTGCGGGACCCAAATGGGTGTGCACAAAACGCTCTAGAAAGTGTGTGGAACCCAAATGAGAGTGCGCCGGAAGCCGTAGAAAGTGTGCGGGACCCAAGTGGGAGTGCGCCGGACGCCGTAGAAAGTGTGCGGGACCCAAATGGGTGTGCGCAGAACGCCGTAGAAAGTGTGCGGGACCCAAATTGGTGTGCGCAGAACGCCCTAGAAAGTATGTGGGACCCAAATGAGAGTGCGCCGGACGCCGTAGAAAGTGTGCGGGACCCAAATGGGTGTGCACAAAACGCTCTAGAAAGTGTGTGGAACCCAAATGAGAGTGCGCCGGAAGCCGTAGAAAGTGTGTGGGACCCAAATGGGAGTGCGCCGAACGCCGTAGAAAGTGTGCGCGACCCTAGTGGGAGTGCGCCGGACGCCGTAGAAAGTGTGCGGGACCCAAATGGGTGTGCGCAGAACGCCGTAGAAAGTGTGTGGGACCCAAATGGGTGTGCGCAGAACGCAGTATAAAAGTGCGGGACCCAAATGAGAGTACGCCGGACGCCGTAGAAAGTGTGCGGGACCCAAATGGGTGTGCACAAAACGCTCTAGAAAGTGTGCGGGACCCAAATGGGTGTGCGCAGAACGCCCTAGAAAGTGTGTGGAACCCAAATGAGAGTGCGCCGGACGCCGTATAAAGTGTGGGGGACCCAAATGGGTGTGCACAAAACGCTCTAGAAAGTGTGTGGAACCCAAATGAGAGTGCGCCGGAAGCCGTAGAAAGTGTGCGGGACCCAAAGGGGAGGGCGCCGAACGCCGTAGAAAGTGTGCGGGACCCAAACGAGAGTGCGCCGGACGCCGTAGAAAGTGTGCGGGACCCAAATGGGTGTGCGCAGAACGCCCTAGAATGTGTGTGGAACCCAAATGAGAGTGCGCCGGACGCCGTAGAAAGTGTGCGGGACCCAAATGAGAGTGCGCCGGACGCCGTAGAAAGTGTGCGGGACCCAAATGAGAGTGCGTCGGACGCCGTAGAAAGTGTGCAAGACCCAAGTGGGAGTGCGCCGGACGCCGCAGAAAGTGTGCGGGACCCAAGTGAGAGTGCGCCGGACGCCGTAGAAAGTGTGCGGGACCCAAGTGAGGGTGCGCCGGACTCCACAGAAAGTGTGCGGGACCCAAGTGGGTGGGCGCAGAACGCCGTAGAAAGTGTGCGGGACTTAAATGGGCGTGCGCAGAACGCCCTAGAAAGTATGTGGGACCCAAATGAGAGTGCGCCGGACGCCGTAGAAAGTGTGCGGGACCCAAATGGGTGTGCACAAAACGCTCTAGAAAGTGTGTGGAACCCAAATGAGAGTGCGCCGGAAGCCGTAGAAAGTGTGCGGGACCCAAGTGGGAGTGCGCCGGACGCCGTAGAAAGTGTGCGGGACCCAAATGGGTGTGCGCAGAACGCCGTAGAAAGTGTGCGGGACCCAAATTGGTGTGCGCAGAACGCCCTAGAAAGTGTGGGACCCAAATGAGAGTGCGCCGGACGCCGTAGAAAGTGTGCGGGACCCAAATGGGTGTGCACAAAACGCTCTAGAAAGTGTGTGGAACCCAAATGAGAGTGCGCCGGAAGCCGTAGAAAGTGTGCGGGACCCAAATGAGAGTGCGCCGAACGCCGTAGAAAGTGTGCGCGACCCTAGTGGGAGTGCGCCGGACGCCGTAGAAAGTGTGCGGGACCCAAATGGGTGTGCGCAGAACGCCGTAGAAAGTGTGTGGGACCCAAATGGGTGTGCGCAGAACGCAGTATAAAAAGTGCGGGACCCAAGTGAGGGTGCGCCGGACGCCGTAGAAAGTGTGCGGGACCCAAATGGGTGTGCACAAAACGCTCTAGAAAGTGTGCGGGACCCAAATTGGTGTGCGCAGAACGCCCTAGAAAGTATGTGGGACCCAAATGAGAGTGCGCCGGACGCCGTAGAAAGTGTGCGGGACCCAAATGGGTGTGCACAAAACGCTCTAGAAAGTGTGTGGAACCCAAATGAGAGTGCGCCGGAAGCCGTAGAAAGTGTGCGGGACCCAAGTGGGAGTGCGCCGGACGCCGTAGAAAGTGTGCGGGACCCAAATGGGTGTGCGCAGAACGCCGTAGAAAGTGTGCGGGACCCAAATTGGTGTGCGCAGAACGCCCTAGAAAGTATGTGGGACCCAAATGAGAGTGCGCCGGACGCCGTAGAAAGTGTGCGGGACCCAAATGGGTGTGCACAAAACGCTCTAGAAAGTGTGTGGAACCCAAATGAGAGTGCGCCGGAAGCCGTAGAAAGTGTGTGGGACCCGAATGTGAGTGCGCCGGACGCCGTAGAAAGTGTGCGCGACCCAAGTGGGAGTGCGCCGGACGCCGTAGAAAGTGTGCGGGACCCAAATGGGTATGCGCAGAACGCCGTAGAAAGTGTGTGGGACCCAAATGGGTGTGCGCCGGACGCCGTAGAAAGTGTGCGGGACCCAAGTGAGAGTGCGCCGGACGCCGTAGAAAGTGTGCGGGACCCAAATGGGTGTGCGCTGGACGCCGTAGAAAGTGTGCGAGACCCCAATGGGTGTGCGCAGAACGCCCTAGAAAGTGTGTGGGACCCAAATGGGTGTGCGCCGGACGCCGTAGAAAGTGTGCGGGACCCAAATGGGTGTGCGCAGAACGCCCTAGAAAGTGTGTGGAACCCAAATGAGAGTGCGCCGGACGCCGTAGAAAGTGTGCGGGACCCAAATGAGAGTGCGCCGGACGCCGTAGAAAGTGTGCGGGACCCAAGTGGGTGTGCGCAGAACGCCGTAGAAAGTGTGCGGGACCCAAATGGGTGTGCGCAGAACGCCCTAGAAAGTGTGTGGGACCCAAATGAGAGTGCGCCGGACGCCGTAGAAAGTGTGCGGGACCCAAATGAGAGTGCGCCGGACGCCGTAGAAAGTGTGTGGGACCCAAATGAGAGTGCGCCGGACGCCGTAGAAAGTGTGCGGGACCCAAATGAGTGTGCGCCGGACGCCGGAGAAAGTGTGTGGGACCCAAATGAGAGTGCGCAGGACGCGGGAGAAAGTGTGTGGGACCCAAATGAGGAGTGCGCCGGACGCCGTAGAAAGTGTGTGGGACCCAAATGGGTGTGCGCCAGACGCCGTAGAAAGTGTGCGGGACCCAAATTGGTGTGCGCAGAACGCCCTAGAAAGTATGTGGGACCCAAATGAGAGTGCGCCGGACGCCGTAGAAAGTGTGCGGGACCCAAATGGGTGTGCACAAAACGCTCTAGAAAGTGTGTGGAACCCAAATGAGAGTGCGCCGGAAGCCGTAGAAAGTGTGCGGGACCCAAATGGGTGTGCGCGGAACGCCGTAGAAAGTGTGCGGGACCCAAGTGGGAGTGCGCCGGACGCCGTAGAAAGTGTGCGGGACCCAAATGGGTGTGCGCAGAACGCCGTAGAAAGTGTGTGGGACCCAAATGGGTGTGCGCAGAACGCAGTATAAAAAGTGCGGGACCCAAGTGAGGGTGCGCCGGACGCCGTAGAAAGTGTGCGGGACCCAAATGGGTGTGCACAAAACGCTCTAGAAAGTGTGCGGGACCCAAATTGGTGTGCGCAGAACGCCCTAGAAAGTATGTGGGACCCAAATGAGAGTGCGCCGGACGCCGTAGAAAGTGTGCGGGACCCAAATGGGTGTGCACAAAACGCTCTAGAAAGTGTGTGGAACCCAAATGAGAGTGCGCCGGAAGCCGTAGAAAGTGTGCGGGACCCAAGTGGGAGTGCGCCGGACGCCGTAGAAAGTGTGCGGGACCCAAATGGGTGTGCGCAGAACGCCGTAGAAAGTGTGCGGGACCCAAATTGGTGTGCGCAGAACGCCCTAGAAAGTATGTGGGACCCAAATGAGAGTGCGCCGGACGCCGTAGAAAGTGTGCGGGACCCAAATGGGTGTGCACAAAACGCTCTAGAAAGTGTGTGGAACCCAAATGAGAGTGCGCCGGAAGCCGTAGAAAGTGTGTGGGACCCAAATGAGAGTGCGCCGGACGCCGTAGAAAGTGTGCGGTACCCAAGTGGGAGTGCGCCGGACGCCGTAGAAAGTGTGCAGGACCCAAATGGGAGTGCGCCGGACGCCGTAGAAAGTGTGCAGGACTTAAGTGAGAGTGCGCCGGACGCCTAGAAAGTGTGCGGGACCCAAATGAGAGTGCGCCAGACGCCGTAGAAAGTGTGCGGGACCCAAATTGGTGTGCGCAGAACGCCCTAGAAAGTATGTGGGACCCAAATGAGAGTGCGCCGGACGCCGTAGAAAGTGTGCGGGACCCAAATGGGTGTGCACAAAACGCTCTAGAAAGTGTGTGGAACCCAAATGAGAGTGCGCCGGAAGCCGTAGAAAGTGTGCGGGACCCACGTGGGAGTGCGCCGAACGCCGTAGAAAGTGTGCGCGACCCTAGTGGGAGTGCGCCGGACGCCGTAGAAAGTGTGCGCGACCCTAGTGGGAGTGCGCCGGACGCCGTAGAAAGTGTGCGGGACCCAAATGGGTGTGCGCAGAACGCCCTAGAAAGTGTGTGGAACCCAAGTGAGAGTGCGCCGGACGCCGTCGAAAGTGTGCGTGACCCAAATGAGAGTGCGCCGGACGCCGTAGAAAGTGTGCGGGACCCAAGTGGGAGTGCGCCGGACGCCGTAGAAAGTGTGCGGGACCCAAATGGGTGTGCGCAGAACGCCGTAGAAAGTGTGTGGGACCCAAATGGGTGTGCGCAGAACGCAGTATAAAAAGTGCGGGACCCAAGTGAGGGTGCGCCGGACGCCGTAGAAAGTGTGCGGGACCCAAATGGGTGTGCACAAAACGCTCTAGAAAGTGTGCGGGACCCAAATTGGTGTGCGCAGAACGCCCTAGAAAGTATGTGGGACCCAAATGAGAGTGCGCCGGACGCCGTAGAAAGTGTGCGGGACCCAAATGGGTGTGCACAAAACGCTCTAGAAAGTGTGTGGAACCCAAATGAGAGTGCGCCGGAAGCCGTAGAAAGTGTGCGGGACCCAAGTGGGAGTGCGCCGGACGCCGTAGAAAGTGTGCGGGACCCAAATGGGTGTGCGCAGAACGCCGTAGAAAGTGTGCGGGACCCAAATTGGTGTGCGCAGAACGCCCTAGAAAGTATGTGGGACCCAAATGAGAGTGCGCCGGACGCCGTAGAAAGTGTGCGGGACCCAAATGGGTGTGCACAAAACGCTCTAGAAAGTGTGTGGAACCCAAATGAGAGTGCGCCGGAAGCCGTAGAAAGTGTGTGGGACCCAAATGGGAGTGCGCCGAACGCCGTAGAAAGTGTGCGCGACCCTAGTGGGAGTGCGCCGGACGCCGTAGAAAGTGTGCGGGACCCAAATGGGTGTGCGCAGAACGCCGTAGAAAGTGTGTGGGACCCAAATGGGTGTGCGCAGAACGCAGTATAAAAAGTGCGGGACCCAAGTGAGGGTGCGCCGGACGCCGTAGAAAGTGTGCGGGACCCAAATGGGTGTGCACAAAACGCTCTAGAAAGTGTGCGGGACCCAAATTGGTGTGCGCAGAACGCCCTAGAAAGTATGTGGGACCCAAATGAGAGTGCGCCGGACGCCGTAGAAAGTGTGCGGGACCCAAATGGGTGTGCACAAAACGCTCTAGAAAGTGTGTGGAACCCAAATGAGAGTGCGCCGGAAGCCGTAGAAAGTGTGCGGGACCCAAGTGGGAGTGCGCCGGACGCCGTAGAAAGTGTGCGGGACCCAAATGGGTGTGCGCAGAACGCCGTAGAAAGTGTGCGGGACCCAAATTGGTGTGCGCAGAACGCCCTAGAAAGTATGTGGGACCCAAATGAGAGTGCGCCGGACGCCGTAGAAAGTGTGCGGGACCCAAATGGGTGTGCACAAAACGCTCTAGAAAGTGTGTGGAACCCAAATGAGAGTGCGCCGGAAGCCGTAGAAAGTGTGTGGGACCCAAATGGGAGTGCGCCGAACGCCGTAGAAAGTGTGCGCGACCCTAGTGGGAGTGCGCCGGACGTCGTAGAAAGTGTGCGCGACCCTAGTGGGAGTGCGCCAGACGCCGTAGAAAGTGTACGGGACCCAAATAGGTGTGCGCAGAACGCCGTAGAAAGTGTGCGGGACCCAAGTGGGAGTGCGCCGGACGCCGTAGAAAGTGTGCGGGACCCAAATGGATGTGCGCAGAACGCTCTAGAAAGTGTGTGGAACCCAAATGAGAGTGCGCCGGACGCCGTAGAAAGTGTGCGGGACCCAATGAGAGTGCGCCGGACGCCGTAGAAAGTGTGTGGACCCAAATGGGAGTGCGCCGGACGCCGTAGAAAGTGTGCGGTACCCAAGGGGGAGTGCGCCGGGTGCCGTAGAAAGTGTGCAGGACCCAAATGAGAGTGCGCCGGACGCCGTAGAAAGTGTGCAGGACTTAAGTGAGAGTGCGCCGGACGCCGTAGAAAGTGTGCGGGACCCAAATGAGAGTGCCTCTGACTCCGTAGAAAGTGTGCGGGACCCAAGTGGGAGTGCGCCGGACGCCGTAAAAAGTGTGCAGGACCCAAGTGAGAGTGCGCCGGACGCCGTAGAAAGTGTGTGGGACTCATATGGGAGTGCGCCGAACGCCGTAGAAAGTGTGCGCGACCCATATGGGAGTGCGCCGGACGCCGTAGAAAGTGTGCGGGACCCAAATGGGTGTGCGCAGAACGCCGTAGAAAGTGTGCGGGACCCAAATTGGTGTGCGCAGAACGCCTAGAAAGTATGTGGGACCCAAATGAGAGTGCGCCGGACGCCGTAGAAAGTGTGCGGGACCCAAATGGGTGTGCACAAAACGCTCTAGAAAGTGTGTGGAACCCAAATGAGAGTGCGCCGGAAGCCGTAGAAAGTGTGTGGGACCCAAATGGGAGTGCGCCGGACGCCGTAGAAAGTGTGCGCGACCCAAGTGGGAGTGCGCCGGAAGCCGTAGAATGTGTGCGGGACCCAAATGGGTGTGCGCAGAACGCCCTAGAAAGTGTGTGGGACCCAAATGGGTGTGCGCAGAACGCCGTAGTAAGTGTGTTGGACCTAAATGAGAGTGCGCCGAACGCTGAAGGAAGTGTGCGGGACCCAAATGGGTGTGCGCAGAATGCTCTAGAAAGTGTGTGGGACCCAAATGAGAGTGCGCCGGACGCCGTAGAAAGTATGCGGGACCCAAATGAGAGTGCGCCGGACGCCGTAGAAGGTGTGCGGGACCCAAATGAGAGTGCGCCGGACGCCGTAGAAAGTGTGCGGGACCCAAATGAGAGTGCGCCGGACGCCGTAGAAGGTGTGCGGGACCCACGTGGGAGTGCGCCGGACGCCGTAGAAAGTGTACGCGACCCAAGTAGGAGTGCGCCGGACGCCGTAGAAAGTGTGCGGGACCCAAATGGGTGTGCGCCGGACGCCGTAGAAAGTGTGCGGGACCCAAAAGATAGTGCGCCGGACGCCGTAGAAAGTGTGCAGGACCCAAATGATAGTGCCCCGGATGCTGTATAAGGTGTGCGGGACCCGAATGAGAGGGCGCCGGACGCCGTAGAAAGTGTGCGAGACCCAAATGGGTGTGCGCAGAACGCCGTAGAAAGTGTGTGGAACCCAAATGAGAGTGCGCCGGACGCCGTAGAAAGTGTGCGGGACCCAAATGGGAGTGCGCCGAACGCCGTAGGAAGTGTGCGCAACCCAAGTGAGAGTGCGCCGGACGCCGTCGAAAGTGTGCGTGACCCAAATGAGAGTGCGCCGGACGCCGTAGAAAGTGTGCGGGACCCAAATTGGGAGTGCGCCGGACGCCGTAGAAAGTGTGCGGGACCCAAATGGGTGTGCGCAGAACGCCGTAGAAAGTGTGCGGGACCCAAATGGACGTGCGCAGAACGCCGTAGAAAGTGTGCGGGACCCAAATGAGGGGGCGCCGGACGCCGGAGAATGTGTGCGGGACCCAAAGGGGTGTGCGCAGAACGCCGTAGAAAGTGTTCGGGACCCAAATGGGAGTGCGCCGGACGCCGTAGAAAGTGTGCGGGACCCAAATTGGTGTGCGCAGAACGCCTTAGAAAGTGTGCGGGACCCAAATGAGATTGCGCCGGACGCCGTAGAAAGTGTGCGGGACCCAAATGGATGTGCGCAGAACGCTCTAGAAAGTGTGTGGAACCCAAATGAGAGTGCGCCGGATGCCATAGAAAGTGTGAGGACCAAAATGGGAGTGCGCCGAACGCCGTCGAAAGTGTGCGCGACCCTAGTGGGAGTGCGCCGGACGCCGTAGAAAGTGTGAGGGACCCAAATGAGAGAGCGTCGGACGCCGTGGAAAGTGTGCGGGACCCAAATGAGAGTGCGCCAGACGCCGTAGAAAGTGTGCAGGACCCACGTGGGAATGCGCCGGACGCCGTAGAAAGTGTGCAGGACCCAAATGAGAGTGCGCCGGACGCCGTAGAAAGTGTGAGGGACCCAAATGAGAGTGCGCCGGACGCCGTAGAAAGTGTGCGGGACCCAAAAGGGTGTGCGCAGGACGCCGTAGAAAGTGTGCGGGACCCAAATGAGAGTGCGCCGGACGCCGTAGAAAGTGTGCGGGTCCCAAATGAGAGTGCGCCGGACGCCGTAGAAATTGTGCGGGACCCAAATGTGAGTGCGCCGGACGCCGTAGAAAGTGTACGTGACCCAAATGAGAGTGCTCCGGACGCCGTAGAATGTGTGTGGGATCCAAGTGGGAGTGCGCCGGACGCCATAGAACGTGTGTGGGATCCAAGTGGGAGTGCGCGGGACGCCGTAGAAAGTGTGTGAGACCCAAATGGTTGTGCGCAGAACGCCGTAGAAAATGTGCGGGACCCAAGTAGGAGTGCGCCGGACGCCGTAGAAAGTGTGCGGGACCCAAATGGGTGTGCGCGGAACGCCGTAGAAAGTGTGCGGGACCCAAGTGGGAGTGCGCTGGACGCCGTATAAAGTGTGCGGGACCCAAATGGGTGTGCGCAGAACGCCGTAGAAAGTGTGTGGGACCCAAATGGGTGTGCGCAGAACGCCGTAGAAAGTGTGCGGGACCCAAGTGAGAGTGCGCCGGACGCCGTAGAAAGTGTGCGGGACCCAAATGGGAATGCGCCAGACGCCGTAGAAAGTGTGCGGGACCCAAATGGGAGTGCGCCGAACGCCGTAGAAAGTGTGCGCGACCCAAATGGGAGTGCGCCGGACGCCGTAGAAAGTGTGCGGGACCCAAGTGGGAGTGCGCCGGACGCCGTAGAAAGTGTGCGGGACCCAAATGGGTGTGCGCAGAACGCCCTAGAAAGTGTGTGGAACCCAAATGAGAGTGCGCCGGACGCCGTCGAAAGTGTGCGGGACCCACGTGGGAGTGCGCCGAACGCCGTAGAAAGTGTGCGCGACCCAAGTGAGAGTGCGCCGGACGCCGTCGAAAGTGTGCGTGACCCAAATGAGAGTGCGCCGGACGCCGTAGAAAGTGTGCGGGACCCAAGTGGGAGTGCGCCGGACGCCGTAGAAAGTGTGCGGGACCCAAATGGGTGTGCGCAGAACGCCGTAGAAAGTGTGTGGGACCCAAATGGGTGTGCGCAGAACGCAGTATAAAAAGTGCGGGACCCAAGTGGGAGTGCGCCGGACGCCGTAGAAAGTGTGCGGTAACCAAGTGGGAATGCGCCGGACGCCGTAGAAAGTGTGCGGGACCCAAATGGGAGTGCGCCGGACACCGTAGAAAGTGTGCGGGACCCAAATTGGTGTGCACAGAACGCCCTAGAAAGTATGTGGGACCCAAATGATAGTGCGCCGGACGCCGTAGAAAGTGTGCGGGACCCAAATGGGTGTGCACAAAACGCTCTAGAAAGTGTGTGGAACCCAAATGAGAGTGCGCCGGAAGCCGTAGAAAGTGTGCGGGACCCAAATGGGTGTACGCAGAACGCCGTAGAAAGTCTGCGGAACCCAAGTGGGAGTGCGCCGGACGCCGTATAAAATGTGCGGGACCCAAGTGGGAGTGCGACGGACGCCGTAGAAAGTGTGCGGGACCCAAGTGGGAGTGCGCCGGACGCCGCAGAAAGTGTGCGGGACCCAAATGGGTGTGCGCAGAACGCCGTAGAAAGTGTGTGGGGCCCAAATGGGAGTGCGCAGAACGCCGTAGAAATTGTGCGGAACCCAAGTGGAAGTGCGCCGGACGCCGTAGAAATTGTGCGGGACCCAAATGGCTGTGCGCCGGACGCCGTAGAAAGTGTGCGGAACCCAAGTGGGAGTGCGCCGGACGCCGTAGAAAGTGTGCGGGACCCAAATGGTGTGCGCAGAACGCCGTAGAAAGTGTGTGGGACCCAAATGATAGTGCGCCGGACGCCGTAGAAAGTGTGCGGGACCCAAATGGGTGTGCACAAAACGCTCTAGAAAGTGTGCGGGACCCAAATGAGAGTGCGCCGGACGCCGTAGAAAGTGTGCGGGACCCACGTGGGAGTGCGCCGGACGCCGTAGAAAGTGTGCGGGACCCAAATGGAGTGCGCGGGACGCGGTAGAAAGTGTGCGGGCCCCGCGTGGGGGTGCGCCGGACGCCGTAGAAAGTGTGCGGGACCCAAATGGGTGTGCGCAGAACGCCCTAGAAAGTGTGTGGAACCCAAATGAGAGTGCGCCGGACGCCGTCGAAAGTGTGCGTGACCCAAATGAGAGTGCGCCGTACGCCGTAGAAAGTGTGTGGGACGCAAATGGGAGTGCGCCGGACGCCGTAGAAAGTGTGCGCGACCCAAATGGGTGTGCGCAAAATGCCGTAGAAAGTGTGGGGGACCCAAATGGGTGTGCGCCGGACTCCGTAGAAAGTGTTCGGGACCCAAATGGGTGTGCGCAGAACGCCCTAGAAAGTGTGTGGAACTCAAATGAGAGTGCGCCGGACGCCGTAGAAAGTGTGCGCGACCCAAGTGGAAGTGCACCGGACGCCGTAGAAAGTGTGTGGGACTCAAGTGGGAGTGCGCCGGACGCCGTAGAAAGTGTGCGGGACCCACGTGAGAGTGCGCCGGACGCCGTAGAAAGGGGGCGGGAGTCAAGGGGGAGGGGGCCGGACGCCGGAGAAAGTGTGCGGGACCCAAATGGGTGTGCGCAGAACGCCGTAGAAAGTGTGTGGACCCAAATGAGTGCGCAGAACGCCGTAGAAAGTGTGCGGGACCCAAATGAGAGTGCGCCGGACGCCGTAGAAAGTGTGCGGGACCCAAATGGGTGTGCGCCGAACGCCGTAGAAAGTGTGCGGGACCCAAATGGGAGTGCGCCGGACGCCGTAGAAAGTGTGCGGACCCAAAATGGTGTGCGCAGAACGCCCTAGAAAGTGTGTGGGACCCAAATGAGAGTGCGCCGGACGCCGTAGAAAGTGTGCGGGACCCAAATGGGTGTGCACAAAACGCTCTAGAAAGTGTGTGGAACCCAAATGAGAGTGCGCCGGACGCCGTAGAAAGTGTGCGGGACCCACGTGGGAGTGCGCCGAACGCCGTAGAAAGTGTGCGCGACCCAAATGAGAGTGCGCCGGACGCCGTAGAAAGTGTGCGCGACCCAAATGGGAGTGCGCCGGACGCCGTAGAAAGTGTGTGGACCCAAATGGGTGTGCGCAGAACGCCCTAGAAAGTGTGTGGAACCCAAATGAGAGTGCGCCGGACGCCGTCGAAAGTGTGCGTGACCCAAATGAGAGTGCGCAGGACGCCGTAGAAAGTGTGCGGGCCCCAAATGAGAGTGCGCCGGACGCCGTAGAAAGTGTGCGGAACCCAAATGGGTGTGCGCAGAACGCCGTAGAAAGTGTGCGGTACCCAAATGAGAGTGCGCCGGACGCCGTAGAAAGTGTGCGGGACCCAAATTGGTATTCGCAGAACGCCATAGAAAGTGTGTGGAACCCAAATGAGAGTGCGCCGGAAGCCGTAGAAAGTGCGTGGGACCCAAATGGGAGTGCGCCGAACGCCGTAGAAAGTGTGCGCGACCCTAGTGGGAGTGCGCCGGACGTCGTAGAAAGTGTGCGCGACCCTAGTGGGAGTGCGCCGGACGCCGTAGAAAGTGTACGGGACCCAAATAGGTGTGCGCAGAACGCCGTAGAAAGTGTGCGGGACCCAAGTGGGAGTGCGCAGAACGCCCTAGAAAGTATGTGGGACCCAAATGGAGTGCGCAGAACGCCCTAGAAAGTGTGTGGAACCCAAATGAGAGTGCGCCGCACGCCGTAGAAAGTGTGCGGGCCCCAATGAGAGTGGGCCGGACGCCGTAGAAAGTGTGCGGGACCCAAATGAGAGTGCGCCGGACGCCGTAGAAAGTGTGCGGTACCCAAATGAGAGTGCGCCAGACGCCGTAGAAAGTGTGCGGGACCCAAATGGGAGTGCGCCGGATGCCATAGAAAGTGTGAGGACCAAAATGAGAGTGCGCCGGATGCCATAGAAAGTGTGAGGACCAAAATGAGAGTGCGCCAGACGCCGTAGAAAGTGTGCGGAACATAAATGGGAGTGCCCGGACGCCGAAAAAAGTGTGTGGGACCCAAATGAGAGTGCGCCGGACGCCGTAGAAAGGGTGCGTGACCCAAATGGGAGTGCGCCGGACGCCGTAGAAAGTGTGCGGGACCCAAATGGGTGTGCGCAGAACGCCCTAGACAGTGTGTCGAACCCAATTGAGAGTGCGCCGGCCGCCGTAGAAAGTGTCCGGGACCCAAATGAGACAGCGTCGTACGCCGTCGAAAGTGTGCGAGACCCAAGTGGGAGTGCGCCGGACGCCGTAGAAAGTGTGCGGGACCCAAATGGGTGTGCGCAGAACGCCGTAGTAATTGTGTGGGACCCAAATGAGAGTGCGCCGAACGCCGTAGAAAGTGTGCGGGGCCCAAATGAGAGTGCGCCAGACGCCGTAGAAACTGTGCGGGACCCAAATGAGAGTGCGCCAGACGCCGTAGAAAGTGTGCGGGACCCAAATGAGAATGCGTCGGATGCCGTAGAAAGTGGGCGGGACCCAAATGGGTGTGCGCCGGACGCCGTAGAAAGTGTGCGGGACCCAAATGGGAGTGCGCCGAACGCCGTAGAAAGTGTGCGGGACCCAAATGGGTGTGCGCAGAACGCCGTAGAAAGTGTGTGCGACCCAAATGAGAGTGCGCCGGACGCCGTAGAAAGTGTGCGGGACCCAAATGGGTGTGCGCAGAACGCTCTAGAAAGTGTGTGGAACCCAAATGAGAGTGCGCCGGACGCCGTAGAAAGTGTGCGGGACCCAAATGGGAGTGCGCCGAACGCCGTAGAAAGTGTGCGGGACCCAAGTGGGAGTGCGCCGGACGCAGTAGAAAGTGTGCGGGACTAAAGTGGGAGTGCGCCGGACGCCGTAGAAAGTGTGGGGGACCCAAATGGGTGTGCGCAGAACGCGGTAGAAAGCATGCGGGACCCAAGTGGGAGTGCGCCGGACGCCGTAGAAAGTGTGCGGGACCCAAATGGATGCGTAGAACGCCGTAGAAAGTGTGTGGGACCCGAATAAGAGTGCGCCGGACGCCGTAGAAAGTGTGCGGGACCCAAATGGGTGTGCGCCCGACCCCGTAGAAAGTGTGCGGGACCCAAATGAAAGTGCTCCGGACGCCGTAGAACGTGTGCGGGACCCAAATGGGAGTGCGCCGGACGCCGTAGAAAGCGAGCAGGACCCAAGTGGGAGTGCGCCGGACGCCGTAGAAAGTGTGCAGGACCCAAGTGGGAGTGCGCCGGACGCCGTAGAAAGTGTGCGTGACCCAAATGAGAGCGCGCCGGACGCCGTAGAAAGTGTGCGGGACCCAAATGGGAGTGCGCCGGACGCCGTAGAAAGTGTGCGGGACTCAAATGAGAGTGTGCGCCGGACGCCGTAGAAAGCGTGCGGGACCCAAGTGGGAGTGCGCCGGACCCCGTAGAAAGTGTGCTGGACCCAAATGGGTGTGCGCAGAACGCCCTAGAAAGTGTGTGGAACCCAAACGAGAGTGCGCCGGACGCCGTAGAAAATGTGCGTGACCCAAGTGGGAGTGCGCCGGACCCCGTAGAAAGTGTGCGGGACCCAAGTGGGAGTGCGCCGGACGCCGTAGAAAGTGTGCGGGACCCAAATGGGTGTGCGCAGAACGCCGTAGAAAGTGTGCGGGACCCAAGTGGGAGTGCGCCGGACGCCGTAGAAAGTGTGCGGGACCCAAATGGGTGTGCGCAGAACGCCCTAGAAAGTGTGTGGAACCCAAATGAGAGTGCGCCGGACGCCGTCGAAAGTGTGCGTGACCCAAATGAGAGTGCGCCGGACGCCGTAGAAAGTGTGTCGGACCCAAATGGGAGTGCGCCGGACGCCGTAGAAAGTGTGCGGGACAGAAATGAGAGTGCGCAGGACGCCGTAGAAAGTGTGCGGGATCCAAATGGGAGTGCGCCGGACGCCGTAGAAAGTGTGCAGGACTTAAGTGAGAGTGCGCCGGACGCCGGAGAAAGTGTGCGGGACCCAAATAGGTGTGCGCAGAACGCCGCAGAAAGTGTGCGGGACCCAAGTGGGAGTGCGCCGGACGCCGTAGAAAGTGTGCGGGACCCAAATGGGTGTGCGCAGAACGCCCTAGAAAGTGTGTGGAACCCAAATGAGAGTGCGCCGGAAGCCGTCGAAAGTGTGCGTGACCCAAATGAGAGTGCGCCGGACGCCGTAGAAAGTGTGCGGGACCCAAATGGGTGTGCGCCGGACGCCGTATAAAGTGTGCGGGACCCAAATGAGAGTGCGCCGGACGCCGTAGAAAGTGTGCGGTGACCCAAAGTGACAGTGCGCCGGACGCCGTAGAAAGTGTGCGGGACCCAAATGAGAGTGCGTCGGACGCCGTAGAAAGTGTGCGGTAACCAAGTGGGAATGCGCCGGACGCCGTAGAAAGTGTGCGGGACCCAAGTGGGAGTGCGCCGGACGCCGTAGAAAGTGTGCGGGACCCAAATGGGTGTGCGCAGAACGCCCTAGAAAGTGTGTGGAACCCAAGTGAGAGTGCGCCGGACGCCGTCGAAAGTGTGCGTGACCCAAATTGGTGTGCGCAGAACGCCCTAGAAAGTGTGCGGGACCCAAACGGGAGTGCGCCGGACACCGTAGAAAGTGTGCGGGACCCAAATGGGTGTGCACAAAACGCCCTAGAAAGTGTGTGGAACCCAAATGAGAGTGCGCCGGAAGCCGTAGAAAGTGTGCGGGACCCAAATGAGAGTGCGCCGAACGCCGTAGAAAGTGTGCGCGAGCCTAGTGGGAGTGCGCCGGACGCCGTAGGAAGTGTGCGCGACCCAAATGGGAGTGCGCCGGACGCCGTAGAAAGTGTGCGGGACCCAAATGGGTGTGCGCAGAACGCCGTAGAAAGTGTGCGGGACCCAAGTGAAGTGCGCCGGACGCCGTAGAAAGTGTGCGGGACCCAAATGGATGTGCGCAGAACGCTCTAGAAAGTGTGCGGGACCCAAATGAGAGTGCGCCGGACGCCGTAGAAAGTGTGTGGGACCCAAATGAGAGTGCGCCGGACGCCGTAGAAAGTGTGCGGGACCCAAATGAGAGTGCGCCGGACGCCGTAGAAAGTGTGTGGAACCCAAATGAGGAAGTGCGCCGGACGCCGTAGAAAGTGTGCGGGACCCAAATGGGAGTGCGCCGGACGCCGTAGAAAGTGTGCGGGACCCAAATGGGTGTGCGCCGGACGCCGTAGAAAGTGTGCGGGACCCAAATGAGAGTGCGCCAGAACGCCGTAGAAAGTGTGCGGGACCCAATGAGAGTGCGCCGGACGCCGTAGAAAGTGTGCGGGACCCAAATGGGTGTGCGCAGAACGCTCTAGAAAGTGTGTGGAACCCAAATGAGAGGTGCGCCGGCCGCCGTAGAAAGTGTGCGGGACCCAAGTGGGAGTGCGCCGGACGCCGTAGAAAGTGTGCGGGACCCAAATGGGTGTGCGCAGAACGCCCTAGAAAGTGTGTGGAACCCAAATAAGAGTGCGCCGGACGCCGTAGAAAGTGAGCGGGACCCAAATGAGAGAGCTCCGGACGCCGTAGAAAGTGTGCGCGACCCAAGTGGGAGTGCGCCGGACGCCGTAGAAAGTGTGCGAGACCCAAATGGGTGTGCGCAGAACGCCGTAGAAAATGTGTGGGACCCAAATGAGAGTGCGCCGGACGCCGTAGAAAGTGTGCGGGACCCAAATGGGTGTGCGCAGAACGCCCTAGAAAGTGTGTGGAACCCAAATGAGGGTGCACCGGAAGCCGTAGAAAGTGTGCAGGACCCAAATGAGAGTGCGCCTGACGCCGTAGAAAGTGTGCGTGACCCAAATGAGAGAGCGTCGGACGCAGTAGAAAGTGTGCGGACCCAAATGGGTGTGCGCAGAACGCCCTAGAAAGTGTGTGGAACCCAAATCAGAGTGCGTCGGACGCCGTAGAAAGTGTGCGGGACCCAAATGAGAGTGCGCCCGACGCCGTAAAAAGTGTGGGGGACCCAAATGGGGGTGCGCCGGACGCCGTAGAAAGTGTGCGGGACCCAAATGGGTGTGCGCAGAACGCCGTAGAAAGTGTGCGGGACCCGCGGGAGTGCGCCGGACGCCGTAGAAAGTGTGCGGGACCCAAATGGGTGTGCGCAGAACGCCCTAGAAAGTGTGTGGAACCCAAGTGAGAGTGCGCCGGAAGCCGTCGAAAGTGTGCGGGACCCAAGTGGCAGTGCGTCGGACGCCGTAGGAACTGTACGGGACCCAAGTGGCAGTACGCCGGACGCCGTAGAAAGTGTGCGGAACCCAAACGAAAAAGCGTCGGACGCCGTAGGAATTGTACGGGACCCAAGTGGCAGTACGCCGGACGCCGTAGAAAGTGTGCGGAACCCAAATGGGTGGGCGCAGAACGCCGTAGAAAGTGTGAGGGACCCAAGTGGGAGTGCGCCGGACGCCGTAGAAAGTGTGCGGGACCCAAATGGGTGTGCGCAGAACGCCCTAGAAAGTGTGTGGAACCCAAGTGAGAGTGCGCCGGAAGCCGTCGAAAGTGTGCGTGACCCAAATGAGAGTGCGCCGGACGCCGTAGGAAGTGTGCGGGACCCAAATGAGAGTGCGCCGGACGCCGTATAAAGTGTGCGGGACCCAAATGAGAGTGCGCCGGACGCCGTAGAAAGTGTGCGGTGACAAAGTGACAGTGCGCAAGACGCCGTAGAAAGTGAGCGGGACCCAAATGAGAGAGCGTCGGACGCCGTAGAAAGTGTGCGGTAACCAAGTGGGAATGCGCCGGACGCCGTAGAAAGTGTGCGGGACCCAAGTGGGAGTGCGCCGGACGCCGTAGAAAGTGTGCGGGACCCAAATGGGTGTGCCCAGAACGCCCTAGAAAGTGTGTGGAACCCAAGTGAGAGTGCGCCGGACGCCGTCGAAAGTGTGCGTGACCCAAATTGGTGTGCGCAGAACGCCCTAGAAAGTGTGTGGGACCCAAATGAGAGTGCGCCGGACGCCGTAGTAAGTGTGTGGGACCCAAACGAGAGTACGCCGGACGCCGTAGTAAGTGTGTGGGACCCAAATGAGAGTGCGCCGAACGCCGTAGAAAGTGTGCGCGACCCTAGTGGGAGTGCGCCGGACGTCGTAGAAAGTGTGCGGGACCCGAATGAGAGTGCGCCGGACGCAGTAGAAAGTGTGCAGGACATCAGTGGGAGTGTGCAAGATGTAACAGAATGTGCGGTGGACATTAGTGTGAGTGCGCAGGATGACACAGAAAGTGTGCAGGACATTAGTGGGAGTGTGCAGCACCTCATAGAAAGTGTGTAGGACATCAGTGAAAGGGTACAGGGCATTAGTGGGAGTGTGAAGGACGTCAAAGAAAGTGTGCAGGCCATCAGCTGGAGTGCGCAGGACGTCACAGAAGGGGGGGGCAGGACATCAGTTGGTTTTCTTTCACCTAACACCATCAGGCATAAATCATGTTAGAAAGGAATCCTTTCGGAAAAATGAATGAAATTCCTGAAAGTTAGGTTCCTGGCAAAAGTAAAGATTTGGCATGGCCATAGAAATATATTCAGTTAAAGAGGGAAAATAAAGAAAAATGAAAAAAGGTTTTGAAATATTCCTGAGAACGATTTGGCGTAGAATATATTGTTTTTCGGGAAATGAAGTGAAATAGTTGAAAGTATGATTTGGCAGTCGAGTTTGAACAAACTATTGATAAGAGTTGTGCAAAACGAGAGATCGCCTTGTCTGTGCTTATCCGTAGAACATATCAAAGCGAAATCACGCGTGTTGATTTTACATCACCTAATACGTGAAGACCGCCGCATTACAGCTCCTGAAAAAGTTTTGATGCTTCCCATTTCACGCGTGATTTTGCTTCGATATGTTCTACGGATAAGCTTATACAATGCGCTCTCTCATTTTGCACAACTCTTATTAATAGTTGGTTCAAACTCGACTGCCAAATCATACTTTCAACTATTTCACTTCATTTCCCGAAAAACAATATATTCTACGCCAAATCGTTCTCAGGAATATTTCAAAACTTTTTTTCATTTTTCTCTATTTTCCCTCTTTAACTGAGTATACTTCTATGGCCATGCCAAATCTTTACTTTTGCCAGGAACCTAAACTTTCAGGAATAATTCAGCTGAGATTTCGGTTTATCAATGTATTATTATCAATACCAGCTTCCACAAAACAAACAGCATTTCATTTATTGAGAAACGGAGCATGGAGTTGGTCGATCCGTGAACGACCACATAGAGAATAATGGCCTGTTGTTCTTGTCATCACAGGTATAATCATACCCCCATCATCATGGCTTTGCAAGATCGACCGCTTGAATGCAATTGTGGTGAGAGCGAAGCGCTCACCAGATTTGGCTTTGATTCGCCATCGCGCAAATCCCTGATCTCAGTATCAGGGTCCAGAGTAAACGTAGGAAGACCGTTCTTTTGCATTTGATATACTTTAGAAAGATGAAGAACTGTTCAAAAAATGGTCCGGAATGGTAACCTGAGATTCGAGAAAAAGTGTCAAAACCACGTCATTTTTGGACGAAAAAATGTTCATCTCCTTTTTTCAGTTGGCGTTCACGATCTTGTTGGAACACTTATCGTTGAGCTAGAGAGCTCATTTTTTGGCCAGGGAGCTGGTTTTAATTGCACCTAGCTCCTGTCAAAATTTGAAGTTGGTAGCTCAATTTTTGCGGAACCTCAAAATTGAAGGTCGAGAAAGACAAAAACACGTAAACATGTTATTATAAACCATCCGACGTTTACTTATTCGTAAAAATGAACTAGTGAAATGAACACCGTTACTGGTAGGGTTTTGCTCAGGATTTGACGGGGCAACGCTTCCAATCGATACGGCAGGATCTCGGGAAGTACTTTTGGAACGCCGCACGGTGTGACTTAGAAGTGCGCCACAGAACGCCGTAGATAGTGTGCAGGACCCCAGCAGGAGTGCGAAAGACGCCGTAGAAAGTGTGGGACTTAAATGGGTGTGCGCAGAACGCCGTAGAAAGTGTGCGGGACCCGAGTGGGAGTGCGCCGGACGCCGTAGAAAGTGTGCAGGACCCAAATGTGCGTGCGCAGAACGCCGTAGAAAGTGTGTGGAACCCAAATGGGTGTGCGCCGGACGCCGCAGAAAGGGTGCGGGACCCAAATGGGTGTGCGCAGAACGCCGTAGAGAGTGTGTGGGACCCAAATGGGTTTGCGCAGAACGCCATAGAAAGTGTGCGGGACCCAAGTGGGAGTGCGCCGGATGCCGTAGAAAGTGTGCAAGACCCAAATGGGTGTGCGCAGAACGCCCTAGAAAGTGTGTGGGACCCAAATGAGAGTGCGCAGAACGCCCTAGAAAGTGTGTGGAACCCAAATGAGAGTGCGCCGGACGCCGTACAAAGTGTGCGAGACCCAAATGAGAGTGCGCCGGACGCCGTAGAAAGTGTGCGGGACCCACGTGGGAGTGCGCCGGACGCCGTATAAAGTGTGCGGGACCCAAATGGGTGTGCGCAGAACGCCGTAGTAAGTGTGTGGAACCCAAATGAGAGAGCGTCGGACGCCGTAGAAAGTGTACGGGACTCAAGTGGGAGTGCGCCGGACGCCGTAGAAAGTGTGCGGGACCCAAATGAGAGTGCGCCACACGCCGTAGAAAGCGTGCGGGACCCAAGTGGGAGTGCGCCGAACGCCGTAGAAAGCGTGCGGGACAGAAATGGGCGTGCGCAGAGCGCCGTATAAAGTGTGCGGGACCCAAATGAGAGTGCGCCGGACGCCGTAGAAAGTGTGCGGTGACAAAGTGAAAGTGCGCAAGACGCCGTAGAAAGCGTGAGGGACCCAAGTGGGAGTGCGCCAGACACCGTAGAAAGCGTGCGGGACCCAAATGGGCGTGCGCAGAACGCCGTGGAAAGTGTGCGGGACCCAAATGAGAGAGCGCCGGACGCCGTAGAAAGTGTGCGGTGACAAAGTGAAAGTGCGCAAGACGCCGTAGAAAGTGTGCGGGACCCAAATAGAAGCACGCCCATGCTGATCATTTTTTCCGCAGGGCTACCGTAACCATTCTTGAGCAAAACATGATAACGAACGATAACACACGCTCATAACATGCGGGGTATAAAAGGGCAGAGGAGCGGTATGCATTCATTCACACACCGTTCTCTAGAAGCCGCCGGGAAGTGGCTGAGGAGGTCGAAATTGTGCAAACACGTTTTTTTGGCTGTTACCATGTGCTCATATCCAAGCTTACACTCGGAAAATTTTTGAAGGAGGGTTACGGTAGCCCTGCGGAAAAATGATCGGCATGAGCGTGCTTGTGACCTAAATGGGTGTACGCAGAACGCCGTAGAAAGTGTGCAGGACATCAGTGGGAGTGTGCAAGGTGTAACAGAATGTGCGCAGGACATTAGTGGGAGTGTGAAGGATGACATAGAAAGTGTGCAGGACATCAGTGGGAGCGTGCAGGACTATAGTGGGAGTGTGCAGCACCTCAGAGAAAGTGTGTATGACATCAGTGGAAGGGTGCAGGACATTAGTGGGAGTGTGCAGGACATCAGAGGGAGTGTGCAGGACGTCAAAGAAAGTGTGCGGGCCATCAGTTGGAGTGCGCAGGACGTCACAGAAAGGGGGGGGGCAGGACATCAGTGGGTTTACTTTCATCTAACACCACCAGGCATAAATCATGTTAGAAAGGAAACCTTTAGGAAAAATAAATGAAATTCCTGAAAGTTTAGGTTCCTGGCAAAAGTAAAGATTTGGCATGGCCATAGAAATATACTCAGTTAAAAAGGGAGAATAAAGAAAAATGAAAAAAGGTTTTGAAATATTCCTGAGAACGATTTGGCGTAGAATAATTTGTTTTTCGGGAAATGAAGTGAAATAGTTGAAAGTGTGATTTGGCAGTCGAGTTTGAACCAACTATTGATAAGAGTTGTGCGAAACGAGAGATCGCCTAGTCTGTGCTTATCCGTAGAACATATCAAAGCGAAATCACGCGTGTTGATTTTACTTCACCTAATACGTGAAAACCGCCGCATTACAGCTCCCGAAAAAGTTTTGATGCTTCCCATTTCACGCGTGATTTCGCTTTGATATGTTCTACGGATAAGCACAGACAAGGCGATCTCTCGTTTTGCACAACTCTTGTCAATAGTTGGTTCAAACTCGACTGCCAAATCACACTTTCAACTATTTCACTTCATTTCCCGAAAAACAAATTATTCTACGCCAAATCGTTCTCAGGAATATTTCAAAACCTTTTTTCATTTTTCTTTATTCTCCCTTTTTAACTGAGTATATTTCTATGGCCATGCCAAATCTTTACTTTTGCCAGGAACCTAAACTTTCAGGAATCTATCTCTCGATACGATTTCGGACTCGTCTGAACCCTGTCTGAATCATTTCGAGCTCATCTTATCACCCATTCAGATAATCCTGACTGAGTGGTGGGTTTACTACGGGCCTAATTTTTACTTTTGTGATGACATAATCTACAATCTCATGAAGAAAGCTCAAAAGTCGTTTTTATCGCGAACCCTGCCTTTAAGCGCCGCTACAGTTGATAGACGCAACGCTGCTTGAGGCACGGCACGCCCTCCCAACTTACTTGCGATTGCAGTGGTGTATGATGTTTGTTTGTGGGACTTGAATATTCGAACATTATTCGAGTATGACTATTTTCAAAAGGTGGATATTCGAATACTATTCGAATTCGACTACTCGCAAAAGGTGAATATTCGAATAATATTCGAACTCAACTACTCGCAAAAGGCGAATATTCGAATATTATTCGAACATTATTTGAATTCGGCTATTCAGAGAGGTGAATATTCGAACGTTATTCGAATTCGAATACTCGAGCTGGTTCAACAAAAATTATGAAAATTATCTGGCTGATTTTCTTCTGTGCCTTTCAAGGTTTATTAGATGGTGAAACTTTATTAGGGCGACGTTTCGACCAATTCAGCGTCTTCTAGGCCTTAAATGGCTCGAAACACCTTCACATACTACATACCCGAACAAACGCCTTTTTCACCCTCCACCAGTTGCGAAATATCCCACGAGTCCCGAGGAACGCCCATAACAACAATTTAACCAACCCGCAAAAGTTCCACCGACGCCGAGCTCCACTCGATAGCGAGAATGACTAGGAGCAAGTGAGAAACCCTGGCCGAATAGCCCCGAGAGTCTCACAGACCGCAAAGTGGTATAAGTGGCAGGAATTCATTAGTTATGGCGATACATTCATTCCTGTTATTGAGCTTCGGGTACCGGGCTCTGATGAAGAAAGCTTCCAAAGCCTTTCTGGGACCGATGTCGTTTTCGTAGGCCAATATCTTGCAGCTAATACTGAAGTCCGTGCCTCGATGTGTTTCGAACCTGTATTTCCCGAGAGGGTTTAGAAGAACTTTTCGACGTTTACTCGCCAGGTGTTCTTTAACGCGTATACATAAAGCTCTCCCTGTTTCTCCAATATACGTTTCTCCGCAGACTGAGCATTGTATCTGGTATACGATCCCACTTTGTGCGCAGTCCCCTTCCCTTCCATTAGGGCAAATCGTACAGTTCTCCGTATTGCACGTGCGGTCGTACAACCTATTTCGTACCATTTGCTTTTTGATATTGTCCCTCGGAATATCAACAAGAACAACGTCGTTAGCTAATTCGGCGCGACCAATGCATTGACGTATTGTGGAGCTAACTACGTCCGATACGAACGGTAGCTGAAGGATAATTTTGTCTTCAAACGATATACTGCGTTGCCTACGCAAGGTTGACCCGTGACTAAGTCCGCTGTATCCATTCTGAGCAGCAATTTCGCAAGCCATCCTATACGACTCGTCACGTTCTGCATTCCCCGTGCACACTCCTGTTGCAGTTCTGAACATATTTCGAATAACAGCACGCTTAGTTTGCTTTGGGATGAGCAGAGTTTGCGTGGATCATGATATTTTTAGAGGTGCCCTTGCGATACCACTTCACTTTATACGTCCCGTTTGATATACTTATTTGTGTATTCAAGAACGGGATCCATTCTTCGTGCGGTACTTCTCTAGTAAATCTGATGTGCTGAGATTGTTGATTGAGGACACTAAACATCTGATCCATTTCAGCCTGTGTAGAGGTGATCACACAGCAGTCGTCGATGTAACGACAGTACAACAACGGCATGCGCTCTATCACTGGGCGTTCTATTCTGCTCATAAAGCATACCGCTAGGACAGGAGCCAATCTCTGACCCATTGCGAGTCCTCTTACTTGCTGAAAGTAATTACCGCTCCATCTGAAGAAGCCCTCCAAGCAATATCAGAGATGTTGGACGAATACAGTAATCGAATTGTGATGTTTAGTCTGAACAAAACGCACATTATGAAACTGATAAAGCTGTGTCTAGAGTGCAATATCTTCAGATGGAGCGGTAATTACTTTCAGCAAGTAAGAGGACTCGCAATGGGTCAGAGATTGGCTCCTGTCCTAGCGGTATGCTTTATGAGCAGAATAGAACGCCCAGTGATAGAGCGCATGCCGTTGTTGTACTGTCGTTACATCGACGACTGCTGTGTGATCACCTCTACACAGGCTGAAATGGATCAGATGTTTAGTGTCCTCAATCAACAATCTCAGCACATCAGATTTACTAGAGAAGTACCGCACGAAGAATGGATCCCGTTCTTGAATACACAAATAAGTATATCAAACGGGACGTATAAAGTGAAGTGGTATCGCAAGGGCACCTCTAAAAATATCATGATCCACGCAAACTCTGCTCATCCCAAAGCAACCAAGCGTGCTGTTATTCGAAATATGTTCAGAACTGCAACAGGAGTGTGCACGGGGAATGCAGAACGTGACGAGTCGTATAGGATGGCTTGCGAAATTGCTGCTCAGAATGGATACAGCGGACTTAGTCACGGGTCAACCTTGCGTAGGCAACGCAGTATATCGTTTGAAGACAAAATTATCCTTCAGCTACCGTTCGTATCGGACGCAGTTAGCTCCACAATACGTCAATGCATTGCTCGCGCCGAATTAGCTAACGACGTTGTTCTTGTTGATATTCCGAGGGACAATATCAAAAAGCAAATGGTACGAAATAGGTTGTACGACCGCACGTGCAATACGGAGAATTATACGATTTGCCCTAAAGAGGACTGCGCACAAAGTGTCGTATACCAGATACAATGTTCAGTCTGCGGAGAAACGTGCATATATTGGAGAAACAGGGAGAGCTTTATGTATTCGCGTTAAAGAACACCTGGCGAATAAGCGTCGAAAAGTCCTTCTAAATCCTCTCGGGAAACATAGGGTCGAAACACATCAAGGCAGGGACTTCAGTATCAGCTGCAAGATATTGGCCTACGAAAACGACATCGGTCCCAGAAAGGCTTTGGAGGCTTTCTTCATTCGAGCCCGAGACCCGAAGCTCAATAACAGGAATGAATGCATCGCCATAACTAATGAATTCCTGCCACTTATACCACTTTGCGGTCTGTGAGACTCTCGGGGCTATTCGGCCAGGGTTGCTCACTTGCTCCTAGTCATTCTCGCTATCGAGTGGAGCTCGGCGTCGGTGGAACTTTTGCGGGTTGGTTAAATTGTTGTTATGGGCGTTCCTCGGGACTCGTGGGATATTTCGCAACTGGTGGAGGGTGAAAAAGGCGTTTGATCGGGTATGTAGTATGTGAAGGTGTTTCGAGCCATTTCAGGCCTAGAAGACGACGAATTGGTCGAAACGTCGCCCTAATAAAGTTTCACCATCTAATAAACCTTGAAAGGCACAGAAGAAAATCAGCCAGATTGACAATGCCAAGGTTTCAAGAAGAACGAACGTGGATATTATGAAAATTATCTCTAATATATAAAGGAATCGACATATGTACTTTTCAAGACTGAATTCTTTTTCTTCACTACTCCACTGTTCCACTTTTCCAAAGAGGTAATTTTTTTTGCCCACACTTCGTCTGATGAGGCTACTAGGGCGATTCTAACAGGGGGAGCCACATGACAATCGCGCTTGGATACACCCATTTCCCATGCTGCCGCGCAATGATAACACCAACCCCGGGTTTTCCTTCCCTTTCAAAATCGTTGCGGCGCAAAAAATAGGGGTGGGCAAGTGGCCGCGATAGCAACCTTTGAGGGTGCTAAACAAAGATCCGTTCTGACATCCGTTTCCGGTGTTACGGAAGGTTGCGGCACAGTGCCGTGGTTTGTCAACGTTTTCGTTTTGACCGTACTATGTATCTCGGCAGTAGGGCCACTTGGTTTCTCCGCGCCGCAGTGATTTTGCAAGGGGAGGAAACCCGGATTGGTGTTATAATTGAGCGGCGGCACGGAAAAATGGGCGTGTCCTAGTGGGATGGCAATTGGTAACCCCACCCTCCCCCTCTGGTGATAGCCACGATTTGGCTGAAACTTCGCCAAGAGGCTTTTTTGAGTTGTAGATTTAGAATCTTTTATCCTTTCCGCGATTCTAGAAGGATTAATGAGGATTAAGGCTAGGTTCTTCACCATTCGGCTACTAAAACCAACTTTGATCTTTCAGAAAGCGGACAACGGGTTTGTGATAAGCATACCAAAGAAACTCTCGGCGAAATTTCGGTCATACTGGAGACTTGGACGACATAATTACCCTATATGTACTTACCGTGATCTTTCAAGGCATCGAAAGTGGACCTCTTATTCTTGTTCAACACCTCGAATAACCTCCTTAGGCTAAGTTAGAGCGGAAAAGTTGATTTTGTAGCATTCTTTGAGTTGAAGGCCATCCAGATTTAGGGTTGAGTCGTGTCTTCTTTGTTTCATTTGTTGTTGGTAATGATGCTTCGAAAGAACAATTAAATTTTTTATTGCCGCTCACAACGTAGTTGCGTGATATTTCTATGAATGCTTAGATTGTTCGTCATTCGATTATTCGAATTTCGAATATTCGTTCGTTCGAAATTAAAAATGAACGAATTTATTCGAAATTCGTTAGTTCGAAATAAAAAATGAACGAATTTATTCGAAATTCGTTCATTCGGAACAACGAATTTATTCGGAATTTGTTCGTTCGAAATAAAGGAACGGATTTATTCGAAATTCGTTCATTCGGTACAACGGATTTATTCGAAATTCGTTCATTCGGAACAACGAATTTATACGAAATTCGTTCACTCGGAATAAAATATGAACGAATTTATTTGAAATTCGTTCGTTCGAAATGAAAAATGAACGAATTTATTCAAAATTCGTTAGTTCAAAATAGAAAATGAACGAATTTATTCGAATTTCGTTCATTCGGAACAACGAATTTATACGAAATTCGTTCACTCGTAATAAAATATGAACGAATTTATTCGAAAATCGTTTGTTCGAATTAAAAAAAAGGAACGAATTTATACGAAATTCGTTAGTTTGAAATTAAAAAGGAATGAATTTATTTAAAATTCGTTCGTTCGCTCTTTTTTCAAAAAGTCCTGACTATACTAGAAACCGCTACTATCTTCTGTATTAAAGGCAGTGTCCACGATAAAAACCATGTCTGTTTTTTGGTGGAGATCGGCAGCTGCGGGGCCTAGCTCAACCTTAACGTTGAAAAAACTAAGAAAAATGAGCTCGGAACGGTCCCCTACGGCCCCAAAGTTGGACACCCGTCAGCTCGTCACCCCCAGATGCACTTTCCGCGCCCACCGACGTGAACAAATGAGTGCTCGAGATCGTGAGATGAGCGACGATTTCCAGTCATTAGCCCCGTTCTTCCCTTTATTCCCAACTTCTCTCTTTACTCAGGTCAGCTCACATACATCGGCTGCAAAAGACGGAAGTTACAAGCCTCGGACAACTCGTCCACCATGCCTCCCTAGCTCAATTTTTGAGGGACTATAACTCCGTTCCTAGAAGGTCTTGTACGATTCCAAAAACACCATTGGAATCAGCATTGGACCGTCTTCAAGATAGGCGGAAAAGCAGAAAAACGATTCTTATCGTGAACACTGCCTTTAAACGATTTGTGCATTTAAAACGGACTTTGGGCATGTGTCAGGCATGGCTTGTGTTGCCTAATAGCATATCAATGTTTCGTCAAGTTTCGATAAGCCTGAGCTGCAATACATAGAAAGACAGTTTTCTTCAAAAAACGTTGTGTCCGAAGGTTTTTCCGATCGCCACTGTCTACGGCTTAGGTTCGCAGAACTTTTGCGAACCAGTACAGTTCTATACATGGAGTAGTGAAACGCAAAAAGTATTTGGTGCTGCGTGGACTTGAGGTTTCTTATTGTACTAACAATTTCACGCACCTCGTTTAGGTAGAACTGGATTTCCGGCCACGCCCGGATTGAAGACAACTCCCATTCACTGTTGCCCTGAAAATGCCCGTACAACATTTTAGTATAGGGCTTATTGTAAGAGACCTCTTGTAAGTAAAACTCTGAAAAATGTTAGGTACAGGACATCGAACTGGTTTGGTGTTGGCTCGATGTATTCGGTAGACGATTGAACCACAACTTCTTTAGAATCGAAATTCCACGGACCTGAAATACAGGGCTGCCAACCACACTTTAGTCTCTTTTTTAAATCGAATAGGCTCTACTCACCCTCGCTTTTGCGGGGTTGTACGACAGCACAATAAAGATAGCATCCTAGGGCTGACATCGAGCTGAAACCCTCTTTGTACAGCAGCATGTACTGTCAATGCATATAAAGTTTCAACCACTCCTCAGTCGCAGGCAGAGCTGTTAGTAGCACTTAATCAGGCAACGATGGGTTGATCCCGATCAGGGATATGCGGAAAAATATTTTTGGAAACAGAAAATCTAGTTGACAGAAAACAGAAAACAGTAAAAATCTCCAGAAATGGGCAGGAAACAGAAAACAGAAAATTTTCAAAAATCACTAAAGGGTGTTCAGCGAACACTAAACGAAATTTTTCAAAACATTGAACTTTTTTTAATGCATTTTTTGAGTGATCTATGCTTCTTTCATTGAATTTTCAAAACCTTACAGTTGGCCAGAGCAAAAAGTATAGACGCTCAAGAAATGCAGATTATGAGCGCGTTGAGATGGCAAATGTTCATCGAACTTTCCTTTTTTTCACGCAATAAAAGCTCGATTACTCTATTAGAAGCTAAATACGTGTGTCTGTGCAAGGAGTGCGTAGTGCATTCAGAGCGAACATTCCGTTCTAGTGAACATATTTTGACACTGATTGTGGGATATCAGCTGGTTTGAACACTGTACTACTGCTCAGAGCGGAAAGTCGCGCCCGTACCGCGCGCCTGCGCCGTTATAGTATAAATGACCTACGCGCCGTTTGCTCCATCATTAAAGGCAGTGGTCACGATGAAAAACGTTATCGAAAAAATTACAAAAATCAGCTTAGATCAAACACAGCTGAAAAACTATGAAGGTAGCGAGGTTGAAAAAGAGCTAGAAATAGAGATTCTTAAGCCCAAAAATGCCAGTTCGTGCACACGTGCACAGCGATGACGAAAAAGATCGCCGTCTCATGCCGAGCAGTCAAGAATCATTGACATTCACAGGAAGAAATAAATGCAAATTTACCTAATAAAAACAGTTGAGCAATGAAAGAAAGCACTCCAGTCAATGTTTTTGATTAGATGTGTACACAAATCCAAAGCTTCATTGATTGAAATTCAATTTCAAGCTAGCTGATGTTCTTGATATATGAGGTCATCGATGCCGATGATGTTGAGTGGGCTCGTCCACCATCAAAAAACAAGAAAGTTCAGGCTTTAATTTTGGCCCAAAACAGCGGTTTTCTCGCGATTTTTTCCTATAGATCCTACTACTCAAGACCCAGAAAAGGGTTTGGAGGGAAAAAGACGACAAACATATTTGATCGCGACCACTGCCTTTAAGAGCCTCTCGTACCTCTGTGGCAGAATTATCATCTGCCTCAAAGCCTCACCGTCAATTTCTTGGCGCTTCGTCTTAGCAGGCTCAGGCGTACGGTGTGACGATCACAGAGGGGGGGGGGGCGCAGCCTTAGACTCCGGGTAGAGGGAGGGCGCAGGCCCCCGGTCCGTCATCATGCCAAAACTTTCCCTCCTACCGTACCGAGCAGATTTTTTTCGCGAAAACGGCGATTTGCGGCCGTTTCGCGCGCAAAAAGCGCCACATAGCCATAACTTGTTTCAGAGTCCTACGAATTCAATTTTCGATGCCATTTTTTGAACACCTTTCAACGAGTACCATACAATAGTGATGCGAAATAACTGAGTTGATACCCGAAATCAATCAAAAATTGTATATTTCCACATTGAAATCACTCATTGTGAACTGATCAGACGGTCACCATAAGAGAAATGTGACCCGTTTCGACCTGTGGTCATTGGGAATCACAGAAAGAAATATACTCTGTTTATCTCGAATTGCACGAAACACGGTCCGCCAATAGTCCTCTAATTGGCCCGCTAGTACCGTAGTGTACGTCCACGACGCGTTCTCGGCAGACCCGGGTGTGCAACCGGTGTGCAGAGCAATCGATTCGTTAATGCCGTCACTCGGCCACCCACCTTGCCACCCGGGTCTGCCGAGAACGCGTCGTGGACGTACTAGCGGGCCAATTAGAGGACTATTGGCGGACCGTGTTTTGTGCAATTCAAGATAAACAGGGTATACAAGTACAACGATGAAACACCGGAGTCAGGAAGACTTTTAACATACCATGGTATTCACCTCAGTGACAGAAACATGAAAACTCTGAAAATTCATTCCGTCTATTTTGAAGTGAGTTGTGACGATGGGGCGCTCTGTGCTAGCAAAAAAGTGCAACAAAACGTTTGCAGAAAATTTACTCGGTGCTGCACTTCCTTTTCAGACCTCGCCATTGAGTGTGAAATCTACTGAAGGCTATCTTCGTTTGGAAGAGTTTGAAAAAATGTAGTGAAGTGGTGGAGGCTTGCGTTCACGTGTTCTACAATAATAGATGTACTGGCGTCATTTATTATACTTTATGCGACATTTTCTTGCTTTCGCCCCTGCGGTGTGACATCTAAATTCTGTTTCAGCCGTCTGAGACTTACAAGCAGCACCAGCAGCACCACTTACAAGCAGTGGGAATGTTGTGTACTCATAACTGAAAACTTGCAGCCCATCAGACACGTTGGAGCATCGTCATTTGAAGGAACCCAAAACCAATTTCCTCTGCTACAGATCGTTAGGTAGATCTCCCATTAATCCTGGTCGATCAACCGAATTAGAAGTACTTCTTCATAACAAGTGTTTGGGTGAGGTCCATTGCATAACTTATCCTGAACTTTCACAATAGTTGATGAACGATTGACAGGAGATGCAGTTCTCAGTGAAAAAGACTATATATTTTGTTCCGTTTCCTGTGTGATCATGTGTTAGAGGTGAGATCGGGAGGTTTTCGTCGATGACTTACTTCAACAGGTCGTGTTTCAAGGTAACAGCGAACTGCTTAATCACACCTTTAGGCTCTTCTCGCTTCGTAGTGAGCTCCACAAGCAACTGTTCCTGTCTGTCTTCATCGTGCAATTACAAGTGGAAATCCTTTCGGCGAAATTAAATGCCTTTTTAGATGTAGTGTAGGCTATGGCAGTATATGTTATTGCAGCCTCGGTGGCTCGTTTCAAGCCTTCCTTCTCATGGCCTAGGAAACACACAAGATTTGCTGTGCTCTGTAGGGTTGTAGTGGTGTCGTCTCATCGTCTCGCCAAGTAATCTCAGCCCATTTCTGAAAAAATCTGTAGATATTTTTTCTACGACAGGACACACTGTCATAGTCAAAGTGAGCTGTGTCGAAGACAGTCTTGACCCTCCCTTGGCTGTCGACGTGGGAGCGGGGCCTCTCTGTACTTTGCCGTGCTCTGTTGGTTCTGTATTCTACGCACTTTCCAAAACTGAGGGCGAGTATGTCGCTTTCTTCGTTCTACTGAGATCGATTCTGACCTGGATCCTCATCTAATAGATCTAGTATGCCAATCCTCGCGGTCTGACGACTGTCGCAAAGCTTGCTGCAGGAAAGCTTGCAGCAAGAGACAGTGTTGTCTTCTCAGTGTTGTCTCTCACACCATTGTCTTAATCGAAGCATTGGATGATTCAGGTCCTGCAACATCAACGCGTTGCAATCTCGATCCGAAACGCAGGACCGCATTCTCATCCCGAAACATTCCGCATAGTTTTGCAACCTGGTCGCTAACCGGAGCACTTTCCTTATTCGCCAACATATTAGTTCTCTGAGTGATCCCTATATGCTGATCGACAAATAATCCAGAATTTCGAGATTTTTCTGGTTTTCTGATTGCCAAGACATCAACTCAGAACGCAGTTGTTGAAACTCCTCACAGGCTTTGCATGAATCCTAAGAAGCCCTTCGATTTCCTTCTTTCTCGAGAGCAGGCCCATTTCACCACTTTGTTGTCTGTAGTAAGTTAAAAAAGCTATGGCTCGAAGATACACGCAATTGAATCGAACAGTGAAATTATCGCATGAATTACGTCTTTCCAAAACCATCGTATAACTGAGGTAGCAGGTCAAAAATTGTGAAACGGACGTCAGATTCGTCTTCAGCGCCCTGAATTACACCCCTTTACACGTCAAGATTTCAGCCAAATCCGAGATACTGACCAGAGATCGGAAAAAAATAATTTTTCTGGGTTGGGCTGTCGCAGTGTTTATTTTGAAGAGGATCATCGAAAAAAGCTGTCGGCCGAGTCCCAGGTCGATCCGACCATTTTGAGCCGATTACGGCCGGTGTGACGGCTGTAAATGTGACGGTGTGATTTGAGCCTTGAAAACAGGCCTCATCACACCGTGTGATTTTTGCGATAAAGGCCTCTAAATCAGAATTCGAAGCTTTATCAGATATACAAGTTAGAAAACTACTTGGTTACTCCTTCCGGAGGCTAAGCAGTTGACGATGAGTGTGTGATTCGGGGCGCTCAAAAATCGGAAAACCACTGATTGGACTTCAACGTCAGGAGATATCGAAAAAATAATTTTTCTGGATCGAGCTGCTGTAGTGTTTGTTTTGAAGAGAACCATTAAAGAAAGCCGTCGGCCAAGTCTCAGGTCGATCCGACCATTTTGAGCCGATTACGGCCGGTGTGACTTGACCTATAACGTCCGTTTTTGCTGAAAATCGTTTGGAAGCGTTGTTCGGAAAAGACCTCTCAAACTGTTTTGCACAAGGGGTTAAAGTCACAAGCTCGGTGGGAGAGGTACCGCACCTGATCCAAAGTTGGAGGAGGGGGGGGGGCGCACCTCTCACGGGCCGATCACACCGCTACGCCTTACCCTGGTGCACAGTTACGGACAACATTACCCCAGTCCACCAAAGCGGTAGCGCTGGAGAATTCTTAGTCTCTGCCCACATGTAAAAATTATTCATACTCAAGCGACGCGCCAGTGCGGGTATGAATAGTTCACGATGATTTTCGTCCCCGAGTTTTTCACATAAGGGGTCGTTTATACTTCCGCCGCGGCGCCGCGAGGCGTTCAGAGCTTTTCTGCTCGAACTCTTCCAACGGTGCCGCACGCGGCCGCCGCCTAGGTGCTGCCGCGCCGCCCGAGGAAAGCAGGCGGCGCGGCGGCCGCGTGCGATCCGCATTGACATAGTATGCTTATTTTGCTGTCATTTCATACACATTCTCAATTCTGTTCTTCTGATTCATCTCTAAAATTCCTTCCAAGGTCCTGGGCGTTGTTTAGAGTAGGCTGGGCTGTGAAAAGTTCGTTTTTTTAGCTTTTGAAATTATTTTTCTAAAGAGAAATCGTTTTCGAAGACTCTATCCGCCTTCGGGTGCTGTGTTATGGTACGAAGAATCATAGATGTTTCTTTTGCACAGGAAATCACTCATTACAAGCGGCCTTGTGTTTTTTCAGAGCTACTCCAGGTTGTGTTTAACGTCATTCTGTGACGTCGTCGCGTAAATTCGACGCAGCCCGATTATACATTCTGGTGGCGCGATTTTTCAAGCGGTGCGGCGCGCCGCGCCGCCCCACTTATTGCCGCGCCGCTCCGCGGCGGAAGTATAAACGACCCCTAAAACAAGGCGTTGACCTACAAGAGGTACAAAATTACAAGGAAACGGCGAGATACGCATTAAAGCGTCATATTACAGTGACATTATTCTACAACATGAACTAGTTGTCCAGTTGGATGAACATGTTCACGGTGGTTGTCACCGGTGGAAAATTGGGTCAATCGAAAATAGAAGGATATTTTCTGCAAGGCAGGCTTAGTTAGGATCCTAAGGAAAGAAGGGAGCAATAGAGAGTAGAGAATCGCAAAGGGCGGGTCCACAAAAGATTTCATTGTCACAACAAACACTTCCTGTGATACTTAAAGGCAGCACGCTCAGAAATGATATCAATTTTATGAAATGAATCGAAGGTCTGAAGCTGTTAATATTCAGAGATAACGAAAAAACCGAAAAAAAAATCAACTGAAGTGAAGATATAACGGTTCGTTCTGCATTGGTCCAGAAGTGAACGAGTTTTACTGCATTGGCTGAAATAGCGGAGCTAGCGACAAATTTGTTGGGATAACGACGCTAATGTATTCGTACGACCCTTTCTGGAACGCTTACGACGTTAGAAGCGTAAAAAATGAGTCAAAATAACCGTAATCGAGCATTGAACATTTGTATTGAGGGGCGGAGCCCGTATCGGTGGGCGGAGAAAGGATGATTTGGTGCTCTGCCAGCGCGTAGCTAGATGCCTCACACGGAAACCGAAGATGCCCAGGGTTTCGGAGGCATCTAGTCTAATTTTGACACGAGAATTTGACACGCTGCCTTTAAGAGGCGGGTTGATACTTGAGAATTTCGTGTATTTCTGGTGCGTTTTTTCTAAATTCCTACGCCATTTTAGTTGTACCCGGGGGTCACTTAATCAATATAGCGAATAATCTCAAAATTGAAGATCACCGTGAACACTGTCTTTAAGTAGTATTAATGGCTTATTATGGTTAGTATAGAGTCACATTGCAGTTTTCCTTTCACTTGACTGCTTTGCGTTACATCTCAGGGATTCGGCGACGGTAAACCTCTGGGTAAGAATATCCACTATAAGATAAAGCTAAGGAATCGGCTTCCTGAATTCCTATTGGGATGCGCAGCGCATTCGACGTTGTATTCGTAGAGGCTTGACTCTGAGAGAAATTGTCGCGGCGGCACTACCGCGGAGCCGTAGCGGCGACCCGGCAGCACCGCTTCGGCTCCGCGTTAACGCCGCAGCGGCTCCGGAAGAGTGTCTGATATGAAGTTATTTAAGAATTATAGGACAACTAGGGGGGGCAGTTGTAAGGACAAAAATACGCACCTATGGTCGCTACGTCCTTTGTCTGATAAGGACAGAGGTTACCGCCGCTTTTGCGCACAAGGAAATACAGAATGTACCTCAAACTTGAGTATATTGAACCGGCGACAATTTCGTTTTACCACACAGGACAGTACATCGTACTCAACGCGGGTTCGCTGCTGCATCCTCGCGGAGCCGGCGCTGTTCTAACGCGGAGCCGGCGCTGTTCTAACGCGGAGCCGCTGCGGTACTATCGCGGAACTATCGCGGCACAGTCAAGGGTCGAGGTACTTTCCCGGCACTGACGCGGCAAATTTTCTCAGAGGATTAGGTTTCGTGCTTATTTAGTGGCTTACAGGGGCCAGCCGACTTCCCAATGAGTGCCTTCATCTCCCTACATAAATCTGTTACCAATTGATGGACCGCGGAGGGTTGGTTGTTTTGTTTACCTCGGCGAGGATCGAACCCGACCGTGTACAACAAGCGGCAGCATTTCCTCCCACCACGCCACACGCGCCCTAACGGATAACCACTTCAACGGGATAAAAGTGTCTAGCGTGGTAAAACTGCAGAGAGCCTGGTTGGAGTACACCCTCACTCTATCGGCTTAGCTTCGTTAGATCCGGCCACTTTTTCTTCAGGGACAATCCTGCTGCAAATCGCGGTTTACGTTTTTTTCTGTTTTCTGTCCAATTTTTGCCAATTTTTACAGAAAACAGAAAAAAATGGTAAAAAATGGGCAGAAAACAGAAATCAGAGAATTCCGCACATCCCTGATCCCGATGCCGACCTTGGCAGCACGTTCTGCGAATAGATAGAATTCTAGATATCGTACCATCCAGTGAGGTCAGATACGATCCTTGTCACAGCCCGCATCAAGGAGGCCAACCTCACCACGGTCCGTAACAGGTAAATCATCTTCGCCACGGCTCACAACGAGGAAGCATTCCTCTCGTTGGGCCATGGGAACGACCCTATTAGCGTCCGAAATTATTCTTCAGAAGGTGACTTAAAATAATCTTCTCGGGCCGGCCTCGAACTGAAAACTGCTCTAACTGATTCATCCGCACCCCGACGATTTGGAAAACCATGTTTTCGTGGTCGTAGGTGTGTGACAGTACAATAACAATCCATGCTCAAAAATTCCTCACGCATTTTCACCGTTGGCTGAAAGGGTGAGGGTATTAATCAGTGGGTTTTTTAGGTAATAAGGAATTTTTTCGAACTCGGCTCAATACTTTCAACTAGGAATTACCTAGGGCGCTGAACGGGAATCTGAGGTCCGTTTGTCGCCTTTCTGAGGGTTCGGCATAATATTTTTTTCTGGCCTAACTTACCTTACTGTTTCGAAAATCAACAAATGAACCTCTTGTTCGACATCTTACATACCGTATTTCCTATAATAGAAGTACACCTTTGTTTGAAGTACACCTCTATTAGAAGTACGCCTCTATTTGAAGTACATATAAAATAGAGGTTTGAGTATTAGATGTACACCCTCTATTTAAAGTGCACCTCTTTTGGGAATGGACCTCCGGTACTCGGGTAAGTATTTGGCGATTCGAATGTGGTATTTGAGAGAGACAAGTTTGCGCGAGATGTTTTTTCCATATTGTAAGGTTCAAATGTTCACAAAAAACTATCGGACACTCGTTTCTCGGTCGATGATTGCTTGTAGTATGGGACAACTTCTGATGGAGCTTCCGCGAAGTTCAATCGACAAAGAAAAAACACAGCCGAAACTTGAGATTGCTGTTACTCACAGCGAATGCACGGAATTCATTTAGGTACTTTTTAGGAATTTTGATTTGATTGAGTATTAATCAAATAAAGTTGACTTGTTTTGGCCCAAGACGTTGACTTTAACATCCCTTGGAAAGCCAATATTCCCTAGCGTTACGAAGACAGAATCATTTGTGTAGAGGAGTCGTTTATATGACGAGGAGATCGGGAATCACCTATGGTACACTTTACCTACAGTGGATTGTGGACGCAAAGAACTTGCCTCTGGAAGAGCTGTTGTCGAATCGTTCAAGAACCGCGCTTTTTTCAATAGCTCTGGACGGCTTGAAAAGCGATAAGTTAAATTGTTTTTAAGCTTAACAAGTCGATTCTGGCTGGTCTCTCTTTTTTTCATAAAAGACGTCAACAAAAGCGATACCAGACTTATAAAGTTTCTGGATTAAATTGACTTGGGGAGGGTGTGAATAATGGTTTTGAGAATATGATATCAGTGATCGTGAAAGCCTCAACTCGATTGAGCCTAACATAAGTGGCAAAGTTTTCGTGGTTGCGGTATGAAATTACCATACATACAAAATTTCGGTGCTATACTGGAAATCTCTGCCGGAAGTGCTAACAGCCTGATACTGGAAATTCAAAAAATTGCGCCGAACAATAGAAGTACACCCTCTTTTAAAGTACGCCTCGAATAGAAGCCTATTTGAAGTACATCTCTAATAGAAGTACATATAAAATAGGGGCCTGAGTATTGAAAGCACATGTATTTCTAAAAGAGAACATACGGTAATCTTTACAGAGGAAAATTGAGCCAAATCTGAGACTTCGACCAAACTACCGTATACCCACCGTTACATATCGTAATCCGGGAAAATCGATAAACGGATTTGTGTTTGAAACACGGTACGGGCGCGATTCAGATTTTGAGATTTCCCACTGAATCGGAGTGTATGGTATACGAAGTCCCGAGGAAAGTGCGAAAACTACCGGAAAAACGGTTTTTCTCAAGTTATGCCGGCCACTTCAGTGAAATACCGTGTCACAAAAACGTGTCCATCGCCCATTTTTTAGCCATCGTCCACTCATACTTCAAAACTGCCGTATGCACATCGGCATTCTGGCCATAATTGTGGTGCGCGCGAAGCGCGCACCAGATTTGGTTTTGAATCGGCTACGCGCGCAACCCGTTTTTCGAAATCTAAGTTCAGGCTGAAGGTAGAAATTAGCTCTAAATTGCATTGAAAAGAGCGCAAAAAGTTGTATCTAATGCCCAAAAATGGTTTGGAATGGTTTCCTAGAATTTGAGCAAATTTTGAAAAACCGCAAGTTTTCTCTGATAATCCCCTTTTTTTCAGACGGCGTTCACGATCTTGTGCTACCAGATCAAATTGAGCTAGGGAGCTCATTTTTGGATAGGAGGCTGGAAATGGATGCAGGTCGCTCCTATTCCAATTTGAACTCGATACCTTTACTTTGAAGGGTACCTCAAAATCGTGGGTTTACATACCAAATTAGCCGTGGAGCACGAAAACTCCTTTTTTCTGCTACGGCTCTGGAGACCGGGGTGTGTGGGTGAATTCGCAGCCAATCGACACAGTTCATCGAAGGTAAGTATTAAACTTGCCAGAATTCGTACTCATGACACGTCATCGATCGATAATCAATATTATCGATTTTCGTGCTTTTTGCACAAAATGCGGCGAACAGTGGTGATTGCTTTTGGGATTGGTTTTCTTGGTTTAGGAATTTTGCTCATCAGTCATTATCGATAAATACCGATCAATAATAATGATTTTTTCGCCTGTTGCACAGAATGCCGTAATGATTTTTGATTGTTGATGACTCTAAGTCATTTGTTTGGGAAATTCTTCTCGTCATGCAAGATCAAATATTAATGATCAGTAATATCGATTTTTCACATTTTGCACCAAATGCGGCAATGAGTTTTATTTTTTATGGTTGTAAGTCATAGGTTTCAAAATTTGTACTCATACGACAATATCGTCTGTTAGATGTTTCATCATTCCAAAATGGAAATCGTTGAGCAAAATTGAAGTCAGAAAGGGAACCTTTGGGAAAAATATGTGACATTTCTGAAAACTTAGCTTCCTGGCAAAAGTAGCGATTTGGTAATGGTCAAAAAAAAGTTTCAAAAATGTCTTGAAATATTTTTAAAAAACGATTTGGCGTAAAATAGCATGGAGTAATAAAAAAGCAAGGAAATGAAGTGAAATAACCAAAAAATACGATTTGGTGGTCGATCATTTCACAAGCTTCTCCGTTAAACTTATCAAAACGAAATCGAGCGCGCAACGGAAACCTTAAGCCATTTTTGAAAGCTGTAATAAGAGAATCAGCATATGTCATGCTAGGTGAAGCCAACGCTCCATTCCATATCGTGCTTGATTTCGTTTTGATAAGTTTAACGGAGAAGCTTGTGAAATGATCCACCACCAAATCGTATTTTTTGGTTATTTCACTTCATTTCCTAGCTTTTTTATTACTCCATGCTATTTTACGCCAAATCATTTTTTAAAAATATTTCAAGACATTTTTGAAACTTTTTTTTGACCATTACCAAATCACTACTTTTGCCAGGAAGCTAAATTTTCAGAATTATCATGCTGAAAATACTGTAATCCCTGACTTTAGGGCTGTCTTCTCCAAAAGTAAGAAATAATAGCTTGTGAAACGTCCAGACGGCTTTAGCTAGGTCAGTCCAATCCATCTAATTCGAATTTCAAAATTTGACCGGATCTTGCCTTTAGGCAGCCCAAAAAAATGTCTAGAGAGAAGCTTCGGAGCAATTTTATCGTAGTGTTGTGGAAGTCGTCAAAATTCGTACTTGACCACCAAAATTTCCCC
The DNA here is from genome assembly GCA_029168955.1 of Aplectana chamaeleonis. Taxonomy (NCBI): domain Eukaryota; kingdom Metazoa; phylum Nematoda; class Chromadorea; order Rhabditida; family Cosmocercidae; genus Aplectana; species Aplectana chamaeleonis. Next base: position 311,727 of record JAPDOI010000315.1, read on the forward strand.
GAGTGCGAAGCTTTCGACCATATAAGCAGAAATCTTCGAAAAATCGAGAAATCAACCTCAGATTGGTAATCAGCATCCAAAACAACACCTAGATAAAATGTTTTGGGTCAGATCTATAACTGCAGCCCCCTTCATGGTTTGCCGTTCAACGTCGGACGATTAGTTATCGAATGTGGAATACCCATATCTATCCTCTGCTATCCATCGTATCTATCTTGCAATTAGCTGACCACATTTGATAACAAGTCGTCCGACGCGACGTCGGTTAACTATGAGAGGGGCTTATGTCTCTGAAGACCCTAACATTGCCTTTCGGGTAAACCCCTTATCTCTTCGCAAACCTTTTGAAGTGCTTTAAGACATTTAGGAAGTTTCGATCATGAATGATCGATACACAGGACTACGCCTACAACATCCAGAACATCGTTTTTAAAACATCGGGGTGTATGTGAAAGAAGCCCTGGTGAAGTGTCGCGGAAAAGCATGCTATGGCGTTCAGTTGTAGGTATCAGAAAATCAACGGAGGGTTTGAACCCGACAGCAAAGGAATCAACAGCACACGAGGCGGAAGAGCTGCTAACTTGCAGCAGCCGCTGCAAGTGTGCTGCGAATCTCTTTGACAGCGAGTTCGATTGCTATTGTGCCGACGTACAACCCAACGTGTGCGTATGCAACTTAAAATGAATCATGGAAAAAATCATTTACCTATTGTTAGATTGCACACTTGTACGTCGTATGGGAACGAATCGATTCGTAATGGGCACGGATAAGTGACCTGTAACATGCAGAAAGGTTTTCACAGGTGCGCGTATGCATCGCTGTGGTAAAGCGTCCGGCGAATTCTTGATGCGACTATTTCTGCTACGTATTCACTCGGCTGCACGCTGCTATCCGTAGAGACCCTCCCTGTCCAGCTAAATTCAACTGAATAGCAACAACTGTTACAAATTTGACTAGTGTTGTATCGTCCTCACATCTCGAAAAACAGTACTGGGAGCTAGTAGCCACTCTAATGCTCCTGATTCTTGTTCACATTCTCAAACTAAAATGCTTTGATATTACCATGGGTAGTGTGCTATTAGTTGGCTCTTAACTGTTATATAAGCAAAACTCACATCTCGGGGTGCTCACAATCAGTCTGCTCTTTGAGACAGATCCTGCCGAGTGACCTCGATTCGCTTTCGGGAGAGTGACCGATGCTGGACATGCCTGCGTTGGAGGGTGATTTTGATACCAGTGGTGATGCCCCCACAGTCCGCTGCCGGAGTTGCACCCTCGCCCCAGGCTGTGACATGCTTTCTGTCGGTTACTAGCTACTCCGCCAACGCGTAGCTAGATGCCTCACACGGAAACCAGAGATGCCCAGGGCTTCGGAGGCATCTAGTCTACTTTTGACAGGAGAATTTACGTAAATTACGGAAAGTTTAGCTTCAGTGGGTGAAATTTTAGCTACAGCGCCCGCATATTCTACGTAAATTCTCGCTACAGCACCCGCATATTCTTCGCTTATGCTTATTCCAGGACGCTTCGAATGAGGCACTCCCGGTTGTACAGCCCAAGAAGAAGCTTGCCTACGTCTCAGAGGAAACAACATCTACCTACAACAGAGTATGTGTTCTCCGAACTGCAGGAAACTTCGTGGAAGAAAAGCGTCTGAGGAGGAAGTTGCGTCGGCAGCTTCAAAGTGACCGCGAACGAGAGTGGACGTGTAGAGCCAAGGAGTTTGAGAAGGCTTGGGAGGAGAAGAACCCGAGGAAAGCCTACACGTTGTTACGACAGTATAGCAGCAAGATGAAGAGATGTTCTCCTGTCTTGAACACTACCAATGGAAATGTTTAATATCCAAAAGAGGCTCGAAATCTGCAAAAGTTTGCGAAAGTTCGTCGAGAAAAAGTGTCTTCCAAAAAACTCGCAAAACTTCCTTCTTGAACTTCTGCTCTCTGGTAAGCTTTCGGTGCATAGCACCTTCTTCAGAACTGAAACACATAGATTATTGCAGCACTGGAATCGTTGCTACGGCAGACTGGCCTGGTTTGTCGCTGTTGTGAGTGAGAGCCGCAACCACTAAAAAACGGCATCATACCGCTTTGGCGCTCTTGAATAGCCAAAGGCGCAGTGGTATTCCTATCATGACGGTTACCTACAGTAACCCAAAGAGCGGTTGGTTCATCACGCAATGATTCGAAGAACGTCGCGTAATTCATCGCGGTTGTTTATTTCTGGTGATAACCGTTTTATTTCAATGGCCTCTAGAATTTTCCTTTCGACTGTGTTGTCCACTGAGCGGTGCAATACTGTAATAAGCCATCTTGGGGGAGCTACGTGCGCGTGTTCTAGCGTTCTATGCCTTGAAAAACTGTTGGTAGGGTAAGAGGCTGGGTTTTGTAATGCCCTGCGATGTTCATCAAGTCGTTTGTACATGGGCCTCATAGTTTCTCCAACATATTTCTGGCCACAGCCTTGACAGTGTATCATGTAAACAGTCCCTGTTAGTTGGCATATCTTTTTATTATCACAGTAACCACACTCCCGTCTTCCACATCTATCTTCGTAAGGCCTTGAAGAGGTGAGTATGCTTTTCAAATTCGGTGGTGGTCGGAATATGAGCCGTACAGGCAGCGATGCGTTCTTCACGACACTGTTCACTCTACGGGCCACTTGCTCGTTGACGTATGGCATTATAATTGCAACACCGTCCGGCGTACTGTAAGGCCTCCATGTGTGAGTTAGAGTGTTGGAACGAATAATTTTTTTTGAATATTCGAATAAACGAATAATTCGAATAATCCACTTCTTCGAATATTCGATTATTCGAATAAACGAATATTTCACTTTTCTGAATATTCGATTATTCGAATAACCCGAATAATCCACTTCTTTGAATATTCGAATATTCGAATATTATTCGAATAAACGAATATTTGGGCAACACTATCGCGTACTATCCCATCCAATCCACTCGGGCAAACTGGGGCATCGACAACAGGTTGAGAAGTTGTCATCTCATAAACTGCACCCTCTTGACAACTCATCGCTCGCATTGTAAGCCTGACAACTGCCCGTTGCCCAGCGACGTCCGCCTGTTGTCGGGCTGTTGACATTTTGACCTGTCGCGTTTAGCGGCATATTTAGCAGCGGTTCACATCCTGCAAGACTTTTATGTGGCTTAGGAACTACTTTGCACCGACCCGCGTCGCGGTCGGCGCATCGACATGCATCGCGGTCAGCACACTTACACGCATCGCGGTCGGCACACCGACGCGCGTCGCGGTCGACACACCGACACGCAGCGTGGTCGGTACACCCACGCGTCGCGGCTGGGTCGCTTAACCTCCACTGAGGCCGCCACCGGATCGGCAGAGCTTCCAGATGCTGGGCGGGGCCAATATACCGCATACTTGGGTAATTGAACCGGCTGCACTCTTGTCACTTAAATTTAGCATACACTCTCGTAAACGTGGTTGAGATGCTAACTACGGAAATTGAATGGTATGGCTCAGAACACAACGCCTACGCATTCCGAAGCGTTAAAAACGACCCAAAGTGACGCTGCACGACTGAGGAGTCATCCCCGCACCTGTATTTGCGTCCTCCCCCAAACAGGAGTGCTGAGCCATTCCCACCATCGTCGATGTGTATGGCTCACTTATTGTACTCACTGTACCACCCACAAGCGTCGCCGATGGTGGGAATGTCCCAGCACCCCTCTTTTGGAGGAGGACGCAAATACAAGGGCGGGCAGATACGGGGGCGGGGCCAACTTCTCACTCGTGTAGCGTCATTGTGGATCGTTTTTGACGCTTCAAAATGCGTAGGCGTTGTGTTCTGAGCCATACTTTATATTTCCGTAGTTATCTCTACAACGTTTACGAGCGTGTACTCTGAGTTTTGGCCGAGAAATAGCCGCGAAACAGACGCAAAATGCCTTTTTCCCGAGTAATAGTCGCGAAATAGTCGCCAAATAATGCTCGCCGTGAAATAGCCGCAAAATACCCGCTTAATTGCCGCCAAATTGTGGACTGCTTCGGTCTAGTTTAGTTTAGCTTAGTTGGGTTCAGTAGAGTTATGTGTGGTTTATAAGATGGCGAACTTCCTAGTGCTGCTTAGCCATGTCCTACTCCGGAATCTCAGCGACAATTCGTAGTTAGTCGTTGAGACCGACACCATGTCACTGGGAACTCGCCGTGTAATATCTCGCTTCCCAGCTCCATGAGACGTCTGGGCGACAACAGACGTTGAGTGGCTCAGGATCTGGCGCGAACTTGAGACTACACCCAGCTGGTCGTCCTAGGTGGCTGGAAACCATCGAATTCTACGTCCAGCATTATGGAAGGAGAGAACTTGGGATTTTGCGTCAGAATTCAGGTGAAGTTCACCGGGAAAGTAGACAAAAAGCATCACCTTGAACCAGTTTCATGAAAATACACATGAAAATGGCTCATTCTGGCCATCATCGTGAAAAATTTCCATGTTGTTCAAGTGTTGCTATACTTATGAGCCGCTCGAGATTTGAACTTTTCTCTATAACTAAAGGTGAAATGGGCATTTCTAGCATTTTGACAAAATCCTACGAGCGATTTAATATATTGTAAATACTTGCTATACTAACTTGATATTTATGAGGTACTGAAGAATTTTGAGAAATTAGTAGTCACTACGCTAAGATGTTTGAAATGTAAAATCAGGGCAAAATGGAGTGCGATCTTGACGAATATTCAAATTATTCGTGCTGAGTACTCGAATAAACCGAATATTTCACTTCTTTGAATATTCGAATATTCGAATAAACGAATATTCCACTCCTTTGAATATTCGATTATTCGAATGACCCGAATAATCCACTTCTTTGAATATTCGAATATTCGAATTATTCGAATATTCGAATATTCGAATATTATTCGAATAAATGAATATTCGGGCAACACTCTAGTGTGTGTGCGTGCGTGATTGTAACCATTATCGCTTAGAATACGGTCCACCATGGAATCTACAGCATCCGATATGAAGGTGCACACTCTATCCTTTGTCACGGTCAAGTTACGAACAACATTAGCCTTCATGTAAAGGGGATGTTATGTTATGCTATGCTTATGTTATGTTATGTTATGCTATACAATCTTGTGCTATATTATCGGATCACCCATGCTGCTAGCGCGAATGTTATATTATGTTATGCTATACAATCTTGTGCTATATTATCGGATCACCCAGGTTGCTAGCGTGTGTTAGCTGCCATCCCCTTTACATGAAGGCTAATGTTGTTCGTAACTTGACCGTGACAAAGGATAGAGTGTGCACTAGAGTGTTGCCCGAATATTCGTTTATTCGAATAATATTCGAATATTCGAATATTCGAATAATTCGAATATTCGAATATTCAAAGAAGTGGATTATTCGGGTTATTCGAATAATCGAATATTCAAAGAAGTGGAATATTCGTTTATTCGAATATTCGAATATTCAAAGAAGTGAAATATTCGGTTTATTCGAATATTCAGCACGAATAATTTGGATATTCGACAAGATCGCACTCCATTTTGCCCTGCTCTGCCAACGCGTAGCTAGATGCCTCCGAGTGCTCGGCCTGTAACGCCGCCCCATTCCATGTAGCAAAAATTTACGGGTTTTAGCTACGATAGCTAAAACCCGCATATTCTTGTGTCGACGGTACAAGAGTGCAAATTCTACGCGTATTCTACGTAAAAACGAAGGCTAAATTCGAAACATTAATCTCTCTGACGCTAAACCCGTACATTCTCGCTATAAATTTGTAGCGAGAATCTACGGATTTAGCGACAGTCTGTGTTGAAATGCAATTATAAACCCGCATTGAGTGATTACTCGACACTCTGTGGCTGGCCCTGGAGGGCCGTGTCGCTCTCTGTGCCACCATGGTGGGGATAATTTTGACCACTGGGATGCGGCAGGCCGTGGGGAAGAAACGGCGACGCTGTCGATCGCAGCTGGGATTGCCTTTCTAGAACGAATCAGGACTGGGTGGGTCGATCGACCGAGTGCTGTAAAGAGAATAAGCGTAGAATATGCGGGTGCCGTAGCGAGAATTTACGTAGAATATGCGGGCGCTGTAGCTAAAATTTCACCAACTGAGGCTAAACTTTCCGTAATTTACGTAGAATCTCGGGTCAAAATTAGACTAGATGCCTCCGAAACCCTGTGCATCTCCGGTTTCCGTGTGAGGCATCTAGCTACGCGATGGCAGAGTGATTTTACATTTCAAACATCTTAGCGTAGTGACTACTAATTTCTCACAATTCTTCAGTACCTCATAAATATCAAGTTAGTATAGCAAGTATTTACAATATATTAAATCGCTCGTAGGATTTTGTCAAAATGCTGGAAATGCCCATTTCACCTTTAGTTGAAGAGAAAAGTTTAAATCTCGAGCGGCTCAAAAGTATAGCAACACTTGAACAACATGGAAATTTTTCACGATGATGGCCAGAATGAGCCATTTTCATGTGTATTTTCATGAAACTGGTTCGAGGTGATGCTATTTGTCTACTTTCCCGGTGAACTTCACCTGAATTCTGACGCGAAATCCGAAGTTCTCTTCTTCCATAATGCTGCACGTGGATTTCGATGGTTTCCAGGCACCTAGGACGACCAGCTGGATGTAGTCTCAAGTTCGTGCCAGATCCTGAGCCACTCAACGTCTGTTGTCGCCCAGACGTCTCATGGAGCTGGGAAGCGAAATATCACACGGCGAGTTCCCAGTGACATAGTATCGGTCTCAACGACTTACTACGAATTGTCGCTGAGTTTTTTTTTTTGATTTGTCGCTGAGACTCCGGAGTAGGGCACGGCTAAGCAGCACTAGGAAGTTCGCCATCGCATAAACCGCGCATAACTCAACTGAACTCAACTAAGCTAAACCGAACTAGACCGAAGCAGACCACAAATTCGGCGGCAATTTAGCGGTTATTTTGCGGCTATTTCACGGCGAGCATTATTTGGCGACTGTTTCGCAGCCAGCTATATTTAGCGGCTATTACGCGACTATTACTCGGGAAAAAGGCATTTTGTGTCTGTTTCGCGGCTATTTCTCGGCAAAACTCAGAGTACACGCTCGTAAACGTTGTTGAGATAACGACGGAAATATAAAGTATGGCTCAGAACACAACGCCTACGCATTTTGAAGCGTCAAAAACGATCCACAATGACGCTACACGAGTGAGAAGTTGGCCCCGCCCCCGTATCTGCCCGCCCTTGTATTTGCGTCCTCCTCCAAAAAAGGGGTGCTGGGACATTCCCACCATCGGCGACGCTTGTGGGTGGTACAATGAGTGCAATAAGTGAGCCATACACATCGACGATGGTGGGGATGGCCCAGCACTCCAGTTTGGGGGAGGACGCAAATACGGGGGCGGGCTGATACACGTGCGGGGCCGACTCCTCAGTCGTGTAGCTTCACTTTTGGTCGTTTTTGACGCTTCAGAATGCGTAGGCGTTGTGTTCTGAGCCATGCCACTCAACTTCCATAGTTAGTATCTCAACCACGTTTACGAGCGTGTATGCTAAATTTAAGTGACAAGAGTGCAGCCGGTTCAATTACCCAAGTATGGGGTATATCGGCCCCGCCCAGCATCTGGAAGCCGTGCCCATCCGGTGGCGGCCTCAGTGGAGGTTAAGCGACCTAGCCGCGACGCGTGGGTGTAGCGACCACGCTGCATGTCGGTGTGTCGACCGCGACGCGTGTCGGTGTGCCGACCGCGATGCGTGTAGGTGTGCTGACTGCGACGCGTGTAGGTGTGCTGACCGCGATGCGTGTAGGTGTGCTGACCGCGATGCATGTCGATGCGCCGACCGCGACGCGGGTCGGTGCAAAGTAGTTCCTAAGCCGCATAAAAGTCTTGCAGGATGTGAACCGCTGCTAAATAGGCCGCTAAACGCGACAGGTCAAAATTTCAACAGCCCGACAACAGGCGGACGTCGCTGGGCAACGGGCAGTTGTCAGGCTTACAATGCGAGCGATTTGAGTTGTCAAGAGGGTGCAGTTTATGAGATGACAACTTCTCAACCTGTTGTCGATGCCCCAGTTTGCCCGAGTGGATTGGATGGGATAGTACGCGATAGTGTTGCCCAAATATTCGTTTATTCGAATAATATTCGAATATTCGAATAATTCGAATATTCGAATATTCAAAGAAGTGGATTATTCGGGTTATTCGAATAATCGAATATTCAGAAAAGTGAAATATTCGTTTATTCGAATAATCGAATATTCGAAGAAGTGGATTATTCGAATTATTCGTTTATTCGAATATTCAAAAAAAATTATTCGTTCCAACACTCTAACACACACATGGAGGCCTTACAGTACGCCGGACGGTGTTGCAATTATAATGCCATACGTCGACGAGCAAGTGGCCCGTAGAGTGAACAGTGTCGTGAAGAACGCATCGCTGCCTGTACGGCTCATATTCCGACCACCACCGAATTTGAAAAGCATACTCACCTCTTCAAGGCCTTACGAAGATAGATGTGGAAGACGGGAGTGTGGTTACTGTGATAATAAAAAGATATGCCAACTAACAGGGACTGTTTACATAATACAGTGTCAAGGCTGTGGCCAGAAATATGTTGGAGAAACTATGAGTCTCCTGTACAAACGACTTGATGAACATCGCAGGGCATTACAAAACCCAGCCTCTTACCCTACCAACAGTTTTCAAGGCATAGAACGCTAGAACCAGCGCACGTAGCTCCCCCAAGATGGCTTATTATAGTATTGCACCGCTCAGTGGACAACACAGTCGAAAGGAAAATTCTAGAGGCCATTGAAATAAAACGGTTATCACCAGAAATAAACAACCGCGATGAATTACGCGACGTTCTTCGAATCATTGCGTGATGAACCAACCGCTCTTTGGGTTACTGTAGGTATCCGTCATGATAGGAATACCACTGCTCCTTTGGCTATTTTAGAGCGCCAAAGCGGTATGATGCCGTTTTTTAGTGGTTGCGGCTCTCAGTCACAACAGCGACAAACCAGGCCAGTCTGCCGTAGCAACGATTCCAGTGCTGCAATAATCTATGTGTCTCAGGTCTGAAGAAGGTGCTATGCACCGAAAGCTTACCAGAGAGCAGAAGTTAAAGAAGGAAGTTTTGCGAGTTTTTTGGAAGGCACTTTTTCTCGACGAACTTTCGCGAACTTTTGCAGATTTCGAGCCTCTTTTGGATAATAAACATTTCAATCAGCAATGAGGCTCCGCGATAGCAGTATTCTGCCATACTACCAATGGAGTTGCAGTAGGTGATGCGACGCTGCCAATATGGAATGGTTACTTCAGTTCATTCCTGAATCGTCCAGCGCCATCAGTACCTGAGCTCCCGCATATTCAGAGAGCACATTACGATGTCAGTGAGGACCCGCCGACTGAGGCTGAAGTTTTGAATTGTGTCCGGAAAATGAAGAATGGAAAGGCAGGTGGAGATGACAACGTCACTGCTGAAATGCTAAGAGCTCTCCCTCCGTCTGGGAATCGTGAAATGACCAACACTATCCGTACCATATGGATGAGCGAAAGGATACCCTATTCGTGGAGGCATGCGATCATCGTACCTCTTCACAAGAAGTTATCCGTCACTGAGCCCAAGAACTATAGGGGGATCTCTCTACTGCGTGTCATGTACAAGGTTTTGGAACGTATCATTCTTGAGCGACTCTTCAAACATCGTGAGGAAACGACCAGAGAGGAGCAAGCCGGTTTTGGACCTGGAAGATCGACCATCGACCAAGTGTTCGGCGTGAGAAGAGTAATTGAATCGTGGCAGCGGTATTCGAAGCCATTACAGCTTGCTTTTTTGGACTGTGAAGCCGCATTCGACTCTCCTCATCGTGATAGATTGCTCAACGCTCTGCGAGCCGATGGAGTCCCGGAAAAGTATGTTCGACTAATCGAGGACATGAACAAAGGAACTACTGCAGCAGTTCGTACACCTGTCGGATTTACGTCAGCTTTCGAGGTGAGAACAGGAGTAAGGCAAGGAGCTGTAGCAGGACCTTTTCTTTTCAACTTCGCCGTTGATGACAACATGCGTAGAGTTGCAGAACAGTTCCCTGCGGACGTGATCCTAACATCATCAGGACGCTCCCTTGTCGATCTGGAGTACGCCAACAACATTGTGTTATTCGCTGAAAACAACGCAAAACTGCAAAGGATTGTGAACCTCTTTTCGAAGTATGCCGCAGCCTATGGACTTCGTCTTCGTCCCGACAAATGCAACCAGATGTGGGTCTCTCAGAGGCCTTCAACGGGAGTTTGTGTGGACGGACAACGTATCGAACTGGTGGACGATTTCTGTTATTTGGGCTGTTTGCTGAAGAACGATAGTAGTTATGCAGCGGATATTCAACAACGATGTGCGAAAGCTACGTCTGCATTCAGTTCTCTAACCAAGTGTTTGTGGTCTACCCCCATCGCGAAGGAAGTTATGTTGCGCGTCTACCTATCCGCTGTTCGCCCTATCATGATGTACGGATCGGAGACGTGGGCAGCACCGAAGACGCAGATGGAAGGGTTGGATTGCACGGAGAGAAAGCTGTTTAGACGTTTGCTCGGATATTTCTGGCCGCGGATGTGCCATAACGAAGATCTCTACAACGAGACTGACGCCTTACATCAACGTTTGACACGAGGGAGGTGCCAATATCTCCCAATGCCATCTCAAGCGGCAACGGAAGGTCGTCTTCGTCTCTTGGGGCATATTTTAAGAAGACCGCCAGATCGTCTTGTCCAACACGCTCTAAGGATGCTTCCAAGTCCTGTCTAGAAAGGGCCGCCTGCCGTAGGCGAAAGTTTTGGACGGATGTGGTGAAGGAGGACTCGAAATCACTTGGCATTGCAATTCAGGCGCGATGTTTTACTTCGAAGGAAGTGGAATAGCGACCAATGGATGGATTGTGTTCAAATTGTGGCTGAGGACCGTGACAAATGGACACGGCTGACTACTAGGACGGCACACCTTGGTGAAGATGCGGAATGATCGCGTCAGGCGAAAGCCAACCGTTTAAAGGCATCGTACGCGCTGAAAACCACTCATCGTTTTTTGAGTTTGAATCGTTGGCTGGGCCCGCCTGAGAACGTGGGTAGAGTTTCTCGGGTCACCGACGCATCATTGGGAAGATATGGGAGATCGAATGCCTCGAATTCCACCAAAAGAGGCCAGCCTGCCGACAGCCATGTGGCCTCAAATAAGAAAAGAAGGTAGCTTATCAACAAATGATACATCAACTTCTACTCATTTACGCAATATCGCTTGTTGAAAACCTTCTTTCTTTTTCATTTTATGCCACATGGCTGTCAGAAGGCCGGCCTCTTCTGGTGGAATTCGAGGCATTCGATCTCCTATATCTTCCCAATGATGCGTCGGTGACCCGAGAAACTCTACCCACGTTCTCAGGCGAGCCCAACCAACGATTCAAACTCAAAAAACGGTGAGCGGTTTTCAGCGCGTACGATGCCTTTAAATCAAGTAAGTCATTCTCGTTGCAGCACTCCGTCGATCGACCCACCCAGTCCTGATCCGTACTAGAAAGGCGATCCCCGCTGCGATCGAGCGCATCGCCGATTCTTCCCTACAGCCTGCAGCATTCCAGCGGCCAAAATTATCCCTAGTAAGGTCTTCCAGAGAGCGACACGGGGTCACCCTCCACGACCGTCCTCAGAGTGTCAAGTTATCCGTGGGATGACTGGGCCAACGCTGTTCGAACGGCATCCCTGCGTTCCGCGTAGCCAGCGCGGGTTTGAGATTGCATTTCAAGGTACTCTTTCGGAATAGACGACCCACTAGAGAATTTTGTAACTGTTTTACTTCGCTTCAAAAGGGCTATGATTTGGCATTGAAGAAATCACGAGAATCTCGTTAAAAGAAGTGATATACTTCTTGTGTATGATTTGGCACATTTGGCACGAGGGAACGCCAAAAAGTGAGTGAAATGATGGACCATTGATCTGGCCGTGCACTTGTTTAATAAACAACAAAAATTGAGAGTAGCATTGAAAAAACAAATCACACCCGTCTCACTGAGCACCCACATATCTTCGTGTGACTGCAATTATTTTCAAATTCATTAAATATTGTTTCTGATACAAATGTGGTTCATTACTTATCCGCTAGCGAATATACAGACATGAAGAAATCAGTAATATTCGAAATTATGCGTTTCTGAATTATTGGTGAACGCCAAAACTTGATTCTCAGCTTTGCAAAGCTAAGTTGTAAATATTAGCTTGATTGGAGGAAATACGGGTGTGATTTGTTTTTTCAATGCTACTCTCAATTTTTGTTGTTTATTAAACAAGTGCACGGCTAAATCAATGATCCATCATCTCACTCACTTTTTGGCGTTCCCTCGTGCCAAATGTGCCAAATCATACACAAGAAGTATTTCACTTCTTTTAACGAGATTCTCGTTATTTCTTCAATGCCAAATCTTAACCCTTTTATAGCGAAGCAAAACAGTTACAAATTTCATTTTCTTGTAGCAAAGGTTCCCTTTGAGAAAAAAAAGCAAAAAGGTCGTTTATGATCTTCCGGTCGTTATCTTCCGTAATCTACTGGAAACTTTAAAAAGGACTTCATAATTGTGTTCAGCGCCCCAAATAACATTCACGGTGGGCGGACTATTATACCAAATTTTGCCCCTGAGGTTGGATTGTGCCTTTAAGAAGCGACCTCCGCACTTCCAGTGGGGTCCCATGCACTTATCAAAGCGTCCTGCGCGCTTCCACTTGGGTCCCGCACACTTTCTATAGCGTTCTGCGCACTCCCACTTGGGTCCCACACACTTTCTATAGCGTCCCGCGCACTCCCACTTGGATCCCACACACTTTCTGCGGCTTCCTGCGCATTTTCCACTTGGGTGCAGCACACTTTCTACGGCGTCCTGCGCACTCCCACTTGGGTTCCACACACTTTCTGCGGCGTCTGTTGCACTCCCACTTGGATCCCACACACTTTTTGCGGCGTTCGGCGCACTCCCGTATGGGTCCCACACACTTTCTACGGCGTAAGGCGCACGCCCATATGGGTCCCGCACACTTTTTACGGTGTTCGGCGCACTCCCGTATGGGTCCCACACACTTTCTACGTCGTCCGGCGCACTCCCGTATGGGTCCCACACACTTTCTACGGCGTCCGGCGCACTCCCATATGGGTCCCACACACTTTCTACGGCGTCCTGCCACTCTCACCGTATTCCCGAACGCCTTCTACGGCATCCTGCGCGCTCTTGGAATCCTACTCACACCATACGGCGTTCCGAAAAATACTTCCAAGGTCTCGTCGAATTCGTACATCTTGAAACCAAAACCATCTCGAACAGGGCACAATCCTGTTAAGAAGCCTATCAGTAACTGTGTTGATTTTCATTAGTTCATTTTTAAGGATAAGTGAGCGTCGGCTGGTTTGTATAAACATGTTTACTTGTTTTTGCCTATCTTCGACCTCAATTTTGAGGTTCCGCAAAAATTGAGCTTTCAACTCCAAATTTTAATAGGAGCGACCTGCATCCATTTCCAGCCTCCTGTCCAAAAATGGGCTTCCTAGCTCGATTTTAAAGGTACCAACAAGATCGTGAACGCCAACTGAAAAAAAGGAGATTAACATCATAACTTGGCGGGTTATTCAATTTTTCTCGAAAACTAGTAAACCATTCCAAACCATTTTTGGGTGTTTACCCTAACTTTTTATGCTCTTTTCAATGGAAAAAGAACCACTTCTCCAAGTTTTCTCAGAACGTCGATTTCGGTATCGCGGGTTTGCGCACGTGCAGTTTAAAGCCAAATCAGGGGTGGTAGTAATTGGGGGTGTTAAACGCGAATTAACAGGCGTTAAGTTCGCGTTGAACGCGAGTTTAACCACAACAGAATCTGAGCAGGACTCCTAATAGTTGGGAGAGAATTCGCTCTAGTTTCACCCTAACATCCCTCAGTGGTAGGCATTTGTTACACTTTCAATGAAAACGCCTCGAAAAAGCGACAATTGTAACCTTTGTTACGAAAAATAGCGATTTCAAAACGTTTTCAGGTCTGTTTTTTTCTCTAAAATTCCGACATGTGGCATCCTCGCGGTAGGTTCGCGTTCAACATATTCTCGCAGACAGCACGGAAATAGTGCTGAAATGCGAGAGGAACTGGTGGTTAACGAAAAACTCCTCCCGAGGAGTTTTTGGATGCGGTTAGCAAGATAGAGTAGGAACAGTTTTGACCATCTATACTGAGGGCAAGTACGAGTTTAATTAATGCAGAGGATTAAGGAAGTTTGATAGCACTGTTAGCCATTTTGATTCAGGACGGTCAGCCTATCTTCAAAACTGAAAGGTGTTTCGAGGGATAGTCTTTTAACGGCTTCCGCCAGGGAAACGGGCGATGAGGGATCAAAAACAGAGCAGGAATCATTGCTGAAACACGTTGGCCGTCTTCTTTGGTGGCACTAATCAATCCCTCCCAATCAGCTGTTAATTTTTTGGCGAGCGCCGACACTTCTCTCCTTTTTTTCTATTATCGCTCTGAATTTCTTGCGCTTTGCTGTTTTCAGGTTAGTTTCATTTTCATAATTCATTGCATAGCACAGGCTATGAGGAGTATGTAGTAAATTATTTGCTTGCTCGCGTTTCGAAGGGGTTTCCACAAATTTTTTAGTGCAAAAAAGTGAACATTTTCTAAGCGACTGATTTTCAAGTGATTTGATGCTTTAGTAATGTTTATTCAGCATTAGTCGGGGCGTATCGGGCGAGTTTTGTGGGAAAGAAACGCGAACTTGTTTCTAAAACCAACTGAATTTGTTCTCCTTTTTCTGCAAGATTCGAATACTCCTCTTTCATTGCCAGATCAGTGCCATTGTGGCCTCTTATTTTTTTTTTTGAGGGTCCGCGACGCACTTGCTTTGGTGCATTGGTAGAGCCACTCGAAGTGTTTCAAATTGTGGTGAGCGCGAAGCGCTCACCAGATTTGGCTTTGATTCGCCATCGCGCAACCCCCTGATCTCAGTATCAGGGTCCAGAGTAAACGTAGGAAGACCGCTCTTTTTGCATTTAATACACATTAGGAGGCTGAATAACTATTCAAAAATTGGTCCGGATTGGTTACCTGAGATTCGAGAAAAATTGTCAAAACCACGTCATTTTGGTCGAAAAAAGGGTTCATCTCCTTTTTTTTCAGTTGGCGTACACGATCTTGTTGAAACACTTAACGTTGAGCTAGAAAGCTCATTTTTGGCCAGAAAGTTGGTTATGATTGCACCTAGCTCCTGTCAAAATTTGAAGTTGGTAGCTCAATTTTTGTGGAACCTCAAAATTGAGGGTCACGAAAGTCAAAAACACGTAAACATGTTATTATAAACCATCCGACGTTTACTCATCCGTAAAAATGAACTAATGAAATAAACATCGTTACTGATAGGCTTTTGCTCAGGATTGAACGCGCCCTGAAACGGGGCAACGCTTCAATCAATACGGCGGGATCTCGGAAGTACTTTTTGGAACGCCGCACGGTGTGAATCAGAAGTGGGCCACAGAACGCCGTAAAAAGTGTGAGGGACCCAAATGAGTGTGCGCAGAACGCCGTAGAAAGTGTCTGGGACCCAAATAACAGTGCACCGGGCGCCGTAGAAAGTGTGCGGGACCCAAATGAGAGTGCGCAGAACGCCGTAGAAAGTGTGTGGGACCCAAATAACAGTGCGCCGCACGCCGTAGAAAGTGTGCGGGACCCAAGTGAGTGTGCGCAGGACGCCGTAGAAAGTGTGCGGGACCCAAATGAGAGTGCGCAGGACGCCGTAGAAAGTGTGTGGGACCCGAATGAGAGTGCACAAAACGCCGTAGAAAGTGTGTGGGACCCAGATAACAGTGAGCCGGACGCCGTAGAAAGTGTGCGGGACCCAAATGAGTGTGCGCAGAACGCCGTAGAAAGTGTGTGGGACCCAAATATCAGTGCGCCGGACGCCGTAAAAAGTGTGCGGGACCCAAATGAGAGTGCGCAGGACGCCATACAAAGTGTGTGGGACCCAAATGAGAGTGCGCAGGACGCCGTAGAAAGTGTGTGGGACCCGAATGAGAGTGCGCAGTACGCCGTAGAAAGTGTGTGGGACCCAAATGAGAGTGCGCAGAACGCCGTAGAAAGTGTGTGGGAAACAAATAACAGTGCGCCGGACGCCGTAGAAAGTGTGCGGGACCCAAATGGGTGCGCGCAGAACGCCGTAGAAAGTGTGTGGAACCCAAATAACAGTGCGCCGGACGCCGTAAAAAGTGTGCGGGACCCAAATGAGAGTGCGCAGGACGCCATACAAAGTGTGTGGGACCCAAATGAGAGTGCGCAGGACGCCGTAGAAAGTGTGTGGGACCCGAATGAGAGTGCACAAAACGCCGTAGAAAGTGTGTGGGACCCAGATAACAGTGAGCCGGACGCCGTAGAAAGTGTGCGGGACCCAAATGAGTGTGCGCAGAACGCCGTAGAAAGTGTGTGGGACCCAAATATCAGTGCGCCGGACGCCGTAAAAAGTGTGCGGGACCCAAATGAGAGTGCGCAGGACGCCGTACAAAGTGTGTGGGACCCAAATGAGAGTGCGCAGGACGCCGTAGAAAGTGTGTGGGACCCGAATGAGAGTGCGCAGTACGCCGTAGAAAGTGTGTGGGACCCAAATGAGAGTGCGCAGAACGCCGTAGAAAGTGTGTGGGAAACAAATAACAGTGCGCCGGACGCCGTAGAAAGTGTGCGGGACCCTAATGAGTGTGCGCAGGACGCCGTAGAAAGTGTGCGGGACCCAAATGAGAGTGCGCCGGACGCCGTAGAAAGTGTGCGGGGCCCAAAATGAGAGTGCGCCGGACGCCGTAGAAACTGTGTGGGACTCAAGTGAGAGTGCGCAGGACGCCGTAGAAAGTGTGTGGGACCCGAATGAGAGTGCGCAGAACGCCGTAGAAAGTGTGTGGGACCCAGATAACAGTACGCCGGACGCCGTAGAAAGTGTGCGGGACCCAAATGAGTGTGCGCAGAACGCCGTAGAAAGTGTGTGGGACCCAGATAACAGTGCGCCGGACGCCGTAGAAAGTGTGCGGGACCAAAATGAAAGTGCGCAGGACGCCGTAGAAAGTGTGTGGGACCCAAATAACAGTGCGTCGGACGCCGTAGAAAGTGTGGGACCCAAATGAGTGTGTGCAGGACGCCGTAGAAAGTGTGCGGGACCCGAATGAGTGTGCGCAGGACGCCGTAGAAAGTGTGTGGGACCCAAATGGGTGCGCGCAGAACGCCGTAGAAAGTGTGTGGGACCCAAATAACAGTGCGCCGGACGCCGTAGAAACTGTGTGGAACCCAAATGAGAGTGCGCAGGACGCCGTAGAAAGTGTGTGGGACCCAAATGAGAGTGCGCAGAACGCCGTAGAAAGTGTATGGGACCCAAATAACAGTGCGCCGGACGCCGTAGAAAGTGTGCGGGACCCAAGTGAGAGTGCGCAGGACGCCGTAGAAAGTGTAAGGGACCCAAATGGGAGTGCGCAGGACGCCGTAGAAAGTGTGTGAGACCCAAATTACAGTGTGCCGGACGCCTCAGAAAGTGTGCGGGACCCAAATGAGAGTGCGCCGGACGCCGTAGAAAGTGTGCGGGGCCCAAAATGAGAGTGCGCCGGACGCCGTAGAAACTGTGTGGGACTCAAGTGAGAGTGCGCAGGACGCCGTAGAAAGTGTGTGGGACCCGAATGAGAGTGCGCAGAACGCCGTAGAAAGTGTGTGGGACCCAGATAACAGTACGCCGGACGCCGTAGAAAGTGTGCGGGACCCAAATGAGTGTGCGCAGAACGCCGTAGAAAGTGTGTGGGACCCAAATAACAGTGCGCCGGACGCCGTAGAAAGTGTGCGGGACCAAAATGAAAGTGCGCAGGACGCCGTAGAAAGTGTGTGGGACCCAAATAACAGTGCGTCGGACGCCGTAGAAAGTGTGGGACCCAAATGAGTGTGTGCAGGACGCCGTAGAAAGTGTGCGGGACCCGAATGAGTGTGCGCAGGACGCCGTAGAAAGTGTGTGGGACCCAAATGGGTGCGCGCAGAACGCCGTAGAAAGTGTGTAGGACCCAAATAACAGTGCGCCGGACGCCGTAGAAACTGTGTGGAACCCAAATGAGAGTGCGCAGGGCGCCGTAGAAAGTGTGTGGGACCCAAATGAGAGTGCGCAGAACGCCGTAGAAAGTGTATGGGACCCAAATAACAGTGCGCCGGACGCCGTAGAAAGTGTGCGGGACCCAAGTGAGAGTGCGCAGGACGCCGTAGAAAGTGTAAGGGACCCAAATGGGAGTGCGCAGGACGCCGTAGAAAGTGTGTGAGACCCAAATTACAGTGTGCCGGACGCCTCAGAAAGTGTGTGGGACCCAAATAACGGTGCGCCGGACGCCGTAGAAAGTGTGCGGGACCCAAATGAGAGTGCGCCGGACGCCGTAGAAAGTGCGCGGGACCCAAATGAGTGTGCGTAGAACGCCGTAGAAAGTGTGTGAGACCCAAATAACAGTGCGCCGGACGCCGTAGAAAGTGCGCGGGACCCAAATGAGTGTGCGTAGAACGCCGTAGAAAGTGTGTGAGACCCAAATAACAGTGCGCCGGACGCCGTAGAAAGTGCGCGGGACCCAAATAACAGTGTGCCGGACGCCGTAGAAAGTGTAAGGGACCCAAATGGGAGTGCGCAGGACGCCGTAGAAAGTGTGTGAGACCCAAATTACAGTGTGCCGGACGCCTCAGAAAGTGTGTGGGACCCAAATAACGGTGCGCCGGACGCCGTAGAAAGTGTGCGGGACCCAAATGAGAGTGCGCTGGACGCCGTAGAAACTGTGTGGGACCCAAATGAGAGTGCGCAGGACGCCGTAGAAAGTGTGTGGGACCAAAATGAGAGTGCGCAGAACGCCGTAGAAAGTGTGTGGGACCCAAATAACAGTGCGCCGGGCGCCGTAGAAAGCGTGCGGGACCCAAATGAGAGTGCGCAGGACGCCGTAAAAAGTGTGTGGGACCCAAATGAGAGTGCGCAGGACGCCGTAGAAAGTGTGTGGGATCCCAAATAACAGTGCGCCGGACGCCTCAGAAAGTGTGTGGGACCAAAATAACGGTGCGCCGGACGCCGTAGAAAGTGTGCGGGACCCAAATGAGAGTGCGCAGGACGCCGTAGAAAGTGTGTGGGACCCAAATGAGAGTGCGCAGAACGCCGTAGAAAGTGTGTGGGACCCAAATAACAGTGCGCCGGACGCCGTAGAAAGCGTGCGGGACCCAGATAACAGTACGCCGGACGCCGTAGAAAGTGTGCGGGACCCAAATGAGTGTGCGCAGAACGCCATAGAAAGTGTGTGGGACCCAAATAACAGTGCGCCGGACGCCGTAGAAAGTGTGCGGGACCAAAATGAAAGTGCGCAGGACGCCGTAGAAAGTGTGTGGGACCCAAATAACAGTGCGTCGGACGCCGTAGAAAGTGTGGGACCCAAATGAGTGTGCGCAGGACGCCGTAGAAAGTGTGCGGGACCCGAATGAGTGTGCGCAGGAAGCCGTAGAAAGTGTGTGGGACCCAAATGGGTGCGCGCAGAACGCCGTAGAAAGTGTGTGGGACCCAAATAACAGTGCGCCGGACGCCGTAGAAAGTGTGCGGGACCCAAGTGAGAGTGCGCAGGACGCCGTAGAAAGTGTGTGGGACCCAAATGGGAGTGCGCAGGACGCCGTAGAAAGTGCGTGAGACCCAAATAACAGTGCGCCGGACGCCTCAGAAAGTGTGTGGGACCCAAATAACGGTGCGCCGCACGCCGTAGAAAGTGTGCGGGACCCAAACGGGTGTGCGCAGAACGTCGTAGAAAGTGTGTGGGACCCAAATAAGAGTGCGCAGGACGCCGTAGAAAGTGTGTGGGACCCAAATGACAGTGCGCCGTACGCCTCAGAAAGTGTGTGGGACCAAAATGAAAGTGCGCAGGACGCCGTAGAAAGTGTGTGGGACCCAAATAACAGTGCGTCGGACGCCGTAGAAAGTGTGTGGGACCCAAATGAGTGTGCGCAGGACGCCGTAGAAAGTGAGCGGGACCCGAATGATTGTGCGCAGGACGCCGTAGAAAGTGTGTGGGACCCAAATGGGTGCGCGCAGAACGCCGTAGAAAGTGTGTGGGACCCAAATAACAGTGCGCCGGACGCCGTAGAAACTGTGTGGAACCCAAATGAGAGTGCGCAGGACGCCGTAGAAAGTGTGTGGGACCCAAATGAGTGTGCGCAGGAAGCCGTAGAAAGTGTGTGGGACCCAAATGTGTGCGCGCAGAACGCCGTAGAAAGTGTGTGGGACCCAAATAACAGTGCGCCGGACGCCGTAGAAACTGTGTGGAACCCAAATGAGAGTGCGCAGGACGCCGTAGAAAGTGTGTGGGACCCAAATGAGTGTGCGCAGGAAGCCGTAGAAAGTGTGTGGGACCCAAATGGGTGCGCGCAGAACGCCGTAGAAAGTGTGTGGGACCCAAATAACAGTGCGCCGGACGCCGTAGAAACTGTGTGGAACCCAAATGAGAGTGCGCAGGACGCCGTAGAAAGTGTGTGGGACCCAAATGAGAGTGCGCAGAACGCCGTAGAAAGTGTGTGGGACCCAAATAACGGTGCGCCGCACGCCGTAGAAAGTGTGCGGGACCCAAACGGGTGTGCGCAGAACGTCGTAGAAAGTGTGTGGGACCCAAATAAGAGTGCGCAGGACGCCGTAGAAAGTGTGTGGGACCCAAATGAGAGTGCGCAGGACGCCGTAGAAAGTGTGTGGGACCCAAATGAGAGTGCGCCGGACGCCGTAGAAAGTGTGTGGGACCCAAATAACAGTGCGCCGGACGCCTTAGAAAGTGTGCGGGACCCAAATGAGTGTGCGAAGAACGCCGTAGAAAGTGTGTGGGACCCAAATAACAGTGCACCGGGCGCCGTAGAAAGTGTGCGGGACCCAAATGAGAGTGCGCAGAACGCCGTAGAAAGTGTGTGGGACCCAAATAACAGTGCGCCGGACGCCGTAGAAAGTGTGGGACCCAAATGAGTGTGCGCAGGACGCCGTAGAAAGTGTGCGGGACCCAAATGAGTGTGCGCAGGACGCCGTAGAAAGTGTGTGGGACCCAAATGGGTGCGCGCAGAACGCCGTAGAAAGTATGTGGGACCCAAATAACAGTGCGCCGGACGCCGTAGAAAGTGTGCGGGACCCAAATGAGAGTGCGCAGGACGCCGTAGAAAGTGTGTGGGACCCAAATGAGAGTGCGCAGGACGCCGTAGAAAGTGTGTGGGACCCAAATAACAGTGCGTCGGACGCCGTAGAAAGTGTGTGGGACCCAAATAACAGTACGCCGGACGCCGTAGAAAGTGTGCGGGACCCAAATGAGTGTGCGCAGAACGCCGTAGAAAGTGTGTGGGACCCAAATGAGTGTGTGAAGAACGCCGTAGAAAGTGTGTGGGACCCAAATTACAGTGCGCCGGACGCCGTAGAAAGTGTGTGGGACCCAAATAACAGTGCGCCGGACGCCGTAGAAACTGTGTGGGACCCAAATGAGAGTGCGCAGGACGCCGTAGAAAGTGTGGGACCCAAATGAGTGTGCGCAGGACGCCGTAGAAAGTGTGTGGGACCCAAATGGGTGCGCGCAGAACGCCGTAGAAAGTGTGTGGGACCCAAATAACAGTGCGCCGGACGCCGTAGAAACTGTGTGGAACCCAAATGAGAGTGCGCAGGACGCCGTAGAAAGTGTGTGGGACCCAAATGAGAGTGCGCAGAACGCCGTAGAAAGTGTGTGGGACCCAAATAACAGTGCGCCGGACGCCGTAGAAAGTGTGCGGGACCCAAGTGAGAGTGCGCAGGACGCCGTAGAAAGTGTGTGGGACCCAAATGGGAGTGCGCAGGACGCCGTAGAAAGTGTGTGAGACCCAAATAACAGTGCGCCGGACGCCTCAGAAAGTGTGTGGGACCCAAATAACGGTGCGCCGCACGCCGTAGAAAGTGTGCGGGACCCAAACGGGTGTGCGCAGAACGTCGTAGAAAGTGTGTGGGACCCAAATAAGAGTGCGCAGGACGCCGTAGAAAGTGTGTGGGACCCAAATTACAGTGCGCCGTACGCCTCAGAAAGTGTGTGGGACCAAAATGAAAGTGCGCAGGACGCCGTAGAAAGTGTGTGGGACCCAAATAACAGTGCGTCGGACGCCGTAGAAAGTGTGGGACCCAAATGAGTGTGCGCAGGACGCCGTAGAAAGTGAGCGGGACCCGAATGATTGTGCGCAGGACGCCGTAGAAAGTGTGTGGGACCCAAATGGGTGCGCGCAGAACGCCGTAGAAAGTGTGTGGGACCCAAATAACAGTGCGCCGGACGCCGTAGAAACTGTGTGGAACCCAAATGAGAGTGCGCAGGACGCCGTAGAAAGTGTGTGGGACCCAAATGAGAGTGCGCAGAACGCCGTAGAAAGTGTGTGGGACCCAAATAACAGTGCGCCGGACGCCGTAGAAAGTGTGCGGGACCAAAATGAGAGTGCGCAGGACGCCGTAGAAAGTGTGTGGGACCCAAATAACAGTGCGCCGGACGCCGTAGGAAGCGTGCGGGACCCAAAAAACAGTGCGCCGGACGCCGTAGAAAGTGTGTGGGACCCAAATAAGAGTGCGCAGGACGCCGTAGAAAGTGTGTGGGACCCAAATGACAGTGCGCCGGACGCCTCAGAAAGTGTGTGGGACCCAAATGACAGTGCGCCGGACGCCTCAGAAAGTGTGTGGGACCCAAATAGCAGTGCGTCGGACGCCGTAGAAAGTGTGGGACCCAAATGAGTGTGCGCAGGACGCCGTAGAAAGTGAGCGGGACCCGAATGATTGTGCGCAGGACGCCGTAGAAAGTGTGTGGGACCCAAATGGGTGCGCGCAGAACGCCGTAGAAAGTGTGTGGGACCCAAATAACAGTGCGCCGGACGCCGTAGAAACTGTGTGGGACCCAAATGAGAGTGCGCAGAACGCCGTAGAAAGTGTGTGGGACCCAAATAACAGTGCGCCGGACGCCGTAGAAAGTGTGCGGGACCCAAGTGAGTGTGCGCAGGACGCCGTAGAAAGTGTGCGGGACCCAAATGGGTGTGCGCAGAACGCCGTAGAAAGTGTGCGGGACCCAAATGAGTGTGCGCAGGACGCCGTGGAAAGTGTGGGGGACCGAAATGGGTGGGCGCAGAACGCCGTAGAAAGTGTGTGGGACCCAAATGAGAGTGCTCAGGACGCCGTAGAAAGTGTGTGGGACCCAAATGGGAGTGCGCAGAACGCCGTAGAAAGTGTGTGGCACCCAAATAACAGTGCGTCGGACGCCGTAGAAAGTGTGTGGGACCCAAATGAGAGTGCGCAGGACGCCGTAGAAAGTGTGTGGGACCCAAATGAGAGTGCGCCGGACGCCGTAGAAAGTGTGTGGGACCCGAATGAGAGTGCGCAGGACGCCGTAGAAAGTGTGTGGGACCCAAATGAGTGTGCGCACGACGCCGTAGAAAGTGTGCGGAACCCAAATGGGTGCGCGCAGAACGCCGTAGAAAGTGTGTGGGACCCAAATGAGAGTGCGCCGGACGCCGTAGAAAGTGTGTGGGACCCAAATGAGAGTGCGCAGGACGCCGTAGAAAGTGTGTGGGACCCAAATGAGAGTGCGCAGAACGCCGTAGAAAGTGTGTGGGACCCAAATAACAGTGCGCCGGACGCCGTAGAAAGTGTGCGGGACCCAAATGAGAGTGCGCAGGACGCCAAAGAAACTGTGTGGGACTCAAGTGAGAGTGCGCAGGACGCCGTAGAAAGTGTGTGGGACCCAAATAACAGTGCGCCGGACGCCGTAGAAAGTGTGTGGGAAACAAATAACAGTGCGCCGGACGCCGTAGAAAGTGTGCGGGACCCAAATGAGTGTGCGCAGGACGCCGTAGAAAGTGTGCGGGACCCAAATATCAGTGCGCAGGACGCCGTAGAAAGTGTGTGGGACCCAAATGAGAGTGCGCAGGACGCCGTACAAAGTGTGTGGGACCCAAATGAGAGTGCGCAGAACGCCGTAGAAAGTGTGTGGGACCCAAATAACAGTGCGCCGGACGCCGTAGAAAGTGTGGGACCCAAATGAGTGTGCGCAGGACGCCGTAGAAAGTGTGCGGGACCCAAATGAGTGTGCGCAGGACGCCGTAGAAAGTGTGTGGGACCCAAATGGGTGCGCGCAGAACGCCGTAGAAAGTGTGTGGGACCCAAATAACAGTGCGCCGGACGCCGTAGAAAGTGTGCGGGACCCAAATGAGAGTGCGCAGGACGCCGTAGAAAGTGTGTGGGACCCAAATAACAGTGCGCCGGACGCCTCAGAAAGTGTGTGGGACCCAAGTGAGAGTGCGCAGGACGCCGTAGAAAGTGTGTGGGACCCAAATAACAGTGCGTCGGACGCCGTAGAAAGTGTGTGGGACCCAAATGAGTGTGCGCAGGACGCCGTAGAAAGTGTGCGGGACCCGAATGATTGTGCGCAGGACGCCGTAGAAAGTGTGCGGGACCCAAATGGGTGTGCGCCAAACGCCGTAGAAAGTGTGTAGTACCCAAATAACAGTGCGCCGGACGCCGTAGAAAATGTGTGGGACCCAAATGAGAGTGCGCAGGACGCCGTAGAAATTGTGTGGGACCCAAATAACAGTGCGTCGGACGCCGTAGAAAAAGTGGGACCCAAATGAGTGTGCGCAGGACGCCGTAGAAAGTGTGCGGAACCCAAATGAGTGTGCGCAGGACGCCGTAGAAAGTGTGTGGGACCCAAATGGGTGCGCGCAGAACGCCGTAGAAAGTGTGTGGGACCCAAATAACAGTGCGCCGGACGCCGTAGAAAGTGTGAGGGACCCAAATGAGAGTGCGCAGGACGCCGTAGAAAGTGTGTGGGACCCGAATGAGAGTGCGCAGTACGCCGTAGAAAGTGTGTGGGACCCAAATGAGAGTGCGCAGGACGCCGTAGAAAGTGTGTGGGACCCAAATAACAGTGCGCCGGACGCCTCAGAAAGTGTGTGGGACCCAAATAACGGTGCGCCGGACGCCGTAGAAAGTGTGCGGGACCCAAACGGGTGTGCGCAGAACGTCGTAGAAAGTGTGTGGGACCCAAATAAGAGTGCGCAGGACGCCGTAGAAAGTGTGTGGGACCCAAATGACAGTGCGCCGTACGCCTCAGAAAGTGTGTGGGACCAAAATGAAAGTGCGCAGGACGCCGTAGAAAGTGTGTGGGACCCAAATAACAGTGCGTCGGACGCCGTAGAAAGTGTGGGACCCAAATGAGTGTGCGCAGGACGCCGTAGAAAGTGTGTGGGACCCAAATAAGAGTGCGCAGGACGCCGTAGAAAGTGTGTGGGACCCAAATGGGTGCGCGCAGAACGCCGTAGAAAGTGTGTGGGACCCAAATAACAGTGCGCCGGACGCCGTAGAAACTGTGTGGGACCCAAATGAGAGTGCGCAGAACGCCGTAGAAAGTGTGTGAGACCCAAATAACAGTGCGCCGGACGCCGTAGAAAGTGTGCGGGACCCAAGTGAGTGTGCGCAGGACGCCGTAGAAAGTGTGCGGGACCCAAATGGGTGCGCGCAGAGCGCCCTAGAAAGTGTGTGGAACCCAAATAACAGTGCGCCGGACGCCGTAGAAACTGTGTGGGACCCAAGTGAGAGTGCGCAGGAGGCCGTAGAAAGTGTGTGGGACCCGAATGATTGTGCGCAGGACGCCGTAGAAAGTGTGTGGGACCCAAATGGGTGCGCGCAGAACGCCGTAGAAAGTGTGTGGGACCCAAATAACAGTGCGCCGGACGCCGTAGAAACTGTGTGGGACCCAAATGAGAGTGCGCAGGACGCCGTAGAAAGTGTGTGGGACCCAAATAACAGTGCGCCGGACGCCGTAGAAAGTGTGCGGGACCCAAATGAGTGTGCGCAGGACGCCGTAGAAAGTGTGTGGGACCCAAATGGGTGCGCGCAGAACGCCGTAGAAAGTGTGTGGGACCCAAATAACAGTGCGCCGGACGCCGTAGAAACTGTGTGGGACCCAAATGAGAGTGCGCAGGACGCCGTAGAAAGTGTGTGGGACCCAAATGAGAGTGCGCAGAACGCCGTAGAAAGTGTGTGGGACCCAAATAACAGTGCGCCGGACGCCGTAGAAAGTGTGTGGGACTCAAGTGAGTGTGTGCAGGAGGCCGTAGAAAGTGTGTGGGGCCCGATTGATTGTGCGCAGTACGCCGTAGAAAGTGTGTGGGACCCAAATGAGAGTGCGCAGAACGCCGTAGAAAGTGTGTGGGACCCAAATGAGAGTGCGCAGGACGCCGTAGAAAGTGTGTGGGACCCGAATGAGAGTGCGCAGTACGCCGTAGAAAGTGTGTGGGACCCAAATGAGAGTGCGCAGGACGCCGTAGAAAGTGTGCGGGACCCAAATGAGTGTGCGCAGGACGCCGTAGAAAGTGTGTGGGACCCAAATGGGTGCGCGCAGGACGCCGTAGAAAGTGTGTGGGACCCAAATAACAGTGCGCCGGACGCCGTAGAAAGTGTGCGGGACCCAAGTGAGAGTGCGCAGGACGCCGTAGAAAGTGTGTGGGACCCAAATGACAGTGCGCCGTACGCCTCAGAAAGTGTGTGGGACCAAAATTAAAGTGCGCAGGACGCCGTAGAAATTGTGTGGGCCCAAAATAACAGTGCGTCGGACGCCGTAGAAAAAGTGGGACCCAAATGAGTGTGCGCAGGACGCCGTAGAAAGTGTGCGGAACCCAAATGAGTGTGCGCAGGACGCCGTAGAAAGTGTGTGGGACCCAAATGGGTGCGCGCAGAACGCCGTAGAAAGTGTGTGGGACCCAAATAACAGTGCGCCGGACGCCGTAGAAACTGTGTGGGACCCAAATGAGAGTGCGCAGGACGCCGTAGAAAGTGTGTGGGACCCAAATGAGAGTGCGCAGAACGCCGTAGAAAGTGTGTGGGACCCAAATAACAGTGCGCCGGACGCCGTAGAAAGTGTGCGGGACCCAAATGAGAGTGCGCAGGACGCCGTAGAAAGTGTGTGGGACCCAAATGGGAGTGCGCAGGACGCCGTAGAAAGTGTGTGGGACCCAAATAACAGTGCGCCGGACGCCTCAGAAAGTGTGTGGGACCCAAATAACGGTGCGCCGGACGCCGTAGAAAGTGTGCGGGACCCGAACGGGTGTGCGCAGAACGTCGTAGAAAGTGTGTGGGACCCAAATAAGAGTGCGCAGGACGCCGTAGAAAGTGTGCGGGACCCAAATAACAGTGCGCCGGACGCCTCAGAAAGTGTGTGGGACCCAAATGGGTGCGCGCAGAACGCCGTAGAAAGTGTGTGGGACCCAAATAACAGTGCGCCGGACGCCGTAGAAACTGTGTGGAACCCAAATGAGAGTGCGCAGGACGCCGTAGAAAGTGTGTGGGACCCAAATGAGAGTGCGCAGGACGCCGTAGAAAGTGTGTGGGACCCAAATGGGTGCGCGCAGAACGCCGTAGAAAGTGTGTGGGACCCAAATAACAGTGCGCCGGACGCCGTAGAAACTGTGTGGGACCCAAATGAGAGTGCGCAGGACGCCGTAGAAAGTGTGTGGGACCCAAATAACAGTGCGCCGGACGCCGTAGAAAGTGTGCGGGACCCAAATGAGTGTGCGCAGGACGCCGTAGAAAGTGTGTGGGACCCAAATGGGTGCGCGCAGAACGCCGTAGAAAGTGTGTGGGACCCAAATAACAGTGCGCCGGACGCCGTAGAAAGTGTGGGACCCAAATGAGTGTGCGCAGGACGCCGTAGAAAGTGTGTGGGACCCAAATGAGAGTGCGCAGGACGCCGTAGAAAGTGTGTGGGACCCAAATGAGTGTGCGCAGAACGCCGTAGAAAGTGTGTGGGACCCAAATAACAGTGCGCCGGACGCCGTAGAAACTGTGTGGGACCCAAATGAGAGTGCGCAGGACGCCGTAGAAAGTGTGTGGGACCCAAATGAGAGTGCGCAGGACGCCGTAGAAAGTGTGTGGGACCCAAATGAGAGTGCGCAGGACGCCGTAGAAAGTGTGTGGGACCCAAATGAGAGTGCGCAGGACGCCGTAGAAAGTGTGTGGGATCCAAATGAGAGTGCGCAGAACGCCGTAGAAAGTGTGTGTGACCCAAATAACAGTGCGCCGGACGCCGTAGAAAGTGTGCGGGACCCAAATGAGTGTGCGCAGAACGCCGTAGAAAGTGTGTGGGACCCAAATAACAGTGCGCCGGACGCCGTAGAAAGTGTGTGGGACCCAAATGAGTGTGCGCAGAACGCCGTAGAACGTGTGTGGGACCCAAATGAGAGTTCGCAGGACGCCGTAGAAAGTGTGCGGGACCCAAAAGAGTGTGCGCAGGACGCCGTAGAAAGTGTGGGACCCAAATGAACAGTGCGCCGGACGCCGTAGAAAGTGTGCGGGACCCAAATGAGAGTGCGCAGGACGCCGTAGAAAGTGTGCGGGACCCAAATGAGTGTGCGCAGAACGCCGTAGAAAGTGTGTGGGACCCAAATAACAGTGCGCCGGACGCCGTAGAAAGTGTGCGGGACCCAAATGAGAGTGCGCAGGACGCCGTAGAAAGTGTGTGGGACCCAAATAACAGTGCGCAGGACGCCGTAGAAAGTGTGGGACCCAAATGAGAGTGCGCAGGACGCCGTAGACAGTGTGCGGGCCCCCCGTGGGAATGCGCAGGACGCCGTAGAAAGTGTGTGGGACCCAA
This sequence comes from Aplectana chamaeleonis, assembly GCA_029168955.1. NCBI lineage: Eukaryota > Metazoa > Nematoda > Chromadorea > Rhabditida > Cosmocercidae > Aplectana > Aplectana chamaeleonis. Next base: position 340,417 of record JAPDOI010000315.1, read on the forward strand.
ATAACAGTGCGCCGGACGCCGTAGAAAGTGTGTGGGACCCAAATAACAGTGCGCCGGACGCCTCAGAAAGTGTGTGGGACCCAAATGGGTGCGCGCAGAACGCCGTAGAAAGTGTGTGGGACCCAAATAACAGTGCGCCGGACGCCGTAGAAACTGTGTGGGACCCAAATGAGAGTGCGCAGGACGCCGTAGAAAGTGTGTGGGACCCAAATGAGAGTGCGCAGAACGCCGTAGAAAGTGTGTGGGACCCAAATAACAGTGCGCCGGACGCCGTAGAAAGTGTGCGGGACCCAAGTGAGAGTGTGCAGGGCGCGGTAGAAAGGGTGCGGGACCCAAAAGAGAGTGCGCAGGACGCCGTAGAAAGTGTGTGGGACCCAAATTACAGTGTGCGCGCAGAACGCCGTAGAAAGTGTGTGGGACCCAAATAACAGTGCGCCGGACGCCGTAGAAAGTGTGCGGGACCCAAATGAGAGTGCGCAGGACGCCGTAGAAAGTGTGTGGGACCCAAATGAGAGTGCGCAGGACGCCGTAGAAAGTGTGTGGGACCCAAATGAGAGTGCGCAGAACGCCGTAGAAAGTGTGTGGGACCCAAATAACAGTGCGCCGGACGCCGTAGAAAGTGTGCGGGACCCAAATGAGAGTGCGCAGGACGCCGTAGAAAGTGTGTGGGACCCAAATGAGAGTGCGCAGGACGCCGTAGAAAGTGTGTGGGACCCAAATGAGAGTGCGCAGAACGCCGTAGAAAGTGTGTGGGAAACAAATAACAGTGCGCCGGACGCCGTAGAAAGTGTGCGGGACCCAAATGAGTGTGCGCAGGACGCCGTAGAAAGTGTGTGGGACCCAAATAACAGTGCGCCGGACGCCGTAGAAAGTGTGCGGGGCCCAAAATGAGAGTGCGCCGGACGCCGTAGAAACTGTGTGGGACTCAAGTGAGAGTGCGCAGGACGCCGTAGAAAGTGTGTGGGACCCGAATGAGAGTGCGCAGAACGCCGTAGAAAGTGTGTGGGACCCAGATAACAGTACGCCGGACGCCGTAGAAAGTGTGCGGGACCCAAATGAGTGTGCGCAGAACGCCGTAGAAAGTGTGTGGGACCCAAATAACAGTGCGCCGGACGCCGTAGAAAGTGTGCGGGACCAAAATGAAAGTGCGCAGGACGCCGTAGAAAGTGTGTGGGACCCAAATAACAGTGCGTCGGACGCCGTAGAAAGTGTGGGACCCAAATGAGTGTGCGCAGGACGCCGTAGAAAGTGTGCGGGACCCGAATGAGTGTGCGCAGGACGCCGTAGAAAGTGTGTGGGACCCAAATGGGTGCGCGCAGAACGCCGTAGAAAGTGTGTGGGACCCAAATAACAGTGCGCCGGACGCCGTAGAAACTGTGTGGAACCCAAATGAGAGTGCGCAGGACGCCGTAGAAAGTGTGTGGGACCCAAATGAGAGTGCGCAGAACGCCGTAGAAAGTGTATGGGACCCAAATAACAGTGCGCCGGACGCCGTAGAAAGTGTGCGGGACCCAAGTGAGAGTGCGCAGGACGCCGTAGAAAGTGTAAGGGACCCAAATGGGAGTGCGCAGGACGCCGTAGAAAGTGTGTGAGACCCAAATTACAGTGTGCCGGACGCCTCAGAAAGTGTGTGGGACCCAAATAACGGTGCGCCGGACGCCGTAGAAAGTGTGCGGGACCCAAATGAGAGTGCGCTGGACGCCGTAGAAACTGTGTGGGACCCAAATGAGAGTGCGCAGGACGCCGTAGAAAGTGTGTGCGACCCGAATGAGAGTGCGCAGAACGCCGTAGAAAGTGTGTGGGACCCAAATAACAGTGCGCCGGACGCCGTAGAAAGCGTGCGGGACCCAAATGAGAGTGCGCAGGACGCCGTAAAAAGTGTGTGGGACCCAAATGAGAGTGCGCAGGACGCCGTAGAAAGTGTGTGGGATCCCGAATAACAGTGCGCCGGACGCCTCAGAAAGTGTGTGGGACCAAAATAACGGTGCGCCGGACGCCGTAGAAAGTGTGCGGGACCCGAATGAGAGTGCGCAGGACGCCGTAGAAAGTGTGTGGGACCCAAATGAGAGTGCGCAGAACGCCGTAGAAAGTGTGTGGGACCCAAATAACACTGCGCCGGACGCCGTAGAAAGCGTGCGGGACCCAGATAACAGTACGCCGGACGCCGTAGAAAGTGTGCGGGACCCAAATGAGTGTGCGCCGGACGCCGTAGAAAGTGTGCGGGACCAGAATGAAAGTGCGCAGGACGCCGTAGAAAAAGTGTGGGACCCAAATAACAGTGCGTCGGACGCCGTAGAAAGTGTGGGACCCAAATGAGTGTGCGCAGGACGCCGTAGAAAGTGTGCGGGACCCGAATGAGTGTGCGCAGGAAGCCGTAGAAAGTGTGTGGGACCCAAATGGGTGCGCGCAGAACGCCGTAGAAAGTGTGTGGGACCCAGATAACAGTACGCCGGACGCCGTAGAAAGTGTGCGGGACCCAAATGAGTGTGCGCGGAACGCCGTAGAAAGTGTGTGGGACCCAGATAACAGTGCGCCGGACGCCGTAGAAAGTGTGCGGGACCAAAATGAAAGTGCGCAGGACGCCGTAGAAAGTGTGTGGGACCCAAATAACAGTGGTCGGACGCCGTAGAAAGTGTGGGACCCAAATGAGTGTGCGCAGGACGCCGTAGAAAGTGTGTGGGACCCAAATGGGTGCGCGCAGAACGCCGTAGAAAGTGTGTGGGACCCAAATAACAGTGCGCCGGACGCCGTAGAAACTGTGTGGAACCCAAATGAGAGTGCGCAGGACGCCGTAGAAAGTGTGTGGGACCCAAATGAGAGTGCGCAGAACGCCGTAGAAAGTGTATGGGACCCAAATAACAGGGCGCCGGACGCCATAGAAAGTGTACGGGACCCAAGTGAGAGTGCGCAGGACGCCGTAGAAAGTGTAAGGGACCCAAATGGGAGTGCGCAGGACGCCGTAGAAAGTGTGTGAGACCCAAATTACAGTGTGCCGGACGCCTCAGAAAGTGTGTGGGACCCAAATAACGGTGCGCCGGACGCCGTAGAAAGTGTGCGGGACCCAAATGAGAGTGCGCTGGACGCCGTAGAAACTGTGTGGGACCCAAATGAGAGAGCGCAGGACGCCGTAGAAAGTGTGTGGGACCCGAATGAGAGTGCGCAGAACGCCGTAGAAAGTGTGTGGGACCCAAATAACAGTGCGCCGGACGCCGTAGAAAGCGTGCGGGACCCAAATGAGAGTGCGCAGGACGCCGTAAAAAGTGTGTGGGACCCAAATGAGAGTGCGCAGGACGCCGTAGAAAGTGTGTGGGATCCCAAATAACAGTGCGCCGGACGCCTCAGAAAGTGTGTGGGACCAAAATAACGGTGCGCCGGACGCCGTAGAAAGTGTGCTGGACCCGAATGAGAGTGCGCAGGACGCCGTAGAAAGTGTGTGGGACCCAAATAACACTGCGCCGGACGCCGTAGAAAGCGTGCGGGACCCAGATAACAGTACGCCGGACGCCGTAGAAAGTGTGCGGGACCCAAATGAATGTGCGCCGGACGCCGTAGAAAGTGTGCGGGACCAGAATGAAAGTGCGCAGGACGCCGTAGAAAAAGTGTGGGACCCAAATAACAGTGCGTCGGACGCCGTAGAAAGTGTGGGACCCAAATGAGTGTGCGCAGGACGCCGTAGAATGTGTGCGGGACCCGAATGAGTGTATGCAGGAAGCCGTAGAAAGTGTGTGGGACCCAAATGGGTGCGCGCAGAACGCCGTAGAAAGTGTGTGGGACCCAAATAACAGTGCGCCGGACGCCGTAGAAACTGTGTGGAACCCAAATGAGAGTGCGCAGTACGCCGTAGAAAGTGTGTGGGACCCAAATGAGAGTGCGCAGAACGCCGTAGAAAGTGTGTGGGACCCAAATAACAGTGCGCCGGACGCCGTAGAAAGTGTGCGGGACCCAAGTGAGAGTGCGCAGGACGCCGTAGAAAGTGTGTGGGACCCAAATAACAGTGCGCCGGACGCCTCAGAAAGTGTGTGGGACCCAAATAACGGTGCGCCGCACGCCGTAGAAAGTGTGTGGGACCCAAATAACAGTGCGCCGCACGCCGTAGAAAGTGTGCGGGACCCAAACGGGTGTGCGCAGAACGTCGTAGAAAGTGTGTGGGACCCAAATAAGAGTGCGCAGGACGCCGTAGAAAGTGTGTGGGACCCAAATGACAGTGCGCCGTACGCCTCAGAAAGTGTGTGGGACCAAAATGAAAGTGCGCAGGACGCCGCAGAAAGTGTGTGGGACCCAAATAACAGTGCGTCGGACGCCGGAGAAAGTGTGGGACCCAAATGAGTGTGCGCAGGACGCCGTAGAAAGTGAGCGGGACCCGAATGATTGTGCGCAGGACGCCGTAGAAAGTGTGTGGGACCCAAATGGGTGCGCGCAGAACGCCGTAGAAAGTGTGTGGGACCCAAATAACAGTGCGCCGGACGCCGTAGAAACTGTGTGGAACCCAAATGAGAGTGCGCAGTACGCCGTAGAAAGTGTGTGGGACCCAAATGAGAGTGCGCAGAACGCCGTAGAAAGTGTGTGGGACCCAAATAACAGTGCGCCGGACGCCGTAGAAAGTGTGCGGGACCCAAGTGAGAGTGCGCAGGACGCCGTAGAAAGTGTGTGGGACCCAAATGGGAGTGCGCAGGACGCCGTAGAAAGTGTGTGAGACCCAAATAACAGTGCGCCGGACGCCTCAGAAAGTGTGTGGGACCCAAATAACGGTGCGCCGCACGCCGTAGAAAGTGTGCGGGACCCAAACGGGTGTGCGCAGAACGTCGTAGAAAGTGTGTGGGACCCAAATAAGAGTGCGCAGGACGCCGTAGAAAGTGTGTGGGACCCAAATGACAGTGCGCCGTACGCCTCAGAAAGTGTGTGGGACCAAAATGAAAGTGCGCAGGACGCCGTAGAAAGTGTGTGGGACCCAAATAACAGTGCGTCGGACGCCGTAGAAAGTGTGGGACCCAAATGAGTGTGCGCAGGACGCCGTAGAAAGTGAGCGGGACCCGAATGATTGTGCGCAGGACGCCGTAGAAAGTGTGTGGGACCCAAATGGGAGCGCGCAGAACGTCGTAGAAAGTGTGTGGGACCCAAATAACAGTGCGCCGGACGCCGTAGAAACTGTGTGGAACCCAAATGAGAGTGCGCAGGACGCCGTAGAAAGTGTGTGGGACCCAAATGAGAGTGCGCAGAACGCCGTAGAAAGTGTCTAGGACCCAAATAACAGTGCGCCGGACGCCGTAGAAAGTGTGCGGGACCCAAGTGAGAGTGCGCAGGACGCCGTAGAAAGTGTGTGGGACCCAAATGGGAGTGCGCAGGACGCCGTAGAAAGTGTGTGAGACCCAAATAGCAGTGCGCCGGACGCCTCAGAAAGTGTGTGGGACCCAAATAACGGTGCGCCGCACGCCGTAGAAAGTGTGCGGGACCCAAATGAGAGTGCGCTGGACGCCGTAGAAACTGTGTGGGACCCAAATGAGAGTGCGCAGGACGCCGTAGAAAGTGTGTGGGACCCAAATGAGAGTGCGCAGAACGCCGTAGAAAGTGAGTGGGACCCAAATAACAGTGCGCCGGACGCCGTAGAAAGCGTGCGGGACCCAAATTAGAGTGCGTAGGACGCCGTAAAAAGTGTGTGGGACCCAAATGAGAGTGCGCAGGACGCCGTAGAAAGTGTGTGTGACCCAAATAACAGTGCGCCGGACGCCTCAGAAAGTGTGTGGGACCCAAATAACGGTGCGCCGGACGCCGTAGAAAGTGTGCGGGACCCGAATGAGAGTGCGCTGGACGCCGTAGAAAGTGTGTGGGACCCAAATAACAGTGCGTCGGACGCCGCAGAAAGTGTGTGGGACCCAATTAAGAGTTCGCAGGACGCCGTAGAAATTGTGCGGGACCCAAACGGGTGTGCGCAGAACGTCGGAGAAAGTGTGTGGGACCCAAATAACGGTGCGCCGGACGCCGTGGAAAGTGTTCGGGACCCAAATGGGTGTGCGAAGAACGCCGTAGAAAGTGTGCAGGACATCACTGGGAGCGTGCAGGAAATAGAAGGGGGGGGGGGGGCAGGGCATCAGGGGGTTTGCTTTGAATTAACACCACCAGGCATAAACCATGTTAGAAAGGAAACCTTCAGGAAAAATAAATGAAATTCCTGAAAGTTTAGGTTCCTGGCAAAAGTAAAGATTTGGCATGGCCTTTTTATTCGAAAAATTAGAAATATACTCAGCTAAAAGGGGAAGGTAAAGAAAAATGAAAAAAGTTTTGAAATATTCCTGAGAACGATTTGGCGTAGAATAACTTGATTTTTGGGAAATGTAGTGAAATAGTTGAAAGCATGATTTGGCAGTCGAATTTGAACCAACTATTTATAAGAGTTGTGCAAAATGAGAGATCGCATTGTATAAGCTTATCCGTAGAACATATCGAAGCAAAATCACGCGTGATATGGCTAGCAGTAAACGCTCGTTCGGGAGCTGGAATGCCGCGATCTATTAAGTAAAGTGAGATCAACTGTTTGTTCCATATCACGCGTGATTTTGCTTTTATATATTCTACGGATAAGCTTATACAATGCGATCTCTCATTTTGCACAACTCTTATAAATAGTTGGTTCAAACTCGACTGCCAAATCATGCTTTCAACTATTTCACTACATTTCCCAAGAATCAAGTTATTCTACGCCAAATCGTTCTCAGGAATATTTCAAAACTTTTTTCATTTTTCTTTACCTTCCCCTTTTAGCTGAGTATATTTCTAATTTTTCGAAAAAAATGGCCATGCCAAATCTTTACTTTTGCCAGGAACCTAAACTTTCAGGAATTCTTACCTTGAAATGTGTGCGAAAAATCTTTTCCTTGCATGATGCGCATATGAGTGTGTAACAGTGTTTCTATCGTCGATCACTGCTCGAGAGATCGCCGCGTCGAACACATGGGGCACGCACGCAAGCGAGGAGGTAGTGATAGGATCGTTATCTTCTCGCTTGCGTGCGTGCCACATGTGTTCGACGCGGCGCTCTCTCGACCAGTGATCGACCATATATATTTTCAGCAATAACTGCGGACGGGGGATTAGTTTCATTTTGAGAAGACGGCAAACATTTCACAAACTAAACTGCATCAATGACCGAAACCACACCATTACCCCAATCTCGGACGCCAGACTTCAGTTGCACGCTTCCAAAGTAACACTTAAATCGTTTTTCAAGAACGAAATTAGACTATCTAGTTTGTCATCATTCTTATAAGTTTTTAACTATCCATTTCAGTTGAATGCATGACATTCTTTGAATCTATGCATTACTCGACGAGAAAAGAACACCTTGAAAATAATTCATCCAGAAATTTTCAAATTTTCGTTAGCTCGAACATTCCTTTAGAGAAATTTTCTGTTTTTCAAAAAAACTTTTGTTTGAAAAATTTTTAAAAAAAGATAACAAAGTTACTACAAATGCAAACTTTTGTCAGAGCACACGCATTTGATTGACTGAGGCTAATGACTAACCTAACATGTCTTTTCGAGAGTGGTCCTGAAAACTCACGGAGCTCATAAAAAATTACGAGAATTAGGATTTCCAAGGAAAATTTAGAAAAATTGCGTTCTGATAGTGTTTCGAACAAGCGAAAAATTACGAAGTTCCTTTTGAATGCTCTTCCTAATGAATGAAATAAATAGCATTACTTGTATAATCTTTCCGATCCCTCGTCTTTCCACCGTAAACGTCGTTCGTGCCCAAGTGTAGAAAATACTTATGCGGACGAAGGTCACGCATAATGTATGTGTAAACAGCGGGCAGCTTTCGTTAAACCGGCAACAAACCGTGGCACCTATGTCGCGGTTCGTAGCCGGCCAGGAGGTGGCGGTATGTTCGCGTTAATTTGGCGGCTCTACTGCATTTATGTCGCGGTATGTTGGCGGCTTGGAGGTGGCGGTTTATTCGCGCTTAACACCCCATTTACTACCACCCCCGGTGAGCGCTTCGCGCTCACCACAATTTCATGAGAAATGATCATCCCACTAGAGCGGTCGAATAAATTAGTCTTCTTCAAACACGCTGAAATGTTTTATGTAACCAACCGAGCGGTCAGTCAAACCCAAACAATTGCTAATTTCATTGTATTCTTTAGTGGGTGGTCGGGGGTGTGTATACAAGTCTGTTGGTACCTGCTCGTTGGTGCCCCTGCTTCTACTGAACCCAGCAGACGTTTGAGTGTACACAGGGAACGTTCGAGCGATATAGCGTGCACAACTATATCGCGAAAGTATCCCGCACATTGCATAAAGGTGCCCCCCTCCGGCGCACTGAGCCCTCTGGTCCATAACACCTTAGGATCCGTACCTAGGGAGTCATGGAGTCTTTGGCCACAAGCCACAATTTCGCCACCCTGAACTGTCGATCGCTGTCGAGTGATATCCAAAAAACTGCGCTATCCAGACTTCTGAGCTATTTCCATGCACCGTTTGCTGCTTTGCAGAAACCCGCCTCAGGATAGACCCGTCATCAGCGTCGGAGAGTACACCATCTACTGCGGCAACGCTGACGATAGGAGAGTGGGAGGCTGTGCAATAGCTATGGAAGGATTTCAATGGTATGGTCAAGGAGTTCGGCTCAACGTCGTCTGTCGGAATGCATTCGTACGACTGCGGGATCACAGAGGATTCAATCTGTGGATAGTGAGTGCTCATGCGCCCACTGAAACCGCCGAAGACAATTCGAAGGATGCGTTTTATGAGGAACTCAATACGTTGCTGGCCAGGATACCTTGTCAACATGCTGTTGTCGTGAGGGATTGACGCAAATGCGAAGATGGGACTTGATCAGGAATCCGAAGTACTCGGTAAATGGTTCTACCCAGTGGAGCAAACATCGGACAATGGCTACCGCCTTGTCGACTTTGTGAACGCAGTGGTCTGATTATTGCATCGACATTCAAGAGGAATCATCGCCGCCATCAGCTTACGTGGCAGGGACCAACCCGGCTATCTCCAGAAGAGCAGCGGAAGCGGAAGATGACAACTTTGAAACTACAGCTTGACTATGTCCTGACGAGGAATATTCCAGTATCGGACATTCGAAGATCTAGAGCTGTGTGGGATGTCGCATTCGATTCGGATCACCGTCCTGTTCTGTTGAACTTCACTGCGAGGATTCATAAGAGGAAGCGAGGGCTCAGCCTCTCAGAGGATTGACATGACAAGTCTCAGAGATGAAGAGTGCAGAAGGAATTTCCGACAACGCGTTTCTATTCACATCGGAGTACCGGACTAAGAAGAAACTTTGCGACGCGGATTCTTTTGTCAAATGCATCAGGACGCTTCGAAAGAAGGCACTCCCGGTTGTACAGCCTAAGAAGAAGTTCGCCTACGTCTCAGAAGAAACAACATCTACCTACAACAGAGTATGTGCTCTCCGAACTGCAGGAAACTTCGTGGAGGAGAAGCGTCTGAGAGGAAGTTGCGTCGGCAGCTTCAAAGTGACCGCGAACGAGTGGACGTGTAGAGCTAAGAAGGAGTTCGAGAAGGCTTGGGAGGAGAAGAATCCGAGGAAAGCCTACACGTTGCTGCGACAGTATAGCGGGAAGATGAAGAGATGTTCTCCTGTCTTGAACACTACCAATGGGTTGCAGTTGGTGATGCGACGCTGCCAATATGGAAGGATTACTTCCAGTTCACTACTGAATCGTCCAGCGCCATCAGTACCTGAGCTCCCGCATGTTCAGAGAGCACATTACGATGTCAGTGAGGAACCGCCGACTGAGTCTGAAGTTTTGGATTGTGTCCGGAAAAGGAAGAATGGAAAGGCAGGTGGAGAGGACAACATCACTGCTGAAATGCTGTAAGCTCTTCCTCCGTCTGGGATTCGTGGAAATGACCAACACCATCCGTGCCATATGGATGAGCGAAAGGATACCCGATTCGTGGACACATGCGATCATCGTACCTCTTCCCAAGAAGCTATCCGTCACGGATCCTAAGAACTACAGAGGAATCTCTCTACTTCGTGTCATGTACAAGGTTTTAGAACGTATCATTCTCGAGCGACTTATCAAACATCGTGAAGGAACGACCAGAGATGAGCAACCGGGTTTCGACCTGGAAGATCGACCATCGACCAAGTGTTCGTCGTGAGAAAGAGTAATTGAATCGTGGCAGCGGTTTTCGAAGCCATTACAGCTTGCTTTTTGGACTTTGAAGCCGCGTTCGACTCTCCTCATCGTGATCGATTGCTCAATGCTCTGCGAGCAGATGGAGTCCCGGAAAAGTATGTTCGGTTAATCGAGGACATGAACAAAGGAACAACAGCAGCAGTTCGTACACCTGTCGGATTTACGTCAGCTTTCGAGGTGAAAACAGGAGTAAGGCAAGAGGCCGTTGCAGGACCTTTTCTTTTCAACTTCGCCGTTGATGACATCATGCGTAGAGTTGCAGAACAGTTTCCTGCGGATGTGATCCTAACACCATCAGGACGCTCCCTTGTCGACCTGGGTACGCCGACGACATTGTGTTATTCGCTGAAAACAACGCAAAACTGCAAAGGATTGTGAACCTCGTTTCGAAGTATGCCGCAGCCTATGGACTTCGTCTTCGTCCCGACAAATGCAAGCAGATGTGGGTCTCTCAGAGGCCTTCAACTGGAGTTTGTGTGGACGGACAACGTATCGAACTGGTGGACGATTTCTGTTATTTGGGCTGTTTGCTGAAGAACGATGGTAGTTAGCTGCAGCGGATATTCGACAACGATGTGCGAAAGCTACGTCTGCATTCAATTCTCTAACCAAGTGTTTGTGGTCTACCACCATCGCGAAGGAAGTCAAGTTGCGCGTCTACCTATCCGCTATTCGCCCTATCATGATTTACGGATCGGAGACGTGGGCGGCACCGAAAACGCAGATGGAAAGGTTGGATTGCACGGAGAGGAAGCTTTTAGGCGTTTGCTTGGATATTTCTGGCCGCGTGTATGCCATAACGAAGACCTTTACAAGGAAATCGACGCAGTACATCAACGCTTGACACGAGGGAGGTGCCAGCATCTCTAACGCCATCTCAAGCAGCAATGGAAAGTCGACTTCGACTGCTCCAGGGCATATACTAAGAAAGAACGCCGGATCGTCTCGTACAACACGCTTTAAAAATGCTTCCAAATCCTGTCTGGAAACGGCCACCTGGGCGTAGGCGAAAGTTCTGGACGGATGTGGTTAAAGAGGATTTAAAGTCACTCGGCATCGAAAGACAGTTCAGGCGCGATATTTCGTTTCGCAGGAAATGGAATAGTGACAGCTGGATGGAATGTGGTCAAATTGTGGCTGAAGACCGTGAAAAATGGACACGGCTGACTACTAGGACGGCACACCTCGGTGAAGATGCGGAATGACCGCGTCAGGCGAAAGCCAACCGATTAAGTCAAGTAAGTCAAGTGGGTGGTCTATTCCGAAAGAGCGCCCATTTCAACACAGGCTGTCGCTAAATAGGAAGATTCTCGCTACAAAATTATAGCGAGAATATACGGGTTTAGCGTCAGAGAGATCAATGTTTCGAATTTAGCCTTCATTATTACGTAGAATACGCGCAGAATTTGCACCCTTGTAGCCTCGACACAAGAATGTGCGGGTTTTAGCTATCGTAGCCAAAACCCGTAACTTATCGCTACATGGAATGGAGCGGCGTTTCAGGCCGCGCCCTCGGAGGCATCTAGTTACATGTTGGCAGAGTACATACTCTGAAGATCGTCCTTCTTACAGCTGCTAGCCGAACAGCTGTGGGGAGAGTAGCAGCCGTGGTGCCCATGAAGCATGAACATTTTGGAAAGTAGCCCAACGACCACGAGGATACAATCACATCACGGATCTCACTCATTAGAGTGATCCCGATAGCCGGTTTGTCGCCAGGCTACCTGACGCGCCCCCAGGTTGCGGATAGGGGATTAATCGCGGACAAAAAGCGGCCGGTGCTTGCCCTGAGATGCAGGTGGATTCAGGGCTAGACTCCCTGCTTTTCTTGTGCCAGACCGACTCATACCTTTTGCTACATTCATTTTCTCACTCATGTGCAGTCGTGTGTGGGTGTGTTGGCGCGTGTACGCTTCGGTGTTCTAGCACATCGGTGTAGCTCTAATTGGGCAAGCAGGTATCCTACAAGTCGGTTTGGTCAAAAGCCTGCATTCAAGTGACAGGGAAGTAACCGAGAGGCAGTTCGGGGTCGCCTCTATAAACTTAGCCTCTGTCCACCCCGGGATAGACCGGCAAGCTGCCTGGAGTATACCCAGCCATCGCGTAGAGTCCGGCAAACTGTCAGCGAGTATCTTTATTGCCCCAAACATAGCAGCAAAGCGCCTCATCCCCCTGACCTCGAAAGATTCCCCAATACGGCAGCGTTGGACAGAACAAATAGGAAGAGGTTGCGAAAATCTCAGGGCCAAACTAGGCTGCCAAAAACAAGAACAACTACGATGGCGACCTGTACTTTCAATGCGCTTACGCTTGCATCGGAAGCGTCAGTTGAGGATCTTTTGTTGCAAGCCAGGAAGATCAAGTACGACGTCATTGGACTGACCGTGAAGGAAGACACCGACCCCTGCATGCCGTTTTCGATACTGGAGAAAAACTGTTTCTTGGAACATGCGACAGTAATGGAGTTGGTGGGGTCGGTGTCCTCGTCAACACTCACTTAGCCATGAACATCGATTCGTTCGAACCTTTGACGACCCGAATCGGACGTTTGCGGTTGAAACGATGTGGAGCAACGCCTGCTTTGACAGTCTTCGTTGCCTACGCACCAACATCGAGCCATGATGAAGATGACATCGAAGCATTCTATTTGGAACTGGAGAAGTTCTACAGAGAAGACCATACCTTGTTCAAAGTCATCGTCGGGGATTTCAATGCCAAGATTGGCCCTAGGACGCCTGAAAAGCATCACATCGGGATCTACGGACTGGGATGGAACGAGCAGGATGAAAGCTTATCTGAGTTCGTTATGTCGATCAAGACAATCCATGGTAACTCACAGTTCCAGAAGCCCCTCTCACAACGTTGGACGTGAGAGTCCCCTGGTGGACGGTACCACAATGGAAACTACATCATCGTCAGCCGTAGGTTTTGCCTTACCGATGTCGCTGTTGTTCCGAAATTTTACACTGGATTGGACCATCGTCTTCTCCGCGCCAAGCTTTTCCTTACGCCAAAGGCGGAGAAAGCGGCGAAGTTTATAGGCAGTGTTCACGATAAGAAACCCTTTTCTGTGTTTTTTTTCCTGTCTTGAAAACGGTCCCATTCTGATTCTAATGATGTCTCTGGAATCGTACAAGACATTCTGGGAACAGACTTATGATCCCTCAAAAATTGAGCTAGGGAAGCATGGTGGACGAGTTGTCCGAGGCTTGTAACTTCCGCCGTTTGCAGCCAATGTATGCGAGCTGACCTGAGTAAAGAGAAAAGTTGAGAATGAAGGGAAGAACGGGGCGGCTTTTGATCGGAAACCACCGCTCATCTCACGATCTCGAGTGTTCCATTGTTCACGTTGAGGGGCGTGAATTGGCCGGACTTGCCCAAAGCGGCGGGGGTTTCCCACTTTTCTAAGCCGTTTTGCGGCTCCTGGGTAGCTTTTCGTCCCGTTTCTTCGACGCTGTTCTGCTTCTGAGAGCCACGAGAAGCGTTTGTCATGGAAAGTTCGAGGATGACGTTTATCGTGTGCCATAACGACGACGAAGAGTATAATCGGTTTGTTCAGCACCTTCACGATAGTGCTAAGGAAGCCGAGAGCTTGGTGACCCCCAAAAGACGTCTGTCTACGGCAACTCTTGAGCTGATTCGCCAACGTGGAGCTGCAAGAGCAACAGGCAACCATCAACTAACGTCTGAACTTGCAAAGCTATGCAGAGAAGCGATAAAAGAAAACTTGAAGCAGAGAAGAGCAGCAGTCATGGCCGAAGCTGCAGAAGCCGCGAAAAGCATCCGCAGCGCTCGCCGCAACTTTGCCAACTGCAAGATCAAGATGACCGCACTTCGACGCCCCGAAGAAACAGTCATTGCTTCTAGAAGGGCAATGGAAAAGGTCATCCACGACTTCTACCCCGATCTCTTCGATAGCCACGTCCATGCGCCACCATACCAACTGAGGCAGGACGACTATGTTAGCCACGTCCATGTGCCTCCATACCAACTGAGGCAGGACGACTATGCTGTTCCATCCGACCTCCCTTCCGAGATCCGGCATGCCATCATGTTTTATTTTTTCAAAATTGTACTGCACCCGGTACCGATAGGATTAAACCCGAACACCTTAAAGGTAGTGTTCACGATAAGAAACGTTTTTCTGCTTTTTCGCCCTTCTTGAAGACGGTCACATGCTGATTCCAATGATGTTTTTGGAATCGTACAAGACCTTCTAGGAACGGAGTTATAGTCCCTCAAAAATTGAGCTAGGGAGGCATGGTGGACGAGTTGTCCGAGGCTTGTAACTTCCGTCTTTTGCAGCCGATGTATGCGAGCTGACCTGAGTAAAGAGAGGAGTTGAGAAATAAGGAAAGAACGGGGCTATTGATCGGAAACCATCGCTTATCTCACATTCTCGAGCATTCATTTGTTCACGTCCGTGGGCGTGGAAAGTGCATCTGGGGTGTGACGAGCTGACGAGTGTCCAACTTTGGGGCCGTAGGGGACCGTTCCAAACTCATTTTTCTTAGTTTTTTCAACGTTAAGCTTTCGCTAGGCCCCGCAGCTGCCGATCTCCACCGAAAAATCAGACCTGGTTTTTATAGTGGACACTGCCTTTAGGAACCTCCCTCCGGCTCTGATTCTCACGCTGGCACGGCTCTTCACTCGTTACCTGTCGAAATGCAAGGTACCATCTCAGTGGAAGACCGGCAAAGCTGTCGTTGTACAAAAAGGGAGACGTTCACGACATGGGCAACTATCGCCCTATCTGCGTGCTGTCTGTTGTCTACAAGTTGTTCACTCCTGTCACTCTCAACCGGATCGACAGAACGCTAGACGAAGGACAGCCTTGCGAGCAAGCAGGGTTCCGAAAGGGATTCAGCACGATCGATCACATCTACGCAGTTAAGAAGCTTATTGAAGTGTCGCGAGAGTACAAGGCTCTGCTTTATCTCACTTTCATCGACTTGAAGAAGGCTTTCGACTCCGTTGAAACAGAAGCGGTTCTTGCAGCTCTGGGAAACCAGGGTGTTCCTAGTCAATATGTGAAGAAACTTCGTGAGCTGTCCAGCAACTTCACAACCACTATTTCACCATTGTACAGAGAGATCATCGCCGATGTGAAGAGAGGGGTTCGTCAAGCTGATACCATTTCACCGAAACTCTTCAGTGCCTCTTTCCAAAACGTTATGCGTGAGTTGGAATGGCAAGATATGGGAGTGAGAGTCGACGGTCGGCAGCTAAATCATCTTCGTTTCGCTGATGACATTGTTCTCATAACACCATCCACCATGCAACCGAACGAATACTGACCGACTTCGAGAAAGCGTGTGGAAAAGTTGGTCTCGAGCTGAATTTAACGAAACGATGAAACGAAATCATTATTTCATGAAAAAGTTCATGAAAAACGAATACGTTTCTGATGCCCCATTCATGCTCAACGAAACAAACATCTCTGAGTGTTCAAGCTACGTGTATTTAGGTCGCGAGGTCAACACTAAGAACGATCTAGTACCGGAGTTGAATACGAGAAAACGAGTAGCTTGGGGAGCTCTTAAAACCGTTGAGGAAGTGGTGGTGAAGACGAAGAATACCCGGCTCCGTGCCCACTTGATTGATTCCACAGTTCTTCCAACTTTAAAGTATGCTTCGGAAACCTGGGCACTACGTAAGCAGGATGAAAGTGCGGTCCGCGTCACTCAGCGCGCAATCGAGAACGATGTTCGGAGTGTCACGTTTCACGCAAGCGAGAGAAGGAGTTAGGAGTTCCGAGCTACGCAGACGGTCAAAAATCAGGGACGCTGTCGAATATGCTAAGTCGTCAAAAATCAGATGGGCCGGGCACGTAATGCGTCTCGAGGATAACCGTTGGACAAGAGCTGTAACAGATTGGGTACCGCGGGACCTCGGGCGCAGGGTTCGAATCTCCCCTAGATCTGCTTTTTTGCAAATTCACGGAACTTTCATATTTTGATCAAAAATAATATCACAAATGTCATTTTTTCTTTTTGCTACTCGATATAGCCATATCGACAGTGAAATAGACTCGGGCACAAAAGATTTAAGGTTTTGGAGAACTTATATGATTTGGAAGTATTATCCTCACATATTTTTAACAACCTTATCACTTTATGGGACGCAAAATACATAACCATTTCTTTCACCAATGGTAAATAGGCACATAATGCATCAAACATAAGCGAATTCCGCAATAGGGACAGCGAATGAACGCGATAGGCCCCTGGCAACCTATCTCTTCACAGGGGCCGAGCGCTACTGGGAATTCGAGATCAGTTGGAGTTTCGAAAGGACCCGGACGGATAAGAACGTAGCCGGCCTTGAAGGCATCGTCCACGCCGAAAACCATTTATTATTCTAAACGACCTAAAAATTTAAAATTTTGAAGAGCAGTAGTAGAGTGAAATCGCTTGAGCAGTGCTTTCGAATAGCTGAAAAACCCCGATGTCTGCCAGCTGAACCAAGTTTGTTACGCCAGGCGGTTTCGTCAAAATCTGCAAGTTTTTTTCCGCCGTCACAAGAGCCTGTATCGCGCTTTGATGGGAAAAATCACTCCTTGAGTCGAGAAAGAGAAGACAATGCTCCGGCATTTGCTGAATGAAAACATTCTCGAAAAATTCAAATGTTGTTAACGCCGTCATGGTATGGGATGTTCCGCTGACGACGTAAGGTTTCTTCGTCTTGAATACATCCTTCAATGGGAAGCGATCACCCGGCTCTGGTGATTGGACAAATCATTTCTCCGACCTTGCCTGATGGAAAAATGAGGGGCATGACGGTCAGACTACGGGTGGTCGCAGAAGCCGACTGCACCAAGCGCACCGTCTTCTGTTACTTAAAGGTTCTCGCAACTTGTTCAAAATATTTGGGGTGATACTTCCCAATCATATAAGTTCCCCAAAACAATGGGAAAGCTTTGATGGGAAACAAAACCTTGAATCCCTTGTACCCGAGTCTATTTCACTGTCGATATGGCTATATCGCGCAGCAAAAGGATAAGATGACATTTGTGATATAATTTTTGATCAAAATATGAAAGTTCCGTGAATTTGCAAAAAAACAGCTCTGGGGGAGATTCGAACCCTGGTCACATGCCCACCACTGCCCCTTCCTCCCTTTGCGCCGTCGATGCTGTTGACTTGACCGCTTAACAATTCATAGACTAGGAGGAGGTCGATGGCTGGCAAACTTTCGGAGCTTATAACTCCTTCAGATCTATCTTTCGCGGCGGGCCGCCTACACTATTTTACCATGTAATGCGTGAACATTCCCACATGACATTAGATTTCTACCGTTCAGACCTACGCTTCTTATACTTCCCTTGTAAGTGAAATCCTGCGTCGAATGGTACGCCGGGTTCCTAATTTTGCTTGCCTCATAAGCCAGCCAGGTCGGTGGAGCCGAGCTCCATAGTTATCTCTATTGGGTGCTCTCGCCTGTATGGTCCAAATGAGAGATGCAGAGTTCTGCTGGAGCCAACAACGGGGTTCGGCTCCACCGACCTGGCTGATTTATGGAGCAAGCAAAGTTAGGAACCCGATATATCATTCGACGCAGAATTTTACGTAGATTTCAAAAACAACCTTCACCAAAGGTCTACCTCTGAGCACAAAAAAAGGTATGAACGAAAAACCGTAAGCGACACCCACCCAATCTTGAAAATGACTTGCATGAGTGTTGGGTCACTTTCATTCTTTTTTCGGGGCGTTTCACCGGTTTTCCCACTGTTAAGGGTCCCCCTCCCTTCACCTGCCCAGAGGTGAAGGTTGGTGGAGTACATGACTTCACCCAACGAAGCTATGTCTTCCAGTGGATTATGAATGACCCAGCGGTGCTGCCATGGCGCAACAGGAGGACGGGGGTACCATTCAGAGTTCACACGAAGAATCAATGATACCGCTCTTCGAAATCTGAAAAGAGCAGTGGCAGTATCTGAAAACTGATAGGTCTCGTAGATTCAGGAAATTTCAGAGTGGACCTATTATCGTGAAACTAACTGTATCTAATATCCGAAAAAAATTAAATTTTTCTCAATTTTCTGAATGAACCTTGGGTAGAGTATGAATGTTCGAGCGGAAGTTGAAATGCGGAATGAATGAAACGGCTTTCGGAAATCGAGTAGGAGCAGTTGCAGTACCTATAAACTACCGGTATAGCAATGCCGCTAAGGCGGGGCCGGTAAGGTCAAAAAACATTTATAGTAACTCCTCCGCTAGAGCGGGCCGCTCTGGCGCTGAGGGCGGTGAGGACGATGAATAGCCCCTTAGGAACAACTGTTAAAATTCTGCGGAGCAGAGTTGAATAAATTGAAATCCTTGACTGAGTTCTCTATTTATAGAAAGCTTTTTTCACAAACCACCGAAGGATTTGATATTCGCACATTCCCGTCGTATCGCAAGTCCGCCATTCGATCCTCAGATGCAATAATTTCTTCTCGAGACGTGCTGAACAAATTGTGTAAAAAACGTCCAAAAACGATTTTCCGCCCCCTCTGTCGGCGTGTGCGGACAGGGGCTCTCTACACACCGAGGGAGAAGTTGTCCCGCCTTTCGCGGCTCTAATTCCACTCGGGACCGCTTCGCTCGCGTTGAGTGGTATGACGTTTGAAACTGCAAAAACAGGACAACCCCTACCTCGGTGTGTAGACAGCCCTGTCCCGGCGTGTGCATCAAGCGGCCATCGCTTCGGGAGTTGATGGACGAGTTTCACCCAATGGAAGCAGCTCATTGCAGCCATAACTATTTACGGTTTTCGTCTCCTACTCATTTACCCTAAGTTTTTGGTCCAAGTCGAGAAGTATTCCAAACAACTATTTGTGAGATGTTGGTAGCCATGGGTTGACACCAGGGGTGTGCGTAATTACGGTGTGCGATTTAAGACATTTTGGACCGTAAATTAACCTCCCGCAATAAAAATGCTTGCAGTGGAAGTTAATTAGAAGCGATCCCCAATTGACCTGCTCTAATCCCACTTTGCTTATACCGTTTTTAGTCAGGAGATGGGACCAAATCCGGCGTCTAACGACAGCATGTTTTTTATTCTCGTTCAAACTTGAGTATTTTTTCCGCTAAATGGAACTCTGACCATGTTTTTCATATTTATCGACCGGGCGGGTTACGGCGGTTACAGTTGCATTTTGCACCAACTGTGACCGGGGCCTTATTGATTTTTCCCCATACTGTTGTCGAGGAGATCAACCAAAAAGTTCCTCTATCCGGCAAACTTAAAGACTTTTCATAGCAAACCCCGTTTCAAGAACACCCTATGGATTACTGAGAATCGAGTATCGGGATGTCATTTATTGTAGTATACTGACAATCAGTTGTCAGGAGTAGCTGATTAAGTGGTTTACCATGTCATATAAGCTCTGGTACATCCCTACAGACCTATTGATTTCGATTATCACCAGCAGAGGAGCGGTGGGCCTCGGTGAAATATATCTAGTGATAAGGAGGTTTCGACGAAAAAGCCACCGCTCCGCGCTGTGATAACCGAAAACACGAGTTCACTTGGAATGAAACAGAGTCTACAATACCCGCGCTACGTTTTGTAAAAACAGGTAGCATCTGGCAAACTTGGAAAAACAGCGTCCGATGCATGCAACTTTTTTTGTATGAAGACTTTTTTGAATTCTGAAAACGCTATCATATTCACAGATTAAATTGCTACCTAAGGATGTCACTTGTGTGCCGAGGTTCACTAAGAGCACTTTGTTTTTGAAGGAAATAAATTTTGCAATGGTTTTTCAAAAACGTCGCGCGCGGCGAATGCTGCGAAATTTTGAGCAGTCTTTGAACAAGTAATGGAAGAGCAATCTGTATGCTTTCTTCTTAAATTAGGTGCAGGTAGGAGAGCCTCAAGGTTTGTTTAGGATGAGTTTTCGAACTCCTTCATTTATGAGTCCGGGGATTTCGCAACAAAACTCCGATTTTTTAGGTAGTTCTCAAGCGTGTTTAATGAAGGATTTCGAAAATTCAACCTGAACAAACCTCGGTATTCTCTCACCTGCACCTAATTTTTGAAGAAAACATATCGATTGCTCTTCCATTCCTTGTACAAATACTGCTCAAAGCTTCGCCGCACTTCGCCGCGCGCGACGTTTTTGAAAAACGATTGCAATAACTATTTCCTTAAAAAAAACAAAGCGAACTTAGGGAGCTAAGGCACACAAGTCACATAATTAGGTAGTAATTTGATCTGTGAATATGATAGCGTTTTCAGAATTCAAAAAAGTCTTCATTCAACAAAGTTACATGCATAGGACGCTTTTTTGCCAAGTTTGCCAGATGCTGACCGTTTCTAAAAAACTCAGCGCGGGTATTGTATGAGATACTACGTTCGTCCTTGCATGGTGGCTCTCTGAAATTTGTTTGGATATGCAGAGAGAGGGAGATCCAGAAGTTTTCACCAAATCTACCGTATTTCCCGAAAAAACTTGTCGGTAAAAAGTATCCGTAAAAAATTTACGAAAAAAATACCGCACATCCCTGGTCCGCACCTCCGTATAGGACCGGCCGCTGTTGCAGTTGGTGATAGCCGACTCCGCCCCTGTCCCGCCCACTAGACACTCACGCTCACCCCTCTTCAAAAAATGGCCCTAAAAACTTGTTTTTCATTCATATTTGCCGTTTTGTCTAGTATCACATACATTCTTCCCTTGGGAGAGTCAGACTCGGAAATACAAGGATAGTGAGACACATTCCTTCTGTAAAGCCCCTACTCAGACATTTTGCTGCCAGCATTTACAAGGAAAAAGGCCAAAAGTCAAGTTGGCTGCAGCTTCAGATGGGGATTTGATGAGTTTAGTAATGTACTGACATGAGTTGCATGCTGATTGATCGCTGATTCACAGATGACTTTCGGTGAAGTAGGATTTGCACTCCCATCTTCCTCGGTTGCAAGAGAGCGCCTTTCTTTTCCTCGGTCGCAGTATACTGATTGGCTTATTGTTTGTGGGACGGACTCACGAAGAAGTGAAAATGATGTCCGGCGTCCAAACACTGGTTTCAGCTATCTTTATCCATGATCGAGTGTATGAGGTAACGCTACGATTCCATGCCAATTGTGGGTCGACCCAGGACTGAAAGCGATATTGCTTAGTCATCAAACCATATATGTACGTTTCAACTCGGGGGTTGTCAACGTATTTATGCTGCATTTCACATTTATACATCGGCACAGCATTTGTCAATAGCGAAGAGTTTCTCGTACGTCAATGTGATCACCATGCAACGTAAGTAACCAGTTTGGGATTTTTTCCTTTATGGGAGGGGTACATACCGAAGCTTTTCAACGACAAGTTTAGGTTTTTTGATGTCTTTTCTAAGGGTGAGACATCATTATCGTTACATGGCCGACCTTCGATTTCGTCAAACTTCTTCATCCAGCTAGCGCTTCGGCAAGTTTCGCCATTTTCAGAGACTGTGAAGACTAAAATCATTTCCGAAGAACTATACCATCGAACCCCATTCCATTGTACAGGTTCCTGATTGCTTGGAAACTCGACTTATTTAGCCCATCCAGCAAGGAAGATTTGCACACATATACGGTATTTCGGTCAGAGTTCGAGAATTGACTCAATTTTTCTATGCGGGGTTTATTCCGGGTGCCGAACACGAACTTGATGTCCATTAGCCGATTTTCGAAATGCTAAAGAAGGTTTTGTTCCCTAAATGACATTGTACCTCTCTTAACCTACAGTAAACCTAAGAAATTTGGAAACTGGACCCAAAATTCTTCTTCAGAACACTAATTAAACGCTAAATACAAGTTTTGAGCAGAATCCGAGGAAATTTTTCCACACCTCCAAAAAATGCCCTTGCCTTTTCGCGAAGCTTGAAAAACGTTTATAACTTTTTGGAACTTGCAGCTGGGGGCGGGATACTGCGCAGTTTTACTATTAAGGCACAAGAGATATGTACGAACTATACTAGTCGTTTTCGCAGATGCGTTTACCACTAAAAACACTTCCATTGTTAAACTCCACGGGTTACCAATATTGCGAAGACACGGCAAAAACGTACTCAGTTCGGCAGAGGCATTCTGGCCTTGTTAATAATTTTTCCTTTCTAGGGACTGCCTTAGGCATTTGACCGCTTCTGAGTATTTCGAGATAAAATACTCTACTTTTCCCAGAACATTCAAAGTTCATTCCAAACCTCAATGGTATGTGTGCAAGCCTCCCTTGTAAGTGTTCCTATTCTCATTGCATGGCACATGGGGGATTCGGCAAATTTCTCTGGCAGTCTACAAGTAAGGTGTTTCCGAATGAGACTGGCCGACCATGCGGTCGTCGTACGTGGCAGGCGGCTGTCGCGTGCGTCGCTCTCGAACGAGCATGCGAAACGACAGCGAGCCTACGCCCGCAGACATTCACTAGGAGCGGGGCCGGCTGTCAGCAAGCAATCAATCAGCTCCGCAGCCGAGGGGGCCACCGTTCGAACACTCGTCCGAGAGCGGCTCATGCGACGGCCGCATGGTAGGCTTGTCTCATTCGGAAACACTTTATGGCCCCTTAGAAACTAGCTAGGCCCGTTTGACCACCATACCTCCTACTTTACTAAGCTAAGTGTCGTGCCAGATGACTGCAGCTAGGAAAGTATTTGTCTTCTTCTACACTTAAAATCCATTGACACTCGAAACTATATTAAGACATCTCGCTCAGATACCTGAATAACTGTGATCGGAGGACCTATATGCATCCTAGAAAGCTGCGTGGGTAGGGCTGCTTCTAACTTAATCTTCAGAACAGGACACGGATTAAAATGAATTCCTTTTCTGAAACATGAAAAATTGATGGGTTCAGATTCCTGGCACTACATCAGCTCTTTCTTACTGCCCCTCTCTACCTTCATCGGCTCCTAACTTTAACTAGGGTGACCCTCTGAAAACTTGCTGATTAAAGCAATGATCTTGTGTCCGCTGTTGGATCCTTGCGCTGAGTATTGAATTGCATTTGTGTTCCTTTCTGAGTTTCTATCCACTGTTGCGTTGTTTTTGAGAGCGTCGGCAAGGACGTATAATAAATAAATAAATAAATACTTAGATATCCTCTGGTTCGGGGTTAAATTTAGTGTGTGCCATTGCGGACTCGCGCTGCGGACACGGGACGCAGCGGTTTCGTACGAGCTTCTGCGTCCGCCCCTCATCAGCGTATGTATAGCGTGGGTTTTTTCTTCATTTTTCATGGTTTTTCTTATTTCTCACGTCTTTTCCATCAGTTTTTTATCATTGTATGCAATCCCGTTTGCGAAAGTTTTCATTCCAGAAACAGCGAAAACCGTCGGCAACTAACAGGAACCGCCAATTTTTGATGCGTTTATATATCTCGTGGTGGCCCAAATCTTCTAAGAACCTCCTGAATGGGAGTTTTTTTTTGTTTTGAATCTTTTTCTCGGTTTAAATTGCCTTCATGCAGTGTGTTTTTGTTGTTTTACTTCTCTTAAAACTTTTTTCCTAAATATGAGTCAAACCCAACTTTTTTTTGTTCAGGCGGATTCGATTTTCACTGGAGCCCGGCATATTGAAAGGCAGTGGTCGCGATCAAATATGTTTGTCGTCTTTTTCCCTCCAAACCCTTTTCTGGGTCTTGAGTAGTAGGATCTATAGGAAAAAATCGCGAGAAAACCGCTGTTTTGGGCCAAAATTAGAGCCTGAACTTTCTTGTCTTTTGATGGTGGACGAGCCCACTCAACATCATCGGCATCGATGACCTCTTATATCAAGAACATCAGCTGCCTTGAAAATGAATTTCAATCAATGAACCTTCGGATTTATGTACACATCTAATCAAAAACATTGACTGGAGTGCTTTCTTTCATTGCTCAACTGCATTTATTAGGTAAATTAGCATTTATTTCTTCCTCTGAATGTCGATGATTTTTGACTGCTCGGCATGAGACGGCGATCTTTTTCGTCATCGCTGTGCACGTGTGCACGAACTGGCATTTTTGGGCCTTAGAATCTCTATTTCTAGCTCTTTTTCAACCTCGCTACCTTCATAGTTTTTCAGCTGTGTTTGATCTAAGCTGATTTTTGTAATTTTTTCGATAACGTTTTTCATCGTGACCACTGCCTTTAAGGGAAATATTTGCGGGAAATCACAACAAAAAAAATATACACCAAAAGAGTGACTTTAAGGCAGTGTTCACGATTATTTTCGTTCCCGAGTTTTTCACAAAAAACAATGCGCTGACCTCCAAGTGTTTCCAAAATTACGAAGAAACGGCGAGAAACGCATTAAAACGTCGTATTTCAGTTACATTATTCTACTGTCCAGTTGGATGAACATGTTTATGGTGGTTGTCAGCGGTAAAAAATAGAGCTAATCAGAAATGGAAGAATATTTTAGGCAAAACAGTATTAGTTAGGGCCCTAAGGAAATAACGGGGTCAAAGAAAGTAGAGAATTGCAAAGGACGAGTCCACACATCCTGTAATACTTAAAGGCACTGTTCGCGATGAAAATCGCTGTTCTGTTTTTTTGCCTATCTTGAAACCGGCCCCATTCTGATTCCAATGATGCTTCTGAAATCGTACAAGACCTTCTGGGAATGGAGTTATGATCCCTCAAAAATTGAGCTAGGGTAGCATGGTGGACGAGTTGTCCGAGGCTTGTAACTTCCGTCTTTCGCAGCCAATGTATGAAAGCTGACCTGAGTAAAGAGAGAAGTTGAGAATGAAGGGAAGAACGCGGCTTTTGATCGGAAACCATCGCTCAACTCACGATTTCTAGTGTTCCTTTGTTCACGTCGAGGGGCGGAAGGGGGCCGGACTTGCCCACAGTGGCGGGGTTTCCCCACTTCTCTAAGCCGTTTTGCGGCTCCTGGGTAGCTTTTCTTCTCGTTTTTTCGACGCCGTTCTGCTTCTGAGAGCCACGAGAAGCGTTTGTCATGAAAAATTCGAGGATGAACGGAGTGAGTTAAAGGTTTTCGTGTAGTTCTCGTGCGTTTCTCTCAATTTCTACTTCATTTAGGTTCTACCCGGGGTCATTTAGTCAATGTAGCGAACAATCTAAAAATTGAAGATTGTCGTGAACACTGCCTCTGACTAAAGAAAGATGCAAATAAAAAAACATTCACTTTCGGGAGGTTTTTTTTGGGAAATCGATCCAGCCTAATCAATAACAAATTCTGGCAAGGATCGCAATCAATGAAAAACTTGCTAAAGAAGTGAGAAGTTAGTGAGAAACACAAAAAAGTTATTCTAGTCGAGTAACACAATGCAATAAACGAAAAATTAGCGAAAATTGGCTGTTCATATCCGTTGGCGACGATTCCCCCTACTCCTGACACCAAAACTTTAGCAAATGGTCGCAATATAACAAGCGTAACATTTAAAGACCAAAAACTGTAGGAAAAATACGTGAAATAACCAAAAAAATCAAGAAAAGTGAAGGAAAAAACCGCATGATCAGCTGATGAGGGCGGGCGATGCGTCGCGTATCCGCAGCGCGAGTCCGCAATGGCACACACAAAATTTAACCCTGTACCAGAGGAGATATTTTAAATTTCAGTGTTGGGAGTGATGCATTCATGCAGTTACGAAGGGAAATGTATGGCACGGATCGCACTGATACTTTGCGTTTCTTGCTGTGGGTTAGCGCAAACTCGATGCACCAACCATCTGCATATGGCACCTGGTTTGCCCCAAATCTTTGAAAGGGGACGCAAAGAATCACTAGGATCCATGGCTACTGTATGCGCACCGCGTTTGCGCCAACGTGCACTATGAAACGCGAAAGTATCAGTGCGATCCGTGACGGGTATATATTACGTGTCTCCATGTTCTCACCAGTAAAAATTCTTCCGAGAAGTGGATGGTCTCTTGCTGCTGATCCTAAATGTGGACAGTTATCGATCGAAAATCGGAATTAATCGAAGTGAACCTGAGTTAGGGAACTTACCATTGCTAAAAGGATCAACTTGTTCGGAGTAATAGTGACAATGGTGGGAATGTTATCTCGACCTGGACGGACCGTGTTTTCGTACGTTGATGGGAGTAGCTCGTTGAGAAGTTTCCTCGCTGGCGTTAAGCGTATGGCTTAAAAAAATGTTTGTAAGCATTACAATTATGATTGATTGAATTGAAAATTCAGAGATTACTAGGGTGGATTCAGAGGCAGAGTTCTCGCTGGAAATCGTTTTCGAGTTTTTGGCAACAGATAAGTGACCAAAGGAAGCCGGCAAAAATAATATTTACTTAACATGTTTCAAGGTGATGAGCACTGAGCGATGCCTTTTTGGGACAGTTTGTCCCATCCGTCCCATTTCGTTTGTTTCTGCGGCTATCTGCCTATTCATTTAACCCCTCACGGTTTATAATAAACGCCGGAGTAGCCTTTAATGTCTTTGAACATTAATAATGGGAAACTCACGCAAGCTTCTGGTCGAACTCGAGAAGAACAACGTGCAGACTCGACAACAAAGAGTTTCACAGCACAGAAGCACCAAAACGTGCTGATGGAGTTGCACGTCCTCATATTACAGTGAAAATTGGTTTGCTAGGGCATTATGACTTCCTTGTGCGCCGCTGATATCTTTGTTTTCGAATTCAACGTATCTATTGATTTTTCCGACTCGAGCGAAGGTCGCGCTCTACGCTAGTGAATGCTGGCCGACTACTAAAGCTGTCGAACAGTCCCTGCACACCCCCTGGAGATGAGAATGCTCAGATGGTCATTGGGTATCAGTCTGAGGTGTCGGGTCACGAACGACACTGTGCGTGCCACCTTCGGAGTTGCACCAATAAATGGAAAGATGAAGGAAGCCCGGATGAGATGGTTCGGACATGTTCAACGAAAAGACGCCAGTTCCGTGGCCAAAGCTGCACTAAACTTGCAGTTGGCTGGTGTCAGGCCGCGAGGTAGGCCGAAAACGCGCTGGCTCGACCCGACATGGCTGAGGCACGACTCACTTCGGAGGACGCAGCTGACAGGAATAAGTGGAAGACAAGAACCAAACAAGCGGACCCTACGTCAACGTGGGACAAACGTTAGGAAGAAGAAGAAGAAGAAAAGTGAATTCGACAACACGTCTTCCCATTGTGCTCTAAATGATCACGTCCAATCGTACTTATTAGGCTTAGGCAGGTACGGTCGGCACGGGCGCAAAATCGGTGCGCATATGTTATAACACACGTGCACGGATTCTGCGTTAACGCACAATAAGGAAAACAAAGTGTCAGTGTAATCCATGCCGGCTGTATGAACTATAAGAAGGCTCATCTCGGAGACGAGCTGGTTGGGTCTTTCGTACGCGAATTTGAGCCACTTTCCATATGCTTCCTCATGGTTGACCAGAGCGAGGGTGGCGCTCCTGAAGCGAATCTCGGCAGTGAACGATAGCCCCAATTTTTCTTCTACACTACTGAGAGCGGAGGGTCAAACTCCAATCATCTCTTTTGTTTGACACCATATTTTCCGCAGCACATGCTGCTGGAAGCAATGAGGCAAGGTCATAACTCAGGATGTTTTAGCGGCCAGCGGTCGGACTCCATGCCTTTCATTACTACGCTCTAACGAAATTTTCCTAATGTTCTAGTAAAAGACTTATAGCGCGACCGCTTGCTGCTGGCGATAACTGCAATGCAGGGCTCCTCACAAAAGCGCCGCAGTTCACCAGAGCTTTTCTCTTTTTCGAGAATTGACGTGAATTCGAATGACTTTGATCCTGATTCAAACTCACATTTTACTATCATGGAATTGTGGTGCGCGCACCTGATTTGGTATTGAATCGCTTCGCGTTCACCCCTCGTTACACAATCTCGGTTTGCAGTAGAGCTCCTAACTTTCTCAAAAGATAGAGCAGTAAAGGTTCTTAACTATGCCCAAGTTTCAGAAGAATCTGCTTTGTGGGTCTCGAGATACTGAAAATTTAGTAAATTTTAAAACATGTGAGAAGAGAGGCTGTAAGTTGAATTCAAATTATTCAACTTGCAATTCCTGGCAGTTTGCTAGTTGCAAATTGCTGATTGAGCTCCTTTGTTGAGAAAATAGTATCGGATACCCTACTCCTTCAGGCGCGTATCGGATACTCCCATACCCCAAAAATTGTGGTGCGCGCGTAGCGCGCACCCGATTTGGAAAAGGATTGCTTCTGTGCACAACCCTCATTCCAGAATCTCAGTTCGGGAGAAACCTTGAAACAAGGGATTTTCACGAAAGATGGAACAGTAAATGTTCTCAACGTTGCCCAATTTTCAGAAAAATCGACACAGTGGTTCTCGAGATATTAAAAAATTTGTGAATTTTAAAATGTGTGTGTGTATGAGTGTGTGTGTGTGTATGTGTGTGTGTGTGTGTGTGTGTGTGTGTATGTGTGTGTGTGTGTGTGTGTGTGTGTGTGTGTGTGTGTGTGTGTGTGTGTGTGTGTGTGTGTGTGTGTGTGTGTGTGTGTGTGTGTGTGTGTGTGTGTGTGTGTGTGTGTGTGTGTGTGTGTGTGTGTGTGTGTGAGAGAGAGAGAGTCCGCTGAAGCTCTTCAATGATAAGAAACTCGGTTGGCAAATTGAGAGTAATGGAGTGGTACTGTGATAAGAGTGAGTTGGTTTTAAGCGTAACCCCCTTTCATACTTCGAAAACTGCGAAAAAAAATCGCAGATATGCAATGGTTAGGCATACCAGAGTATCGCGAATTTTATCGCTGGCGAAAAAAAAAACGCGAATTCGAGCTGCGATTTTTGACGCGGATTGCAGCGATGAACGTCGCTCACAGTTGTTTTTTCGAATTCCTTGACATTTTTTCAGCGAATTTTTTCGCAGCTTGAAGATTTGCGAGAAGAATGGTTGAGATGATTCTTGTCGCTATAGCGTCATCCTAGAGAAGTTATTAGCAGCATATTCTTGTTAAGCTCGCATAGAGTATTGCGTATTAAAGTGCGCAGGACTTCAGTGGGAGTGTGCAGGACGTGATAGAAAGTGCGCAAGACATCAGTGGGAGTGTGCAGGACACCACAGCAAGTGTGCAGGACATCAATGGGAGTGTGCAGGACGTGATAGAAAATGTGCAGGACTTCAGTGGGAGTGTGCAGGACTTTAAGAGAGTGTGTAGGACGTCATAGAAAGTGCGCAGGACATCAGTGGGGGTGTGCAGGACACCACAGAAAGTATGCAGGACATCAGTGGGACTGTGCAGGACGTGATAGAAAGTGTGCAGGACTTCAGTGGGAGTGTGCAGGACTTCAGGGAGAGTGTGCAGGACGTCATAGAAAGTGCGCAGGACATTAGTGGGAGTGTGCAGGACACCACAGAAAGTGTGCAGGACTTCAGTGGGAGTGTGCAGGACGTCATAGAAAGTGTGCAGGACTTCAGTGGGAGTGTGAAGGATTTTAGGGGGAGTGTGCAGGACGTCGTAGAAAGTGCGCAGGACATCAGTGGGAGTGTGCAGGACTTTAGGGGGAGTGTGCAGGACGCCATAGAAAGTGCGCATGACATCAGTGGGAGTGTGCAGGACTCCAGTGGGAGTGTGCAGGACTTTAGGGGGAGTGTGCAGGACGTGAGAGAAAGTGTGCGGTACACCAGTGGGAGTGTGCAGGACTCCAGTGGGAGTATGCAGGACTTTAGTGGGAGTGTGCAGGACGTGATAGAAAGTGCGCAGGACTTCAGTGGGAGTGTGCAGATGTGCAGAAACAGAAACCTGGCAACAACCTGCACGCCTTTCTGCTGCGTGCCGTCTGGTGCTGCGCAGCGGCATCAAACTTCTGCGAACTCTCCCAGCTGTCCTGTACGAGTATTGGGATAACAACATCATATTTTTGGATTCTCGGACCGTGCATTGCATTTATCCATCTACACTGGGCACGGATCACAGTCGTACTTTGCGATTCTTATTTCGCGTTGGCGCAAACTCGGTGCACGTATATTATAACACATCATTGCGATCCGTGCCAGTATCAGTGCGATGCGTACAGACTGTAGATGAACAAATGAAATGCTCGGTCCGAGAATCTAGGAAAAATGACATTCTGATCCCAATACTCGTGCAGGACAGCTCGGAGAGTGTGCACAAGTCTGCTTCCGCTGCGATTTACTGGACAGCCCGCAGCAGAAAGGCGTGCGGCTTGTTATTCAGGTTCGTGTTGCCGTTCATCTGCACACTCCCACTAAAGTCCTGCACACTTCCCCTAAAGTCCTGCGCACTTTCTATCACGTCCTGAACACTCCCACTGGTGTCCTACACACTTTCTATCACGTCCTGCACACTCCCACTAAAGTCGTGCACACTTTCTATCACGTCCTGCACACTCCCACTGGTGTCCTGCACACTTTCTGTCACGTCCTGCACACTCCCCCCCTAAATCCTGCACACTTTCTATCACGTCCTGCACACTCCCACTGGTGTCCTGCACACCTTCTATGACGTCCTGCACACTTTCTATCACTTCCTGCACGCTCCCATTAAAGTCCTGCACACTTTCTAAGACGTCCTGCACACTCCCCCTAAATTCTGCACGCTCCCACTGGTGTCCTGCACACTTTCTATCACGTCCTGCACACTCCCACTGGTGTCCTGCACACTTTCTCTTACTTCCTGCACACTCCCCATAAAGTCCTGCACACTCCCACTGATGTCCTGCACACTTTCTATGACGTCCTGCACACTCCCCCCTAAATTCTGCACACTCCCACTGGTGTCCTGCACTTTTTATATCACGTGCTGCACACTCCCACTGGTATCCTGCACACTTTCTATTACTTCCTGCACACTCCCCCTAAAGTCCTGCACACTCCCACTGATGTCTTGCACACTTTCTATGACTTCCTGCACACTCCCCCCTAAATTCTGCACACTCCCACTGATGTCCTGCACACTTTCTATGACGTCCTGCTCACTCTCCCCTAAATTCTGCACACTCCCACTGGTGTCCTGCACTTTTTATACCACGTCCTGCACACTCCCACTGGTGTCCTGCACACTTTCTATTACTTCCTGCACACTCCCCCTAAAGTCCTGCACACTCCCACTGATGTCCTGCACACTTTCTATGACGTCCTGCACACTTTCTATCACTTCCTGCACGCTCCCACTAAAGTCCTGCACGCTTTCTATGACGTCTTGCACACTCCCCCCTAAATTCTGCACACTCCCACTGGTGTCCTGCACACTTTCTATCACGTCCTGCACACTCCCACTGGTATCCTGCACACTTTCTATTACTTCCTGCACACTCCCCCTAAAGTCCTGCACACTCCCACTGATGTCTTGCACACTTTCTATGACTTCCTGCACACTCCTCCCTAAATTCTGCACACTCCCACTGATGTCCTGCACACTTTCTATGACGTCCTGCACACTCCCACTAAAGTCCTGCACACTTCCCCTAAAGTCCTGCGCACTTTCTATCACGTCCTGAACACTCCCACTGGTGTCCTACACACTTTCTATCACGTCCTGCACACTCCCACTAAAGTCGTGCACACTTTCTATCACGTCCCACACTCCCACTGATGTCCTGCACACTTTCTGTGACGTCCTGCACACTCCCTAAATTCTGCACACTTCCACTGGTGTCCTGCACACTTTCTATCACGTCCTGCACACTCCCCCTAAAGTCCTGCACACTCCGACTAATGTCCTACACACTCCCACTGGTGTCCTGCACACTTTCTGTCACGTCCTGCACACTCCCCCCCTAAATCCTGCACACTTTCTATCACGTCCTGCACACTCCCACTGGTGTCCTGCACACTTTCTATGACGTCCTGCACACTTTCTATCACTTCCTGCACGCTCCCATTAAAGTCCTGCACACTTTCTAAGACGTCCTGCACACTCCCCCTAAATTCTGCACGCTCCCACTGGTGTCCTGCACACTTTCTATCACGTCCTGCACACTCCCACTGGTGTCCTGCACACTTTCTCTTACTTCCTGCACACTCCCCCTAAAGTCCTGCACACTCCCACTGATGTCCTGCACACTTTCTATGACGTCCTGCACACTCCCCCCTAAATTCTGCACACTCCCACTGGTGTCCTGCACTTTTTATATCACGTCCTGCACACTCCCACTGGTATCCTGCACACTTTCTATTACTTCCTGCACACTCCCCCTAAAGTCCTGCACACTCCCACTGATGTCCTGCACACTTTCTATGACGTCCTGCACACTTTCTATCACTTCCTGCACGCTCCCACTAAAGTCCTGCACGCTTTCTATGACGTCTTGCACACTCCCCCCTAAATTCTGCACACTCCCA
This sequence comes from Aplectana chamaeleonis, assembly GCA_029168955.1. Taxonomy (NCBI): domain Eukaryota; kingdom Metazoa; phylum Nematoda; class Chromadorea; order Rhabditida; family Cosmocercidae; genus Aplectana; species Aplectana chamaeleonis. The sequence goes on from JAPDOI010000315.1 coordinate 372,792, forward strand.
CTGGTGTCCTGCACACTTTCTATCATGTCCTGCACACTCCCACTGGTATCCAGCACACTTTCTATTACTTCCTGCACACTCCCCCTAAAGTCCTGCACACTCCCACTGATGTCTTGCACACTTTCTATGACTTCCTGCACACTCCCCCCTAAATTCTGCACACTCCCACTGATGTCCTGCACACTTTCTATGACGTCCTGCACACTCTCCCCTAAATTCTGCACACTCCCACTGGTGTCCTGCACTTTTTATATCACGTCCTGCACACTCCCACTGGTGTCCTGCACACTTTCTATTACTTCCTGCACACTCCCCCTGAAGTCCTGCACACTCCCACTGATGTCCTGCACACTTTCTATGACGTCCTGCACACTTTCTATCACTTCCTGCACGCTCCCACTAAAGTCCTGCACGCTTTCTATGACGTCTTCCACACTCCCCCCTAAATTCTGCACACTCCCACTGGTGTCCTGCACACTTTCTATCACGTCCTGCACACTCCCACTGGTGTCCTGCACACTTTCTATTACTTTCTGCCCACTCCCCCTAAAGTCCTGCACACTCCCACTGATGCCTTGCACACTTTCTATGACGTCCTGCACACTTCCCCCCTAAATTCTGCACACTCCCACTGATGTCCTGCACATTTTCTATGACGTCCTGAACACTCCCCCCTAAATTCTGCTCACTCCCACTGGTGTCCTGCACTTTTTATATCACGTCCTGCACACTCCCACTGGTGTCCTGCACACTTTCTATTACTTCCTGCACACTCCCCCTAAAGTCCTGTACACTCCCACTGATGTCCTGCACACTTTCTGTGACGTCCTGCACACTCCCCCCTAAATTCTGCACACTTCCACTGGTGTCCTGCACACTTTCTATCACGTCCTGCACACTCCCCCTAAAGTCCTGCACACTCCGACTAATGTTCTGCACACTCCCACTGGTGTCCTGCACACTTTCTGTCACGTCCTGCACACTCCCCCCTTGAATCCTGCACACTTTCTATCACGTCCTGCACACTCCCACTGGTGTCCTGCACACTTTCTATGACGTCCTGCACACTTTCTATCACTTCCTGCACGCTCCCATTAAAGTCCTGCACACTTTCTACGACGTCCTGCACACTCCCCCTAAATTCTGCACGCTCCCACTGGTGTCCTGCACACTTTCTATCACGTCCTGCACACTCCCACTGGTGTCCTGCACACTTTCTATGACGTCTTGCACACTCCCCCCTAAATTCTGCACACTCCCACTGGTGTCCTGCACACTTTCTATCACGTCCTGCACACTCCCACTGGTGTCCTGCACACTTTCTATTACTTCCTGCACACTCCCCCTAAAGTCCTGTACACTCCCACTGATGTCCTGCACGCTTTCTGTGACGTCCTGCACACTCCCCCCTAAATTCTGCACACTTCCACTGGTGTCCTGCACACTTTCTATCACGTCCTGCACACTCCCCCTAAAGTCCTGCACACTCCGACTAATGTTCTGCACACTCCCACTGGTGTCCTGCACACTTTCTGTCACGTTCTGCACACTCCCCCCTTAAATCGTGCACACTTTCTATCACGTCCTGCACACTCCCACTGGTGTCCTGCACACTTTCTATGACGTCCTGCACACTTTCTATCACTTCCTGCACGCTCCCATTAAAGTCCTGCACACTTTCTACGACGTCCTGCACACTCCCCCTAAATTCTGCACGCTCCCACTGGTGTCCTGCACACTTTCTCTTACTTCCTGCACACTCCCACTGGTGTCCTCCCAACTCTCTCTTACTTCCTGCACACTCCCCCTAAAGTCCTGCACACTCCCACTGATGTCCTGCACACTTTCTATGACGTCCTGCACACTCCCCCCTAAATTCTGCACACTCCCACTGATGTCCTGCACTTTTTATATCACGTCCTGCACACTCCCACTGGTATCCTGCACACTTTCTGTCACGTTCTGCACACTCCCCCCTTAAATCCTGCACACTTTCTATCACGTCCTGCACACTCCCACTGGTGTCCTGCACACTTTCTATGACGTCCTGCACACTTTCTATCACTTCCTGCACGCTCCCATTAAAGTCCTGCACACTTTCTACGACGTCCTGCACACTCCCCCTAAATTCTGCACGCTCCCACTGGTGTCCTGCACACTTTCTATAACGTCCTGCACACTCCCACTGGTGTCCTGCACACTTTCTCTTACTTCCTGCACACTCCCCCTAAAGTCCTGCACACTCCCACTGATGCCTTGCACCCTTTCTACGACGTCCTGCACACTTCCCCCTAAATTCTGCACACTCCCACTGATGTCCTGCACACTTTCTATGACGTCCTGAACACTCCCCCTAAATTCTGCACGCTCCCACTGGTGTCCTGCACACTTTCTATAACGTCCTGCACACTCCCACTGGTGTCCTGCACACTTTCTCTTACTTCCTGCACACTCCCCCTAAAGTCCTGTACACTCCCACTGATGTCCTGCACGCTTTCTGTGACGTCCTGCACACTCCCCCTAAATTCTGCACACTTCCACTGGTGTCCTGCTCACTTTCTATCACGTCCTGCACACTCCCCCTAAAGTCCTGCACACTCCGACTAATGTTCTGCACACTCCCACTGGTCTCCTGCACCCTTTCTGTCACGTTCTGCACACTCCCCCCTTAAATCCTGCACACTTTCTATCACGTCCTGCACACTCCCACTGGTGTCCTGCACACTTTCTATGACGTCCTGCACACTTTCTATCACTTCCTGCACGCTCCCATTAAAGTCCTGCACACTTTCTACGACGTCCTGCACACTCCCCCTAAATTCTGCACGCTCCCACTGGTGTCCTGCACACTTTCTATAACGTCCTGCACACTCCCACTGGTGTCCTGCACACTTTCTCTTACTTCCTGCACACTCCCGCTAAAGTCCTGCACACTCCCACTGATGTCTTGCACACTTTCTATGACTTCCTGCACACTCCCCCCTAAATTCTGCACACTCCCACTGATGTCCTGCACACTTTCTATGACGTCCTGCACACTCTCCCCTAAATTCTGCACACTCCCACTGGTGTCCTGCACTTTTTATATCACGTCCTGCACACTCCCACTGGTGTCCTGCACACTTTCTATTACTTCCTGCACACTCCCCCTAAAGTCCTGCACACTCCCACTGATGTCCTGCACACTTTCTATGACGTCCTGCACACTCCCCCCTAAATTCTGCACACTTCCACTGGTGTCCTGCACACTTTCTATCACGTCCTGCACACTCCCCCTAAAGTCCTGCACACTCCGACTAATGTTCTGCACACTCCCACTGAAGTCCTGCACATTCCCACTGAAGTCCTGCACACTTTCTATGACGTCCTGCTCACTCTCCCCTAAATTCTGCACACTCCCACTGGTGTCCTGCACTTTTTATATCACGTCCTGCACACTCCCACTGGTATCCTGCACACTTTCTATTACTTCCTGCACACTCCCCCTAAAGTCCTGCACACTCCCACTGATGTCTTGCACACTTTCTATGACTTCCTGCACTCCCCCTAAATTCTGCACACTCCCACTGATGTCCTGCACACTTTCTATGACGTCCTGCACACCTCTCCCTAAATTCTGCACACTCCCACTGGTGTCCTGCACTTTTATATCACGTCCTGCACACTCCCACTGGTGTCCTGCACACTTTCTATTACTTCCTGCACACTCCCCCTAAAGTCCTGCACACTCCCACTGATGTCCTGCACACTTTCTATGACGTCCTGCACACTCCCCCCTAAATTCTGCACACTTCCACTGGTGTCCTGCACACTTTCTATCACGTCCTGCACACTCCCCCTAAAGTCCTGCACACTCCGACTAATGTTCTGCACACTCCCACTGATGTCCTGCACATTCCCACTGAAGTCCTGCGCATCTTCAATGACGTCCTGCACAATTCCCCCGAAGTCCTGCTCACTCCTTGCAACACTATCCACTCCGTACGGTGGCCAGAGATCTACTTCTTTTCGCGTTGCACGGAGCATTCACCTCCCCAAACAGGAGAAGGCGCATTTACTGAGTGCAAACCTTTCTCAGAAAGTGGACGAAATCCATCCCCTTCAATACTACGAAGATCCCTCTGCGTCCCTACCCGTGATGTCAGATGTTCCTCGCACGATTAGCCAGTTTCTAGGGAAATCCGTAGTAAGAGCTACAAAAATCGCAGATTTCAGCGATTTTTTTCGCGGATTTCTGCGATTTTTTTCGCCGTTTTCGAAGTATGAAAGGGGGTGAGAGTAGATCTGCTTTACGTCCTTGAGGAACCGTATGCACACCGCTCATTTTGCGGAGCCCGACTGGAAGCGTGCCAAACGCAGCAAAACGTGTGTGGGACCCGACTGCAAAGCGCCGGGGAACGTGTGCGAGACACGACTGAAAAACGCCAAGCGCCTGGGAAAATGTGCGGGCACCAACTGGGAGTGCGCCAAGCGAAGGGGAAAGTGTGGCAGACCCATTTGGAAAAGCGCCAAGCGCCAGGGAACGTTTGCGGAATCCAACTGGAAGAGCGCCAAGCGCCAGGGAACGTGAATGGGACCCAGCTGGAAGAGCGCCAAGCGCCAGGGAACGTGAGTGGGACCCAACTGGAAGTGTTCGAAAAGCCGGGAACGTGTGCCTACCCAACTGAAAGAGCGCCAAGCGCTAGGGAACGTGTGCGGAATCCAACTGGAAGAGCGCCAAGCGGCAAGGAACGTGAGTGGGACCCAACTGGAAGTGTTCGAAGCGCCGGGAACGTGTGCTGGACCCAACTGAAAGAGCGCCAAGCGCCAGGGGTGGTGGCCATCGTGTATCAACACCCCTGAGGAGGCGGGAGAAACGGGAGAGGAGCGAGGTTCCTGATAGGACGCAACACGGGCTAGCCCCGGCCTCCGGCTGTTGCGTCCAATCAGGAACCTCACTCCTCCCCCGTTTCTCCCGCCTCCTCAGGGGTGTTGATCAGAGATGTGCGTAATAGAAATTTTGTAATTCGTTAGTCGTTCAACCGGCCAAAACACTCGTTAGTCGTTAGTCGTTAAAAATCTAGGCTCTGAAAACAAGCACAGCTGAGGCAGAAAAAACCCTTATGAATAGAAAAAAAGGTAGGCATGAAGAGATGTTTGTTTTTCAAAACATCCATGGCCACTGAGGACACAAATAACTCCTTGCTAAAGAACCTATGTCGGTCAAGTTGCAAGCCTACCTATACATAATTTAAAATATTCACGAGAGCCAAATACTCGAGAGTGCCTGTTTATCGATTTTTGTCATTTTTTTCGGCAAGAAAGGAAACAATATGAGAAACCGAGAAATTTTTGAACTCTCTGCTTTTTTTCTAGAGCAAAATTTGCTATTCTGCGCTATATGATGTTATTTGAGGTCTACCCGATGGTGACAACACGGGGACTTGCACCGACTTTGCAGTAATTGCTTTTTGCTCAGCGTAGCGAGCCGAGCGCTTGCGTGGTTTCGAGCTTGTTCCCTTAATGGGGAAAGTTCGAAAGAAATTAGCACCCAAGTGGAAATTTCACTCACTGAGAGGTCCCAGCACCACTTTATAGAAACCCCCATTTCTCGAATTTATGACTGAAAATCGAAGGACGGCACCCTTTACAATCCAATCATCGGATACAGTTCCCGTCAGTGCGCAGTTGTGGCCTGCAGGCACCGCTCCATATTATCACCTCTGATAGCGCCCTCTGCGAAAATCTCCGCAGGAACCGGTCACTCTCGGAACCGGCTCAGTGAGCCTACTATAAAGTAGGCGACCGCTGCTAAATCGCATAAATGCTGCGCCTAACCTTGCACAACGTTCGGTTGGGGCCATAATGTGGGGTTCCAGAACTGCGAAGGAGTGTCAGCAGGAATGATAAAAACTGAAGTCTATGGTTTTTTTGTACTATTCACCTAGAACAACCAACAGAGCGATATGTGTCAATCCTGGTGTAAGCTTTGGGTTGGAGCACGATTTGAATGACTATTGAGTTTCTAACGAATTTTGGGATTGCTCACGAAAATATTTTCAATTTCGTTAGTCGTTAGTCGTAACACCTAAAAAGCCCTTTAGTCGTTAAATTCTTTAGTCGTTAATCGTAATTACGCGCGTCCCTGGTGTAGATACACGATGGCCACCTCCCAAGTGCCAGGGTAAATGCGCGGAACCCAATTGAGAGTGCGCCAAGCGCCGGGGAACGTGTGCGAGACATGACTGAAAAGCGCCAAGCGCCTGGGAAAGTGTACGGGACCTAACTGGGAGCGCTGCAAGCGCCGAAAATTGTGGGCGGGACCCAAGTGAGAGTGCGCCAAGCGCCGGGAAACGTGTGCGAGACACGACTGAAAAGCGCCAAGCGCCTGGGAAAGTGTGCGGGACTTAACTGGGAGCGCTCCAAGCGCCGAAAATTGTGGGCGGGACCCAAGTGAGGGTGCGCCAAGCGCCGGGAAACGTGTGCGAGACACGACTGAAAAGCGCCAAGCGCCTGGGAAAGTGTGCGGGACCTAACTGGGAGCGCTCCAAGCGCCGAAAATTGTGGGCGGTACCCAAGTGAGAGTGCGCCAAGCGTCGGGGAACGTGTGCGGTATAGTTGTACACGAGTTTTTTCAAAATTTTATCCATTCGTTTTCGTTCGTTCGAAAATTCGTCGAACGAAATTTTTTCAAATTTTACGAAATTTTTTCGAACGAAAATTTTTGAATTTTCGTTCGTTCAAAATCCGATTTTTCGAAATTTTTACGAAATCCGTTCTTTCGAAATTCTTTCGAACAAATTTTGAAATTTTCCACAAATTTCGAAATTTCCAACGAATTTCAAAAAAAATTCGAAATTTTGATCAGATTCGAAATTCGTTCGTTCAAATTGTTTTCGAACTAAAATTTTTCGATTTTCGTTCGTTCAACATTTTTTCGAAATTGTCCAACTATAGTGTGCAGGACCTATGTAAATGAGAGTGCGCCAAGCGCGGGGGAAAGTGTGCGGGACTCAACTGGAAGCGCGCCAAGCGCCGAGAAACGTATGAGGAACCCAACGGGAAGAGCGCCAAGCGCCGGAGAACGTCTACGGGACCCAACTGGGAGTGCGCAGAGTGCCAGGAAAAACGGTGACCCAACTGAGAGTGCGCCAAGCGCTCCTAAACGTGACTGGGAGAGACGACAAGCGAATGAAGATCGAAAACGCGGTTGCGATTCATCCGTTCTGCGAGCTGTTACTGGGTTCGGAAATCATGAAAAGGGGTGTGAACTGTGGTGGTGCCAGAAGGGGTCGGTAAGTGTTAAGGGCAGTGTTCACGATAAATCCTGGATGTTCGGCTTCTTACAGATTATGATAGGTCAAGAGCTAACTGTGACAGGAAGAACTGCAAGAAGTGACGAGAAAGTTCTTTTTTACGGCTAACAATAGGCAGACCTCTTGTGTGACGTTCTATTTTCGAGAGTGTATGGATTGACCGATGTCAAGAAATGAAGTTTATCCATGCGATAACGTTATCCACCTTATCCACGGCTACTTATCAAAACCATTATCTTTGTTGACTGGCTGTTTACAAATGCAAGGTTCTCCAAAAAGGATTAGCTTGGGAGGCGGGGTCCCCCAATGGGTTGACCGGCCCACGCAATTTCCACCCACTTTCCGATGGCTTTTCGTTATTCCCTCTTCACTGTTTTCATCAGTAGGTCCCTGTGCTCACGTTTCTGTGAAAAATTAAAGATTTTTTCCTTCGTCAACACTTCCTTTAAAGGCAGTGTTCACGATGATTCTCGTTTCCAAGTTTTCCACTCAAAACAATGCGTTGGCAACCAAGTGTTACCAAAATCACGAAGAAACGGCGAGAAACGCACTAATTCGTCTTATTTTAGTGACATTATTCTATGGCCTGGACTAGTTGTCTGGTTGGATGAACATGTTCACGGTGGTTGTCACCGGTAAAAAATGGGACTAACCGAAAATGGAAGAATATTTTGGGCAAAACAGTATTAGTTAGGGCCCGAAGTAAAGAACCGAACAATACAGAATAGAGAATTGCAAAAGACGGGTCCACAAAAGATTTCATTGTCACAACGAACAGTTCCCCTGATACTTAAGAGGCGGGCTGATACTTGAGGATTTCCTGCCCTTCTGGTGCGTTTTTCTCGGTTTCTTTGTCATTTCGGTTCTACTTGGGGGCCAAGCAATCGAATTAGCGATAAATCTCAGAACCGAAGATTATCGTGAACACTGCCTTTAAGCAAGAGAGGCGTACTACTCAGCTGCATGAACATTTGAAAAGTCATATCTGAGGGTGTACTGTGCCTTTAAAAGGAAACTTTTGCTGAAATAAAGTGAAATTATCTAACTGTTTTGCTCTGCTACGGATTAGCATGATTTGGGAATGCAACATTTGTGAGAAACTCGTTAAAGGAAGTGAAATGTCTCACGGTACTGATTTGGCATGGGAATAAACTCGGAAGAAGCGCTAAAAACTCAGTGAAATGATTCATCGTTGATTTGGCTGTGCACTTGTTTACTAACCAACAAAAATTGAGTGTGACATTGAAAAACCAAATCACGCGCTTCTCTTCTGAAATCAAGGGAATGTTTGCAGTTTAGGCTTACAAGTCTCAGGTCCTTCTCAAAATAGGTTGTGACTCCCACCACAAATATTCAGAAATAATGATTCTCAAACATTACTGAATAATTCAACGCGTTCGCTTCCGAATGACTGATAAATCGAATCGTCTGAAAGCTTTGATTAATAAATTTGGAAATAAGATCACGTACTAAGTTTATGCAAATGTCGTCAACTAATTGTACGAGAATTGCAGTCACATGAAAAAATATGCGTGCTCAGTAAGACGTGCGTGATTTGGTTTTTCAATGTCACACTCAATTTTTGTTGTTTGGTAAACAAGTGCACAGCCAAATCAATGATAAATAGTTTCACTGAGTTTTTAGCGCTATTTCCAAGCTTATTCTCATGCCAAATCAGTAGCGTGAAATATTTCTTTTCTTTTAACGAGATTCTCACAAATACTACATAGCCAAATCATAACCCTTTCGTAGCGAAGCAAAACAGTTAGATAATCGAAATTTGGAAACTAACCGTAGGCTAAGCTGCCCAGCAGCAAGAGCGAGGAAAACATTCGAGTAAAGTGGTCAGCTAAAGACATGAACAGCTCATCCAAGTCCAGAGGGGTATCATTGTGTATCCACGCAGCTCTATGAGGTGTATGTCAACGCAACTCATTCAGAATGCGTTACGTTTCTCAGTGATGTTGAATGAAATTCGATCTTATGACAGCAAAATGACGAGTCCGAGGTCGTTCTTCAGGTGAACGACTAATGAGGTCAGTACTTACCCATTCTTCTCACAATGAACTTATATAGTCGCTCTGAGGGCCAGCATCAATTACTAGAGTAGCGTTTGTTCAATTTAAAAAATGTTCACCAATCGGATTCTTTCTCGATATAATCGTATCCACCGCTCGGCTCACTCAATCTGCCTCTTCTAAGCCACAACTGATAAAAAATCATTAGCGGTGACCCAATTTTTCGCTGAAACGCGCTATCTGACCAACACTTTCTGCGTAGGGCAAAAGATCAAAAATATTTGAACTGTGCATGCATTTTAGTTTACTTAAACCGCCCGGGTCTCTAACCTGTGTACAAAAATTTTGACGGCTGAAATTTTTATCCGAGGCCCTCTGCACGCGATTTGCGACAAACGGGTATGTAACAGCTTCGCTGTTTCAGTATTATGGTTAATTTTTAGAGGAAGATGTCATATTTGCATATTTATATACGTGGCGCTTCAAGCATATTCAAAAAACTTTCGTTAAAGGCAATGTCCACAATAAAAACCGTCTCCGAATTTCCACCGGAATTCGAAATATTCGGGGCCTATGACAAAAGCATTGTCGAAAAAACTTTAAAGAGGGAGCTTCAAAATGCCATACAATGGCCGCGAACTCCTGTGTAGAGCGCAATCCCCGCGCTCTCCAATCAAGGGCCACTATTTAAAACAAACAACTGAAAAATCGACTTCAACAAAACATACGATGATGAAGTTATCAAAAGTATTCCCCATGATGCACGGAGGGAACAAATTTAGCCCATTCAAAAAAAATTTTCTCGGATTCTATTTTTCAGTTGTTTGTTTCGATCAGTGGCCGTTGAGTGGGGTGGGCGGGGACTGCGCTCTACTCACTGAGGGAATCCCGGTTGTCACCTGGAGGTCTCTAGCAGGTCGTGGGGCGGAGTCATGCCTCACCACATCCTCACGACTGGAAGGCGACATCCGATATGGTTTCTCCTATGTCGTAGCAAATCTTGGAAACGGTGATATAGCACCCGTGGAGGGTGCGGGAGAGAATCACCGCCACTGATATGGGAGGAATCAATAATTTAATCGATGGTGCTAAGGGAATTTCTCGGCATGCCATGGTTGTGCCCCGGCCTGCTCTGAATGCGCCCCGGCCTGCCCGTTCTAGCGCGGAAGTGGCAGGCCGGGACATGACTGCTGGCAGGCGCGGCCGGGGTGCCCGGCCTGCTGAATCCAATTGTCCGAGTGCGGTAAACTGTACCTTTCTCGAACAGGGTTCGGCACGAGGTGTGGACAAGGCTAAATTTTCTTAGACCCCCCCCCTCTAAAAGCAAACTTTTGGCGATTTTCTCAGACCCCCTCCCAGAAGCGTTAATAGGTCAAATTTTTGGCAATTTTCCCGGACCTCCTCCCAGGAGTGTTAATTGTCTGCTTTTGTAGTAAAATTGAAACAAAAGGAGCATTTTATTCTAAAAGATGTATAATTTGAAGAAGAACAACCATTTCAAAAAAACAAGACATTGACATTGAAAAAGATCACGGACGAGGTTTTTCTTGACGGATTACATGAAGTTGCCTGCGTATTTGAAAATCTTAGCTAAAGTAAGGGTTTTGATTATAGTGAAGGCTTCCCTAGTGTTGAATGTAAGACACATAGGTTTGAACGTGTTTCCAGAAATTGTGAATGATTCCGGGTAGGAAGCTAAGGTAAATGTGGTGGAAAAGAAGCGTGGAGAAAATGAAGGGACTGGCTAATTTCAAGAATACGGGATGTCTCGAAGAAATAAATGTGTTTTTAAATTAATATGAGTTCGTAAATTCATTTCGCAAGACCGAGAAGAACATGCCACTTCAGATGTATGGACTTCTGGTTCGAAAGAACGTCTTCCGATCTGGTTACGTTACGAATTTTATTCTCCGAAACCCACTCATACACGAAACACACGACACGGGTTCGATCCCGCAAAGTGCTTAATTTTTGCAAGACGTTAGACCTCACATTTTTCGCGAAGTAAGGGTTACGAATATAAGATATTCGAGTCGAGAGTGGTAGATTTACCCTATATACAAATTTTCAGTCTCTAAGATGGACGCTGAGAGGCACTTTCCTGTGTGGCCCACACCTGTCGCAGGTGCGATCGCGCTGGAAGTCTACATTTTTGCAAGGTATGAGTCAGTAGAATACGATGATCGAGTCCAGCGTGGTCGATTTATCTCATATACTGACTTTCACCGTCCAACATAGATGCTGAACACCGCTACAGTATGAGGCCTCACACTTTTCTCAGGTGTGGTCCCGCCGGAAGTCGTCAAATTCGAAATTTAGGTGTGACGAGAGTAGGATATTTGAGTTCAGCGTGGTCCATTTACTCTGTGAGCAATCTTTTACCGCCTCAGCGTAACGCCTAAGGGCCCTACATAGGAAGCGGAACAAGGTAAAAAAACGTAAAAAAAGTCCACAAACCTGGAGTAGGGTTTTGAAACACCTGTAACTTAACTTCCAAAAGAGCTACCCCAGGTTTGAGCAAAACTAAGAAACCAGGTTAGTAACCCTACCGAATGAAACTTTACTCGCTCCCAGAGGACGCCTTACAAAAAATTTTACTCGGTGTGGACATTTGATGTTTTCAGCATAATTGTCCACACCTAAATGCACTGGCTAGGTGTGGACATTTATGCTGAAAACATCAAATGTCCACACCTAGTAAAATTTTTTGTTAAGCGTCCTCTGGGAGCGGCTAAGGTTTCATTTGGTAGGTTTACAAGCCTAGTTTCTTAGTTTTGCTCAAGCCCGAGATAGCTCATTTGCCACTTAAGTTACAGCTGTTTTAAAACCCTATTTTGGGTTTGCTGACATTTTTTTTTTCACCTTCTCCTGCAGTATATGCAGCGGTCTTCAGCGCTATACTGAGACGGCAAAAGATCGTATATAGGGTTAATCGGCTACGCTGGACTCAAATATCCTACTCTCGTCACACCTGGTTTACGAAAATCTCCACTTTTCGGCGAGATTACACCTGTCTCAGGTGTGGTCCCGCCGGAAGTGGTCAATTTTGAAATTTAGGTGTGACGAGAGTAGGATATTTGAGTCCAGCGTGGTCGATTTACTCTGTGTGAAATCTTTTACAGCCTCAGCATAACGCCTAAGAGCCCTACATAGAAAGCGGAACAAGGTAAAAAAACGTAAAAAAAAGTCCACAAACCTAAAATAGGGTTTTAAAACAGCTGTAACTTAAGTTCCAAATGAGCTACCCGGGGTTTGAGCAAAACTAAGAAACTAAGTTTGTAACCCTACAGATTGAGACCCAAACCGATCCCAGAGGACGCTTTACAAAAAATTTTACTCGGTGTGGACATTTGATATTTTCAGCATAAATGTCCACACCTAGCCAGCGCATTTAGGTGTGGACACTTATGCTCAAATCATCAAATGTCCACACCTAGTAAATTTTTTTGTAAGGCGTCCTCTGGGAGCGAGTAAAGTTTCATTCGGTAGGATTTCAAACCTAGTTTCTTACTTTTACTCAAACCCGGGGTAACTCTTTTGGAAGTTAAGTTATAGGTGTTTTAAAACCCTATTCCAGGTTTGTGGGCTTTGACGTTTTTTTACGTTTTTTTACCTTGTTCCGCTTCCTATGTAGGGCTCTTCGGCGTTACGCTGAGGCGGTAAAAGATTGCACACAGGGTAAATCGACCACGCTGGACTCAAATATCCTACTCTCGTCACACCTAAATTTCGAAATTGACGACTTCCGGCGGGACCACACCTGAGAAAAGTGTGAGGCCTCATACTGTAGCGGTGTTCAGCATCTATGTTGGACGGTGAAAGTGAGTATATGGGATAAATAGACCACGCTGGACTCGATCATCGTATTCTACTGACTCATACCTTGCAAAAATGTAGACTTCCAGCGCGATCGCACCTGCGACAGGTGTGGGCCACACAGGAAAGTGCCTTTCAGCGTCCATCTTAGAGACTGAAAATTTGTATATAGAGTAAATCTACAACTCTCGACTCGAATATCTTATTTTCGTGGCCCCTACTTTGCAAAAAATGTGAGGTCTAACGTCTTGCAAAAATTAAGCACCTTGCGAGATCGAATCCGCGTAGTGTGTTTCGTGTATGAGTGGGTTTGGGAGAAAGAAATTCGAAACGTTACCAGATTAGATGACGCTCTTTCCAACTAGCAAGTGTTTTTGCCATGTCTGGTCTGGATAATGTTGAAGCACCTATTTTGGTATCCAACCACTTATTAAAGCGTGTTTTCCATACATTTAAAGTGACCTGTTCTTCTCTGAAAACATATTTATTTCTTTAGTACAACTCGTCGTCTTCGCCTTTGCCAATAACTTTATTCATCGCATCCTCTCTTTTCTTCCGCCCCATTCCGTAGCTTCCAATCTGTTCTTATTTGCAACTCAGTACACAACTATCCAGGAAACACGCTCAGAACCTATGTGCCCTATATTCAATCGTAGGAGAACCTTTACTATAGTTTCAACATTTACGTTAATTTAATTACTACAAGGTTTCATGTTTATTGGACGGTATTACCGAATCATTCGCAAAAAAATTTTCTAGGCAGTGCACCTACTACCCACGGTCAGAATGGTTCATGTGGTTTCCCGGTGGAGCTCAGACCCCCCTCCCCCACCATTACGCAGCTCAGACCCCCGGTGTGGATATCCACAACCCGCGCCGAACCCTGTTCTCGAATGATCTGAAGTCGACTTTTCCAGTCTAACGGTTTTTTCAAATAATTCAATTCAATCGAAATGAAGTATCCTTTATTATGTTGGAATTCCTATGCCGGACGAGGTTGGTAGATGGAATGTTTTATTTCGGGCCTGACGTTTCGACTGACGTCTTCTTCAGAGGCCTAAAAGTGTGGTTCGAGCATTATTTTATTCATGCTTTACCCTATCAAGCGCCTCCTCCATGCCAGCAGTTCTGACGCGCTGCGACGTGCGGCACAGAGGCGTTAAACAGAATCAGGCCAACCCACCGCGTCACTCCACCTTTGAGCGGTGCTACGCCACTGCCGTTGCAAGATGACCAGTATACGCGAATGAAAGCTACTGTGAGTAAGATGGTGACTATAACTCACAGTGCTGAGCAAAAGGCAAAAGCTCACTCGTGATTGCGGGGCGCTCGAATCTGCTATTCATCAGTGGGTCTTTAGCTTGAATCCATAAGGCCTCCAACGACTTTCTCGCTGATATTTCGCATTCGCAAGTAAGAATCCTACAAGATACATCGTATTCAGCACCATTATGCTCCTCCACCTTATGTTTTCCTAGCGGTGTTCTTAAATCATTGCGCCGTTTGCCTGCCAGTTGTTCCTTCAAACGTACCGCTAGCGGTCTTCCAGTCTCTCCTATATACGTTGCGTTGCATGTCCGACATTTTATCTCGTATATCACACCAACCTGACAGCAGTCGCCAACTTTCCCATAGGGACAAATCATACAGCGTTCCGATGTGCATACTCTGTCATACATTCTGTTTCTCACCAACTGACGCTTAATGTTACTTCTCGGGATGTTGACTAAAACAACATCCTCGTCAAGTTGGGCGCGGACAATGCATTGTCGGATAGCATGAGATACTGTATCAGAGAAAAACGGAATGCATAGCGGTATTTTGCCTTGATGTTGACTGATCGGTCGTTCATTGCGAGGCCTTCGTTGATACTGCGTTATCATATACCCATTCGTCAATGCTATATTTGTAGCCATTACTCGAGATTCCTGCCGCTCCGCTTCACCTGTGCACACTCCCGTAGCTGTTTGAAACATATTCCTGACGACAGCACATTTCATGGCTTTTGGATGAGAGGAGGTGGCATTAATCAGTATATTTTTCGAACTGGGCTTCCGGTACCATTTGACACTAAATGTGCCATTACATATCCTCACTTGAGTGTTCAGATAAGGTAGCCAACCTTCGCGAGGTGTCTCTCGTGTTAGCCTGATGTTTTGTGACTGAGTGTTCATTATCCGAAAACACTCATCCATTTCAGCCTGCGTTGACGTTATGATAAAACAATCGTCGATATATCTGCAGTAGACTAATGGATGGCGTTCCAGTATCGGTGCTTCTATTCTGCTCATGAAGCAGACTGCTAGCACTGGGGCGAGTCTTTGGCCCATGGCGAGCCCTCTTATCTGAGAGAAATATGTACCAGCCCACTTGAAAATATTACATTTAAGGCATTCCTTGATCATAGTCATGATGAATGATTTACCAAGTCCAAAGGTGTCAACGTTGCTGCCGTGCCTATCTAGCAGTTCGGATAAGGCCTGTAGTGCTTCATCGTTCTGGACATTGGTATATAAGGATGATACGTCGAAAGACTCCATAACGCAGGTTCCATCGATGTCTGAGCTACGCAACGTATCAAGGTATTTGTTGGTGTTGGGCAGGTGGGAAGGGATAAAGGCTAACAACTGGTTTACGATTAAGTTGAAGAACCACGATATACGGTCGGTTGGACTCCCGACGCAACTAATAATAGGTCGTATTTTGAAAGTCTCCGCCGACGTAGATGACATTTCGTGGGCTGCGATCTTGTGTGTCTTCATGAGGCTGTAGAAAACTGGACAGCTGGCGTGTTCAAGTTTGAGCCTGCGTAGGAATCCTTCATTCAAGCCAGCTGACTTCCCTGTTGTCATCCAGATGTGATTAAGCCGTCTACATTGAGACAAGAACTGTGTAGCGGACGACTGTTGATAAATAGAAGCGTCTCGCAGGTGTAGCTCTGTTATTTCGCGATCCAACGACTGAGGAATAACCACGAATTCTCCGCCCTTGTCACTAACGGATATGCGTATTGTTCCGCTCGACCTTAACTCTCTCAACTCGTTGAACCCTTGCCACTGTTCGTGGGTAAGGTTGTTGTTTCGAACCATTCGAAACCGATTCAAGACGGATAGTATTCCTGTCGATAGAACTCTGAACTTGAAATCCGTTTCAGGAGATGGGTCAGGTTCCCTGTAGAATGAGTTGGGAAACGGCACCGAGGGAAGTTGTCTGCGTGGTGGATTTCCGCTAGGCACAGGGCCAGTGCTGTTGATTCTTATGCGAAGCAAATCTCTCAGTTTCTGCAGTCCGCCTACTATTGTGCGGAATGAAAACGCATTGATGTTCTGCGCTGGAGCGAAGGATGGGCCCAGACTGAGGAAATGAACAGCATTTAAAGAAATTTGGGCGCCCCCAATCACTGTGACTCTTGTCTCTTGGTTTTCATTTCGAGCGCTACTGATACTAGTGGCTTGGTTGGAGTTATTTGGTGGATTGCCCTCCCTGTTCAAACGACTCGGCATCGAAGCCACAAGCGCATCATACTTTGCACAAAGACGGGATTTGGCCCTAGATCGGATTGAATCACAAATAGTTCTCGACTCACCCTCTATCCTCCTCCAAGTCTGTTCAGGTAGAAGACGCCGACAAGCTTGTTCTTTACATGTGCATTTCAATATACTCGTATACAGTACACGCTGATTTTCCTTGATCACAACACGCAGAATAGAGCGATAGATGTTCATGATCATCGGGTGATCTTCGGATAAGCGGCAGCATGCACCGATCCTCTTATTCGTGATGAAACGCGGGAGCACGTCGGTTGTTCTGCATCTTTGAAGAAACTTCAAGGACTGACGAGAGGTGACCACTTTTTGTCGGAGTGATAATGCTTCGCACACCAAGGAGAACAGTTGTGGCGGTATTTCGTCAAGTAATCTCCAAGTTCTCCTTTCTTCGAACCTCGGCATTGTATATTATTATGTTGGAATTCCTATGCCGGACGAGGTTGGTAGATGGAATGTTTTATTTCGGGCCTGACGTTTCGACTGACGTCTTCTTCAGAGGCCTAAAAGTGTGGTTCGAGCATTATATCCTTTGTTTCCGAGTGTGATTTATTTCTGTTCGTCGCTGCGCCTCCTTCTCCCTACAATTTCTCGCTGTCTCTACCCTCGCTCCGCACAAGCGCGCGAGGGAGCAGAGTAAATCTAGCTCGGAACCAGAGGATACGTACAGTGTGAAACCACGATTGAAAACACCCCATTAAAGACAGTGTTCACGATAATCTTCAAATTTGAGATTATTCGCTATATTGATTAATTAAGTGGCCCCCGGGTAGAGCTAAAATGAAGTAGAAATTGAGAAAAACGCATCAGAAAAACACGAAATCTTTAAGTATCACCCCGCCTCTTATGTATCACAGGTAGTGTTTGTTGTGACAACGAAATCTTTTGTTTACCCGTCCTTTGCAATTCTTTACTCTCTATTGCTCCGTTCTTTCTTTAGGGCCCTAACTAATCCTGCTCTGCATAAAATATTCTCATTGTTTCGATTGACCTACTCAGGAAATCCCGGTTGTCACCTGGAGGTCTCCAGCAGGTCGTGCGGCGGAGTCATGCCCCACCACATCCTCACAACCTCCAGGTGACATGAACTTCATGTGACCTGGAGGTCTCTGGCATGTCACCTGGAGGTCGTGAGGATGTGGTGGGGCATGACTCCGCCCCACGACCTGCTGGAGACCTCCAGGTGGCAACAACCAATTCCCTCCCCGTACTTTCGCGTTCACCCCACGCCCTGCTAGTCACCTCCAGGTGACAACGACTAACTCCCTCTTCTTATTTTCCCGCTCGCACTATACGATATGCAGGTTTAAGAAATAATTTTACCAGCAATTTTTATTTCTATTAGCAAGTAGAGCAACAATAACATGCATAACATTCAACATTACATTATCAAGAACAACATACGATATCAACCCGTGTCCTCTATGATATTCAACAAGTTTGAATGATTTCAAACCTGCCAGCGCCATCATTCAAAGTTCTTTCGAGGGAAGTAAACAAAGCGTAGGTCGAATCTGCGGAAACGAATTGTATTGCTAGTATTTCTCGGACATTCATAAGAGAACTGCGCAGTACCCCGTCCCGAGCCGCTGGTTCCGAGCAGTTATAAGCTCAAAACGGTCGTATTTTGTGCGTTTGTGCCTACCAAAACGCTCAGTAAATTTCGATAAAACCTGTAAACTGGCCTCACAATCGTGTTCAGCGCCCAAAACAACGCCCCTTGGCAAAGTTTGGGTGAAGTCAGATTTTCCAAACATTGTGCAGACTGACAGCGTTCTGGACTCTACGAATTTTCGGTTGAGCGGTAACTTTCATCAATTAGGTTGTTCTGAAAGCGCTTTAGAAAGTTTTTCAGATTCGAATTGAAGTCCCCCCTAGGTGGGCTATTTGGGGCGCTGCTCAGCGCTTTATTTGTCGATTTTCCAAAGTTTTCGGCTTCCCAGCGAGCGAAATTTTGATGGCAAAACGCCACTTTCGAGATTTCCGGATTTCTTCGATAGATTTGTCACAAGATCCGTCTCGTAGGGTAGTTTGACGTGCCTAACACGAATCTGACGTCCGTTTGCCGATTTTCCACGATTACGGCAGATTACGGTGGGTACACTGTAGTTTGATCAAAGTCTAAGATTTTACTCAAATTTTGTATGCGGGGGTTATTCGGGGTGGTGAATACGAATTTGATGTTTTCGAACTCCGATTTTCGAACTACTAAGGTATATTTTGCCCTATAAATGGCGTATTACCTACCGTATTCTACAGTAAACTTCAAAATATTGACAAACGGACCACAGATTCGTTTTCAGCACCCTAGATTACCTCTACATAGTAATTTCGTGCAAAATCCTAATATATTTTTCAGAACACCCAAAAAAGTGGTGCAAAACTAGTTGAGGGGGCCACTCAGAATTCACGTGATAAATGGATGATACTGCTTCCGGAAATCGATCTAATTCTATGAAAATTCTAGGAAATTACATGTGAAAATGCTATCCTATATCAGCTAACGAAAGAAAATTTCATTTTCATGAATGAATATTTCCATTTTTATGGGTAATTCTTGAGTGCCCCCGCAAGTTTTGCACTGAAAAACCATCAGACAAATATAATATTAAAATATACGAATGGAACAACAGATTCGGATTCGAATCTGACTAAAAGCAAAAAGGGCTGGATGATGAGGAAGATGCGGGATCGAGGTCTGACTGTATGCGGCCTCTGACAGTCTGCCTGACTCTCGCCGTCTGTGACGCCTACAATTGGCTCGTCGCCATCTCACCACATCAGGACATGTCAAATGTTGCGAAATATCCGCGTCACCTCCAGGTCACATCAGAAAGTGCAAAACGTGACGAAACATGGCTTCGAGGTGACAACGAAAGGCTCTTTTGCCCTCCATATCACAACAGGAAGGAGTTGTGGCCTCCAGGTGACAACCGGGAATTCCTGAGTAATTTTCCACCGGTGACAACCACCATGAACGTGTTCATCCAACCGGACAACTAGTCCATGTTATAGAATAATGTCACTGAAATACGACATTTTAATGCGTTTCTCGCCTTTTCTTCGTATTTTTGGTAACACCTGGAGGCCAACTATTGTTTTATGTGAAAAACTCAGAGACGAAAATCATCGTGAAAACTGCCTTCAAATCAATTCCTCATGATATTATTAATTAATACACAATATGTCATTATATCGTCTGATAAAATGAGCAGATGAAGACAGGACGAGACCAACTTTACCACTATTATTAACAAAATAGGAGACGAAATACACTTTTAAAAAAAGAAAGAAGAGGCAGTTATCAAGAAAAATCCATCAAATTCTTCAAAACGTCTGACTGTCTGCGCCCTCTCGCAGTCTGCCTGACTCTCGCCGTCTGTCACGCCCACCATTGGCTCGTGGCCGTCTCACCACATCAGAACATGTTAAATGTTGCGAAATAAGCCGCGTCACCTCCAAGTCACATCAGAACGTGCAAAACGTGACGAAACTTGGCTTCGAGGTGACAACGGGAGGCTAATTTGCCCTCCATGTCACAACAGGAAGGAGTTGTGGGCTCCAGGTGACAACCGGGATTTCCTGAGCAGAAGTTCAGGGTCGCATATGGCTATTCAGGCTCTTTTTCTGCAGTTTTTATTTGACATTGCTGTTGAGATAGGCTCCGCAGCTTTCGATTTCCGGTGAAAACTCGAACACGGTTTCCATCTTGGATACTGTCTTTGAAGCATCGTTTGCGCTGAAAACCAATTTCTATTTTTCAGGCTCAATTTAATGAATGAGCCCGGTGGACCACGTTGGTGAAGTTTTGCGCGTCCAAAACATGTGGCTCTGAAGTTGGAGTGGTTCAAAATGACGTTCCGTCACCAGTTTTCACCAACCATCTAGCACAAGGAAAAGAAGCGCCATCACAGGCGCAGATCATTCAGCATTTGAAATTTTTACGCCGGGAAATTCTAACATCCAAACTTGCCCTATGGATACTTCTTTTTTTAAATAAGTTTCGGTGAACGAAAGGTGAGAGAAAAACACCCACTCAATAAGTTTAAATCGAAACACACATCCGACAATTGTGAAAAAAACTTCCGACGTAATGCACCTGATACACCAAATTTGACGTAGGGGTGGGGAGTAAATAATTCAAGACGTTTTAAAACGGGTTTTTCTTGTGAAAGTTGATGATTTTGTGGAGCCTTTCCACTCATATTCTGTATGTCAGATTATCGCCTACGCAAACACATGAAAATATGAGATACGGTTTTTGCGCTTACGATGCCTTTAGGCCCCGGTCAGAGTTGGTGCTATTTGCATCTGTAACCCACCGACTCCCTCCAACACCCTCCCCCCCCCGCACCCCCCAACACCCACCCGGTCGATACGTATGATTAGAATGATGGAGTGAGGTTGAGAAAATCACTCGGTGTATCCAACTAGATATGACGATGATTACGTGGCCAACAGGATTGCACCTGTTCAGAGAAATGGTGAAGGAGAGTATAGTGAAGAAACGGAGGTAGCAGTAAGGTTAGCTTTCTAGTGATACGCAATGTTTTATCATCGGCACGCCCACCCGGTGATTTTCTCATCCGCCGTCATCCACGTATTGCATGGATATCGACCGCGTCGGATACATCGAGCGATTTTCTCAACCTCACTCCATCATTTAAACATACGTATCGATTGGGTGGGTGTTGGGGGTGCGGGGGGCGGGTGTTGGAGGGATACCCCGAGTGATTTTCTCAGCTTCACCTCACCATGTTGTTCATACGTATCGACCGGGTGGGTGTTGGGGGTGTTGGGTGGTGCGGGGGTGTTGAGGGATACACCGAGTGATTTTCTCAGCTTCACCTCACCATGTTGTTCATACGTATCAACCGGGTGGGTGTTGGGGGTGTTGGGGGTGTTGGGGGTGCGGGGGTGTTGGAGGGATACACCGAGTGATTTTCTCAGCTTCACCTCACCATGTTGTTCATACGTATCGACCGGGTGGGTGTTGGGGGTGTTGGGTGGTGCGGGGGTGTTGGAGGGATACACCGAGTGATTTTCTCAGCTTCACCTCACCATGTTGTTCATACGTATCGACCGGGTGGGTGTTGGGGGGTGTTGGGGGGTGCGGGGGGTGTTGGAGGGATACACCGAGTGATTTTCTAAGCTTCACCTCACCATGTTGTTCATACGTATCGACCGGGTGGGTGTTGGGGGGTGTTGGGGGGTGTTGGGGGGGGGGGTGCGGGGGGAATACACCGAGTGATTTTTGCATCCCATTTCCAATGCATTCTGTGTGTATCGACCGGGCTGGAGACGTCGGCTCATCCAACTATGACCGGGGCCTTAAGTATGGTAAAAGCATTTTCGATTGAAATACAACTGGTGAGATCTACCTCGAATTCTGGCTGTCTTTTTTGGAAGATGTTGTCAATGATAACAGACAATGACGGTCACAATGCAGTTGCAAATGAGGAAAACTATGAGAAGTAGGAAATCGACACGATCAAACAGTTTCAGCCAAGCAATTTCTCTGAGACGATCAACCTCCTCCTCATCCAGGTAGGCGATGAGTGATCGAAGTGATGTGAGGAAATCCGTCATCCATGGAGCTCTGAAGTGAGGTAGAGAGATCATGACACCAACTTGAACGGTAAAGGAAGCAACATGTGAAGACGATAATGTACAAGTGGCTTACCCTTCAACCGCAGTTGACGAAGGTTCCGTTTCAGTCCTCTTCATTCTACCGCACGTCTTCGCAATGAATCTCTTAGAGCCCTAAACACTGTGTATGGCTTTTCGAGAAATCGTTTTGAAAACCCTTCCATGGACGGCTGTTCGTGGCAAAAACTGTTCTCAGGATTTTCAAGTGTTGTTCTCTCAATATTGCTGAACTACACTACGACCAGAGTCTAACTCAGACATCCGTGGGGAGGTTCCCGAGAACGACAGTGGAACTCTCCTCGAAACAACTGGTGAACTTCCCCCGAATCGAGGGGAGGCGGAGGGCACCTCCGGCTAGCAGTTCTTCCCTTGTTCTCCCGATCGCCAGTCTTCTCCAAGCTGTCGCAACCCAACACTCATTGGTCATTGATTTATCAATAGTCAGCTTGCCGAAACTCGCTGTTTTCAACAGTTTCCTGTTCTTCGAAAGCAGGAATAGTGCGAAAAATATTCACCTTTGACGAAAGGTTACAGAGAAGCTTGTTATCTCCCCTGGTAATCTGGACAGAGATACCTTACACCGCCCTTGAGTTGCAGGTCTGCTCCCTCAACTTGCGAAGTGCGAGACCACCTCGCGACTAGCCCGTTTGCATCATCGTATACACTGCGGCTTTGTTTTCTCGTTCTTCATGCTCGGAAGGAGGCCATGGGAACAACCGTGCAGCGAACTTCCCTTGTTCTCTCCCGAATCGACTGTTTCGAACGCCTTATCGTTGTGTATAATTGGAGGAAAGAGTGGCGAGACGTCCCCCTCCGGGGGGACGTCTCGCTCCTCTCCCCTCGACCGAGTGATAACGACCAAATCAGGTCTATTGTCCTCCGGAACTTCCCCACAAATATCTGAGAACTCTAGCAATACAAAATACGACCGCCTTCTAGGTATGTAAGTACTGGTAAAATGCATGCGCCACATGCAGGAAAGTTTCTGGGGTGGTAGTAAATGGTCTGACAGCAAAGATGAAAAATGTGTGTGTGTATGAAGAAAAAGATTGATAGCTCCAGACAAGTTCTTCGGAAGACTTTTTCGGAAACTATCCATCTTTTTCATTACTCATACACTATTTCCATGTTCTCTGACAGCTCATGGTTTAGTCGCGTTTTCGAACCCAATTACTGCCACCTCTGATACAACGATACAGTGCTGAACCCTTCAAGCTTGAGTTATAAAGTGTTTGAATAAAAAATGTGGAACTTTCATTCGAAAGGACTAACGGTGATTCCGAGAAATTTCAGCATCCATGCCTTCGGCCTCCATCTACGAGTGTTGGCTCTATGGTGAAGAGTTAGAGTTAGGACAGAGCAAAGAACCCCAGCAGCGACCACGAAGATCTCGGCCAGTATGAAGTTGCCTAGAGATGAATGAACCTTTGAGAGATTTTCTCCATTGGCGTACTTACCAAGAAGTGGAAGAGCAGAGGCTTTTGGCATGGAATTAGCAACGATTTCGAGAATCACCGCGGACGACAGCAGCGTGGTCATGCCGAGGTTCACCTGAGTTTCTCTCAAGAACCGTTTCTTAAAGAAAAGAAGAGTCGAGGAGACAACGTATACCTTCTCTTCTCTATCTCCAAGGGAATTCGTAGGAATGAACAGACCACAGATCGAAATGGTAGTGATGACAAAAGTGGGAATCAACAACACCCACAAGTAGAATTGTGGACGACGTTTTACATAGAGCTGAAGGAAACGAAACAGGGTCGAATGCATATAAAAGACAGTTGAATAAGAAGTGCTCCCATAAGTAGTCATTCAAAACTAGTTGCGAGCAGATAAAATTATGCAAAAAAAAGCTCGTAGGAAGTATTTACTTTGAACACGGCCTGTAATAAGGAAACCACAATTTATTAGTCTTGCCAATCCAAATATATAGCGTTTTGCACTTGTACAGATTGTTGGTTGAGCGTTTACTTGAGCCCTGTTTTGACTTCAGCTGCTCGCTGCGGCCATGCGAGGGATAACTGTTCCTTTTTCAACCCGCGTAATGGAAAGGCGCTCCAATTGTGATCGCTTCGTGGCAGACGCCGTTCCTCGCTGTGTCGCGGCAGCCAAATTCTATGTTTTATTGCTTCACTGTTAGAAGAGCGATTATCAACGGTCGCTGATCATCGCTCTGTCGCGGCCGAAATGGTAGCAACAGAGCGATTGACACGTTTCTTCCTGTGAACATTGATCCATTCACCTGGGGCCGTATGCATACCGCCACGAGCTGAGAGAGTGGGAGCTCCCGTCTTCATGAGGAAAGTTTCCCGGTGGGGAGAACGTGGGGAGCCCCGCGATGCATAATGGTGAATCCCCTCACCCTGCCCGGCGGGAGCAGGTTCAAGCAATGTTAGAAATTTTCCAAAGTAGGGGGTCGCCACCTAACATGAAAAATCGGGGGTAGGAGCACACCGCTGGATTTTTTCGATTCCTTTATTTCATTTTACTCAGCTTCACCACAGAATGTTTCCACGAGTTTTTCAGACTGGTTTGTCAACCGCTGGTGACCTAAATACTCTTTAAAATTGTAATTGTCCAAATAGCGAAAAAACAGTTTTTGGCGGCCTTCCAGTGTCATGTACTATGCTCTGATGGGCCGTAACTCAGCCGTTCGGTAAAACAGGTTCTGTACTGAAATGGATAAAAGCAAAGCCGCTCATTTAGAGTGACAAATAGAAAAAAATTGACTGTGGGAAAAAGTGGTGTTAAAAGGCCGTTTTTCCAAATGGCTCTTACAGCCTTGGTTTTCACTTCTAGAATACGGCAGCCGAGCAAAAGATGCATCTAGTGAATGGTTATCGGAAACAATTTTTTTGAGGTTTTCATATCGTACGCATCCAGTAGGTGCATCTTTTGCTCGACTGCCGCCCTCTAGAAGTGAAAACCAAGGTTGTAAGGGCCATTTGGAGAAAAGGCCTTTTAACACCACTTTTTCCAACAGAAGATTTTTTTATTTCTCACTCTAAATGAGCTGATTTACTTTTATCCGCTTGTTTGAAAACCGAGGCTGTAAGGGCCATGTGGAAAAAATGGCCTTTTAACACCACTTTTTCCAACGGGGATTTTTTTATTTCTCCTTCTATATGCGCGGCTTTAGTTTTTTCCAGCTCCTAAGCCGGTCTATTTTACCGAACCGCTGAGTTGCGGCACCACATGGCTATACTAAAGACACCAGGTCAGGAAAACCCATTTTTTCGCTATACCAAAGAATCCTACTTTGACGAGCATTTACAGTACCGAGCAAATGTTTTGCAAAAAAAGTGTTTCGCGGCCTTTTTCGCGCTCACAAAGGGCCGCATCGCCATAACTCACTTCAAAATTGAAGAAATAAGTTTTTTCAGGTAGTTTCCGTGTTCCTCTCAGTTAGGCGAATGGAACTGTATGTAAAGAAAGTCTTTTAGGTTCGATTTTTGGTCTAGAAATATGTTTTTCCTTATTAAACTCACATCGACCACGGGTCAAAACATGATAGATTTCTGCTATCATGCCCGGCTGATCAGTTCATTGACAGGGACTTTGTGGTGAAAATATGCTTTTTGAAAATTTGCTCGGTACTGTACGTGGTCAGCGGCTCAAAAACCAGTCTGCTCGGGCTGAAACTGTGTGAAAAATCGTTTGATGTGATTCTGAGTTGACTACAAGCAAAATTGGGCCGACCTGAAAGAATCATTTTTGGGAGATTTCTGCTGTTTCATACAGGTAGAGAGAAAGAATCGTCCTCTTAAGATCGAAGTACAATGATTTATATAAATTTGTTCCAATCCCTAGCTACCGCAAGCTGTCACTTTCCAGAGACGGTAAAAACTTTGAAAACCCTATTTTTCAAAAAGTAGTTAGGCGTTCGTTGGATAAAGAAAACATTCACAATAAACACAAAACACATCAAGAGGCTGCAAAATGTTCACTAAAGTTTCGAAAATCTTGAAAAACTCCAAAATAGAGTCCCCGAAAAATTGAAACTTCCTTCCGGTTAGCTTTCGGCTCGTAGAGCCTTCTTCATACCTAAAAATACAAGCATTACACCGGAGCAGCGTTGCAGATGAACCAACTCGCCTTCTTCTTCTTCTTCTGCCCAGAAATGGGCTAGAAACCACGATTGTCGTGGTCTTACTCTATTCCTGCTTTTAAATACTCTGCGATGTGGACTATTGTTTCTATGATACTGAGACGTAGGCGAACTTCTTCTTAGGCTGTACAACCGGGAGTGCCTCTTTCGAAGCGTCCTGGATGCACTTGACAAAAGAATCCGCGTCGCAAAGTTTCTTCTTAGTCCGTACTCCGATGTGAATGGAAACGCGTTGTCGAAAATTCCTTCTGCACTCTTCATCTCTGAGACTTGTCATGTCAATCCTCTGGAGAGGCAGAGCCCCTCGCTTCCTCTTATGAATCCTCGCAGTGAAGTTCAACAGAACAGGACGGTGATCCGAATCGAATGCGACATCCCACACAGCTCTAGATCTTCGAATGTCCGATACTGGAATATTCCTCGTCATGACATAGTCAAGCTGTAGTTTCAAAGTTGTCATCTTCCGCTTCCGCTGCTCTTCTGGAGATAGCTGGGTTGGTCCCTGCTACGTAAGCTGATGGCGGCGATGATTCCTCTTGAATGTCGATGCAATAATCAGACCACTGCGTTCACAAAAGTCGACAAGGCGGTAGCCATTGTCCGATGTTTGCTCCACTGGGTAGAACCATTCACCGAGTACTTCGGATTCCTGATCAAGACCCATCTTCGAATTTGCGTCAATCCCCACGACAACAGCATGTTGACAAGGTATCCTGGCCAGCAACGTATTGAGTTCCTCATAAAACGCAAACGCATTCTTCGACGGTTTCAGTGGGCGCATGAGCACTCACTATCCACAGATTGAATCCTCTGTGATCCCGCAATCGCACAAATGCATTCATACACGACGTTGAGCCGAATTCCTCGATCATCCCATTGTAGTCCTTCCTTACAGCTATTGCACAGCCTCCCACTCTCCTATCGTCAGCGTTACCGCAGTAGATGGTGTACTCTCCGACGCTGATGATGGGTCTATCCTTGAGGCGGGTTTCCTGCAAAGCAGCAAACGGTGCATGGAAATAGCTCAGAAGTCTGGATAGCGCAGTTTTTTGGATATCACTCGACAGCGATCGACAGTTCAGGGTGGCGAAATTGTAGCTTGTGGCCAAAGACTCCATGACTCTTTAGGTACGGATCCTAAGGTGTTATGGACCAGAGGCCTTAGTGTGCCGGACGGCGACACCTTTATGCAATGTATGGGATACTTTCGCGATATAGTTGTGCATGCTATATCGCTCGAACGTTCCCTGTGTACACTCAAACGTCAGCTGGGTTCAGTAGAAGCAGGGGCACCAACGAGCAGGTACCAACAGACTTGTAGACACACCCCCGAAAAAAAAACCGAATATGGGGTCTATTCCTCGCCATACTTAGGGTAAGGTGTTTACGGTAGGCAAAATGTTTTTTAACTGGCGTTACTTATCTTAGAATTTCGAAAATCAAAACATGGACCTCAGATTCGTGTTCAGCGTCCCAAATAACTCCCACAGTAAAATTTTGAGTAAGATCTGAGACTTTGACCGAGTTACAGTATACCCACCGTAACCTACCGTAATTTATCGAGAATCGATAAACGAGTTGCAGATTCGTGTAAGGAAGCCCGAATAGCTTCTATGTACAAGTTTTGAGGCGATTTGATCGTAGCATTCTCAAAATCGTCAAAAGTCGCGTTAGGGCAGCAAAAATTTTCCCCATTTTGAAGCGTCGGACCAATCAGATGGAATTTTTCAATTATTGACAAATGGGCCTCAGATTCGTAATCAGCACCCAAAACAACCTCTAGAACATTCGTGTACCCCTTTTCTCTTGGCAAAGCTATGGAAATGCCCACTTTTAGAAATTTCCTGTGAATCTCTGAGGCATTTATCCGATTCTGAGTATGGAATATTGGAGCACTGCCCTCCCCCTAGAACATATTAAACTTGCATGTCGAAACTCCATCTTATGTGTGCAGCCCTCCCTTGTGAGACACCGCTTATTAGTGATCTTCAGCACACGCAGGGCAATGAATGGCGCCGACGCCCTGAATCCTACCCCAACCCCTTCATGACACCCTCACTCGTGAATGCCGCCTCAAGTTTTCGTGGTGTGGGATAGGTTTCAATGAATTCAGAATCTTCGGAAAAATTCTTTGTTCATTCATATTGAGCTAATGATCAAGCAATCGAGTGTTGTTGTCTCATGAAAAGGTAGCTTAGAGGATCATTTTGCACCTAGAATCTTCCTTTCTTTGACGTCTACACTTCTGGCCCTCGCCAACTGTTGGCTCTCGGATACTATGCAGAAGATGCGTTTGCTTACGTAGAAATGTACAAAACGTTTCATGCTATGTAAAATCCCAAGCATTGTACGCTGAACATTCTATTGATTTTTGGAAATATTTCCGCTCTTTGTAAAATGCCCAATTTTAGAGATTTCCTGTGTTTTCTGTCAAACAATATTTCCTGTTTTCTTCCTTCATTTTTTCCGCACAGCTCAGACATTGGGAGCAGCGGATCGCCAGCGAAATTCGCCAGTTGCTCAACAGCCGGGGGACAGCTGGCATTCAGCTGGCCAATGGCAATCACGAGGCCAACAGTTGGCATACACTCGGCATGTCATTTAATGCCAGCGACGGACGGCTGGCGAATATGTGACAGTTGCCCAACAGCTGGGTGATAACTGGCATTCAGCTGGCAATCCGTAATTACGAATCCGACAGCTAGCTGATCCCTGGCATCTCAATTAGAGCTAGCGGCGGACCGCTGGCGAAAATGTGCCAGCTGCCTGAAAGCTGCGTGATAACTTGCATTCAGCTGGCAAGGGAAATCAAACCTGAAAATTACCGAGCGCATAAAAACGCAGTTATCCACCAATCGGCATTCGGCTGGCGCCTACTCGCCCAGTGGCCTTCGCTTGGCACTGAGTCGTCACATGGCTGGCACTCGAGAGAGTTGCCGACTATTCCCGTTTTAACATGTTATAGTTTGATCTCTGATTTCATTGATAAGCCCAGCCGGTATATAAGGCGATTCAGTCCAATGAGTGTTCACTCGGCACTTTGATGCCGGCCCTGGAGGGTGACCTGAAGTCACTCTACAGAGGCTAGCATATTTTTGGCAGCTGAGGGGCAAGTCCCCACGGCTGGGGAGGAAGGTGGGGTCGGTGGCAAATGACTGCTCAACAGCGGGTTGCCAGGTATTAGCCAAGAGACTGCCAGCGCTCGGCCAACGTCCTGGCGGACCGGTGGCAGGGTTTTGGCGGACAGCCGGCTAATTGTTGTCCGACACCGGGAATGGTTTTTGCTCGCCAAGCAAATGCCGGCGGTCCGCCAATCCCAATGTTTGAGAGGATACGGTGATGGTATCCATCCGTCAATCCCTCAACTCAGACAGTAACACCGGCTGAGGGGACGAGCAATACCGGCTGACTAAACATTGTACCCGGGAGAGCCCTGGTATTCACTGCTCCTCAGACGGTAAATGGTGGAGCGCTCACACGGCAAGCGGTGGCCCCCTCTCCCCGCATTCACTGCCCCCTCAGCCGGTAAATGGAGGTCCGCTCACCCGGTATTAGTTGCTAACCGAGTGATTGATTTCGATCCGCAGAAGCAGATAAAGCCCCTAGAAGGCCTTCCCTATTCCCCAGCAAATTCGAGGCTTGCGCTTCATCCCTTAAGTGGTCACAACGAACCGTAGGGGTGAGGGGTCAATGATCCAAATCGTGTGCATGACCACCCGTTCGAATGTCATCACCCAAATCAGCTCGGAGTCCATTTCGCTCGCGCCGTACAAGACCCTGGTTTGCTTCATCTCTTTAGTATTGGGCCAATGATATGCATACTCAGGAATTTCTGAACATGTTACTTGAGACTTTCACGCAAGTTGCATGATGGCTTCACGCAATTTACCTCATGTTCACAAGTAAATTGAAGCGATGTTACATGTAACTTGACCAGATTTTTGATTAAGGTATCATGTAAAGGCGCTAATAATACACAAGATTGCGAGTAACTTGCACTGTTGCTGCATGTCACCTGACACCCACGCATGGCGCGGCCGGCACCTATACGCGGCATGTTCGCCGAGCACGCCGGGAGTCGACAGCGGCGAGGCGGGGCCTCCAGCCGGTGTGCGAGGCGAAGTACCTCAAAATTGGGTAACTGAATCGTCGACGCTATTGTCTTGCCTCGAGAGTGCGTCGTATAGCTCTCTAGGAAACAGGCAGCCCCGAGTGAATTTGCATGTGCGATAAAATAACACAACGTTTGCTAGTTTTCTCTCCGAAACTATCTCGTTTTTTCGTTTTCATTGCAAAATAAGCCAAATCAGCTCCTTCTTATTGACAACTATCAAAAGAGGATTAAATGATATAGTGAACGCCAAGTAGTAAATTTTGCGATCACTTAGCGAATTGGGGCTATTTTTCTTACCCGAAGTACTTTCTGACTTAAAGGCATCGTAAGGGCTGAAAACCACTCACCGTTTTTTGAGTTTGAATCATTGGTTGGGCCCGCCTGAGAACGTGGGTAGAGTTTCTCGGGTCACCGACGCATCATTACGAAGATATGGGTGATCGAATGCCTCAAATTCCACCAAAAGGGGCCGGCCTTCTGACAGCCATGTGGCATAAAATAAAAAAGAAAGAAGCTTCTCAACAAGCTATATCGCGTAAATGAGTGGAAGGTGGTGTATCATTTGTTGATAAGCTACTTTCTTTTCTCATTTGAAGCAAAATGGCTGCCGGGAGGCCGGCATCTTTTGATGGAGTTCGAGGCATTCGATTTCTCATATCTTCCCAATGTTTCGCCGGTGACCTGACAAACTCTACCCACGTTCTCAGGCGGGCCCAGCCAATGATTCAAACTCAAAAAACGGTGAGTGGTTTTCGGCGCGTACGATGCCCTTAATCACTATTCTCATATCATATCTGTTCCAGTGACAAAAGATGCTCTATTTGGTGCCACTTTGGTTGGTCTACATGATTGGACGTCCATTGTCAACCAAGATACCAGAACTAGCCGTTTCTGCCAGACGACTCTTCCTGCACTAGAGTTTTGTTAAACATTCTCGATTTTCTTGGGTCTAACGAAGAGCAGCGTAATTGCCGTGATATGCTTCAAACTTTGCTTTGGCTGCCTCTTTTACGTGTAAGCTGCAGTTAGTCTTTAAGCGTCTCTGGTCTCAAGCTAATGACGTAGAAGTTGCACGTGATTAAAAAATTTACTCGGTATCGACACGCTCAGATCACTTTTTGTCCAGGCTTCCAGACTTTCTTTCAGCAATCAGCTAGTTAACTAGTTTCCTGTATTCTTAGATTATTGGACAGGAAACAGGAGCCCAACAAAATTCTAATCGGTCACTATTTGGGTAGGCTTGTATTTTCGTTAATGATGCTTCCAATTATTCTAATACTTTCCGACGTGGTCTACCTGGTGCTGCACTAAACACATGTAGCGATCTGTAGAGGCTCCCTGCAAGCCGTCGCCTGGGGTGCGTGTTTAGTTTAAAGAGGTTCCTTAGAACTCGCCCCGGAGTGGCCTCGTCCAATTGCGTGCTTGCATCTACCCGGGAATAGCCTCCGGTATTCGCTGTGTTGAGGCGGTGTACTATGAATCACACGAATTCCAAGGGAAGCCGTATCGTTATGCACCTATCTTGATATCGAGCCGGTGAGGCCCCCGTCAGACTTTGTCGAAAAACCTGCTGAGTCCGACTGAGTCCGAATGAGTCCGGGGTGGAAAAACCTGCAGAGTCCGGTTGCCCCCAGCGCCAACCAGTTCCTCTGCGAAACACGCAATCGATAGTCAGCGGCAGCAGTACGTGGGGCAGAGCGCAGACGACGAGAGTCGAGATGCGGCGGGACTCGGCAGGTCGCAGTCGACCGAAAAAAATGCACCCAAATCACGTAGGAAACACCTATATCGACCGGGTGGGGTGAGGATGATTTCGGTGGGACTCAGTGGGACTCAGTAGAACTCAGTCGGTGCATTGGCCCCGCCCTTGTACGCATGAGAACCATCAGTATCAACCGGGGGGATTGCGGTGGGCATCATACGGTCGCAGTCGGACTCAGCGGGTTGATTTTTTTGCACCCGTTTCCCACGAATTCGGTGCGTATCGACCGGGTGGGACTAAGTAGATCCACCGACTATAGGATCATTCATAGCTGGTCGCTTCGACTAGTCGCGGCACTGCCAACAGGTACAAAACCCGTCGCGACAACAGATCTTGCACTAAGTCGCGACGGGTTGGAACAGTTTGCAGTTTCAGTCACGATCGCCGAGCGACTGGGGTATTTCATAGCTAGTCGAAACGACCTGCTCGATTTTGTTAGGTCGCTTCGACTAGTCGCGTCGCTTCCATGATGGAGGCGATCCGTCTATTCGAAGCGACTAGGCCGTAATCTTTCGTCAGGACGAAATTGCGGACGTCAGAGCTCACCCACATAAAAGACGGCATGTGAAAGGGAAAAACGAGTATTTTTTACACATTTACGATTATAGAGATGAGGAAATTAAATAAGGCTACCGAGAAATCACATTCCATGCAGAGCTTTCGGCAATTACTAACGTTAGTTGAAGTTTTATGTTGCTGTACAAGCAAATTCCATCCCGTCGTCTTTTGAAACCATGTTTTGTTGGAAAACTATGCAAGACTAATTTATTTAGATGATTAAGGCACCGAAGTCACAAAAAAATCAGGACGAATCAGCAAAAACCAAAAAAAAAATTTTTTTTCAATTCCTGCGGCGTTGTCCGCAATTGTCCGTATTTTTTACGCAAAACTGCGACCGCCCGAGCGACTCGAAATCAGTGGACGAAGCGATTTGAAATCGCTTCGTCCAGCGATTTCAAATCGCGGCAGTTTTGTTGGTCGCTTCGACTTCAAGTCGAAGCGACCAGCTATGAATGAGCCTTATGACGGGGGCCTGAGACTTGACTCTGAGTACCCCTTCCAGGACGTAACTTATTATGACTAGCTTCGAGCGTTTGGGGAAATTCTCTCATCTACTTTCTCCTGTTCTGCTTCACTTAGCTGAGACCTTCCCAATTGCTCTCTCCGCAAATTGATGCTCCTTGCTGATGTGTTACTCAACGATGTCATGTGCTTAACACTTATGAGACCGCCTGCTCCACGGCGGATTTCCACAGCCGACCGGTGCGCTCCACGGCTAATCGTTTCCGTGGGTGACATGTGTGGACACGCGGTCCGCTGGGAACCATTTTGATCGGAGCAGGCTTTCTTGCTTACACTACCAGTACTCCACTTCCACTCCAGCTGAGAGTACAGAGAGTAAATAGAGAACTGAAGTAAGGCCATAGTGAAGCAATGAGCCACCGCTTACTTACGGGCCTGCTTTTTCTTGATTTTGGAAGGTATTTCAACTTTGCATGTCCAAGGTGCTTTGAAACACCTTTCGCAAATTTTTGGGCGTGCTGGTCACGAAAGAAACGTTTGTCTCTCCACTTCTAGAATTTTCTGCAGGTTACAGGTAATGGTGAGAACTGTGCCATTCGGACCCAGCCTAAAGTATTGAAAATTTGAAAAATGAACGAATTTCTACTATGCAATGTCCTATTGAACCTCATGGAGAACTTTTGGCGGACTCATAAACTTTGACCTGCAAAATTGTCCGATGTAACTGATGAAAATTCCATCAAAAATCTCAAAATGGGAATCAGATTTATAATCACCACCCCCCCCCCAGTCGCACCAAAACCTCAAACGTTTTTCAACGGATAACGAACGGCAGACAACAATGGTGCTTTTGAAAATCGTGAAAAACACCATTTGATTGTTCTTCGAGGCCTCCAAATGCAACCCGTAGTGAAGTATCAACAAAATTTTGAGCATCGAACTATTCACAGGTTTTCACTCACACCTCCCCCCAAGTTATTTCCCTCTCACAATTTAGCGAAATCTGAAATAAAGATAAACGATGGATAACATGCCACAATCGAAGGAAATTTTATTGGAAATTGTAAAGTAAACACCGGAACCTTGTGCAGCAGCTCGAGTGACCCTCGGGGTGAAGACAGCAAAATTTGAAACGATGACCTACTGCAGTTATCTCAAATAGGTGGCACTGCTATTCCGACAATCAGCTAGAGGACATCAGTTACGTGATCAGCATCATCTTAATAACCCCTTTCAGCAAAGTTTGGGACAATTTCTTTCCGACCAAAGAAGCTCGAAAAATCGAAAAATGCCATTTCCGGAGGTGGTAATAAAATTACTAAGAACACTCAAAATGCTTGACCACTGTGAATGTAAATAGCTTATATTATTAAAAACCTATTCGTATTTGAGGAGGACTTCAAACATTAGAACTTCAGAAAATATTGAAAATTTTATAGCGTGGATGCGCAGTGTGGACACGCGGTCTCTTAAGTGTTAATAGATTTTTGCGTTTTTTTTTGTTGTTGTTTTTGTCATCACTTGAATTTTGCTTCTTATTTTTGTTGTTGGCATGCCCGAAAGGGTGTATATAAATAATTAAATAAATAAATAAATAAATAAATAAATAAATAAATAAATAAATAAATAAATATTTAAGTTACATGTCAGTACTTTATGTCACATGTAAGTCAACTCGCACCGCGCAACATACTCGCTTTGTTGAAGGTCACATGTAACTTAAAGCTATGAAGGTAAGTCGCAGGTAACATGTTTGGAGTCCTTAAAGGCACAGTACACCCTCAGACGTGAATTTTGAGATTTTCATGCAATTGTGTAGAAGACCCCTCTTGTATAACACGTGCCAAATGCGAGATCTCAATTCCTTTAAATAAGCGAGATATAAGCGACCACCACAGGTCCGACCCCCTTCGCTCACCACCACCGGCTTTACCCCCTAACAAATTTTCGAACTCGATAGCGGCTCGATGGATGGATGAATTCCAACGAGTCGTCGTTCTTCAGTCCATTACCGGGCTGTCCCCTTATCCTGGCTCGCTCTCTCGCAACGATTGCTAATGAAGAGAAATACAGGCCCGAGACAACTCGTCTACCAATTTTTCACCCTCGAAATCTAGGCATCTTTGAAGAGCCATAACTCTGTTCAAAGGCGTTCTTGAACGATTTCAGAGATACCACTGTGATCAGCGTGTGACTCTCTCCAAGAAAAGCATGAAGTCTGAAAATAATTTTTCTGGAGGTCCTGTGCCTTGAATTCGCATGTAACTTTCTAGGAAATTACTGAGTATGCTTGCCCGATCAGCGCGTGAACACATGCCCCTCAACCGGTAATGCTATGTCTGCCCGCTTACCCGGTGATATGCTCCGCCGTGGAGTTATGTCCGCACGGTCACCCCGTAAAGCCATGCCCCTCATCCGGTAAAATGCATGCCCGCCCGCTCACACGGTAAGACGCTCCGCCCCCCCCCTAAAATATGCGCGACCCTTCAGCCGAGGAGCCTCCACCCCCTTGGCCGGTTATACTGTCTGAGAACTTCTACGTTGTGGACACTCCTCACACCTCAAGGCCTTCGTCCATAAGATCGATTCGTCGATCCCTGACGAATGTCCCGACTGCCACAACCCAGGGCACGATTCATTTCATTTATTTTCATGTCCTGCAAGGCCCACCTCTCTAACAGTTATGGATATGTGGAAGAACCCGTGCGATGTGGCTGCCTTTTTACGCCTATGAGGAGAAGCTCCGATGTGGCCGATAAGAAAAAGAAGAAGCTTCTGATTTCAAACGGCTTGCCACCGATTCACTCATATTGGAACACAGCGGGTACTCAAGCACTCAACGGGTCCAACCCCAGCCTAATAGCAATCGGAACAGCGTTCGAACGCTCGAGGGGCGAAAAGCTCGACGTCGGCGTAGGTCCCGACAACTTCCGTTCGAATTCCCAGCAGTCCGTTCGAACTCACATTCGCCCCCTGCATACTTCACCGCGATCGATCTGTTTCTACTCGTCATTACACGCCACAGTTCACCGATCCACGTCATCATTATTATCAACACCTTTTCTTGGCTCGTATTTTTTATAATTGCTCCTCATATTTTTTTGCTTTATAATTGTCCTCTATTTGCTTTATGTCCTCTATCCTTTATCTCTTTAACTTGCCGTTTTGGTGTTTCGTTTTGTTGTTTGTCTTTCACACGGTTCTACCGTGTAATGAATCAAATCAAATCAGATACTCTTCTTTTCCTCATCTCCATTTGATCTTCTGGGGGGGGGGGAACGACAAATCAATTCTACGAGGCAAATCCACTATAGTGGCCGTTGAGTATTTCAACCCCTAAAGAGGCGGGAGAAACGGCCAGAGACGCAGCCGTGGGCATCCCCGTGTTGCATCCATTCAGGAACCTCGCTCCTCCCATGACCTTCCCCCGTTCCTACCACCTCTTTAGGAGTTGGGATACACAATGGCCACCACCCAACATGACATACAGAGAAAAGCAGGAGCCGTTCGAATACGCGGTGAAGCAGAACACAATATCCAGAAACTGTTTCATAAAAAACTTTCTGGAGTAATAGCACGTCAGGACAATCTTTTTTTGCGACAAGATTAGGCGAAACCAAACCAACCTGAAAACGAACTTCAGTAAAATTGAAGTCGACGTCGTTGTCCCTAGAGCGCTTTTCAGATGCGATAAGAGTCGTGAAATCCCATTCACTATTCCCCTGTAAGACAATAGACACTTTTCTAAAAAAAAGACCTTGTAAGAAGTTAAAAAAGTCAACTTTGCAAACGACAAAAAGACTGCAATACCATTCGTTTTTTTTTCAAAAACCGAAGGGGTAGGGCTCTCCACACACCGAGGGAGGAGTTGTCTAGCTTTTTGTGGCTCTGAGTCCACTCGGGACCACATCGCTTGCACTGAGTAGCGTGACGTGTTGAACTGAACGCTTTGGAGACAGCTCCAAAGCTTTGGAGACAGCTCCAAAGCGCGAGCGATGAGTGCGTATTCCAAAAGCAAGCAAGAACGCGTTTCGACTCTTTAGCTTCCTTTATAAATTGTAACTGCTTTAATTTTTTCGTATTTGAAAAAAAAACTGTTAAAAACTTATTGAGAGGGGCTATCCAACGGTTAAAATTATACTAGTTTTCAAGTCTAAACTAAAAAAGTTCGGGTGAAGTGTTATTAAGCCACTCAGGCAGTAACACCGGGTGAGGGGCGAGCTACATATACCGGCTGACTAAACATTGTACCCGGGCGAGCTCCAGTATTCACTGCCCCCTCAGCCGGCAAATGGTGGAGCGCTCACCCGGCAAATGGTGGCCCCCTCTCCCCGCATTCACTGCCCCCTCAGACGGTAAATGAAGGTCCGCTCACCCGGTATTATTAGCTTACCATTTGAATGATTTCGATCTGAAGTATCAGATAAAGCAGCAAGTAGGACCTCCCTATTCCCCAGCGATTTCGAGGCTAACGGTTCATCGCTGAAGCGGTAAGCCTTACCGTGCTTCAAAATTCATGAACTGACCCGCTGTCACGCATCCACGGTCACAACGAACCGTAAGGGGTCAGGGGTCAATGATACTAAACGTGTGGATGACCACCCGTTGGAATGCCATCACCCGAATCGTCACGATGCTCATTTTGCTCGCGCCGTACGCGGCCCTGGTTTGGTTTAGCTGCTCAGGGGCCGGATGCATCAACGCGCCGGCTTGGGGCAGGGGCCGGGCAGTCGGAGTATTTGACGATCACAGCGCGAGGGCAGTAGATCATCTAATCAATCGTGCCCCAGCAGTGTTTTTCGCTGCTCTAGCTGCCCCAGCCTCCTAGCTGGGGAAGCAGGGGCACGATTGATTTTGTGATTTACGGACATTTTCAAATGCGCAGGCTGCCCTGCCCCTGCCCCAACCCGGCCTATTGATGCATGCGGCCCCAGTATTGCGCCGACGATATGCATACCACTGGCATGGATCCTGAAGACCTTTTGCGTTACCCATTGGAGGTTTCGGTGCACCTATATTGTAGCATATGACACCGAGTTTGCGCCAACCTTCAACAGTGCACGCAGTCTCTTCCGGATCCACGCCGACGTTATCTCTGCCCGCTCACCTAGTGAAGCCATGCCCTCACCCGGTAATGCTATGTCTGCCCGCTCACACTATGATATGCTCCGACGTGGATATGTGTCCGCATGCTGACCCCGTAAAACCATGCCCCTCAGCCCGTTAATTGCCTGCCCGACTGCTCATCCTGTGAGACACTCCGCCCCCAAAATAAGCCCGCCCCCCTCAGCCGGAAAGCCTACTTTCCCGCCCACTCAGCCGGTGTTACTGTCTGCGCATATGTACGAATTTAGTTTGAAGTAGGCGGCTGCACAGCACTTTGCGTACTGTATTGCGATCTGGAAAGCTTGTTGACCGAATCCACAGCTCACGGCGGCGTGGGTCTCCGCCGTAATGCGCACCGCAGTGATGAGAGGGCAGCCACGCATTTTGAGCTGTGGATTCGATCGAAAAGCCATCTGGAAACCATATTCCACACTTTTTTATTTGAATCTCAACCGTAGCAAGCATTGTATTGTTGGACAACCCACCTCAGTCAATTCCTAAATAGCTTTTCAGATCTGAAAGAGAGCTGAATTTGATGGTAATTATCTAAAAATCCACAAAAAAATGCGTTCCAACGTGCTTTCGGGTCAAATCTTACTAGCGGCAGTGTATCTTGAAGGAAGCACACCTTACCCCAAAACCTTCCTGTGGGCCATCAATAGTTGGCCCGGGAATGCAGTGAACCTCCTCATCAGTGTAGGACCAGGGGCCAATGTCAATCGTGCACACTTGCGAATCATATGGAAATTCATTAACCTGAAAGCAACTTTTATTCTGTCTCCACGAAGGCACACTAACTGGAAGGACAACCCAAGAGCAGCAGCCAGTGATTAGCGTTCAAGAAACGCCCGATCATCGAAGATATCAAACATGTTATGATCAACTACTAACTTTGCAACGTAGGAGTTGCAGATACATACTCGTTCCCCAAAACTGCTTATGAGTATGCTTGAGAAAAAAATTAGATGCAAAGCTTTACGATGTGGATGAGTGGATAGTTGATGTCCGGTCTGTCTTACATACACTGCGTTTCATATCTATAGGTCCACCTAAGAATTCCGTAATTTTGTGTTTCGCTCTAACTCAAATGTTCTGCAGTGTTCACCTACAAAAGCAGCGTCCTCGAAAACTTCTATGAAGAACCGTAGACGCGATTTCAGATTTGGTACGAATTTTAAGAGCTCGAAGATTGAAAAACACCCGTTTCAAAACTATAGGTCCACTAAATGAAATCAAAGTTGTATTACGACAACCAACAAAAATCAACGAT
Organism: Aplectana chamaeleonis; assembly: GCA_029168955.1. Lineage (NCBI taxonomy): Eukaryota > Metazoa > Nematoda > Chromadorea > Rhabditida > Cosmocercidae > Aplectana > Aplectana chamaeleonis. The sequence goes on from JAPDOI010000315.1 coordinate 412,495, forward strand.
CTAGTAACATGTCTGTCCTCCCTGTTTTAAAAATAACTTCAACTAATCGCTTCGGCATGCTTTGGACCAGATTTTTGGTCACGGTGGGTTCCACTGATACCCAGGCGTAGGCGATCGACTCCTTCAGCTCGTCGATTGTGGCGTACTGATTAGCGTCACCGTAAATTTTGTGCACAATGATGGCCCAGAGGTTCTTCGTAGGATTGAGATCAATTGGACACGCAGGCCAACCGGAAACCTCTATTTTGCTTCTTCCAAGCCATGCTGCCGTCGACCGACTAGCATGGATAGCAGCGTTGTCGTGCATAAAAGTGAAGGCCTGGCGTCGATGCCTTCGGATAAACAACAGAAGACGATCCTCTAGAACCTTCTGGTAGTCCTCGAAGTCCATACGGCACGAAACGAATGCAAGCTCGAGTTGACCAGATTCTTAGAATTCACCCCAAACTATGAGCGATCCACCACCGAAGTTGCGTCGGGATGAGACACACGGTGGCTCCCGTAGATCACGCCAGTAACCTCTTCCACCATCCGGTCCGTCAAGATTGAACTTTTTTTCGTCGCTCCAGATCACCTGAAGCGTTTGGGATAATTGGGGCCACGGAGATGCGTATGAGCAAAATCGCCTTACCTTTGACCATTCCCTTGTGATGTTTTCGGTAGCAAACTGGAGGCGGGTCGCCTTGTTCCGTTCCGTCGGTCTTGGTGCAAGCTTCATTAATTCTCTACTGAGGTTTTCTCGCGACTGAACTGCCCTCCAAAGCGTACTTTTGCTCGTCGAAAGCGAAAATTCGTCGTGCAAGCAGTTGAGACTCATCGTCGAGTTCGATAGAAGGCGTACGATTCTTCTTTTATCATGCTCCGAAAGCAGCCTCGGACACCCTACAGTGTTCTTCTCCCGATATCGCTCAGGGTCCCGTAGGTAGTTGTTGATACAATTGTGCGATCGTCCAGGATGCTCCGCAATCCCCCTTCTCGACCATCCAGCCGCGTTGAGCGCTTCCGTTGAAGATTGTTCATCCGAAGACAGGCGATTTCCACCAGGCATACCATGCACGAGGGGAAGTCCGTATATGACCCCTGTTTTCCAGTCTCAATTGTATTAGCAAAGAAAAGGGAATTTTCCTTCGATGGACATAGTTTTGAAACGGTCACAATTCTGTCTATCATTCACGGGAACCTAATAAAAAATCATGGATGGGCAGGACGAATTCTATCAGGGTTTTAAAAGATGACGATTCTGATGGTAACGCCCACAGACCACCAAAATGTTCGGCGAGCCCGGAAATTCGAAATTCTTGGGTGGACCTATAGTTATGAAACGCAGTGTATTTGAGGGCTTTGTATTCCCAGTAAGCAAAAATGGTGGAGAGGTTGAATGAAAACTTTCACTTCCAACCTTCATATTACAGAGATTCGTATACACCGCATATAGGCTCTGTCTGACCGTTCCGTCATAGAAGACGTCCAAATATCGCTCATTTGCATCCAGAAGAGTGTCCTTGGCAATGCTAAAGGGTACTGATACTTCAGTGTTTGCATTTGATACTAGAAAACACCCAAAAATTCTGCAGAACTACCTAGTCGCAACGGTGATATCCGGCAGCCACACGTCAAGTTCTTTTATTTTCAACCGTTTGACGCCATTGTACTCTGCAGGATTCCAGTGAAGATAGGCATCTTTCCATTCTAAAACAAATTCAGCAGAAAATATTGCTGTCTCCTCTGCTTGGTCCTGAAAGAATTCGCACTATTTCTATGGTTAATTGATGAGAATATGAGACGGAACTAACCATTCTCAGAAGTGTGAACGCATTGATACTTATCGTCAGATTAATAGCCTCATTTTCATCATCAACCGGGCGATCGCTCGCATTGTAGCCGTTATCAAGAAGAAAATGCACTAGCGATGATGTTGGGGATTTTGAGCTCAGCACTAAAATAACAGCTCATAATCTCTGGATTTGCAGGTATTCCACAAGGAGATACCATATATCCGCTTGGAGAGAAGTTTTGAAAAAACTCGCGATCAGATCCACCTGAGCTTTAAAAAACTCACCAAGACGAGCAGAAAACAAGAGCGACCACAGCAGCATACTTCCTTCACTCCCGTGACTGCGCAATACGCATCCATCGAAGGAAGTCAGATATTTGATACACTCAATCAAATATGCTGCGGATCCATGATGAATTTTTGGGTCGTTTATGTGGGAAGCTGTCACAAGATGCCTCTGAGGGATTGGTTCGTTACACCCTCTCATTTGGGCAAGATTACAACTGCCTATTTTAGCGTTGTTCTCAGAAATGGTGAAATTTTAGCGTTGAAGGTGTACAATACGGGTTATAAATATGGTGGTTTGGACGAAAAAAAAACGCAGGGCAGTGTGTTTTCTTCTTTTTTCGTCATTCTGTTGCAGCAGACACGCTCGAAAAAGTTGTTGAGATAAATACGCTACTGAGGTCGTATGGCCCCTAGTAGAAGGCTCGCGCCGTTAGAAGCGTCAAAAACGAGTTCAAACTACTAAATATGAGCAATGCATGCCGAAAAATTTCGTCAGCCCCTCCCATAAGCTTCGTCAACCTCGCCCCCAAATGCAAATTCGTTCAGATTGATCGTTCGAATACGGTGGCTTTGGCTGGATTTTTATGCTTCCAATGAGGTGAGCGTTCTAGTACAAGCTGTAAGTCTATTGGCTTAGCTTCCTCAACAGTTTTGTCGCTATTATTCGCTGTCTCAACCGCGTGCGGTAAAACTCGCCCAAACTAGCCCGATAACCAAAGCAACCCTTATTCCTTTATTTCAATACAGTTTTCGCTGGGTGATTCTTTAGTTCCGCATACTACCAGTTTCAAACCTTCGATTTATGTAATATAATCGATACCATTTTCGAGCGTGTCCGCTGTCTTTGAGGCAGTGTCCGCGCAGAAAACCATATTTCCTTTTTTTCAGTCCAATGTTTGAACTAAGTTCCCAATTATTGTAGTGTTTTGGTGGAGTAGCGTCTGGTGTGACGAAATGTTCGTTTTGGGATGTTGACCGGGAACGTAGGTACGCGAGTTTCTCCCTTAGTTTCACTCTTTACTGATTCCGACTTCGTGAGCAGAAAATTTGATTTCTGTCAGATACATATTTCTTGCCAAAAATTCAGGGGTTTCCTAAAGGCAGTGTTCACGATAAATTTCACTTCCGATATCTCCACGGCTTACGGAAGGTCTGGTGCCCTATTTAGCAAGGCATGCTTGAAAAGGACACGAAAGACGCTTTTTTGAGCAAAAATAGGCCCTCCTTTATTTACGTTGATTTTTGACCGTGGAGGAGTTGACCGCTAGAATGATGATACCTATCAGTACAATGAAGCGATCAGCTCACTTATCAGCACTTTCTTGACTTGATCATTCCTTTAATCTGAGTCTTCATTTGTTCATTCCGAGGGGGCGGATCTGGGGCACCAGGCGTGTCTGGGGCACCAAAACGCTTGTTTACAGCCGTTATTTTGCCGCTCCTGGCTCGTTTCCTACCGTTCTTTCGATACTGGGAGCCTAGGATCCTTCTCGCCTATCATTTCACTGTGGAAAGTCAACGAGCATGATCATCGTGAACGCTGCCTTTAAGTATTTTCGTCGGCTAATGGGTACTCTGCTGCAGCGAGTGATGCAAGAGTCAAACAAGAGAACAGGAGCGATCGACTTTATCGATTTTTTCAGGAGTTGGTATTATGTGAACAGATCGACTGAAAAATTCCATAGGCTGACTTGAACGAGCGGGGTGTAGTGGTAACACTCTCGCCCGGAAAGCGTGTAATGCAGGTTCGAGTCCTGCCTGACATCTGAGTTTTGCGTTCAAGACAGCGTTCAAGTCTGTCAAGTTAACTTGTGATCATATACCATGCCATAAAAAGGCATTGAGTATTCAAAAAACATCACAATTCCAAAGGCATTTATGCTTTACCTTCGGCGCCTGGAAGGGTTAAAGGAAACGAAAAAAGTGGCAGGAATGCAACTGTTACGAACGCTGGATCCCCAAATTGGATCTCGGGAATTTGCCCTCGCGTCCTTTTCATAGAGTATTCAAAGACTTCAGCTATGATATGTACGTTTCTAAGCAGACACTCTTTGCTTCAAGATTACTGGTGTTAAAATTCTCTACTGTCACTTGCGGAAAGGAACAACATTTAGCGAAGACGAGTTTCCTTGAGATGGGAAACCCATCATGCTTCTACTCACCATTTGTTTCAAAAAGTATTTTGCTTTAAAAAAAACTTTGTGCATTTTGAGAAGGAGGTTCAATGAGAAGAAAAGACAAATACAGGGTGAGAAGGGACGCGCATGTGTAGGATTAAAAATTTCTGTCCCACTATTTAAAGGCAGCTTTCACGATAAAAAATGTATTTCAGTTTCCACTAGGAATGGGTAGTGGAGGGGCACAATGTAACGTTGACGTCGAGAGAACGCGTGAAAATGAGCCAGTAAAAGCTTCAAAAGAGCCCGAAGTTCCCACTTCGAGCGCAAGGCAAACCCCAAAAGCGCAACACACACCCACCGACGTGAAAAAATGAATGCTCGAGATCGTGGGATAAGCGATGATTTCCAATTCTTAGCCCCGTTCTTCCCTTCATTCTCAACTTCTCTCTTTACTCAGGTCAGCTCGCATAGATCGGCTGCAAAAGACGGAAGTTACGAGCCTCGGACAACTCGTCCACCATGTTTCTTTAGCTCAGTTTTTGAGGGACCATAACCCCGTTCCCGGAAGGTCTTGTAGGATTTCAGAGACATCATTGGAATCAGCATGGGGCCGTTTTCAGGATAGGCGGGAAAACAGAAAAACGATTTTTTATCGTGAACACTGCCTTTAAAAAGCATCGTGTACGTGCTGCCTTTATTCGACACAGGCTCGGCTTTTACGTGCGAAGATATCGCTCAATAAGAAGATCTTCAAACGTGATACTCATAGGCCGGCACCTGTTCGGTTCCCCGTATTCGAGGCTGAGGTGTTGGAATCCGCTATCAAGTCCTGCGCATGGAATCTTCACGAAGATCCAACGGTAGACTACGAAAATCTAGCCAAAGGCCTAATCGAGTGTGCGGAAATTTCGCGTCAAGCTGGAACGGCACCCACTCCAAGACTCAATAGCCTCGCCACTGCGCTCTTGGAAAAAAGAAGAGTTGTTAAACAAGATCCCAATGCCACTCATCTGGAGAAGGTCTCCATCACCAAGTCATGCCAAATCGCTCCTTAAAGGCAGTGTTCACCAAGAAAAAGTTGCACACTTTTTTGACTAAAACGTAAGCTTTGGGTCCCTTCAAGAAGACTAAGAACGGAAGTGCGACGAAAAACGGCCGGTAAGTGGGTGAAAATCTCGTGGGCCACTCAACCCATTGGGCCACTCCGCCCACATTCTATAACAGTTCCCCTGAAAGTCGTGGTTAAATGAGCGATGGTTTCCGATCAAAAGCTCCGTTCTTCCCTTTATTCTCAACGTCTCTCTTTACTCAGGTCAGCTCGCATACATCGGCGGGAAAAAACGGAAGTTACAAGCCTCGGAAAACTCGTCCACCATGTTTCTCTAGCTCAATTTTGAGGGACCATAACTCCGTTCCCAGATGGTCGTGTACGGTTTCAGAGATATCGTTGGAATCAGCATGGGACCGTTTTCAAGATAGGCGGAAAAACAGAAAAACGACTTTTATCGTGAACACTGCCTTTAAAGGCAGTGTTCACGAGGAAAAAGTTTCCCCTTTTTTGGCTAAAACGTAAGCTTTGGGTCCCTATAAGAAGATTAAGAACGGAAGTGCGACGAAAAACAGCCGGTAAGTGGGTGAAAATCTCGTGGGCCAGCCGGCCCATTGGGCCACTCCGCCCACGTCCTATAACAGTTCCTCTGAATTCGTGGTGAGATTAGCGATGGTTTCCGATCAAAAGCCCCGTTCTTCCCTTCATTCTCAACGTCTCTCTTTACTCAGGTTAGCTCGCATACATCGGCTGCAAAAAACGGGAGTTACAAGCCTCGTACAACTCGTCCACAATTTTCCCTTGCTGAGTTTCGAGGGGCCATAACTCCGTTTCTAGGGTGTCTTGTACTATTCCAGGGATATCATTGGAATCAGCTTGGGACCGTTTTCAAGATTGGCGGAAAACAGAAGAACGACTTTTATCGTGAACACTGCCTTTAAGGAGTCGTTGCAAGCGTACAGAAGAACGAAGTTGCTGGAAGCGGCTGAAAAACGGATCAGTATAAAGCTCTGCAAGCGCGGTCTCAGTGATCAGAAAGCTGTTGTATGTGCCCACACGGACAGAAACGGAGTAGTGCAGACATCTCGGAGGATCATGGAAGACATCGCTCAAGAGTTCTACACGGATCTCTTCCGCTCATCCACACATGTTCCAAGATGTGCAACGCCACCAGATGAAGACCCTCTTGCCATCTTGGAATTGGAAATTGCTGTGGTCATCAGAAGCATGAAGAAGGGCACTGCCCCCGGTTCCGACAACATTTCGGTGGACCTTCTTCGCGCAGGAGGTAGCGCTCTCCACTCTCTTCTCGCTAGGCATTTCAGCCTATATCTACATCTGGGGAAGACTCCGGATACATGGAGAGAATCGAAGACGGTGCTGCTGTTTGAGAAAGGCGCACGGGAGGATATTGCCAATTACCGACCCATCAGTCTTCTCTCAGTTGTATACAAGACCTTCACCACGATTTTCCTCAACCGTATGGAACGAACCTTGGACGACTATCAACCATTGGGCAGACCGGTTTCCGCAAAAACTTCTCCTGTATGGACCATATCCAAGCTGTGACTCAACTCATCGAAAAGAGTCGCGAATATCATCTCCCTCTGGTTCTCGTTTTCGTAGACTACAAGAAGGCGTTCGACTCTGTGGAGACCAATGCTTTGGTCCACGCTGGGATCTCTTCCGCTTATGTTCACTTACTCGAACAGTGCTTTACGGATACTTCTACAACTATTCAACTGTTCGAACAAAAGCTGAAGATTAGAATCAAGAAAGGAGTACGGCAAGGAGACACCATATCGCCCAAGTTATTCACGGCTGCGCTTTAAGACGCCATGGTAGACTTGCAGTGGGACGACAGAGGCTGCTCCATCGATGGTAAAAAGATCAATAACCTACGCTTCACCGACGATATCGTTTTGATTTCTGACAGTACGGCTGAAATTGAGACGATGGTCAACGAACTCGATGTGGCTGGTAGAAGGATTGGTTTAGAGATGAATATGTCGAAAACGAAAGTGATGGTGGATCAGCGGTGCGACAGTGGGACAGTGAAGCTGAATGGAGTCGCTCTTCAGAAAGTGGATTCATACGTATATTTGGGAAGAGAGCTGAACATGCTGAACAACATCGTCCCCCAAATATCAGGGAGTAGACGCGGTGCGTGGGCAGCATTCGGATCAACTCGGGAAGTGACCGACCAGATTGTGGATCCAGACTTGAGGGCTTCTATCTTCGACGCTGCTGTTTTTCCCGCAATGTGCTACGCGACGGGAACCTGGCCTGACAACAATACTATCTCCAATGCCATGCAAACCACACCGTGCTCTGGAAAGGTGTCTTCTGAAGACGAGCCGGCGCCAGCAGTGGCGACAAGGCATAGGAAGTACAGAAATGAGGCAGAAGTCGCGTTTGAAGGATCTGCTGCAGTACATGGCGACGTCGAAGCATCGCTGGGCCGGCCATTTACTGCGAAGAACCGATGATAGATAGATGGAGTCTCCGAGTTACAGAGTGGCTCCCAAGAGATAAAAAGAGGCCGCTGGGACGATCTCCATCAAGATGGTCTGACTCGATCTTGAAACATTTCAGGGATCGTGGTCAATCCTGCTGGATGCAAGTGGCCAGAAATCGCGCAGAATGGAAGAGTTGTGGTCCACGCTGAGAAGATCGCCAGCTGAATGGATCATCAAAGTATCAAAGTTACTGTAAGATGTAAAGTACACTGTATATTGGGATCGGTGGAAATCAACGAGGTCCCCTATCGGTGAGAACTGCCACTGTTTTCGTTATTTGTTTTGCTGTACTTCAATGTTCTCAGATTTCTGAGACGGAGAAAAAGATTGCTGTTCAGGAGAAACGAGGAAAAATCTCATCTACGGTTTGAAAAAAGGAGAAGAAGAGGGTTCCGTGCAATAAGAAAACCAAGTGTGCGGTAGCGCAGAGAATGACTTGTTTTTTTTTGGCGCAAGATCATTTCGTTTCATCCTTGTACTGCACCGAATAGCCTTCACTGGCAGTTGCTGATTTCTCGCCGTTTTAGCAAATAAAAATTTATTACCTTTGCTTTCATGTACGTGTGGGAAAAATAAGTACCTAACGCTCACATCAACACCTAGAGGACAAAAATTTGCCTCTGGGAAGGCCGCTAATCCCAGTAGCGACACCGCCGCGGAGTAACTAGCTTGTAGCGACAGCAGCGATGGGAAGACAGTGCGTAGCGGCAGCGACAGTAAATGTATGTAGTTAGAAGCGGCAGCTACAGAAACGGAGCTAGGGCGAGCGAGACAGCAGCTAGTGCGAATGAGCCGAGAGCATGATAACGGACATCTTAATACTCGGCTACTCCTTCCACCACTAACTAGTGGGAATGAGGCAGTAGCTACTGGGGCTATGCCAGTAGCTCTTGAGAGAGAACGCCTATTTTCCCAATATTAGCCGAAGGGTTTTTATTCTTCGTACCTCGTTATGGTACAATTTAAGACCTATTTATTATACTTGTTCCAACTGAAATTCGCTTCGAATATCCGACTTTCCGACTACAAATATTCGAATAACGCACTTTTTTTAATATTCGACTTCTCGACTGTAGTCGGATATCACGCTTTTTCGAATATTCTACTTTTCGGATGTAGTCAGATATCACACTTTTTCGAATATTCGGCTTTTCAAATAAAAGGTCGTTTTTTTCATCCGATTGTGAAAAACATTTAGGTGCAAGTGGCCATTTATTCACATGAAAACACATCGATTTCTCACTCATCCTCTCGCGGACGTTGTGGCAGCTTAAAACATCACTTTTCCAACCAAATCAGACCGATATGGCTGATTGGCGGATGTTTCGGCGTGGCTTATATTTGCAAAGGTTTCGTGGTAAGACCTTATACTTGGTGAAGTTTCCGATGCAATATGATGCTAGCTTTAATTTAATTTTTTTTAATTATTATTTTTTATTCTCCAATTTAAAGGCAGCAGACAAAAAAATGGTATCGATTTTATGTCATAAATCGAAGGTTCGAAGCTAACAGTATGGGAAACGAACGAAAAAACCGACGAAAACTGCATGCAAATACAGGAATAACGGCTGTTTTTGTTATGGGATAAAATTGGACGAGTTATGCCCGAGCGGTTGATATAGCTAATATTTACGATAAAACGATTGGGATAGCGAAGTCCATAGACTCTTACAATCTGTACTAGACCGTTCACCTCGTTGGAAGCTTCAAAAACCAGTCGAAGGTACCGTATTCGTATATTGAGAGGGCGGGGTTGAAAGCTCATGGGAGTAGCTGACGAAAATTTTCGACTCAGATCTATTAGTTTTCACTCGTTTTTGACGCTTCCATCGGCGTGAGCGTTCTACTAGGGGCCATACGACCCCAGTAGCGTAGTTATCTCAGCGACTTATTCCAGCGTGTCTGCTGCCTTTAAATGTGAAAAAGTCCGTCCGAAATGTATACGTTCGCAGATAAGTGAGATCGGTCCAATTTGCTTGTAAAGAAATTAGGTTAATTATATATGCAACCTTGTTTCTGAAGTTGATTCTCACGGTAGAGAGCCTATTACATTTTGATTTGCTATGAGATATTCAGAGTTCTACTACCGCATAACAAACACCTCTACAGTTTGCGAACAGTGTGAAAAGATAGAGGTTTCAAAAAACAAATCATACGTATCGATCAAACGTGTTCAGACAGGTAAATGCAGGTAAACATGTTTGTCACCTCAACAGGCATGCTTTAACGTTAGGAGCCGATCGGTTCCCCGAAGCTCTATGCCTCCATTCCTCGGTTTTCCACCGTTGAGATCCTCTCGTACCTCTGTGACAGAACTATCATCTGCCTCATAGCGTCACCATCAATTATTTCTTGGCGCTTTATCTTAACTGAATTCTGTACCATCTGCGTTGCAGTGGATAAAACACGTATTTAGAGTTTGCGTGCATGGCACAGTTGGGGCCCATATTAAGCCGCTCCACCAAAGCGGGCGCGCTGGTGAATTCTTAGTCTCTGCCCACGTGTAAAAATTATTCCTACTCAAGCGAGGCGCCAGTGCGGGAAGGAATAACGGTCGTGAAGTAGTATTAAAGGCACTGTCCAAGCTCAGGGATGAAATCTGAGATTTCCCCTCTAATTGTTAAGTAGACCCACCCTATACTCTGAGAAAATTTGCACCGGCGGCAGACCAACCCTGCCTTGAAGGCTCCTAATCGGTGCCTGCAGGGTAGTGTCTATCCAGAGTCCCTCCATCAGCTATACCATTGCATCAACCCCGCGTCGGTGTCTTAACCAGGACGCGACGGCTCCCAAACCCGTTCTGGAATTACCTCAACCCTATCTCGACGGTGCCTGATTCGGGCCGCGACGGTGCCTGAATCTGCCCCCCCCCAGAGAAAGCCCGCCTAGGTCCGGACAAGGGCTTAACATCCGCCGAGGTCTGCGGTGAGGAACCACCCTCACTGCGGACAGCGGCGAAAACCGCCCCACCCCCAGCCGTGGGATCCCCTATCCCCCAGCGGTCAAAAATATATTGGCCTCTGGAGAGGGACTTGAAGTCACCTTCCAGGGCCGGCATCAGAATGCCGAATGAGGACTCGAGTGAGATTAGGCACCTTTTATACCGGCTGTGCATCTGATAAACACATCAGGACGTAATCATTCGCTTTACCACTTTTTTCATGTCAGCCACTGTAGCGGTGGCGTTGCGGCGATATCGCGAAGCCGGCCCGAAACTGTTGCGAGGCCCACGCTTCGCTATCGCGGTACCGTTTATGATAGCGGTGCCGTTGCTGTACTGTTGCGGACAAGAAGGAATCTTCCAAGATTCCGGAGCCGTTGCTACAGTGTCGCGGCACGGGCTCGGATCACTGTGCCGTTGCTACATCGACCCGGCACGGTCTCGGGTTGCGGTGCCGTCCCGCCACGGTCTATGCAAATTTTCTCAGAGTTTAGCCCCTGCCTAATGCGAGCTCTCGATTCCTCCAAATAAGCGAGATCTAGGGGAAAGCCACTTTGACACGCCCCTTTCACGATCTTTCGATCTCAACAGCGGCGAGATCAGCGATGGTTTCAGATCAAAAGCCCCGTTCTTCCCTTCATTCTCGACTTCTCTCTTTACTCAGGGCTGCTCGCATCTATCGGTTGCAAATGACGGAAGTTACGAGCCTCGGACAACTCGTCCACCATGCTTACGTAGCACAATTTTTGAGGGGCCATAACTTCGTTCCTAGGGGGTCCTGTACGATTTCAGAGACCTCATTGGAATCAGCGCGAGATCGTCTTCAAGATAGGCAGGAAAACAGGTTCTGAGGTTGGACTGTGCCTTTAATGGCTAATTATTGATAGTATACAGTAACATTGCAGTTTTCCCTTCATTTGACTGCATCACGCACCATCTGACGCATTCGTCAACCGTAAATCTCTGGGTGAGGGTACCCACCATAAGATAAAGATTAGGAATCGGCTTCCTGAATTCTTAATGGGATGCGCATCTCATTCGACGCCGTATTCATAGAGGCTTGAATTGTTGTCACGCCTATTTAGTGGCTTGCAAGGGGGGGGGGGGCGGGGAGGGCAGCCGACTTCGCAATAAGTGCCTTCAATTCCCTACATAAATCTGTTACTAATTAAAAGACCCCGAAGGGATAGTGTGTCTGGTTTATCCCGGCGAGGATCGAACCGGACCGTGTACAGCGAACAGCAGCATTTCCTCCCACCACACCACACGCGCCCTAATGGATAACCACTGCAGCGAGATAAGAGTATCTAGCGTGGGGAACTGCAGAGAGCCTGGGTGAAGTACACCTTTAACCTATCGGCTTAGCGTTGACAAATCCGGCCACTTTTTTCTAGGGCATTCCTGCTCAGGGTACTGCACTAGGTGTGGGCCGGCCCGTTTTGCTCAGACCCCCCCCCAGGAACGTTAGTATGTCAATTTTTGACCGTTTTCTTCACCCCCACCAAGAGCTGATGTGTTCAAGCAGTTTATCCAGCAGGTTTACATACCTCTAACGTCTCACCGCAGTGAAAATTCTCTTGCCGTATTCAAATGGTAAGTATAAAATTGTCAAATGGTTAAAAAATCAAAGTTGACAGCTCGAAGACAATTCTTTGCAAACAAATTCGGATGTTTGAGAGGAGGAGAGCACTAATAGCGCTTACTGCATTTACTTAAAGAGAAGCTGATAGTGCAAAAGTTTGAGTATCTGGTAACAGCTTGTGCTGTGTAATAAAAGGAGGATCTCGCCGGGAGTCCATATTTTCTTACGAATCACGAGAGTAGGAAATTCGAGTCAAGCGTGATTGATTTACAAAGTATACCAAGTTTGACCGTCTAAGATGGACGTTGAAGGGCACTACATTGTATGGGCCCACACCTTTCTCAGGTGTGGTCCCGCCGGAAGTCGGCAATTTTTAAAACTAGGAGTCATGTGAGTAGAATATTTAAGTTCAGCGTGGCCGATTTACTCTCTATACAAACTTTCACCATCTCAGAGTAACACCGAAGACCGCTACATAGACAGCGGGAGACGATGAAAAAAATCGTCTGTCCTCAAAAAAGGTTTTTTTTGGAACGTGCTTTTTTTGGTTTTTTTTAATCCCCAAAAAAGGATTAAGTTTTTTGGATAGTTATATGTTAAGTGCTGAACGAGTTATTTGAATAGATCCTGGCTTTAAGAAACTAGACCTTCGGAGAAAGCCTTTGAAGAAAATTTACTAGGTGTGGGTTCTTTTTCGAAACGCACTGAGGGCCCACGGCTGGGCCCACGCCAAACTAGGGAACCTCGCATGGTGTAACCCCGGATCAGAAAGCTGCTAAATGTTTTCTAGTCAATTCTAGCACGCCCTCTTCGACTCTGAACTCGGATTTTGCAACGGATATCTGCAAAAAAAAGTTATAGCCTGTCAAAGTTCGTATTCTTTCTTTCGAAAACCCGCATTGGAGTTTGCGAAATCCGGAAACGGACCTCATGCTTGTGTTCAGCGCCCAAAACTACCCTACTGAGCAAATTTTGGCTGTAGGCACATTTTCCAAACTTTGCAGAGACTGATAGCGTTTTGGACCTGTGCGGATTTTCGGTTGGGCGCTTATTTATACCTCTGAAAGCTCTACAAAAAAAATGTTGCAGATTTCACTGAAAATCCTTCCAGGTGGATTATTTGGGGCCCTGATCACGAATCTATGGTTTATTTGTCGGTTCTTCGAGCTTTTTGACATGATTCGTTCAAAGCTTCCCATCGGGGCAGAAATTTGATGGCAAATCGCGACGTTTGCCGATTTCCGGAGTGCTACGATAGATATGGCTCAAATTGGTGCTCTGGGGGTTATTTGCAGTGCTAAACACGAATCTGCAATCCGTTTATCGATTTCTGATAGGTTACGGTGGGTATACGGTAACTTGGTCAAAGTCTCAGATTTGGCTCAAAATTTCTCTGTGGGCGTTATTAGGGACACCGAACACGAATTTGAGGTCCATTTTTTAATTTTCGAATTTATAAGGTAGGTAAAGCCAGTGAAAAGGCATTATGCCTATCGTAACCTACAGTAACCTGAGTCTAGCGACAAGCAGACCCCAGATTCGTGTTCAGCGCCCTGAATAACCCACAGTTGAAAGTTTTGAGCCGAATCCGAAATTTTTTTCAAACACCCTAAAAATTGGCTGATGGGTACCCTTACCTTTTCACAAAGCTTCAAAAACGCTTATAACTTCGTTCAGAGGTGTCCGTTGCAGAATCCGATGTCAGTTTCGGAGACAGCGGACCAAAATTGACCAGAAAACATTCATCATCTTTTAAATGGTGGGGTAGGCCATGCGAGGTTCCCTAGTAAGTACTGAGAAAACGCAAAAAATATTGCAGAACCCACACCACGGAAATTTCCTTCAAAGAAAATTTCCAGAGGTGCGGGTGGTATTGAACGGTAGGGTTCAGAGCGTAGTTCCTCAGAGCTAGGATTTTTCCGGTTACCTCATCTAGAACTTAAGTTACTGCAGTTTTAAAACCCAAATTTATGCTCGTAGACTTGGCCGTTTTTTTTTCATCGTCTCCCGCTACCTGTGTAGCGGTCTTCGGCGTTAATCTGAGATGGTGAAAGTTTATAACCAGGGTAAATCAACTACGCTGGAGTCAAATATCCTTCTCTCATTACTCCTAGTTCTCGAAATCGACGACTTCCGGTGGGACCATACCTGAGAAAGGTGTGAACCTCTGTAGTGTAGCTATCTTCAGCGTTCATCTGAGATGGTGAAAAATTGTATCTAGGGTGAATCGACCACGCTCAAAACAAATATCAACTCTCGTGACTTATAGAATTCATTTGCAGAAATCATTTTGCACATAGTGCTATGGACTTTTTACCTTGAGGATTCATATGTCTTGAATTTCATTCTGAAAAGACCTTTACTTCACCCTAAACTTCCTAATTGAACTCCGCGACTTGCAAATGAGTTCAATTAGCCTTTTAGTCAAATCGCAATCTATATTTGAAATCTACGTGAAAACTGCTCCTGACGGTTTCTGCTCACAATGACGTGGCATCAATTGGTCTTCGTCCAAAGATCAGACCCCCCGCTTTCCCCCTCCGGAGCTCAGACCCCCATGTAGGGGCCCACACCCGCGCTGAATCCTGTTCCTGCACGAAATCGCGGTTTATGTTTTTTTCTGTTTTCTGTCCAATTTTCGCCTATTTTTACAGAAAACAGAAAATTCCGCACATCCCCGTCACCCTCCACTCAGAACATTTGAAACATGTTACCGAAGCCTTCCAGTAACTTACGAGGGATCAACATACAAGCAACCTACGTCTGGGTGCAGAAACGTCGATATACTCGTAGCAGCCGGAAAACAAAAAAAATGATATGTAACGTATATCCACCTTCTGTTCATCGCTCCCATATAAAGAAAAATAGTGGGCTCAAGTTGTTTTCCGCAGTTATGCCCCAAGTTGCACGACTGATAATCCTTTGTAAGATGTTGGAAGGCTTCGGTAACATGTTTGAGAAGTTCTGAGCACGACCAGCCACAGACCCGTAAATTCTAGACGATTGTAATTTGCCACCGGCACAAAATTCTCACTCAGAAATTATCCTGGTAATGTTGCGCTCTGGCCTATTGAGGCAAGTTAAAACCTGTTTTACGTGTACTATGTTAAGGCGCGTATGAACATAGGCATGTTTAGACAAAGGTGTTTACAATGTTGCTGGTATAAAAGGCTCCTCATCTCACCGTGTGCCTCAGTCGGCTCTTCAGAGCCGGACCTGGAAGGTGGCCTTAGTCACTTTCCAGAAGATCCACCGGATACCGGAGGATAATTTTTTTCCGCCGAGGGGATATCCCCACGGCTCGGGAGGGGGGTGGGGGAGTTGGCACCCAAGTATGGGCCCATATCCCCACGGTTTGCAGCGGGGTGGACCCCACTGCGGATAGTGGTGGTGAGGTCACCCCCACCCCCCGTTAGGATCACAACGGGGATGATCCCTTGTGGGATATCCACGGGGTCTCCTGTGAAAACACGGAAACGCCGAAAATGGACATGGACAGTTCTTGAGTCGCTTACGGACAAATTTTGAGCCGCTCAGGGGCTGCGGAAAGACGGATTTCACCAGAGGACGCCGGTCCGCGCACCTTTTGACATCGATGCGCTGATTGGAGGCTTGGCTCGGCGGCCAATGGTGCGACGGCCGCTGGCGGTGACGCAGGGCCATCGCAGTGTTAAAACACTGCGGCGTCCCTCGTAACCCTTCACGCCGCGTCGGTCTCCCCCGTCCCAGAACGCAATCGATTTTAGATCATTCAGCGCAGGAAAAGGCAGTGTTCACAATAAAAATCGTTTTTCTGTTTTCCCACCTATCTGGAAAACGGTCCCATGCTGATTCCAATGATGCCTCTGAAATCGTACAAACCCTTCTGGGAACGGAGTTATGGTCCCTCAAAAATTTGGCTAAGGAAACATGGTGGACGAGTTGTCCGAGGCTTGTAACTTCCGTCTTTTGCAGCCGATGTATGCGAGCTGACCTGGGTAAAGAGAGAAGTTCAGAATGAAGGGAAGAACGGGGCTAATGGTTGGAAATCATCGCTCATCTCACGATCTCGAGCATTCATTTGTTCACGTCGGTGGGCGTGTGTTGCACTTTTGGGGTTTGCCTTGCGCTCGAAGTGGCAACTTCGGGCTCTTGAAGCTTTTCCTGGCTCGTTTTCATGCGTTCTTTCGACGTCAACGTTACAGTGTGCCCCTCCACTACCCATTCCTAATGAAAACTGCAACACATTTTTTATCGTGAACACTGCCTTTAAGAGGTCTGCAGAGTTGCACCGACCGGCGACTGGTCGCCGAACGCCAGCCTTGGCGCGGCAACAAAAATGTTTTCTGACATTATCGTAGCCGCGTCGGTTGCCGCTCGCTGGCAGTTATGCGGGGTTGTCTCAGCGTTGAAGAAAGTCCGGTCGCACTCGTCGCCGAATGTCCTTACCAGGGCTGTGCGTTACTGTTCCTATTCTGTTTCCGTATTTCCGTTGTTTTTTTTTGGGCGGGGGGCTGTTCAGTCCCGCTTCCGTTTCCGACTATTTGGCGCCGGAAAAAGAAGGTTATAGTGCAGCACTGTTAATGGTAGCGGGTCCAGGCAAGAGTATTTGAAGGCATTTTGAGGCGCTGAAATGCACTTTTGAAAACTTGTGTTCAATACAACATCTGAGCCGGGTTGAGATTCTCGACAACGTTCGGGGTTTTAAAATTGCCTCCCTCCCAGAATGATGACACAAGTTAGGCGTGGCAATGATTGAACCGCTTTTCGGTGAATTTTTCGATGAGCTTTTTGTCCGAAAATGAATTATTTTTAGTTTGTCTACCTCCAAAACAGCAATAGGAATCCAGACACGGTTTTTTGGCATGAACAGCATGTCCTTCAGGAAGGAGTCTAGGCGGAGACAGGTGGAAGTTTTCCCGGGAAGCGGCACTGCGTGTTAGAGGCGGATCACAATCGCATTTTCCTTTCCTCGCCGAACAGATTTTTTTTTTACTTTCTGAGTTCATTCGTGTGGTATTAGCTCCGGAAGGCAACTGAGGTCCAAATTAAAATCTAAAAAGTCGTAGGTGAGAAACTGAAGATTGACTTCTGATGGGCCTTGAACACATAGCGCGGCCTCCCGCATTCATCTATACCTAGTGCAGCTTGAACGTGTTTCCGGGAGACAGGCTGTACACTGTTTCGAAGGCGCAGCTAGACATACTGAGTAATTTAGGATGCTGTCTTTTTGGATTTTCAAGGAGCAAGGATTAGCTATCGTTGAATACCTCATTACTCCGCCATTGCGGGTCCCAAGCCCGGATGAGAAAGGAGGGGGGTTTGCCTCCCCATGCTACCGACGGGCTGGAAAACCTAAGGTGGTAACCATGGAGAGTCTCATAGGATATCGCGATACTGCTACCGCATTCGGGGCAGCCGATGCGCCAGCACTGGGGACCCAGGGTGTTGGTGATAAGTATGCGACTGGCCAGAATGGTGGAAGACTAGTGACGCCAAAGAAGGAGGTGCGGTTTGCCGTTTGGAATGTACGATCAGGCCATTACGTTGGACAAAAAGAAGTCATCGCCAAGGAACTGTCGAGGTCGACGATATCGGTAGCAGCACTGTCTGAATTGAGGATCAGCGGTTGTGGAACAATGATTGTCCAGGTGCCAGATACTGAAGAAAAGATGGTATTGTACTACTCCGGTGGCAAAGGACATCACGAAGGTGTTGGATTTATGTTGAACTGGCAAGCGTCTGGAAGCGTCATCTCGTTCGAGCCGATTTCGAGCAGGATTGCCGTTCTGACGTTAAAAGGAACTACTAAGACGCATGTCGTGGCTATCTACGCTCCGACGGAGCCTAGCTCTGATTCCGATAAGGACGCGTTCTACGCTCAACTGCAAGACGTACTGAATGCGATCCCAAAGACTGGCCTAATCCTTGTCGCAGGTGACTTCAATGCACGTGTCGGAAATGACAGAATTGGCTGGGAAGGAGTGTTGGGCAGATTCGGCGTTGGCGAGATGAATGAAAATGGTCTGCGTCTGCTCTCATTTGCAGCGTTTAATGGACTCATTGTCGGGAACAGTCACTTCCAGCACCGCAGGAAGCACCAACTGACTTGGAGAAATCCCTCTGGACGAGACGTAGCCACGTTGAACTATGTGCTGATGAGTTCACGTTTTAGGTCATCGCTCAAAGACGTCCGTGCTATGAGAGGTCCAGATTGTGGTACAGACCACTACCTTCTTCGTGCAGTTGTGCAGCTCCGCCTACAACGGACTACGCGAACGGAACCTCCTAAACATAAACTCGACTGGACACACCTCATGATACCCGAGACGAAGGAGTTGTTCCAAGTGGCACTGTCAAACCGCTTCGCATCATTGTCGGACAATGCATCGGTGGACGACCAGGAGCGGCAAATAGCAGACGCCATCTTGGAATGTGCAAAGGCACTTTGCACTGTTACTCGCAGGCGGATCCAGCCGTGGATAACAGACGAATTCTTGCTACTCGTCGAAGAAAGGAAGCGAGCAAAACTGACTGATTTCAATCGATACCGGCCACTCAGCAGAGAACTTCGTCGCAGGCTGAAAGCGGAAAGGGAGTCGTACTGGAATAAAGTGGCTGATGATTTGGAGGAGTCCGCTAACAGGCATGACTATCGCACGCTCTATCGGACGCTCAAGCGGCTTGGAAAGAAGAAGAAACGCGTTAGCGATAGCATTAGGAATGCAGATGAATCATTTGTGCGCTCTGTGGAAGAGCGCCTTCGTCGCTGACGACAGTTCTTCAGTGAACTCTACAGTCACGAAGCGCCACAAGAACCGCTTCCCGGGCCACCGTCAATCGATGCGCCAGAAGATTCTGATCTCGACTCAGAGCCCACTGTGTAGGAACTGAAGACTGTTATCAAATCGCTAAAGAACGGCAGGGCATCACGCGTTGACAGTGTTGCTGCTGAGGCCATCAAAGCGGGTGGAAACGTGTTGCTACTTCAGCTTCATCGTCTAATAACTCTCATCTGGCAGTCCGAGAACATACCCGCTACTTGGAAACGTGCCATAATTATACCCATCCACAAGAAGGGCGACGCCAGGGACTGCAAAAATTACCGAGGGATCAGTCTGCTGTCAATCGTAGGCAAAGTCTTCATGAAGATTATCCAGAACAGGCTTCAACGTCATCGAGAACAGATCGGTCGTGAGGAACAAGCAGGGTTTCGGCCAGGGAGAAGCTGCAGTGATCAAGCTTTCGCTCTTCGACAACTTACGGAAGAGAGGATCCGCACTGGGAAGCGAATTGTCATCACTTTCATTGATTTCAAGTCTGCATTCGACTGTGTTCATTGGCCTGCGCTATGGAGAGCACTTGATAGCGAACATATACCAGACAAGATAGTTAACCTGCTCCAGAAAACGTATAAAGATTCTTCCAGCTCTGTTCGTGTTGGAGATAAGCTGTCGGAAGAGTTTAAGGTTAAAGCTGGAGTTCGCCAAGGTGATGTTATATCGCCATTGCTCTTCAATACTGTCGTCGACGCTATTATGAGAGAGGTCTTTGAGAACAGAAGAGGTGTTCAGTATAGCACTAATGGATACGTCTCGGATCTGATGTTTGCGGATGACAGTGCAGTGTTTGCGGATACCGATGAGGATGCAACGTACCTGATAAATAGAGTGGCGCATGTTGCAAGCTCTTACGGCCTAAGAATAAATCAGGAGAAGACAAAAGTGATGACATCGGGTGGCTCGCCTGCAACTGTGCACTTCGAAGGGGCGGTCAAGGAGTTCAAATACCTTGGATCAGTCGTGCAAGAACGGAAAGTTGCGGCCACAGCAGAGGTATGCAGCAGGATCGGGCAGGCATCCAGTGCGTTTGCATCGCTTGGTTGGCGTCTGTGGAAGAAAAACAATGTCTCACTGGAGACTAAAATGCGATTGTTTCGAGCGCTAATAATTCCGATTCTACTGTATGGTTCGGAAACATGGACTCTACTGAAGCCAGACCTTGTCAAGCTGGAAGTCTCCCAGTTGCGGTGCCTGCGACAGATTCTTGGGATCACGATTCGTGACCGTATTTGCAACGATAACATAAGAAGAAGCTGTATGGATCAACCGCTGGTTGAAGAGCAACTGAAGACAAGAAGATTACGGTGGTTTGGACATGTATGTCGAATGGATGCTGGCCGGCCCCCGTACAGTATGCTGTGGCGGAAGCGCCCGCCGTCGTGGAAGATCCAGAGAACGGCCCCGAAGAAGACGTAGCTCAAGCATATAGAAGAAGATCTAAAAACCCAACGGTGCAGTGTTCTTAACGCTAAACTTATTGCTGCAAACCGTACTGAATGGAAGCGTATCGTTCAGGCCGCACGAGCTCCTATGGCACCTACAGCAGTGTATTGGTTGAGAGGGCATCCCACTCCGCCGGACGCCAGCTAACGGGATGAGTGAGTGAGAGTGAGTGAGTGAATACCTCATACTGATTTCATGTAGTTTGAACAATTATTAATTGTTGACTGAAACGTGAGAATGAGACAATCTATAACGTGACGGAAAAAGACGACTTTGGGCGGGTATGGTTGTGACACCCATGACATAGTTGCCTATTGCGTCCTACAAACTTCCATTGTGACGGATCATTGTGGAACCCACGTAGAATGCTATGGTTAGTGGTTATTGGAATGAGGTCGACAAAGCCAACATATCGTTCAGTTTAGCTAAAAGAATGTTATACATTGTTGATAGAGGAGAACCGGCAAAGCCGGTATATGGTTTGGAGAAGCCAAACGAACGCTACACATGGTTAATGGGGGATGCCAGCGGCTAAGCAGGTATATCGTTTGGCGAAGCTTTCAGGCTACACATTGTTGATGGAGAGAGGACGGCGAATTCTGTCTATCGTTTAGTGAAGCGAAATAAGTGAAATACATAGCCAGTAACAAAGACCGCCATAACTCTGAGAAAATTTGCATTGACAGTGGCGATACGGCACCGCAAGTCGGGACTGTGCCGGGCCGATGTAGCAGCGGCACAGCGATCCGGGCCCATGCCGCGACACTGTAGCAACGGCTCCGGTATCTTGGAAGATTCCTTCTTGTCCGTAACAGTACAGCAACGGCACCGCAATCATGAACAGCACTGCGTTAACGAAGCGTGGACCTCGCAACAGTTTTGGCCGGCTTCGCGATATCGCCGCGACGCCACCGCTACAGTGGTAGACATGAAAAAAAATGGTAAAGCGAATGATCACGTCCTGATGTGTTTATCACATGCACAGCCGGTATAAAAGGTGCCTTAAAGGCAGTGGTCGTGATAAAATATGATCGATCACTGCTCGAGAGATCGCCGCGTCGAGCACATGTGGCACGCACGCAAACGAGGAGGCAATGATACTAGCACTGCCTCCTCGCTTGCGTGCGTGCCACATGTGCTCGACGCGGCGATCTCTCGAGCAGTGATGGACGATATGCTTGTCTTTTGTTCCTCTCTAAACCCTTTTCTGGGTTTAGAGTAGTAGGACCTATGAGAAACAATCGCGAAAAACCCTCTGTATCGGGCCAAATTTGAAGCCTTAACTTTCTTGTCTGTTAATGGTGGACGAGCCCACTCCACATCATCGGCAGCGATGATCTCTGATATCAAGAACATCAGCTGGCTTGAAATTGAATTTCAATCAATGAACATTATCTTCCGGACACATCTAATCAAAAACATTGACTGTAAATTTGCACTTCTTTCTTCCTCTGAATGTCGATGATCTTTGACTGCACGAACTAGCATCTTTGGACTCTAGAAACTCCAATTCTAGCCCATTTTTCACCGCGCTACCTTCATAGTTTTTCAGCTGTTTTCTATCTAAGCTGATTTTGATAGTTTTTTAGATAACGTTTTTCGTCGCGACCACTGCCTTTAACTCTCTCGAGTCCTCATTCGGCATTCTGATGCCAGCCCTGGAAGGTGACTTCGAGTCCCTCTCCGGAGGCCAGCATATTTTGGACCGCGGGGGGATAGGGGATCCCACGGCTGGGGTGGGGCGGTTTTTTGTTTTTTCCGCACTGAGGGTGGTTCCTCACCGCAGACTTCGGCAAAGGTTAGGCCATTGTCCGGACCTGAGCGGGGCTTTCTCTGGGGGCAGCCAGATTCAGGCACCCTCGCG
This sequence comes from Aplectana chamaeleonis, assembly GCA_029168955.1. Lineage (NCBI taxonomy): Eukaryota > Metazoa > Nematoda > Chromadorea > Rhabditida > Cosmocercidae > Aplectana > Aplectana chamaeleonis. The sequence continues at coordinate 434,895 of JAPDOI010000315.1, forward strand.
GCTCGAATCAGGCACCGTCGAGATAGGGTTGAGGTCATTCCAGACCTGGTTAGGGAGCCGTCGCGTCCTGGTTGAGACACCGACGCGGGGTTGATGCAATGGCATAGCTGGTGGAGGCACTCTGGATAGACAGGCACCGATTAGGAGCCTTCAAGGCAAGGTTGGTCTGCCGCCGGGGCGAATTTTCTCAGAGAAGATTTGTTATATTATTGCCCTACTATATTTAGTGTCTTTAAAGGCAGTGTCCACGATAAAAACCATGTCTGATTTTTTGGTTGAAATCGGCAGCTGCGGGGCCTACCGCAACCTTAACGTTGAAAAAAAAACTAAGAAAATGAGCTCGGAACGGTTTCCTACGACCCCAAAGTTGGACACTCGCCAGCTCGCCACACCCAGATGCACTTTCCACGCCCACCGAAGTGAACAAATGAATGCTCGAGATTGTGAGATGAGCGATGGTTTCCGATCAATAGCCCCGCACTTCCCTTCATTCTCAACTTCTCTCTCTACTCAAGTCGGCTCGCATACATCGGCTGCGAAAGACGGAAGTTACAAGCCTCGGAAAACTCGTCCACCATGCTTCCCTAGCTCAAGTTTTGAGGGACCATAACTCCGTTCCTAGAAGGTCTTGTAAGATTCCAAAAACATCATTGAAATCAGCACGGGACCGTCTTTAAGATAGGCGGAAAAGCAGAAAAACGATTCTCATCGTGAACACTGCCTTTAATTTGCCGTTTAGGTGTTCTGTTGCTTTTCTTTTACATGGTTCTAACGTGTAATAAATCAAATCAAATCGTTCGGAGAAGCTTCAGGTTCATACGCTTCTTAACATGGTGAACGTAAAACAGGTTTCAACTTGCCTCAATATTCCGTACCGGAACTTTAACAGGATTACTCCTGAGCGAGAATTTTGTGCCGGTGGCACATTATCAACGTGAGTAAATTCTCGCTACACTTATGGCGAGAATCGACGGGCTTAGCGACAGCGAGATCAATATAGCGAATTCATCCTTCGTTTTGACGTAGAAATTAAGTAAAACTTGCACACTTGCACCTTCGACGCAATATTATGCGGGTTTTAGCGAACGTCGCTAAAACCCGAAAAATTCTAGCCTAACGCAATGAGAGGGCACGACAGGCCGCTGCCTCGCAAGCATCTTGCTAACCATCGGCAGACTTGTGAACTAGTAAATACGAATGGGAACAACTTGACAGACGCACAGAAGGGTGCCCACAACGATTCATCGCTTCATTGTCCCACGAAAATATGGTTCCTCTACAGTTTGGACACGCACTGTAGTCGTCCAACCAATAGCAGAAGTCTGTCGGCAACATCAATTAGGTTTCTTTGATAATCGCTCTCAACTACAACTGCAAAGTTTTTTCCAAAAGAAAAAATAAGTATAGGTATATTATGCTTAACTTACTAACATGAAATACAAAGTTCCGGATGGACGTAATTATTTTCTAGGAGTGTGATTGACGCGCAGGTTTTTTGTGGTCGTGTTGTAATATCCGGCTTTAAGACTATTGTCGGATTTTGAACCACTGTATTTCCTCTATTAGAAGTACACCTCTAATAGAAGTACTCCAAACAGAAAAGGATGATTATTAAAAACACACCCTCCATTGGAAGCACACCTTCTGAAGTCGGCATAAACGTGGGAAGTAATGTGATATTCCTTGTCGGATTGTATGGACACAGAATTGAAACAATGCATACGTTATCAAGATATACATACAAATGTTCTACATCGCGAAAGGCTTTAAGTTCCTCGCAAACGAGAGAACGTTCTAGTCCGTGCTTGATCACCTTTAATAATATTTATTACACTTCCAAATAAGATAAGGAATAAAAATTTAGACTCTAAAACAGTATTACGGCTTCTCATGCAAACTGGGGTGTCGACAACAGGTCGATCCGATCACCATGAAGCACCGCTGGCTAACGCGTCGATGTTCGGCGGGGCCGTGGCCGCTAGTTATAATCTGGTCGATGTCAAGCTATTGCACAGCTAGCATTTTCGCGCTCTAGATGAAAGGGAAGTATACGACGCATTTTTCAGGCATGCTTCGAATGACAAAGGTGCGGCTGGTTCAATTACCCACCCAAGTTTGCGGTGCCTTGGCCCCGCCCAGCATCTGGAGGTCCTGCCCATCCTCCGGTGGTGACTCGAGTGGAAGCTGGGCGACCCAGCCGCGATGCGCGTCGGTGTGCTGACCTCGACGTGTGTTGGTCTGCCGACGTCGGTAAAAAATGGTTTCTAAGCTAGATGAAACGGTCCTGCAGGATGTAAACTGCTGCTAAATAGGCCGCTAAACGCGACACATCGAGTTCTCACCGTTGACAAAAGGCGGAAGTCGCTGGGCAAGAGGCAGGTCTCAGGCTGACAATACGCGCGATTTGACTTGTCAATAGGAAGCGGTTAATGAGGTGACGACTTATCAACCTGTTGTCGATGCCCCAGTTTGGGAGGGCTGAGGCTCGGATGAGTTGTACAGGCGCCCTCTACTCAGAAGTTTCAACCACAGTTACATGCTACATAGTTAAATCGCGAAGTTAAGTTACATGTAAGTTTCAAACTTACATGTAACATACTTCAGGTGTTTTAACTGATATGTAACATACAGTGAGCAAACCATATTACATGTTAGCTTGTGAAGGCGCAAGTAACATAGCTTTTGCAAACCACATTACGTGGATTTCCTACGTTATCGTGCCAGAGATTGGTTGCAGACCTAGAATTAAAGGCAGTGTTCACGATAATCATCAATTTTGAGATTGTTGAGAATATTGATTAGGTGGCCCACGGGTAGAACTAAAATGACGTAGAAACTGAGAAAAACGCACCAGAAGTACACGAGATCCTTAAGTATCACCCCGCCCCTTAAGTATCCCAGGAAGTGTTTGTTGTGACGATGGAATCTTTTGTGGACCTTCGCAATTCTCTACTCTCTATTGCTCCGTTCTTTCCTTAGAGCCCTAACCAATCATCCTGCTTTGCATGAAACCTGCTTTGCATGAAATATTTTTCTATTTTCGATTGATGCAATTTTCCATCGGTGACAACCACCAAAAACATGATCATCCAACCGGACAACTAGTCCATGTTATGGAATAGTGTCACTGAAATACGACGTTTAATGCGTTTCCTACCGTTTCTTCGTAATTTTGGTAACACTTAGAGGCCAACGCATTGTTTTCTGTGAAAAACTCGGGGATGAAAATCATCGTGAACACTGCCTTTAAGCAAATACCTTTCACGATCTGCCGCCAATCAGAAATCACCTCACCAAGTTCTAGCTCTTGGATATGCCTTGCCAGGCCAAGAGCGTTTCTCCTTCTACTGTAAGAAAGAGATGGAAAGATAGATGCAGAGGAAAGAGAAGTTGATAAAATCCGTTTCGCCTCTACCCGCAGACGAACTTTACCAAACAATTCTGCCGAGGCTCCTCAGTGAGGAAGAGAATTGTCGATGAGAAAGAGTAATGAGAAGAGGAAATTGAGCGAGAACTGTTGGTAAAGAGCTAGATGGGATATTACGTGAAATAAGAGACATGAAAATTGTGAAAAAAAGGTAAAAGAGTCCAAGAATGGGGGGGAGGGAGAACCAATGAGTTCAAATCAAAATGGGATCGATAAAGTCAAACCATGTCGGTAGTCAAACAAATGGTGGTATGACGAATATTCGACTATTCGACTATAGTCGGATATCGCACTTTTTCGAATATTCGACTTTTCCAATAAAAAGTCGACTTTTTCATCCGACTTAATCAGTCGGATACTCATCCGATTATTTGATTCGGAACAAGTATACTATGTATGTACCCTGCGATGAGTACAAGTTATCTTGCCTATGATAGAATTTGATTATATGCTATGCTGCGATAAGGTAAAATGTATCCAAGAACATCATCAAGGAGTTCCTATTGTTAGATGTCAAAGGGTACATGGAGCAAGCATAAGAGGAGTTTTATCCAAGAATTTAAGCGTAAGATCAGTTCACTTCACAGAACGAATTCTCGTGAGTTTCCCTGTTTTTTCTTTCTAATCTTCTTACTACTCTCGTCGTCCCTGGTTAACGATGCCACGTCTCTGAAATTGGGCGATTCATTGTTCTTCAATTTATGTTTTGTCCGTGAATGACTTTACCTCAAGGTATGATCCTCCTTAGTTCCGCTTCCGGCTAATTCTATATGAGGCGGTGGTGGGGGCAATGGCCGAGGTCTAGCATTCTCCCTCCTATTACTAGAAAACGCTGATATGTATAGGCAAAGAAATGGAACAATTTAAGAGCTATTTTTGAAGTGCTCTGCTTCTCCAAGTTTATTAGTAGCGAACGATCGTCGTCATGCCATTTACCGCCACTGAATGGCTGGAGAGCCTGCCCCACGATCGTCGGCTACTGGACAAATTCGAAATGCAAAGCTCTTCAAAATTTTACCAGACTTCGAGATATACTACATGCGGAAGGATCAAGGTCCACCGTAACACAGGTCAAAGGCGGAACACGGTATCGAGCTGACAAGTAGGCTGATGCAAAGTGGCAGGAGAGGTGCTGCATGAATTCTCGTGCGAGTGTTCTCATGATGCAAGTGAAAATGGAGCCTAGGGCATCATTGAGGGGTTGAGCATTGTGAACTTCACCTGTTGCGGGCAACTATTGCAGACTATTTCCAGGCACCTTCCCGGCTAAATAACGGCTACTTGACGGTTTAGTAGTGGCTATTTCTCGGTATTCCCCACTATCGGCCTCTACCAGCAATTCGGTTTTATGTCTAGTTCACGGCTATTCCTAGAAATGCAGGTTTTCTGGCTTCACATTCTACGACAACCAGTTCTTCCTCGACTCATTCCCGCTTACTCCTAGCTGAAGCCTTCAGAGGACGGAATTCAAGTTGCAGCTTTTTTTTTTCAGGTGAATTTAGCTAATGCCTTCCATCACTACACTTGTGATGAAGGACATCCAATGCAGTGGTGAAAACCACGCAGCACGGCCGCTCTGACGACGTTTGAAAAACGGAGCTCATCACGATCACTCCGTGTTCCGCAAGATATTTCGAGCTCAGTGATCCACGCTCCTCTCGCCGACACCTCCGCACCTGTTTTTCTGAAATACTCACCGACCCGAATCCTTGCTACATAGACTTAAGATGATACTGATTAAGAGAAGTGCGTTTACCTAAAAATAACTAATGTGAGTCGGAGACATAAAAGAAAGTTCACAATAGGCCATGATTAAAAACGCAGTAGGCTGTGGATATATGGTTTTTAGACGATTATAAATTGCCAACGGCACAAAATTCTCGCGGTAAACAAAATTTATGATACCGAATTGAAAAAGGTTAGGGTATAAAAGAACCGCGAGCTCTGGCAAAACCAGCGGGGGAGTCCCGATTCACAGGGAGTGCAGCCGCGTTACTATCTCGGATGTCCCCCCTTTACACATTAGCGGCATGGGCTCTATTCAGCCTCGACACTATCGGGGTGACCCCTTTTTTCATACCCACGGGGGGGGGGTGGCTCCACCGCCACGTTCCACGGTGGGGTGCACATCACTGTGGACCGTGGGTATATGGACCCACAGTTGGGAACCACCTTCCCCTCCCGCCGTGGGGAGATCCCCCCTCCCCTCGGCAACCAAAATTATCCCCCGTCATCTGATGGATCTTCTGATAAGTGACTCGAGGCCACCTTCCAGGTTCGACCCCGAAAAGCCGACTGAGGCACACTGTGAGGTGAGAAGCCTTTTATACAAGCACCATTGTTGAAACATTTGTCCAAACCTGTTGATGACCCTGATATCGCCAGCACCCTCGGGAGCTCCGATTCTACTCCCCCGGTTGTTCCGATGTGAACCCCGCCCCAAAGATCTGGCGGGGAACCTCGCGCGTAAAAGATTTCAAACCTCCCCCGCCCAAAAACTGCGGGGGAAATCCGAAATTTTCGTCTGAGATTCACACTCCGTCTTTCTCCAGAGGTAAACGGCTGGAGCTTTGAACAGATTAGGGAGTAGGGAAGCAGCCTCACTTGTGATAAAGATATCACGATTTCGGGCCCAAAACATGGAAAACTCTGGAAGGAAGAACTTCTACACTTCCGTGAAAATTTTGTGCCGTTGGCAAATTATAAACTTGTATGGTTTTTATCTTATTTCCAGGAAGCCGCGTTGTAGCTATTATCTGGCTATTTTGGGAGCGGAGCGATTGTTTCTCCATTTCTTTCCTCACTTTCTTTTGTCACTAAGTTGTCTTAGAAACAACCGCTCTACTTTCATGATAGAGCAATCATAGCCAGGGCTGTGCACACGTTTCGGCATGGCGATTTTGAATATGCACCCCCCTTTCGGCATGGCGATTTTGAATATGCACCCCCCATAGCTCGGTAATTTTTAGGCACACCCCTATGGGAAATCGAACTCGGCTGTTTTCCGAAAAGTTGTGCACAACAGCCATGATTTTGACTTCCTGATTTTGATAAACAAGAATATAAAAAAGCACCGAACAGAGAAAACTCCGAAAATGTCAACAAAAAAGGTAGTGTAATTTCTAAACATCAAAACAATCCCATGAAGAAAATTTTTTAGTAAGACGGTAAGTTATGACAAAAGATGAAATAATTTTTCACTCCAAAACAGTTCAATAACAGAACTACTACTATTGCAGTGATTAAAGGCAGCATACACGCTCAAAAATGATATCAATTTTATGGAATAAATCGAAGGCCTGAAGCAGTTAGTATTCAGAAATAACGAAAAAACCGAAAAAAATTCGACTAAAATGAAGATATAACGGTTCGTTCTATATGGGTCCGGAAGTGGACGAGTTGTACGGCATTGGCTGAAATAGAGGAGCTAGCTACAAGTTTGTTGGGATAACGACGCTAATGTACTCGTACGGCCCTTTCTGGAACGCGCACGCCGTTAGAAGCGTAAAAAATGAGCCAAAGTGACCGCAATCGAGCACTGAATATTTGTATTGAGGGGTGGAGCCCATATCGGTGGGCGGAGAAAGGATGATTTGGTGCTCTGCCAGCGCGTAGCTAGATGCCTCACACGGAAACCGAAGATGCCCAGGGTTTCGGAGGCATCTAGTCTAATTTTGACACGAGAATTTACGTAAATTACGGAAAGTTTAGCCTCAATTGGTGGAAATTTAGCTACAGCGCTCGCATAATCTACGTGAATTCTCGCTACAGCATCCGCATATTCTACGTAAGTTCTCGCTACAGCCCTCGGCCGATTAACCCAATAAGTCCCGATTCGTACTAGAAAGGCGATCCCCTCTGCGATCGACCGCAACGCCGTTTCTTTCCCAGGACATGCACGACTTCCCAGCGGCCAAAAATATCCTCGACAAGGCCTTCCAGAGAGCGGCACGGGGTCACCCTCCACGACCAGCTACAGAGTGTCGAGTAAACACTCTGTGAGATGTCTGGGCGAACACTGTTCAAACGGCATCCCTGCGTTCAGCGTAGCCAACGCGGGTTTGAGATATCATTTCAACACAGACTGTCGCTAAATCCGTAGATTCTCGCAACAAATTTATAGCGAGAAATTACGGGTTTAGCGTCAGAGAGATCAATGATCCGAATTTAGCCCTCGTTTTTACGTAGAATACGCGTAGAATTTGCAACCTTTCACTTTCGACACAAGAATATGCGTTTTCCAGCTATCGTAGCTAAAACCCGTGAAATCTCGCTACATGGAATGGGCGGCGTTACAGGCCGCGCCCTCTGAGGCATCTAGCTACGCGTTGGCAGAGTGGCTCAATACGGCCCAAATACGGTCATTTTCACTCGTTTTTAACGCTTGCAACTTCGTGAGGGCTCTTCTAGTGCCCGTACGACCCCACTAATGTAGCTATCTCAACAACTTTCGCGAGCGTGTATGCTGCCTTTAATGTTTTCTGTCGAATACTTTCATGAACCTATGAAGGATTAGTTAATCAGTGTTTGACTGTTCTGATGTGGAAATCAGAACTATTTTGTGTTGTGGAACCATGTTAGGATTCATGTGATGCGTAGGGAGGGGGGAACCCGAGTTTAACCTCCTAGAATGCCGCAATCCCATAGAGACTTGGCTTGCCGTGCGATACGGTGTTTGTACGCAGCTACACAGCGCCCACGGGAGTGGACGCGCACACAATATTAATAAAAAAATGTTTTTTATTACAACACGGGGATGAGAAAAAGATTGAAACTGAAGGAAATGAAAGATGGTAAAGGAAGTCTATTTTGGATGTACCCATTTCAGAAATTCAATGTAAATAAACAAAGTTAGAGCGGGGGTAAGTATTTAGCCGTGACAAGGTTCATTCCAACGAACCTAGTTGATCAAATGTAGCACTAAACAAGAAAGCAAAGGATATTGTGAAAAAGAGGAGAATCTGGGAAACAATTAGGTTTCAATTGGATCGGTTTTTAATGTGATTTAAGGACCTTAAATCTCGTCCCGGTTTTACCCCGAAAACCGGGACAAAACCGGGACGAGTTTTAAAGGCATCGTACACGATGAAAATCGTATTTGGGTTTTAGCGTTCATTCGGACTAGTGGGCCATGACAATGTCACTCAGAAAGTTTAAAGTTCCAAAACCGTCTCTGAGTGAAGATTCGCTCACCTCAAAAATGCTTCCTGGGTTTGGGGGGCCGGCCTTGGGGTCGACCCGTTGTTACAAAGAACAAAGCTCCTGGGTTGCTGAAGGCGGGCGTGCCTTGACGTGTCGTAGAGCGCAATGCACACGCCAGTCGATTTCGAATTCGACATCGATCGAAAGCAGCTGGCAGCAGTGGACGCAGCAGGTTGCCGAAAGGCGAGAAAAGAAAAAGAAAGGAAAAATCGATCGCTCACATGAACCGCTTCCCCGTTGAATTGCTTCCGACGCTGCGTCATGGAACGAATTGTAAAACTGTTCTTTGCGTTCTCCGCGCAACTATCCCAAGTTGACGTGGGCGCGAACTTCAAATTTGTTTTGAGGAGTTTTCTTAAAATGGTTTTTCCTTTAGAAGTTGACATTTTTGAGGGGCCCTTTGGAACAGTTGGTCACTATAGGGAGATAGCAACACAAAAATACCAAAAACTCAAACATGGTTTTCATCGTGTACGATGCCTTTAAGGTCCTTAAATCACACTGAATATCAAACCTATCGCTTTTTAAAGGCAGGGACACGCTGAAAAATGATATCAATTTTATGGATTAAATTGAAGGTCTGAAGCTGATAGTATTCAGAAATAACGAAAAAAACGAAAACAAATCGACGGAAATTGAGATATAACGGTACGTTCTATATTAGCTCAGAAATGGACGAGTTTTACGGCACTGGCTGAAATAGCGGAGCTAGCAACAGATTTGTTGAGATAGCGACGCGAATGTACTCGTTCTGCACTTTCTGGAACGCCATTAGAAGCCTAAAAAGTAATCTAAAGTGGCCGCAATCGAGCATTGAATATCTGTATGCAGGGCGGAGCCCGTATCGATGGGCGGAGCAAGGATGATTTCGTGTCTGACTACGGCTCAAATACGGTCATTTGGACTCGTTTTTAACGCTTGCAACTTCGTGAGGGCTCTTTTAGGGCCTGCACGACCCCACTCATGTAGTTATCTCAACAACTTTTTCGAGCATGTCTGCTGCTTTTAAATGTTTGCCCGATTCTCCTCTTTCTCTCAGTGCTCTTAGTTCTCATGTTTAATGGTGTTTGTAATCAACTAGGTTCATTTGAATGAACCTTATCAGATCCGAAAAATTCACCCCGCTCCAACTTAGTTTGTTTCCATTAAATTTCTATAGTGGATACATTGAAAGTATCCTATTTCTACCTTCTTCCATTTACTCCAGTTTCAATCATTTTCTCCGCCCCGTTCTGTAATAAAATCCATTTTTTAATTAATATTGTGCGCGTCCTCTCCAGTGCGAGCCGTGTAACTGCAGCCAAACACTATATCGCACGGCAAGCCGGGTCTCCGAGGGATTGCGGCATTCAAGGTGGATAAAACTCGGGTTTTTATGTACAGGGTACTTCTCAGTGACGACGGCACGGTCATTCGCTTCTTTCATAGAAACTTGCAGTCTTCAATTTTTACAGTTGGCTCTCTTCATGAGTCACATTCTCATGAATTAAAATCTGCAGACTACTCAGACAAACTGACCGGGCGGCGCGCTGGCAAAATTGGACACTCCGGGCGAGCAGTTGGCCGCCACCGCGCGTTCAGCCGGCAATTGGCCATGGGATGGCGGCGAGCTGGAGACGCGCTGGCAGAGCTGAAAGAAGGGTCAGACTCCTGTCGACCCGCTGGCAGTCGGGAGCGCCAGATAGCCGCGATTTGGCGATTAGCTGGCAGTGTTTCTCGGTTGGAGGCGACCGGGTTTCAACTCGGCGACAAGCTGGCGATCAGTTGTCAATACTTATCAGGCAAACTGATCGTGAGGATTGCTCGCCAGCTGATTGACAACGGATCGCCAGCGCTATTTTCTGAATAATTGTTGCTACATTGGCTGATAATGATATGTTCAAGACAGCGGTAAGGGTGTGCAGGGCTGTATACTATGATGCCCCCCGTTGGGGATAGCACTGAACCCGCGTTAGTATGGTCTTCAGAGAGAGTCGCCAAAAAGGGTAGGATTGTTGTGGGCTCGACTACAAACGAGAGTTTACGAGTTAGGCCTCTTTCAGAGTTCGATCGCTGTGCGACGCGATCGAATGAAAACCCTGCGTATCGATCTGGTCGCGTCGCGCGATCAGGTCGCAGGCCTTTCAGACGAAATCGCGGGAAAAGTTGCCCAATCGCGCGATTGGGCGACTGGCATTGCCAGATCGCGTCGCCGTGCACTGCACGGCGACGCGACTGGTCGCGGCGACTGCTTCGTGTTCCTTCACTCGAATTTCTGGATTTTTTTAGCGTTGTTTCAGTTTTTTTATTAGTGCTGGTCCTTCAGGTAGCTAACCTTCATTCTCGACAGCCTAGGTGTGATTCGCATGGCGGAAGATCTTCTATTTCTTAGAAGAATTCATTTCTTAAAATTATTTCTTTGTTTCACTTTGGGTAATTCAGAGAAATTTATTCGCCTAATTCATCTATTTTATTCCCTTCTCGCAATTCTAAAATCAGTGTTTTTTCTGAATCAAACTTTTTATAAAATAATTGTAATAGATAAGCGTCCATGGGCTGTGTTGAACTTGTTTTGGGGGTGGATGTTTTTGCTGTGTCCTTTTTTCCAATCTTCTCGGCTTGTGAACTGCCTAACAGATAAGCTTGCCAATTATGAATCTCATAATGCACGACACAAACCATGAAGCTTTAAAAAAAGCAAAAAGAGTCTCATCGAAAACATTCAACACCACCCTCGGCAGGCTCTCACAAATAATTGTCCACATTATTTTTCGTACACACATAGATGAATACAGAAATTAAACACAGCTGCAGTAAGCTGTGTTTATGGCTGTATTCTTCTATGCTGATTAGGTGTCGATTAGAATGTGTACGTAAAAATGCGTGATCGCCATTTTTCGCGATTGGGCCTTCACACTTCCAAAGCCTGTGATTTCCCCGGCGACGCGACGGTCGCGTCGCCGTGCACACGATCGCGTCGCACAGCGATCGAACTCTGAAAGAGGCCTTACAGCCTGCAATCAACTCGTATTATCATGATATATCATGTCTAACCTATGATAGGCTTCCATTCTCCTCAGTATTACTCATTTTTGCATAGTCCACATAGTAAGCAGGCTGCACCTGCAACATCCAGGTGAGTATCGTAGACTCAAACACTAACGTCGGACAGGGAACGAGATTCTCATGCCGTAAAATAGCGTGTTTTGATGTGTCAATTACGTCCAACACTACTCATTACACGACATCATGGAAATTTTCGCTATACCCTGTCCCAAACAAATGGCAAGCCTAGAGTCCAAAGAAGCAGCGCGGCCCTCTGCGTCTCTGACATCATCAGCAACCTGAAGCACCTGGATCGATGTTAAAATTGTCTGAGACACTATAGAGACTGCAACCAAACAATGAAGTGAAATAATCGCCTCAGACAAGTCAAAACAGCTCGGTTGTATCGAGTTTACGGTGAAATCGACGGGTTAGACGACTCTGTGCGCTCCGACTTGTTATCCATATCTTGAAAAACTTTCCCTACCACGTGAAGAACAAAATATGTATCGAGAGTGAATATCACGAGCCTTTCGAGAGAAGAGAACTTAAGAGAGCAATGGAGTATGTAAGAAAATGAAGTGAGAAAGTGAAAAAACGTCCAAAAATACGAAAATGTCAGAGACGCAGGGGGCGGCGCGCTGCTTCTTTGGGTTCTACTCTTGCCATCTCATTTGGGACAGGGTATACCTCGGGAAATTATTCCTGGACTTCTTTGTTTTATTTCAAAAGAAAGCATAAGGTACATGATAATGTACGTATAAGGAGATTAGAATGACTAAGCATTTCCAATTCAGGCTGAGTTTCGGTGTGTACAGGCAAATTAAAAGAACATAGTTGTAATTTTTTTTGTGTATCGTAGTGCTATCGCGGCGGGGGGCACTGCGGCGCGATGCACTTGGCTACGCCCATTTTACCTTACCGCACTAAATTCGAGCAGCTACCCGGGGTTTCGCTCCCCTGCCAAAATCAGGAGAGTCGTTGCGGCACAAAAAAAGGGCGTGGCTAAGTGCGATTTAAGCTAGCATCGTATTGAATCGTGGTGGGACCACACTGACTGTAACAAATTGAGTCTCTTAAACTTCATTTGCTACAATTCGTGGTGAACCCGTCTAGCAGTTGCATATTGGATCCTTTAAAGGCAGTGTCCATGATAAAAACCATGTCTGTTTTTAGATGAAGATCGGCAGCTGCGGGGCCTAGCGCAACCCTAACGTTGAAAAAACTAAGAAAAATGAGCTCCTAACGGTTCCTTACGGGCCCAAAGTTGGACACCCGTCAGCTCGTCACACCCCAAATGCACTTTCCACGCCCACCGACGTGAACAAATGAATGCTCGAGATTGTGAGATGAGCGATGGTTTCCGATCAACAGCCCCGTTCTTGCCTTTATTCCCAACTTCTCTATTTACTCAGGTCAGCTCGCATACATTGGCTGCAAAAGGCGGAAGTTACAAGCCTCGAAGAACTCGTCCACCATGCTTCTCTAGCTCAATTTTTGAGGTACCATAACTCCGTTCCTAGAAGGTCTTGTAAGATTCCAAAAACATCATTGGAATCAGCATGGTACCGTCTTCAAGATAGGCAAAAAAGCAGATAAACGACTTTTATCGTGAACACTGCCTTTAAGGGAAGTAAAGCCAATTGTTTGATTCATATCACGCGTGATTTTCCTTTGATAGGCTCAACGGATGAGCATTTCCTTTGCAGTTTTACAACAGTCACGGATCAAACGACGACGAGAGAAGAAAAGAGTACGACAGACTCTTCGAGGAGAAAATAGCGTGGAAGTCGGAGCTATTTCGCTCCTTGCAGAGGGTCTTGTGAGTGTTAGGAACTATAAGTAGGGAAGTTCTGTGTAGGTCAGCATCCGCCTACTTCCAAAATTGCTTTCGTTCAGACGCGACGTTCGCGCCTACAAATTCAGCATAGCAAGCAAAGGCTCATTCAAGTGGATACCAAACAAAGTAAGTGATTGAATTTTTTCAAAAGTCGGGTACTTTGTATTTTTCGCTGCTCATTACGCTCTTTTCGTAACTTTTAACCATTTCAGAAAAAAAGAAGACAATGTCGACGAAAACAACGATATCTGTTCGGAGTCTGGAGCTGTCTAAACGGGAGTCATATCAATAATTCTCAGATATGTGCGATCTACGTTTTTGTTCTATTGTTTCTAGTTGTTGTGACTGGTGTGTGTTATGAATGGATTTATAAAAATCATAAATTTCAAACGATTTACGTCTGTAGAGTCAAAAAAAGTAGATCAGTGAAACCACTTAGCCCTGCACATCCTCACAACAGCTCTGAGTATTTTCCAGCAAAACGTCTGCTTCCCCCAGAATCCCCCCCCCACACACACACATTGCAGGCAGTACTGTATGCGTATGTATACGGTATCTTCTCCAGCGCGAAGAACGTGCCCATCGCAATCGAGATTCACGCAGCTTCTCGGCAACCGGAGCAACACCGACACGCTTCCTGATGTCGTCGTTCGTGACGTGGTCCAAGCGGGTGACACCCGCTGTCCAACGTAGCATTTTCGTCTCCATTATACCGAGCCTTCGCTCTGCTTCCTTCGTAGCAGGTCAGCACTCTGCTGCATACAGCGCAACAGGCGGGACCACAGTTCGCTAAATCTTCAAATTTAGGCTATCGGGCATCTTCCTGTCTCATAGCACTCCTGTCGCTGACCGCCATTTCAACCACGCAGCGCTGAACCTAGAGTTGACCTCACTATCTAGACTGCAGTCGGATGTAATCATCGAACCAAGGTACTTGAAGACGTCAGCGCGTGTGAGCTCGATACCATAAATCTTGATGGAGGCACGCTCACTTTTATCCGTAGTCAGATACTCAGTCTTTCTATCAGAGCCCTCGTCCGGGCGGCGGTTGTAGACCTTAGGGGCTGAGCAGAGTGCCACCGCGGCGCGGTCTGATGATGGAGAGCCGTATTGATAGATCGCCGCGATCTATCAATACGGCTCTCAATCATCAGGCCGCGCCGCGCCGCGGTGGCACTCTGCTCAACCCCTTATGAGGCGCGCCGTACATCGCGTGAGTTCGCAATCGATGTTCAACACGTGCATGATGATAACTACGGCAACGTCCCGATCTTCGTGGGCAAAAACACTAAGGTGCGTCCGAATGAGAATGGCTGCCCACGTGGCCGCCGTGCTTGGCAGGCGGCCGTCGCGTTCGCCGACGAGCGTGCGAAAAGTCCCCACCGCCATCGACAACGAACGAGGCCGGCACCGGCTGGCAGCAAGCACTGCGCCGATCAATCAGTGGGAGAAAGGACGGCCAACGTTGAAATCCAACACTCGTCCGAGGGCGACACTCAGAAGTTTCAAACCATGTTACTCGCGAATTATCTCGGGGTTCGTATATTACTTGCGACTTATTTTTGGCCTAGTATGTTACTTGCGACTAATTTTCGCAGTAGTAAATTACATGCGACGTATTTTTGGATTGGTAAATTACTTGCGACAATTTTTGGGCGCGGTATGTTACTTGCCAAACTCAGGTAGAGTTCGCGCAATCATCCTAGTCTGATGAATGGGCGGGGTTGCGACGGTAGATCACCCGGCGCGAATCGAAACCCCATCCTCCAATGAGGCCGCCAACCCCGCACGGCCAACCGCCTGGTCCATGCGTCAGACTAAAATGAAAACGGATACCATATATTACTTGTGACTTACTCCGTGGCAAGTATATTACTTGCGACTAATTTTTGAACAAGTAATTTACTTGCGACTTATTTAGGGTGTGTATATTACTCGCGAATAATCTTGGGGTTCGTATACTACTTGCAAGTCCACCCCCCCTATCGTCCTATTGATCGCCAGCAGCCATTTTAACGGTTTATTGTTCGAGACGCTGCGTTCTAGTGTGCGATTTCATCCAGTTTTCCCTTTTATCTTTGCTAATTTTCTTTGTCTCACATTATTCCTTCTATTTTGCTATTTTTTGAACAAATCGCTTGTACACGTTGTAGGCTGTGCTTTGCCGATGGAGTGGTACACGGGTAGTGGCCAACAAATAACTTACTTACTGTTTTCCATATCGATCAACAATATTTATTTTTCGCACAAATCGCCAAAACATGTTGTAGGCTGCACTTTTTTCCGATGGGGTGGGACAAGGGTACTGGCCAACGAGTTACTTACTTATTGTTTACCATATCGATCGACATTATTGATTTTTCGCACAAATCGCCAACATGCTTTAGGCTGCGCTTTTTCCGATGGGGTGGGACAAGGGTACTGGCCAACGAATTACTTACTTATTGTTTACCATATCGATCGACATTATTGATTTTTCGCACAAATCGCCAAAACATGTCGTAGGCTGCGCTTTTTCCGATGGGGTGGGACAAGGGTACTGGCCAACGAGTTACTTACTTATTAGTTTAGTTTAGGTTTATTACGACCACATGAGGCAATCGTCAAAAAAAAGGCATACATAACAATACAACTACTAGAAAACTTGTAACAGATGCCAAGTATGTGAACAAATACTATGAGAAAATGTGCAGTCGATAACAAGAAAAAAACTAGGATAACTCGTAACAGTGAAGAAGTTTGGACATCATACGCTTGAATTGAGCATAAGTCATATTAGTGGCTGGAGTACTTTTCGTGGCTTTGAGGAAGGCGCTGCCTGCTCTGAATGTGAACGATTTCGCGCGAATCGTGGTTTTCGGTCTAGACAACGTGATCTTAAAATAGCTCCCCCTAGTAGTGGTTGTCGTAGTTTGGAAAAAGTTTTTTGGATGGAAGGCAGCTGATGGGTACAAAAGCTTGTAGACCATACATAAGTCAAACACTCGACGCCGGGATTCAAGTGAAGGCAGCCCCAGGTACTTATTTCTAATAGCAGCCTTAGGAATACGGGAATACAAGAAACCTCCAATTCTCACCATACCATATCGATCGACATTATTGATTTTCGCACAAATCGTCAAAACATGTTGTAGGCTGCGCTTTTTCCGATGGGGTGGGACAAGGGTACTGGCCAACGAATTACTTAATTATTGTTTACCATATCGATCGACATTATTGATTTTTCGCACAAATCGCCAAAACATGTTGTAGGCTGCGCTTTTTCCGATGGGGTGGGACAAGGGTACTGGCCAACCAATTACTTACTTATTGTTTACCACATCGATCGACATTATTGATTTTTCGCACAAATCGCCAAAACATGTTGTAGGCTGCGCTTTTTCCGATGGGGTGGGACAAGGGTACTGGCCAACGAGCAACTTACTTACTGTTTACCATATCTTAAAAATTCTGACGTCCACCCCGTTGTCCGGCCGGACAACACCCGCCTGAATTTGATAGGTGTTGAACCCGCGTACAAAGCGATTAGCAGCACCCTCGCTGTAGCTACTGCTAACAGCAGAAGCTGCTGCTAATTAGCAGCATTTCCCGCTGCTTGTGGTCGGATTCAACCCCTTTGTTTATCCTGGCACACGTGAGTTCGGCAACCCCTCTCTTAGTGTCTTATGAAAGTCCCCTCCATTGATTTGTTTAACATGAGTGAACATTGCAGCATCCTCTTCTACGACGGCGGCGGGTGTATAAGGCGGCCAATCTCACTGACAAGGGAGGGTTGCACATATAGTGGAGTCCACCAAGAGTGTCTCATTCACTTATCAATGAGAAGCGGTCGATTGGAGATCAATGAACATGAAACTCATTGTAGCACAACCGCTCTCGCTCAATCGATATCGAGCGTGCTGGTATGGGATTCATGCGCATTGATCCCCAGCCGACCGCTTCTTATTGATAAGTAAATGAGACACTCTCGGTGGACTCCACTATATAAGAGGGAGTTTCGAGATGCAATTTTAATATGTTCTAGGGGGAGGACAGTGCTCCAATATTCAATACTCAGAATCGGCTAAATGCCTCAGAGATTCACAGGAGATTCCCAAAAGTGGGCGTTTCCGTAGCTTTGCCAATAGAAAAGGGGTACGCAAATGACAATTTTTAGGGCGTTCAAAAAATTATCGCGGATTGAGCTTGAAACTTGCTTCTGAGGATCGTTTTAGGTGCTGATTACGAATCTGAGGCCCATTCATAAATATTCAAAAAATTCCATCTGATTTGGTCCGAAGCTTTGAAATTTGGGAAAATTTGCTGCCCAAACGCGACTTTTGACGATTTCGAGAATCCTACGGTCAAATCGGCTCAAAACTTGTACACTTGTACAAACTGTCAAAGCTATTCGGGCTGCCTAACACGAATCTGCAACCCGTTTATCAATTTTCGATAAATTACGGTAGGTTACGGTGGGTATATGGTAGCTCGGTCAAAGTCTCAGATTTGACCCAACATTTCACTGTGGGTGTTAATTGGCTTTCTGATCACGAATTTGAGGTCAATTTTTCACTTTTAGAAATTTTAGGGTAAGTATCGACAGTTCAAAGACAATATGTCTACCGTAACCTACAGTAACCCTGAGTGTGGCGAGGAATTGACCCCAGATTCGGGTTCAGCGCCCAAAATAACTCCATGTTGAAAAATTCGTACTGCTGACGACATCTAAAAGCAAACCAACTTTCCCCCGATATCCTGCTGACGTCACCTTGGTACCCACCTACTTTCTACAGTTTTCTCTTACTAGAGCCCTATCCATCCTGCACTACGTCCTACGGACACCTTTTGAAGACCTATACTTCTTTCACAATGGCCTGCTGACGTCATCTGAAGGCGCACCCATTTTCTCTGACGTTCTACATACCCCTTCTGCACTCCTGTGGGATGGATTTTGGCATAACTCTTTTAAAGGCAGCATACACGCTCGCAAGCATAGTCGAGATAACAGCATAGATAGGTCCGCACGGCCCGTACTATGTCGGCAACGACGTTTGAAGCGCTAAAAGCTGTCCAGGATGACAATATTTGACAATGTTTGAGCAATCTTGCCTTCCACGCCCGTATTTTCACACCCCTTCGAGTAACAGAATGGGAATCGATTCTTGTGAAAACGTGTGATAATTGAGAGTGATAGCACTGTAAAAAGGGAGTGCACGAGAGAAGTAGCTTGGTTTACTTGAGTATAACATGTCTGCATACCTATTGACTCTCGTCCACCTTCGAGAATGCCGCTCTGCTTTGGCTGACCTCTTGAAATGGAGGATTTTATCAGTGCACAAACACGTTATATTGAGGTAAATCGAGTTTTTTCTCTACTGCACTCCCTTTTTATAGTGCTGTCATTCTAAGTTATCACATGTTTTCTCAAGTATCAATTCTCATTCTGTTACTCGAAGGGGTGTTGAAATACGGGCTTGGAAGGCAAGATTGCTCAAACATTGTCAAATATTGTCATCCTGGACAGTTTTCAGCGCTTCAAACGTCGTTGACGACATAGTACGGGCCGTGCGGACCTATCTATGCTGTTATCTCGACTATGCTTGCGAGCGTGTATGCTGCCTTTAAGCCACAAAAGAGTTCTACTACAAATTGCAAAAAAACTACTCAGATAATAACACCGGCTGAGCGGGCGTAGAAGTAGGGTCGCCGGCTGAGCGGGCAGACTTATTTTGGGGATGGATCGTCTTACCGGCTGAGGGGCATGGCTTTACCGGGTCAGCGGGCGGACATAAATCCACGGCGGAGCATGTCACAGGCTGATCGGGCACACATAGCATTACCGGCTGAGGGGCATGGCTTTGCGGGGTGAGCGGGCAGACATTAATCAATGGCGGAGCATATCATCGGCTGATCGGGCAGACACTAAAGCGAACCAGGCTCATGTACGGCGCGGGCGAAATGGGCTTCGCGCTGATTCGTGCGTTGGCATTCGAACGGGTGGTCATCCACACGATTTGGATCACTGACCCCTCACCCCTTACGGTTCGTTGTGACCGTGGGGACGTGACAGCGGATCAGTTCATGATTTTTGAAGCAGGGTAAGGCTTGCCGCTTCAGGTATGAAACGCAAGCCTCGAACTTGCTGGGGAATAGGAAGGGACTACTAGGGGCTTTATCTGCTCCTGCAGATCGATATCATTCACGTGGTAAGCAACTAATACCAGGTGAGCGGACCTCCATTTACCGGCTGAGAGGGCAGTGAACGCGGTGTGAGGGGGCCACCACTTGCCGGCTGAGCGCTTCACCATTTACCGGCTGAGGGGGCAGTGAATACCGGGGCTCGCCCGGGTACAATGTTTAGTCAGCCGGTATTGCCTGTCCCCTGAGCCGGCGTTACTGCCTGAGTAGACTGACGGACGGACACCAATCTATTTCATTGCTATGGAAGGATATGAAACGATCACCAGCACGTATCAAGTGGTACAATACCCACCGACAAACCTCCCAAAACAGCGGGACAAAAACGTTTTGTAGTCTTTTTTTCGCCCCTTCGTCAAAACTCTGTCAAATATGGGCTTTAGGGGGTTAGAAAGGTATTGCTAGAATCGCCTCATCGTGATGTACAAGATGGTGATAAACTCTTATTGATGACTTTAATTAAAGCTTAGTTATAGGTATGTTGTTATTTCCAGAACACGTTTTGACTCGTCAGAATAAAAGTGCCGGCCGAGCATCCTGACGAGTCAAGAAGTGTTATGAAAAGTGCAGCATACCTAAAAATAAGGAACAGTTAAAGCTATCAATAGACTTTTATCACGATCTGGTAGATTTTGATGAGGCGAATCTGGCAATATCTTTCATATTTTCGGAAATCATCCAGAGTTGTGAAAAAGGGGCGGAAAAAACGCGAGAAAACTTTTTTGCTGTTTTGCGAAGTTCGAGGGTGGGTACAGTATATTACTTGCCTGCTTCTGGTATTTTACTTGCAGGCTTTCGGTATATTACTTGCACTCTTCAATAGTATATTACTTGCATGCTTATCGCATGTTACTCGCACGTTTGGGGTATATTACTTGCACGCTTGAAGTAGTATATTACTTGCATGCTTTTGGTATGTTACTTGCTTGCTTGTGGTATATTACTTGCATGGTCGAAATAGTATTTACTTGCATGTTTGTGGTATATTACTCACATGCTTGAAATAGTATATCACTTGCATGTTTATGGTAGGTTACTCACATGTTTGTAGTATATTACTCGCATCATTGTGGTATATTACTAGCGAATTTATGGTATATTACCTGAAGCCATCAGGTAACATACTATTATATTACGAGTAACATGGTTTGAAACTTCTGAGCACATGCGACGGCCGCCTGCCAAGCACGCCGACCGCGTGGGTCGCCATTCTCATTCGGGCACACTTTAACTATCTACATATTTGACTACGACAAGTGCATTGATGGATAGCTCCAGGTTCCTACGTTCTTGTAGTTAACAAATAAAATAACAAAACAATATGACACTGATATTATCACTGATTATTATTAAAGGCACTGTTCGCGATAAAGTTCATCCTCGAATTTTTTATGGCAAACGCTTCTCGTGGCTCTCAGAAGCAGAACAGCGTCGAAAAAAACGGGAAGAAAGGCTACCCAGGAGCCGCAAAACGGCTCAGAAAAGTGGGCGAACCCCGCCAATGTGGGCAAGTCCCGCCTCTTCCCGCCCCTCGACGTGAACAAAGGAACACTCGAAATCGTGAGTTGAGCGATGGTTTCCGATCAAAAGCCCCGTTCTTCCCTTCATTCTCAACTTCTCTCTTTACTCAGGTCAGCTCCCATACATTGGCTGCGAAAGACGGATGAAAGACGGACTAAATTCGAGCAGCTACCCGGGGTTTCGCTCCCCTGCCAAAATCAGGAGAGTCGTTGCGGCACAAAAAAAGGGCGTGGCTAAGTGCGATTTAAGCTAGCATCGTATTGAATCGTGGTGGGACCACACTGACTGTAACAAATTGAGTCTCTTAAACTTCATTTGCTACAATTTGTGGTGAACCCGTCTAGCAGTTGCATATTGGATCCTTTAAAGGCAGTGTCCATGATAAAAACCATGTCTGTTTTTTAGATGAAGATCGGCAGCTGCGGGGCCTAGCGCAACCCTAACGTTGAAAAAACTAAGAAAAATGAGCTCCTAACGGTTCCTTACGGGCCCAAAGTTGGACACCCGTCAGCTCGTCACACCCCAAATGCACTTTCCACGCCCACCGACGTGAACAAATGAATGCTCGAGATTGTGAGATGAGCGATGGTTTCCGATCAACAGCCCCGTTCTTGCCTTTATTCCCAACTTCTCTATTTACTCAGGTCAGCTCGCATACATTGGCTGCAAAAGGCGGAAGTTACAAGCCTCGGACAACTCGTCCACCATGCTACCCTAGCTCAATTTTTGAGGGACCATAACTCCATTCCCAGAAGGTCTTGTACGATTCCAGAAGCATCATTGGAATCAGAATGGGACCGGTTTCAAGATAGACTAAAAAAACAGAAAAGCGATTTTTATCGCGAACAGTGCCTTTAAATAACTATGAGATTCTTCTATAAAGCAACAAAATAATGAGGTTATCACTGAGATATCATAGGTTGAAAGGCCACCGGTCTTCTCCGGTTCCTGATAGGTCTTCTCCTATCTATTCTCGCGAGGATCGCGATACTCGGGGCCAGATGATGAAGAAGCTGATAGGTCGTCGATCTTCCTTTGAAGTCGTGCGCGTTCTTCCGGCAGCAGACAAATAGAAGTGTGATGACGATGACTCTTACAGTACCGGCAGACGAGCTTCTGAGTGCATGCGCGCCAGCACCGACAAAGACAACAGAAGCACAATTGGAGACGGTTGAGCATCTGACGGCGAGCATTCGCAGTTCTCACATACGGACAGTTATCGGGCACATGTCTTCCACGCTCGCCGCAATACAAGCATATGACTATAACTCCTCTGATCTTCTGGTCGTAGCCACTATTCTCCAGAACGCGACTCCCGCAGGTAGCAAGATGAGCCAGCCTACGCTGAAGACGAGTGAGTTCGTCAGAATTATCGGCGACTTCGCATCTTGATCGCTTGCAAGAAGTGGTGGGTTCTTGAGAAGAACCTTGGTCTCGCATGTTGCGCGTCGCCTGTAAGACCCGCTGTACTGCTTTTTCAATACGCTTCATGGATTCTTCTTCCGTGTTTGTACGGGCTGACACCTCTTCCATGTAACGACGTGCTGCTTCCGACATTCCTGAATCAGCCGTGTTCAGTGTATGGAGAGTATCTTTCCGAGGTTCACACGCAACATCAGGATAACATGCACACGAAACCGCATTCACAGAGAAACGATGATCGTCTCTCGATTGCGACGACTGTTCTGATCGCTCCAGTTGAGTAGTTCTCCTTTTTCTCAAATTATACTTCGGCGGAAATGCGCTCTGGTTTGACGCTAGTTGATTGTCCTCCTGCTGATATTCATCTTTCATTTCTAGTGGTACAAGAAGGTTGATCGGTCTTCTTATCAGTCGTCCCTTTGATGATCTGAGCTCAACTTCACTGGTCGAGTTGATGGCTGTGATTCGTCCCATACTCCATGCATTTCTGGGTAGATTCGGATCCACCATAAGAACGACCTGACCCATCTTTGGGTTTCTCGGAGTTGATTTTCCTTGTTTTAGATACTTTTGATGAAATCCTCTCAGTTCCGTTAGATAGTTCGAATGCCACACTTTCCAGAACTTCCTTGTAAGTTTATAAGAGCTCTCCAGAGCTTCCACTGCTTGATATCTCGTTCGTAAGAGAGCGAGATCTAACGTTGAGGCCAAGCCCGAATAGAGCCAATCGTTCACTCCAGTTTTGCACCTGTCGCTCGAAATCCAATTTATCTTCAGCTGCGAGCATCACATCATCCGCATACAAGAGCGTCCATGGAGCTGGTCTCTGCAGGTCTCTTGTGATAGTATGCATCACGATGATAAATAGAAGGGGAGACAAAGCAGATCCCTGTTGCACGCCAACGGAGATGGGAAATTCGGCCGAAGCTCCAGCAGCAGCTTGGACCCGACTTCTTGGATCAGTGTAGAGAACCTTGACCCAGTCTATGAGCTTCTCTGGGACACCGTGCCGCCTTAATGCAAACCAGGGGTGGTAGTAAATGGTGTGTTAACCGCGATTAAACCGCCACCTCCAAGCCGCCAACATACCGCGAATTAAATGCAGTAGAGCCGCCAAATTAACACGTATTAACCGCCACCTCCTGGCCGGCTACGAACCGCGAAATAGGTGCCACGGTTTGTTGCCGGTTTAACGAAAGCTGCCCTCTGCTTACACATACATTATGCGTGACCTTCGTCCGCATAAGTATTTTCTACACTTGGACACGAACGACGTTTACGGTGGAAAGACGAGGGATCGGAAAGATTATACAAGTGATGCTATTTATTTAATTCATTAGGAAGAGCTTTCAAAAGGAACTTCGTAATATTTTGCTTGTTCGAAACACGATCGAAATGCAATTTTTTAAATTTTCCTTGAAAAACCTAATTCTCGTAATTTTTTGTGAGCTCCGTGAGTTTTCAGGACCACTCTCGAAAAGACATGTTAGTTTAATCATTAGCCTCAATCAATCAATTGCGTGTGATCTGACAAAAGTTTGCATTTGTAGTAACTTTGTTAACTTTTTTTTTGATATTTTCAAACAAAAGTTATTTTGAAAAACAAAAAATTTATCGGAAGGAAATTTCGAGTGAACGAAAAGTCGAGAATTTCTGGATGAATTATTTACAAGGTGTTCTTGAAAAGGTAACGCTAGGTGCGAAAAAGACATTCCGGTACTCGTCGAGTAATGCATAAATTCAAAGAATGTCCTGCATTCAACTGAAATGGATAGTTAAAAACCTATAAGAATGATGATGAACTAGATAGTCTATTTTCGTTATTGAAAAAGAATTCTATTGTTTTTTTTCTGGAAGTGTGCATTTCAAGTCTGGCGTCCGAGATTGGGGTAATGGTGTGGTTTCGGTCATTGATGCAGTTGAATTTGTGAAGTGTTTGCCGTCTTCTCAAAATGAAACGAATCCACCGCCCGCAGTTAGTGCTGAAAATATATAGAAACACTGTTACACACTCATATGCGCATCGTTTAAGGAAAAGATTTTGTACACATATTTCAAGGTAAGAATTTGAAACACTTCGAGTGGCTCTACCAATGCACCAAAGCAACTGCGTCGCGGACCCTCAAAAAAAAAATAAGAGGCCACGATGGCACTGATCTGGCAATGAAAGAGGAGTATTAGAATCTTGCAGAAAAAGGAGAACAAATTTAGTTGGTTCAGAAACAAGTTCGCATTTCATTCCCACAAAACTCGCCCGATACGCCCCGACTAACGCTGATTAATCATTACTAAAGCATCAATTCACTTGAAAATCAGTGGCTTGGAAAATTTTCACTTTTTTGCACTAAAAAAGTTGTAGAAACCCCTTCGAAACGCGAGCAAACAAATAATTTACTACATACTCCTCATAGCCTGCGCTATGCAATGAATTATGAAAATGAAACTAACCTGATAGTAGCAAAGCGAATGAATTCCGGAAGAAAATAAACAAAAGCGGGAGAAGTGTCGGCGCTCGAAAAAAAATTAACAGCTGATTGGGAGGGATTGATTAGTGCCACCAAAGAAGAGGGCCAACGTGTTTCAGCAATGATCCTTGCTTTGTTTTTGATCCCTCATCGCCCGTTTCCCTGGCGGAAGCCGTTAAAAGACTCTCCCTTGGAACACCTTTCAGTTTTAAAGATAGGGTGACGTCCTGGATCAAAATCGCTAACAGTGCTATCAAACTTCCTTAACCCTCAGCATTAATTAAACTCGTACTTGCCCTCAGTATAGATGGTCAAAACTGTTCCTACTGTATCTTGCTAACCGCATCCAAAAACTCCTCGGGAGGAGTTTTTCGTTAACCGCCAGTTCCTCTCGCATTTCAGAACTATTTCCGTGCTGTCTGCGAAAGTATATTAAACGCGAACTTACCGCGAGGATGCCACATGGCGGAATTTTAGAGAAAAAACAGACGTGAAAACGTTTTGAAAAGGCTATTTTCCGTAACAAAGGTTACAATTGTCGCTTTTTCGAGGCGTTTTCATTGGAAGTGTATAAGAGGCCTACCAATGGGGGATGTTAGGGTGAAACTAGAGCGAGTTCTCT
The DNA here is from genome assembly GCA_029168955.1 of Aplectana chamaeleonis. NCBI lineage: Eukaryota > Metazoa > Nematoda > Chromadorea > Rhabditida > Cosmocercidae > Aplectana > Aplectana chamaeleonis. The sequence continues at coordinate 460,598 of JAPDOI010000315.1, forward strand.
CTTAACTATCAAGAGTTATCATTACAATCTGGTGTGGTTAAACTCGCTTTTAACGCGAATTTAACTCCTGTTAACTCGCGTTCAACACACCCAATTACTACCACCCCAGATTACTTCATTCGGAACTCGGTCAAACGCCTTCTCTAAATCGAGAAAACAAGTGCGGCTGTAACAGCCACAATAAAAGTACTGCTCTATTATAGTTTGCAATTAGGTTTAATTGAATAGCTGAATCTGTTACATCGAATACTAGCAAAATACTCGCTGCGGCAATTGAGCTCCGCGCGAGACAGTTCTCAAATGACATATGGCGGCGAACACCGAGGTGCGACAGTAATTGTCACAATGCCCACCCTCGAACTTCACAAAACAACAAAAGAAGCCTTTTTCTCTCTGTTTTTCCATTTTTCTTGATAGTTCTGTCAATTTAGTTTTTCCAGGGGGTAGAAAAGATACTGCTAGAATCTCCTTATCAAGCTCTACGAGATGATGTCGACATTTCATTGATTGCTTTAACTACACGTCAACTATAGATATGTTGCTTCTACCCTTACTCGTTAGGACGCTCAGTCGACTCTTACATTCTGACAATTGAAAACGTGTTTTGGGAAGGGCGGAGTACCTGTAGTTTACGTACGGTTGACACAATCAACAAGATTTTAATGCCATCTTGTAGATCTTCATGAGGCTATTAAAGCTATTCCTCCTTTGAACTTGAAAACAACATTATGACGGAGTTGAGAGAATACGGTGGAAAGGCGTGAAAAATTGTTTTTTTGTTGCTCTACGACCTCCAAGGGTGGGTATTGTATTCTGATGTAACACGAAATCCGCTGTCAGCATCAACCTCACTCCGTAATAGAGCAACGCTGATTCAGCCATGGCTTAAAGGCACAGTCCAACCCCAGGGGTAAAATTTGATATTATGGTCCGCCCACCGCGTATAGCAACCCTGCCAAACGCGAGATCTCAATTCGATTAAATAAGCGAGAAAAAGCGCAGGAAAAGTTGGCCCCGCCCCCTTTAACCGAAAAGCATAATCGAGCTTCTCGGCCCAAATAGGGCGTCAAAATCTTTGCAAACGGAAAAATTGGTTTGTGTGGCGATGCTCAAAGGCAAAATGTACAATAGCAGAGCTCTTGATTCTCTTTCCGATGCGGTGTGCGCGGTTAGGCTTTTGGGGCGTTGTGGGCGGGGCCGACTTTTTCCGTGTGGTTTCTCACTTATTTGGTCGAATTGAGATCTCGCGCTTGGCAGGGTTGCTATTCACGGTGGGCGGACTATAATATCAAATTTTACCCCTGAGGTTGGACTGTGTCTTTAAAGGCAGGGTCCGGGCAGAATTTCGATTCTGAGATTTTCCGCTGAATCTGTGCTCATGGTACAGGTAGTCCGAAGGAACATGCGAAAACTGCGCTAAAACCGGTCTTCTTCAAGTATTTAAAGCCACTTCCGTGAGCCGATGATCCAGGAAAGTCAGAAAAGTGTGGCCATCGTCCATATTTTAGCCGTTGTCCACGCATTCTTCGAAAGTGCTGTGTAATCAACGGTCATTCCAGCCATGATTATCATGCTGTGAATACCGTAATCCCTGACTTTCAGACTGTTTTCTCCAGAAATACGGACTTAGAGGTTGTGAAAATTTTGGACTGTGTCCAGCTAGACCAGCCCAATCTATCTAACCCGAATTTCGGTGGTGTCTAAATCTGACCGGACTTTACTTTTAAAGCACGGTGTTCATTGAGACGACAAAGCGATGTAGAGAGCATGAAACTTCGAAACTTCAATGTGGTCCCGAAATATACATCTGGCGGTCTACTGACAGTTAAGTGGCAAAGCGCGTCCTGTGCGCTGCCCATCAGCGAAAATGAGATCTGGTGGCTTCTTGGCGATTCTGTGGAGGAGCTCTGTCCATGAGCTGACCACCAGCGGTACTGGCATCTGGCGGGCTATTGCCACTTAATTGGCGAAGAGCTGGCAGTGCACTGCCCACGAGCGGAAGCGACGGCTGGTGGCTGAGGTAGCAGGCAGCGGTTCGCAAGCCTGCTGGCGGAGCGCTGGCAGTGCGCTGCCAACGAGCGGGAGTGACAGCCACTGGTCGAAGAGCTGCCAGCGGTTCTCCAGCTCGCTGGCGGAGCGCTGGCAATGCGCTGCTCACGAGCGGAATGACAGCTAGCGGTCGATGGACTGCCAGCGGTTCGCCAACATGCTGGCGGCACCCTGGCAATGCGCTGCCCACGAGCGGGAGCGACAGCTAACAGTCGGTGGACTGCCAGCGGTTCGCCAACATGCGGGCGGCGCCCTGGCAATCAGCGGGCTGCGACCGGGGCCGGTGTTCGCGTGCCAGCTGATTGACAGAGGGTCGCCAGCCCCATTGTCTGAGTAGTTGTGATCCTGACTGTGCTATCTGTACCTTTAAACTGTCGAAAAAAGCCTAGCCTGCTAGGATGAGTCCGGGCGGAGTTAGCGGTCGTCCATGGCAAAATATAGCTGTGATAAGGAGATTTTGACATGATAAGCCCGAGAAGCGTTGCTTCGACCGTCTCAAAATGAGCGATCTAGGCTATACATCAGTTCGCTAATCTTTTTTGAACTTGAACTATAGCTTTCCTGGGCGCTGTCTTTGTATCTTTGCCTCGAATCGGTAGCCACCCGCGTAATCAATGAACGTTGAACCAAAGCAACATGACGCTACATCAGTCCTTACTTGCTACAAGATAACAGAAGGGTGTTTATTCCTTCATCAAAATAAACTTCCACAGCAACTATGAATTATTGCGAACACAACCTGCATCTCTATCCATAATTTGAATTCATTAAGCGTTCTACTCAAAAAGCGGAGAAGAAGATATGGCAAATCACAAGAATAGTGTGTATTATTTTTTTCCTGAAATTCGACAGAACATGCACTTCGTTCTTATTTTTTGATGTTCGGTTTAGGCACCCCCCTTTGCCCTCTCTGCAACATCCAATATGCAACCCCCTAAGGTTAACCGGGACGCGTGCCCAGCCCTGGTCGCGGCTTCCTCCCATCCAGTGATCGACGATAGATAATCTGTTTGCGAGAGTGTGGCCGTCTTCATCATGGCAGGGATGGATGTGAAGAAACAATCGCTAACGATCTTCTCCAATTTCAAGGGTTCTCTTTCGAACTAGAAGACCCACTAGAGCATGAGACCATATCACCAGCAATTTCCTCGACGTGATTAACCCTGGGTTGTTAGTTCTTTTTTTTGCTCTTAAAATAATTTTTCTATAGAGAAAAATTTTCAGAAGACTATCTGCTTTCGATTGCGGTCTTATGATACGAAAGATTATAAATGATTCTTTCGCAGAAGAAATCACTCATCACAATCGACCTTGTGCTATGTCAGAGCTACTCCAGGCTGTGTTTAGCGTCATTCTGCGACTTCGCCGCGTCAGTTCGTCGCAGCTCGATTATGCATCATAGAGGCGCGATTTTCACGCGGCGCGGCGCCCCGCGCCGCCTTACTTTTCGCCGCGCCGCTCGGCGGCGGAAGTATAAACGACCCCTAAAGCAGCGATCCGCCCGCAACCCGCCAGCGATCCGCCGCAAGGGCTTTGATAGCAAGCGATCCGCCCGCTCAAATTTTACACGGTTAAACTTGTCAATCATTGATGAGTTCTTTTCTGGTATTATTGCCATGCTCAGAGTAAACAAACCGAAGGGTATAAAAGGCGCTCCATCTCACTGAAAGCTCACTCGGCATTTCGAGGCCGATCTCGTAAGGTGACTCCAAGTCACCTTTGAAGGATCTCTCAGAAGCCGGAGAATAATTTTTGGCTACTGTGTTCACGATGATTTTCGTCCCCGAATTTTCCACATAAAACAATGCGTTGGCATCCATGTGTTAAAGAAATTACGAAGAAGCTGCGAGAAACGCATAAAACGTTGTATTTCAGTGACATTATTCTATAACATGGACTAGTTGTCCGGTTGGATGAACATGTTGTCACCGGTGGAAAATGGGGCCAATCGAAAATAGAAGAATATTTTATGCAAAGCAGGATTAGTTAGGGCCCTAAGAAAGGAACGGAGCAATAGAGAGTAGGGATTTGCAGAGGACGGGTCCACAAAAGATTCCATGGTCACAACAAACACTTCCTGCGATACTTAAGAGGCGGAGTGATAATTAAGGATTTTGGGTGCTTCCGGTGCGTTTTTCTCAATTTCTACGTCATTTTAGTTTTACCCGGGGGCCACCTGATCAATATAGCGAATAACCTCGAAATCGAAGATTATCGTGAACACTGCCTTTAAAGGCAGTGGTCGCGATAAAATATGATTGTCTTCTTTTCCCCTCTAAACCCATTTCTGGGTTTAGAGTAGTAGGACCAACTCGCATAATCGCTGAGCAGCTAGGACACATCATGGAGGTTTCTAGGCCAAGGCCGCTGCTGAAAAAGTGGGCGTAACGGGGCGGAACCACCGCAGCATATGCTGCTGCCAGTTTTGCGTTTGAAATACCAGTTCACGGGACATATGCTGCTCCCAGCGCGCGTCCGAGTGCGACAAGGTGCGCTCACCGTCGGCAGTGTTCCGAGAAGCGCACCATCACTGAAATTTCGCCGTGAGCGCACCATCACAAAAATTTTCCGGCCTGACATGCCCGGGGACATGCCACTGTGGTAATCCGCTTTGGGGTCCCCAGAGGGGGGGGGTCACCCCACTTCCACGGTCCGTAGTGGGTGCACCCCACCGTGGACCGTGGGGAGGTGACCCCACAGTTGGGTACCACCCCCTCCCCTCGGCGACAAAAATTATCCTCCGGTATCCGGTGGATCGTCTGGGCCCGTAGCAAACCCCCTTGATGTTGCGAACTCAGCGCTGCCTCCGCGCCATCAGCATGTGGCTCACGTCCAGGCAGCGAAACGTGAGCGCCTTCCTATCTTAATGCATGTCGGCAGTGACAGATAGTGACAGCGGAGGCAGCCATTTGCCAGTGGTATGTGAGCCACCTATGGACGTGAGGTAGGCGCTGAGGTCCATGTTGGCGGCGCGATGTGCGAGACAGTGAGCGAAATAGCGCGCACAGCCACGAGAGGCACCAGCTGCGATCTCGGTCATGGGTGGGGTATGACCGAGATGGTGACGGCGTGGAAAAGATAATACGCTCCAGTGACAAACACTATCCAGATTTGACCACCTCTATTGAGATGTAGGGGCAGATCCAATTAATGCAATGATTGCGTGAAGCCTTGATACAAGGACAGCCATTTTGGTTCTGGGCAGTTCTTCAAATGAGAAAGGTGATAAACTGGAGAATCTTGTGAAACTCTACCGCTAGTATTAGAGGCATAGATCATCGTTGATGTGAGTTCGCTGTCTGCTACGATGGTCGAAATCAATCGCCTCATCAGCTGCTTATTTTTCCCCGAGCGTTTGTTTTTTGTATTCCTTCTCTTTTTTCGTCCCTATATTTCCGCTACAGGTTAGTTTTGTTCTGATAAACCATTTCATATTTGTGGGCTCCGTAGTAATTTTGAAGGTTTCATCACTTGCACGTGTTTATAAGGCTTTTTTTTTCTTGAATTTTGAACTAAAAAAGAAGAAAATTTTAAACGTCCACTTTTTCTAAGAGATTTGGTTTTTTATTAGCGTTGCCTTCAGTTTTAGCACCACAATGGGCGTCTTTTAGGTTTTCTACGGTGAAAAATAAGTGATTGTTTTCACAGTCGACTATTTTCTCCTTTTTTTTGCATCAGTATTCTCCCTTTTGTTATGTACCAGAGGAGTACCATCGATAGCCCCTTATTATTGGTGAGGGTCCGCGTTGGAACTTTGTCTGGTGCACAAGTGGAGACGCTCTAATCGCTACAATTCATTTTTCGTTAGCAGGAGATCGCTTCTCTGCATATACAGTACATTATTTCCGAAATTGTAGATAAATAATTTGAATTCTCCCACATGTATCCTTGAATGAGTGTGCGATTTTAAATGAAGATCAAAATGTTCCAGCGTCGGATATAGGCACAAGTAGCTGGGAAAAGCGTGTACTTAACTTAGGACCGCACATTTTATATTCTTAGGACAGGATGTCAATAAAACCATCAGAATTGGAACAATTCGCACATTACAGTGTTCGATTATTCGGAATGTTCGGGTGACCCATTTTTTGGTTTCAATTTTTTTAACTGTTCTAGGTTCGTAAATTTTCGAGGCTTTTGTCTCGAGTATCCCCATGATTGCAAGAATATTCGTTAAGTTTCCCTCGAATCCAATGGAGAACAAGTGTTTATTCATTTATTTATTTGTGTTCTAATTGATTAACTCGCTCAGAAATAGTGGAATTCTGTTCGTCTTAATTCTTTCGTTGGCAAGTTTCCGCCACGCCATATTGTAGTTATTCACATTTCTTCAGAAGCTAACATCAAAATTTAGCTAGGCTGTGGATTTTCAAAGTGCATTAGAGGCTTCCGAAAAAATTGTGAAAATCTGGAATCCTCAATGGAAGAATCGGAAATTTTCATTCCCAGTAAGTTGAAATTTAGAACAGCCGAAAATGCTCTGAACGCTTATCGGCTTTATTGAATTCGACGAAATTGAACCGAAAAAGTTTTCTGTGAAACACAGAAAATTTTGTCCAAATGCAAGCGTAGGAATATATAATTGGAGGCCAGCCACGCATATTTAGTAACCATTGGATAGGAAACGGTTGAATCGGATGCACGCGTTCCAAGCAATTTCATTGAGCAATCAGTTTGCGAAGTTTCTTCACATGTCGTAGCTATCAGTGGGCAATGTTTCCCCCGAGTCAACTGCGGTCATGGCTCAGAGGACGTGCCCGCTGTCGTCGCGAATATTATCCCAGTTCGGCACCGGCCTGCAACAGAGCTTTGCCAAGAAGTGTATGCTGGGAATAGGTCCCTCCAAGTTGGTTGTCATAGGTGGCACCTGTGAGATGACGTACCTGAGGTTGGTTGCCATCTTTATGTGGTGACGGCGGGGGGTTTGCTACGGGCCCTGGTGAGTGACTCGAAGCCACCTTCCAGGTCCGACTCCGAAGAGCCGACTGAAACACACAAGAGGGGTGGGCGGAGCCATCCAATGGCGAGCGGCCGCTGGCTCTAGGACATTTTTCTTCCGTAGGGCGCCGGAGCTCCCCGACATATGCTGCACTTCCAGCATCATGAGACGATATCCTGCGACGATGGGGTTTGTAACGCTGAGTCCATCAGCCAGTCACAAACTGGTGGGCGGTCGTCAACAGATATCTCCATGATGCTGCTCAGAAAATGAGAGGCCGTTTCAGTGCCCTAGCTGCTCAGCGAATATCTGAGAATGAGAAAAAATCGCGAAAAAACCGCTATTTCGGGCCAAATTTGAATCCTGAACTTTCTTGTCTTTTGATGGTGGACGAGCCCACTCCACATCATCGGCAGCGATGATCTCTGATATCAAGAACATCAGCTGGCTTGAAATTGAATTTCAATCAATGAACATTATCCTTCGGACTCATCTAGTCAAAAACATTGATTGAAGTGCTTTCTTTCATTGCTCAACTGTTTTTATTAGGTAAATTTGCATGTATGTCTTCCTCTGAATGTCGATGATTTTTGACTGCTCGGTATGAGGCTGCGATCTTTTTTTGCGGCGCTGTGCACGTGTGCACGAAATGGCATCTTTGGGCCCTAGAAACTTTAGTTCTAGCCCGTTTTTCACACTAGACGAAAAATACCGTGCGGTACCGATTGCCATAGAGCCATAAAATACTCTGCAATTTTCGTTTGAGAGTTAGAGTCGGTCGGTCTGATATAGCTATGCAACCGATATCATCATTTCATGCCCTTGTGGCAATCGGTACCGCACGGTATTTGGAGTTTACTGCGATATAGAGCTTAAAAGGGGCCGACCGGGACCTAACGCCTGTCGCAAAGATAATTATGACTTAAAGGCACAGAACACCCGAGAAAATAATTTTCTGACTTCACTTGACTCTGACTTCATGCTTATCTAGTAGAGTATATCAAACGAATAAAAATTTTCGAATATTCGAATAAACGAATAATTCGAAAATTTTACTCTTTCGAATATTTGAATAAACGAATTATTCGAAAAATTGACTTCTCCGAATATTCGAATAAACGAATAATTCGAAAATTTTACTCTTTCGAATATTTGAATAAACGAATTATTCGAAAAATTGACTTCTCCGAATATTCGAATAAACGAATTATTCGAAAAATCGACTTCTCCGAATATTCGAATAAACGAATTATTCAAAAAATTGACTTCTCCGAATATTCGAATAAACGAATTATTCGAAAATTTGACTTTTCGAATAATCGAATAAACGAATTATTCGAAAATTTGACTTTTCCAAATAATCGAATTATTCGAATGATTCGAATACGAATAATTCGAATCGAATATCCGGCCTAACCGCGTTTTTTTCTCGAATTAGAAGTACGGACCGAATCTGAGAGAAATTGCCGCTGAGGGCCGCGATAGTGGCGCTTCGGAGCCTACAGGCGCCGAAGCGGCACTATCGCGGAGCCGCGCCTGCACTACCGCGGAGCCGCAGTGGAGCTATCGCGGAGCCGTAGCGGCGATGCGGCAGTGCCGCTTGGGCTCCGTGATAGTTTGGCAGCGGCCCCGGAAGACTATCTTATATGAAATTATTTAAGATTGATAACCCAACTATAGGGGCCTAAGGACAAAAATATTCACCTGCGGTCGCTACGTTCTTTGTCTAATAGAGACTGAGGTCACAGCTGCTTCTGCGTCCAAGGAAATACGGAATGTACCTCAAACCTGGGTAATTGAACCGGCAACAATTTCGTTTTACCACACAGGATAGTACACCGTACTCCACACGGGTTCACTGCTGCATCCTCGCGGAGCCGGCGCGGCTCTAACGCGGTACTGGCGCGGAACTATCACGGCACAGTCGAGGGCCGCGGTGCTTTCCCGGCACTGACACGGTAAATTTTCTCAAAGTACGCATAATTGAGCCCCCGTTCACGGCACTACCAACTTTCTTGATCTTTTTTGTATGGTATTATATAGACCGGAGCTATGCCAATGTACTTCCACGAAAAAGACATTTCACATTATATCATAAGAGTATTCAAGCCAACATTTATCACTGTCCCAAAGTAGTTGCTAAACGATATGATCAAAGTCTCTGGCTTTTCAAAAATCTCTACTAACAATATCCGAATTTCTTATCAGTTTGGGGTGCTATCTAAGCGGGGGGGGGGCACTATTGTATCGCACCTGGCCACGCCCATTTTCGCGTGCTGCAATCCTGGTTTTGGCAGGGGAGGGAAACCCCGTGTGATGCTCAAATTTAGTGCGGCAAGGTAAAATGGGCGGTGCCAAGTGCATCCAGCCATAGTGTCCCCCCACCGCTAGGATAGCACCCAGTTTGGTTGAAGACATCTCACCTTTGGACCTCAAAAACAGACACATGCCGGAGACTCTGCTTCCTATTTTTCTGGAATTATTCGTTTATTCGGCCGAATATTCGAATATTGGGCCGTTCGAATATTCGAATAAACGAATTATTCGAGAAATTGACTTTTCAGAATATTCGAATAAACGAATTATTCGAAAAATTGACTTTTCCGAATAATCGAATTATTCGAATATTCGATTATTCGTTTATTCGCCCGAATATTCGTTTTCCGAATATTCGTTGACATACTCTATTATCTAGGAGAGAGTCACACGCTGGTCACAAAGGCATCTCTGAAAATGTTCAAGACCCCCTTTGAACAGAGTTATGGCTCTTCAAAGATGCCTAGATTGAGTGGGTGAAAAATTGGTGGACGAGTTGTCTCAGGCCTGTATTTCTCTTCATTCGCAATCGTTGCTTGAGAGCGAGCCAGGATTAGGAGACAGCCCGGCAGTGGACTGAAGAACGACGACTTGTTGGAATTCATCCATCCATCGAGCCGCTATCGAGTTCGAAAATCTGTTAGGGGGTCGGGCCTGTGGTGGTGAGCGAAGGGGGTCGGGCCTGTGGTGGTCGCTTATATCTCGCCTGTTTGGAGGAATTGAGATCTCGCATTTGGTACGTGTTATACAAGAGGGGTCTTCTACACAAATACATGAAAATCTCAAAATTCATATCTGAGGGTGTACTGTGCCTTTAAGTCATGAATCCCAGTCGAAACGCACTTGAATACGGTCTGATTTGTTTAGGAGCCGAACGCGCTCCCGAAGCTCCATCCAAGCGAGACAGGCATCAAAAGTGCTGAGACTGTGGTCAGACTTACAATTGGAGCAATAAGAAGTAATAGCATTGTAGTTCACTGCTCTTGACGGTACATGTAGTGGAAATGGTCTCATTCACCATACACGAGAAATCTGTTGTTGACATGAAATGAGCGGTCGCTCGTGCTGTGAAGCTGCCGTCCGACCGCTCATTTCATGCTACGGTTTATTTTGACATCGTGATGCTACTACAATTCGACAGGTGATTCCAAATGGACACCCTTTTAGAACTGTACACAGTAGTAATAGTGTAGCATATTATAGCACTTGTTCTAAATGAAATTGATTTCAAATATCCGAATTTTCGAATATTGTCGGATATCGCATTTTTTCGGATATCCGAGTTTCCGACCACTGGCGTATTAATTTTTCGATTATCCGACTTCACGAATAAAAAGTCGACTTTTTCTTCCGAATGAAACATATTCAAGTACAAGTAACTGTTTTTTTACATGGGAACACATTGATTTTTCACTCACGCACTCGCGGGCGTCTGCGGTACCTTTAATTATCCTTTTTCCAATCAAATCAGATAGACATGGCTGATTGGCGGACGTTTCGGCATGGCTTATATTTGCCAGAGGTCTTGGGGTTAGCCCTCCGATTAGCGGAGCTTTGGGACAAAATGCTGCTTGTGTCTGCGTTAGTTTTCTCTGGCACACCCAATTTTAGAGCGTGAAAAAGACGGGCCGCAATGTATACGGTGGACTAAGAAGTCCACTTTTTTGTTTCGCTTTTGAAATCTCTCAAATCACTGATGAACTCTCGGGCAACAGTGACAGGTTGGAAGGTCAACCCCGGCTACCTCTCAATCTACTAAACTCAGAGAATCTTTGGTGAGCTTTCGATTTCGATTATCACCAGCAGTGGAGCGGAGGGCCTCGGTGAAATATAACTGGTGATGAAGATGTTCCGGCTAAACGGCAACCGCTCCTTGTTGTGTATACTCGGGCAAAACTGCAAAAATTTTCAAATATATTCGAAAATAATCTTTTTCGGAATTCAAATTTTCGAATATATTCGAAAACCAGATTTTTCGAATTTCAAATTACCGAATACAATCGAAAATCTAATTGTTCGAACTTTCGAACAATTTTCGAATAATTTTTCCTATTTTTCGGATAAATGTTCTCGAATTCAAAAACAAAAGCTTCGATTTCAAAAATTAGTTTCGAATTGTCATTCACTGGTTCAGTCGCGGAGTTGTTGAGGCTTAAGACACCGCAACTGAATCGTCTCGGCGCAGTGATGATCGCGGATCCGCCGTGGTACTATCGCGGCACAGTCGAGAGTAGCGGTACTTCCTCGACACTGTCGCGGCGACTTTTCCCAGAGGCGGGCTGAATTGGGAAACACTGCTGCAAATTTCTCATTTTCTCACTTTTCGAGCACCTTATGTATTCTTTTTTTCTGTAGCTGATTTTCCGGCTTTTGATAAAGAAATTACCCCTCGAGTTGTATCGCTCCAGCCGAGAAGCGGCTAGAGAGGTTTGGTTTTTTCTATTAGTCTTGAAATGTTTCACTAGCATTACTGCATTAGAATATCGATGTTTTGGCCAAATTTGCTCAACTGTCAAAACAGAATCTGTCTAAGCTCAGAAAGTACAGAAATGGACGTCAATTCGCTAAACACAACCCATTATTTGGCAGCAGGTGTCTTCTGGACCCCTTCACTTATATCCAGAAGGAAATCTTCAAAAATTTTGTTTCAAAAATTCTATAAACGATTTTATAAAATTCTAAGTGATCACAGGCAAAACCAAACCTCTCCAGCCGCGAAGCGATAACCACTCGATGCCAGTATTTTTGGAGTAGTCACTCTAGATAAGTGAGCTCAATCGCTCCCCTACGTATTCCAAGTAACTGCTTCTTTGGAAAGGGGAGGGGGGTTTCGGTAGCTGAAACCCTAGCATTCTCTATATTTGGCTGGCAGCTACATAATAAAACAAAACTCTGAATCTCATCGGTCAACGCTAGCAGTGCGATGGTTATTTCTATCTACGGTGGAAAGCAAAGGCGAAACGGAAATTTTAGGGGTTGTCGAAGGTCCTCTATCGACTGGATCTCCTTCCGCAGTCTTTTATTGATTTTTGCGAAAAATCAGTAAAATCTAAATTTAAAATTCCGAACATCGATAAAATTCTACGACAGTGATTTTTATGGATAGAGGATTCTCGAACACTCATAAATGTCAAGTTCGATCACTGATTTTCTTCGATAAAGTGAAATACCATCACACTGACAGCGTTGACCGATGAGATTCAGAGGCTTGTCATAAAAAAGGCGGAAAAGAGAGAAAAACAGTTTGCATTGACTGGCCGTTCAAGCGATCCTATATCCCCGGTGCAGCACGTAATACGGTGACAAAATATTCCCCGCGGTCCAAGCGTGCGCTATCCTCAAATCAGGAGTCGGGTGAATAGGTCAAAATGGTGCTTTGAAAAAGTGTGCTCTCAAAGGTCGATCAGAAAAACAAACTTCTAATGAAATGATGATTGTGCATTTCGATTATTCGAATTTGAAAAATTCGAATATGCTCTTCAAAGCAATCGAATTTCGAATAATATTCGAAAGTCTGTTTTTGAAATATTCGAATTTCGAATATTATTCGAAACCGCTTTTCAAGAAGTATTCGAATTTCGAATAGTATTCGAAAACCAAAATTTTCGAATTTTGAATGATTCGAAATTCGAAAAATCTTTCGAATAAATTTCGAATAATACAATTCGGTCCGAAGTATATTGTTGTGATAATCAAAATCAAGAGATTACCATTTCTCGCGACTGAAGGGTAGCCGTACTTATAGCTCACTGCTCGAGTTAAAAAGCTTGAGGTTCAGTATATAATGAGTGGTGCGATTATCTCATGAGAAAATTGCTGTAACCCCTGGCATCTGCTTAGTCACAGCAGGGAGCTTTGGAAAAATCCAATCCACAATCGAATGCTCAGCTCAAATGACGGCTGTTTTTCAAAATAAAAACACTTGTACAGAATAATTTTCGGAACTGGTAAGATCAAAATCTACAAGGAATTTTATATGAAAGGGTAGGGATGAACGCCAAGAATCGTAACACCCTGGCACCAAACGCACCAGTTGTTGGAAAAGTAGAAACCAAAGTTTAGTACGAAGGCAGAAAAAAAGCCGTTGCTATAGGTGAACTAGAGCCTGTTTGTTTCGTCATACGAGCACGATACCAAATGGAGCCGAGACCAAAGCAAAACATAGGATGAAATATCAAAGAACAGCAAGGATATTGAAGTAAGTTTGATAAAAATAGATCAACTCTATTGGTTTTGATATTTCGCTAGCAATTAACTGCCCATGGAATGAATTTGTTGTGGTAATAGTATAGGATACCTGGCATTTCAGTTGGGTATCGGATACCCACACACATCCCCAAAAATTTCGGGTGTAATTCATTACGAATACTGAAAATTTGCCCTAGGGAGTCATTTCTGATCCTAAACCACAGTTTTATTGTTGATGAATCCGGCCCCTCTGTGATTGACTGCAGATCCATCCACGCGCACTGGTCTTCACAGCCGTAGCATACCAACACAGATTTCGTGCTCCACGGCTAACTTGGTATGTAAACCCTTGATCCTGAAGTACCCTTCAAAGTAGAGTTATCAGGTTCAAATTGGGACAGGGACTAGCTGCGCGCATTTACAGCCTCCTGTCCAAAATGAGCTTCCTAGCGCAACGGGGATTGTTGCAAGAAGATCGTGAACTCCATACGAAAAAAAAGAGATTGGAGGTTCTTCAACTAAAACCTAGCGGTTTTCCGAGTCCCAGGAAGCCATTCCAGACCAATCCTAGGTGATGATACCATTTTTGCGCTCTTGGAAAAGAAATCGCTTCACCACAAATACTCTGAACGTTGATTCCGGAATTGTAGAGTTGCGCATGGGCGAGTTAAAGCCACATCTTGGGCGCGCCACAATTTGCGCATGCCCTAGTTCTCGCAAGGAGTGACGTTCTCTCTAACGCCATCCCCCAATAGAATGTCTTTTTTTGTCCAACCTATCAGTATCTACTATATATGGGGCGGATCGCTGGCTAGTGGCGGGCGGATGGCGGGGGGATGTCGACCCGCCCGCTGAAAGCCAGCGATCTGCCCTCACCTACTGTCTGAGTACTTTGACCGAATCGAATGATTCGTGAAAACAATCCACTGAAAAGGCCGACTTCAAATTAATCGGATATTCGAAAAAGGCGAACTCCCAAATGATTCGAAAAACCGAATGTTCGAAAAATTCCAATATTCGAATTATTCGGGAAACCGAGTATCCGAGAAAGGCCAATTCCCGACTTATTCGGCAAACCGAATTTTCGAGAAATGCCAAATTCCGAATTATTTGAAAAATCGAATATTCGAAAATCTTCTTAAAGTGTTCACGATGAATTTCATTTCCCAGTTTTTCACATAAAACAAAGCGTTGGCCTCTAAGTGTTACCAAAATTACGAAGAAACGGCGAGAAACGCATTAAAACGTCGTATTTCAGTGACATTATTCTATAACATGGACTAGTTGTCCGGTTGGATGAACATGTTCATTCTGGTTGTCAATGAAGAAAAATGGAAAATTATTTTATGCAGAACAGTATTAGTTAGGGTCCGAAGGAAGAGACGGAGCAACAGAAAGCGGAAAATGGCAAAGGACGGGTCCACAAAATATTTCATTGTCACAACGACCAGTTCCTGTGAGAGTAAATTGGCGGGTGAGAGTAAAGAATTTCGTGCCCTTCTGGTCTGTTTTTCTCAGTTTCTCCGAAATTTTACTTCTACCCGGGGGTCAATTAATTGATTTCGCGAATAATCTCAAAATTAAAGATTATCGTGAACACTGCCTTTAAAGGCAGTGTTCACGATAAGAATCGTTTTTCTGTTTTTCCGCCTATCTTGAAGACGGTCCCATGCTGATTCCATTGATGTTTTTGGAATCGTACAAGGCCTTCTAGGAACGGAGTTATGGTCCCTCAAAAGTTGAGCTAAGGAAGCATGGTGGACGAGTTGTCCGAGGCTTGTAACTTCCGTCTTTTGCAGCCGATGTATGCGAGCTGACCTGAGTAAGGAGAGAACTTGAGAATGAAGGGGAGAACGGGGCTAATGACTGGAAATCATCGCTCATCTCACGATCCCGAGCTTTCATTTGTTCACGTCGGTGGGCGTGGAAAGTGCATCTGGGGGTGACGAGCTGACGGATGTCCAACTTTGGGCCCGTAGGGGACCGTTCCGAGCTCATTTTTCTTAGTTTTTTCAGCGTTAGGGTTGCATTAGGCCCTGCGTCTGCCGATCTCCACCAAAAAAACAGACATGGTTTTTATCGTGGACACTGCCCTCAGAAAAATGAAAACATGTTACATGTAATATAAAGTGTAAGATACTTGAGACATTCAAGTATATTACCTTTATATCGCATGTAACCTACACTTATATTACATGTAACATACACTGATATTTCATGTAACTTATTTAAAGCTGCAAGTTGAAGCTCGATGCTTTAAAGGCATCGTACGCGCTAAAATCCACTTTCCATTTTTTATGCTCAATCCCTTCCTCGGGCCCCTGTGAGAACGTACAACGATCTTGGCTACTCAAAAACGTACCATTGTGAGCATAGAGGAAGTGGAAAGTAAGGAATTCCGTCAAAAGGGGCCGGCCCTTCCGTCAGTCATTTGGCACTTTCGCAATATTTGAGCAGAACGTCGCGTCGCTAAGTACAGGGCATGCCACTGTACGCTGACGCACCGTCGGACGAAAGTGGCATTATCGACTGGAAATTTCTCGTCACACAACGAGCGATTGCTTCCAACGCTGCGCCAATGGATGAATTGTAGAACTGTTCCTTGCGCCCTCCGCGTAACTATCCCGAGTCGATGCCGGCGCGAATTTCAAATGATTTTCAGAAGTTTTTTTGAAACAATTTTTCTTGAAAAGTTAACGTTTTTGAGCGGGCTTTTCGCTACCTTTAGTCACTATAGGGGGCTAACAACTCAAAAACGAAACATCGTTTTCAGCGCGTACGATGCCTTTAAAGGCAGTGTTCACGATGATTCTCGTTTCCAAGTTTTCCACTCAAAACAACGCATTGGCAACCAAGTTTTGCCAAAATCACGAAGAAACGGCGAGAAACGCACTAATTCGTCTTATTTCAGTGACAATATTCTACGGCCTGGACTAGTTGTCCGGTTGGATGAACATGTTCACGGTGGTTGTCACCGGTAAAAAATGGGACTAATCGAAAATGGAAGAATGGGCAAAACAGTATTAGTTAGGGCCCGAAGGAAGGAACGGAGCCACACAGAATGGAGAATTGCAAAAGGCGGGCCCACAAAAGATTTCATTGTCACAACGAACAGTTCCATTGATACTTAAGAGGCGGGCTGATACTTGAGGATTTCGTGCCCTTCCGGTGTGTTTTTCTCGGTTTCTTCGTCATTTCAGCTCTACTCGGGTTCCAAACAATCGATTTAGCGATTAATCTCAAAATCGAAGATTATCGTGAACACTGCCTTTAAGGGTTGGAGCTGCGAGTTCCAGGCCACCGCTTCAGGTACGAATCAGCGAGCTTTAAGCTCTTTTGGACATCCCAGGAGCTCAAAGCTAGCTGCTTCATGATTGAAGCAGCAAGCTTGAATCCCACAGCTTCATACAAGGAGCAGTGGGCTTAGGCTTGCTCAAAAAATATTGTATGTCGCTCCCTCTAATCCTCCACACGATCAAAACGGATCATGAGGAGCGAGAGATCAACGACTCGGCCAGGGCGAGTGACCACCCTGTCGAAAGTCAATGCAATGGGCCTGCGCTCATGGCTAAGGTATGAGGCGGCCCGTATGCTGTGCAGGTTTGCAGAAGGTGTTCGGCATGGGCCCTCAGTTTTTGAAGATATTTGAATCATGTTACACTTATACTACATGTAATTTACTTGAGTAGAGATAACTCTCATGTAACCTAAATTGACGGAGATGTATTACAAGTATATTGTAATCGTCTCTTACGTTACAAGCATTATGTTTTCACCATCAAAAACATATTACGTGTGACATTTGGCCTGCGAGCGAGGGACCGATATATTACATGTAACATACATCGGCCGAGATAATTTGCAAGTAATATACATTGGCCAATTTATATTACATGTATGTTAATTCAGGCCTTTTATTTTACATGTAATATGTTTTCATTTTTCTGAGGCCTTTAAAGGCACAGTCCAACCTCAGTATCGATTTTCTTGTTTTCTGCCTATCTTTAGAACAGTCCCACGCTGATTCCAATGATATCTCTGAAATCGTTTAAGACCTCCTAGGAACGGAGTTATGCCCCCCAAAAATTGAGATACGGAATCATGGTGGACGAGTTTTCCAGGGCTTGTAACTTCCGTCATTTGCAACCTATGTATGCGAGTCGATCAGAATAAAGAGAGAGGTTGAGAATGAAGGGAAGAACGGGGCTTTTGATCGGAAACCATCGCTCAACTCACGATTTCGAGTGTTCCTTTGTTCACGTCGAGGGGCGGGAAGAGGCGGGACTTGCCCACATTGGCGGGGTTCGCCCACTTTTCTAAGCCGTAAATCTCAGATTTCGTCCCTGAGCTTGGACTGTGCCTTTAAACAGTCGAATGAATTCGATGGTCTACTCATACGAATGAACAGACTCTCCAGAACATTCCATTGTTCCACGAGCGAATCGCACGCCAAGGTTGCGTACTTTCGCACATCGTACATAGATCTGTTTCAAAATCTTGTAATAATTTGTACTTACTTCCAATCAGGCAATTCGTATATTTTTTCACATAGTTGACCGTTTCTTGAATTCTTTGTTTTTTCCTACCCAACAATTTCATCTATTCTCAAAAGGAAAAATGGTAGCTCTAATCAATGGTCTTTGTTTGGAAAGCAGAGAAAAAGGCGAAAAAGACTGGCCCGCAGTAAACCCACCACTCAGTCAGGCTCATCTGAGTGGGTGATAAGACGAGCCCGAAATGATTCAGACAGGGCTCAGACGAGTCCGAAATTGTATAGAGCGATAGATTGCATTCAAGCGGTCGGTCTCGCAAATCCATGGTGATGGGGGCATGATGATACCTGTGACAAAGAACGCACACGGGCTAGCCCCGTGTTGCGTCCAATCACAAACCTTGCTCCTCCCCCGTTTCTCTCGCCTCCTCAGGGGTGTTGATACACGATGGCCACCACCCGCAGTATTCCGCCCCGAGCTGCAGGTTCAAACAAGTTATGAGCATTTTTCAAGCCTTGCGAAAAAGCAAGTGCCTTGCGAAAAGGCACCCATCAGGCGTTTTTTTTTCGGAGTTTCAAAAAAATTTCTCGGATTAAGCTCAAAAGATGTATTTAGGGGTAATCTAGGGTGGTGAACACGAATCTGAAGTCCATTTGTCGAAATTCTGAGGTTTACTGTGGATTATGGTAGGTAACATGTCACTTAGGGGACAAAAACCACCTTAGTATTTTGAAAATCGACAAACGGACGTTAAATTCGAATTATCCACCCCGAGTAACCCCCGTATACAAAATTTGAGTAAAATCTGAGATTTTGACCCAACTACCGTATACCCACCGTAATCTGCAAAAAAATCGACAAACGGACTCCAAATTCGTGTTTAGCACTCTAAATAACCCTCAGAGGATGATTTTGGGATATATCTATCGTATACCTTGATACCTTCTCAGAACGTCGGAGGGCCGCGTCCCCGTACCCACCACTCAGCGAGGCGGGGCCCCCCTCCGCGCCTGGCGCCCAACAGGTCCCCGCCCCAGCCCCATGACTCATAATGGGCACGAAGCCCGGACATCAAAGCGAAAGGGCGCGGGGCCCGGGCAGAACATTTCCGCGGTGTCATCGCTTAAGTGATTGATTCCTTGTATAACGATCTGCGGGAACCACCCCTCCCACACCCTGGGCGGGTGCTCTACCTTTCTCCAAAATTTTCGAAACCCCATGGTGGGTGTCCCATTCAAGTCTATTCGATAGACTGGGGAACTTACCTTACTGCCACCGCGCGAAGTGCGCGATGATGTAAGTACTTACTCAAGGCTCAGGGTTCAACGTGTAATACGATTTGCCTGAGCGAACATGTTTTCATCTGTTTCGAATTTTCCCTGCAGGACCGAGCTAACGAAATTTGGTGGCGCCCCCGCCTCGCGCCTGATGATTCTCCGCTCGCAAAACATGGCCCCGCCGCTCGCCCTTGGTCGGAAATTCCCGGGCACACGGCCCTACGACGTTCTGAGTTTATACCTTGATGATACATCTTCACTGCGCGTCGCCGCCGTGTGGACCACATCTCAACCAGCTCGACCGATCCCGAGCAAGGAACATCCAGTGATGGTGATTTTCAGCAAGCCCTCTCTCTATCGTATAAATCCGGAAATCTCGAAAGTGGCGTTTTTCCCTCGAAATTTTCACCGTTTGAGAAGCTTCGAACGAAATTAGCCGAAAACTTCAGAAAATCGACTAATAAACCACAGATTCGTGATCAGCGCCCCAAAAACCCTTCCTGGAGGAATTTTTAGTGAAATTTGGAACATTTTTCCAGTACGCTTCCAGAGGCCTCTAATCGGTATAAATAAACGCCCAAACAAAAATTCGTTAAGTCCGAAACGCTATCAGGCTGGACAAAGAATGGAAAATGTGCCTTCACCCAAATTTTGCTCGGGGGGTAGTTTTGGGCGCTGAACACATTTATGAGGTCCGTTTCCGGATTTTCCGATAACTAATGCGCTTTTTGGAAGGTACAAAAAGCGTAAAAAACGACTTTTCAAGGTTTTAACTTTTTGGAACCTGCAGCTCGGGGCTGGATACTGCGCAGTTTTACTATTGAGCCACAAGAGATACTAACGATACTAGTCGTTTTGGCAGATGCGTTTGACACCCTAAACACTTCCCTTGTCAGTCAGATCTGACTGAGTGATTCAGCTTATCTTGTGTGTTGCTGACTTTCTTTACATAGCCTAGGTCGCCATTCTACAACACGCACGTCTGAATTATGTGCGGCTCGTCTGAAATCTTTTCAGAACATGGAAAAGTTAAGGCCAAACTGAAATTATCCCCTGCTTTACTACGGGCCTTTGTTTTTGACCGACTCGAAAAGTCGAATGAAAAAAAAATCGACTAATCAATCTACAGCAGATTGAAGAAGTCGATTATTTAACCGCAGAATCGAATGAAAATTTCGGCTATTTATCGGATAGTCGATTGAAAAAGTCGACAATTTACTCGAAACGTCGAATATTCGATAAGCGCCAATTTCCGAACAATCAGGAAAACCGAATATTCGATAAATGCCGTTTTCCGAAATATTCGAAAAACCAAATATTTGAAAGAAAAAACTCTAAATGTGAAAGTACAATACCCGAACGAAATCTCGACTTTTGCGACTTTTCGTCATAACTCGGCCCGCAGTGATCCATTCGAGCAGTGAAGGGCATATTTCGAATCAGCATCGAGGGCTCTTTCTTCTGAGCTCGCATGTCTTACGGCCAAACAAGGCATATATGGCTAACACAATCAATCCAATTCGGTGAAAGGAAAATTCAAGTGTTTTGTGGTTATTTGACGTAATGCCATGTCCACATCAACAGTTTTAACATGACAGACAACAGTTCGATAAACTGTCTGCGGCTGACAGACTTTTTCTGCGGAATTTCGGTTTCTTGAATTTCTAAACCCGAACATTTCCCCATTTCTGCAGCCACAAATCTCCTCTTGTTTAGATTTACAGAAAGTAGCAATGTTTTTCATCAACTGTGTCTGAATCCATTCATGGTGGAAAACTTGGAGAGAATTTAGACCGTGAAAAGTGTTTCGCAGCGACTTCAAATGGGTGATCTTTGACTTCAGCCCTTCCAAGGAAGCCCTGAATTTAAAGATCACCCATTTGACGTCGCACCGAGGCCCACCGCTCCGCTGCTGGTGATAATCGAAACCGACAGGTCACTAGGGATGTACCAGAGCTTAAGTTACTTGCGACTTATCTCAGGTCATTTAAGTTACATGTTACATATAGGAGGCGCACTGCACGCAGGATCCTCTTAGAAACTGAAAACAAGTGACTTGTAACATATCTACGCTGATGTAAGTTACTTGCGACTTATCTCAGGTCATTTAAGTTACATGTAACATACAGAAGGCGCACTGCACGCAGGATCCTCTCAGAAACCGAAAACAAGTTACTTGTAACATATCTAAGCTGGTGTCAGTTACTTGCGACTTATATCAGGTCATTTAAGTTACATGTAACATATCGGAGGCGCACCTCACGCAGTATCCCGCCGATATGTTACATGTAACTTAAATGACCTGAGATAAGTCGCAAATAACTTACATCGGCTCAGATATGTTACAAGTAACTTGTTCTCGGCTTTTTATGTTACAAGCAACTGGTTTTCATTTTTCCGAGTATGAGGGAAGCGCCTCTCAGGCGGAGTCATGGGCGCAACCCACGCCGCAGCAGAGCGTACACGGCGCGCACTACAACTGAGAGCATTTTTCACGGACTGCCAAATGCCTGCCTTTGCGGACAATTTGACTTGAATGTACTTGTACGCAACCTAGAACATTTCTCTCCGAAACAGAGCTGCGCCGCGTTGTGATGGAGTTCAACAGTGAGTTGAGGCTCAAAGATGAAAAAAATGCTTCATTTTGGAGCCAGAGGTTCGCGCAAGCGGTCGCGTGTGCGATAAGTAGCGAGCGGCCATTGGATTCGAGGAGTTGATTTTCAGTAAGTAGACATCCCCTGGAATGACTTCCTTTTAAATTTGTCTGTAGTCACTAATGAGCTAGTGACAATCCATCTCGTTGAATCCCCTTCCAGCCTAACCCTACCCGTTGATGACACGGATACCTTCCGTGTATAGTTGTACACGAACGAAATTTTCGAAAGATTTTTCGAAATTTTTTTCGTTCGTTCGAAAATTCGTCGAACGAATTTTTTTAAAATTCAGTTTGTTCGAAATTTCGTCGAACGAATTTTTTTCAAATTTCATTCGTTCGACAATTTTTTTGAAATTGAACAACTATACTCCCGTGTGATTACCTCCCCCTCATGTTTCTCTTCCTGCTCTTTCTGCCCTCTTTTTACTGTTTCAACCCAAGCTCTTGTCGTCTCCCGAGTGAAACTTTGCCCGTGGAAATCGATCCATTTTGCGTGGACTTCGCTCATTGAGCGAGACAGGCAAGACAGTGCGCTTTCGACACCTTCAAAAGTAGGGATGTGCAGGGCGCGAGAGTCAGAGACGCAGAGGCGCGAAGCGAGGGACTAACGATAAATTACTCTTTTAGATCTGAGAAACACAGAAAGATTTGTGCGAACTTAAACAAGCAAGTATTACACCACTGGAAAGCCCTTACCACTAGCATTCTAAATTTCGGGAAGCGTGGATCGCCAGGCATCGAAAAACAAATGGAAGTTATCGATAATTACTAGACGATTTTGAGTTCGAAAAGAATAATTGGCAAAAATCTGAGGTGGTTTTCCGAACTATTTATCATGTACAGCGAGGAGCTGAAATATTACCAGCCCCTGAGAGGGAGTACGGGTCTCCTTGGAAGGGCTGAGGTCAAAGATCAACCATTTGACGTCGCTGCGAACCACTTTTCACAGCCTAAAGTTTCTCCAAGTTTTCCACCATGAATGGATTCAGACACAGTTGATGAAAAACATTGCTACTTTCTGTAAATCTAAACAAGAGGAGATTTGTGGCTGCAGAAATGGGGAAATGTTCGGGTTTAGAAATTCAAGAAACCGAAATTCCGCAGAAAAAGTCTGTCAGCCGCAGACAGTTTATCGAACTGTTGTCTATCATGTTAAAACTGTTGATGTGGACATGGCATTACGTCAAATAACCACAACACACTTGAATTTTCCTTTCACCGAATTGGATTGATTGTGTTAGCCATATATGCCTTGTTTGGCCGTAAGACATGCGAGCTCAGAAGAAAGAGCCCTCGATGCTGATTCGAAATATGCCCTTCACTGCTCGAATGGATCACTGCGGGCCGAGTTATGACGAAAAGTCGCAATTTCGCGACTTTTTTGAGTGAATTAGTGCGGGCATTGTATAGTATTCACTACAGCACCATCATATAGTACAACTGCCCCCTCCACCTAGTCCTGAGCGTGCTGCTTTTTTTTTTGCTGACTCTAGGGTTTGTCCTAGTACATGCGCAGCTGCTACTTGAGCTGGCATAGTTATTTTTTATTCTACCAGCTTTTTGCTTCACAATCCCACTATTTTAGTCGTTTTTTTTTTTGGTTGGAGTTTGTCCTGCGTAACTTCTCGAGTACACTGAACAAAATAAGTACACTCAGGTTCCGTCCTGTAATTTATCAGTATCGCTCCAGTCGCGTAGCGGCTCGTTTGGTTTTGCGTACTAGGGTTGTCCAAAAGTTCTGCACCAAATGTAGAGATCAGTGAATTCCATTGTCCGTGAGGAATTGTATGTACAGGCCATAAACCCGCGAAATTCACATGGTTCATACGCCTGCTGGAGCGGAGTGGAGGTTAGAGACAGTGAGAAAGCGGAGGGCAGACGGAGGCTGCAGCACCGCGCGCGCCTCGAATTACGATGCTTTATAGAGAGTATAAGGTGTGGTACACTATGAAACGACGTAATTCACATCATTCGACGCGCGAGATGCCTCAACCTCCGTCTGTCCTCCGCTCTCCCGCTGTCCCTAACCTCCGCTCCGCACCTGCACGCGTAGGGACCATGTGAATTTTGCCGTTTTATAACCTGTATACCATTCAGAAGCATAACTCTTCCCCCATTGAATAGCATTGATCGCTACCCGAAAAACTCGACCTGCATCGAATTTTGCAGCGGAATGTCTTTGAGGAATGAGGAAATTTCAGGCTCCGAGAATCTTCATGTCTCTCTTACTATTATTCAACCCTATCAATACTGCTCATGAGGGATGAGCGGAGTTCCGCGAGTCGCGTTCCGAAACCCGCAGTTTCGCGCATTTTTGGCGTTCCGCGTTCCGAAAACCGCGAAAAACGCTGCGGAATGCGAAAATATCGGGTCATCTGGGAGAAAGAAAACATTGGATGATTTCTAAACTTTTTCGCGTTTCGAGTTCCGAAAACCGCATTTCCGCGCATTTTCAAGCGTTTCGCGCCCGATTTCCGAAACCCGAGAAAAAATATTTGTTCTAAAACCCGAAAACCGATTTCCGAAATTTCATATTTTTGTTCCGCTCATCCCTGCTGCTCATGTGTATGGAACATTTGAACCTCATCAAACAGATCAGTGAATAGAACACTAGACCACAGTACCAGAGCGGGTCCTCGAATTTCCCTCAGTGGAGCGAATTTCGCATTTCTCGGTTTTTCAAACAATCTTATCGAGATTTCTCATACCTTCACCATTCAGCGACTTCAAGGCATCCAACTACATAGTTATGTGTTTAATATGGGTAGTTCCATTTGATTTTCTCCATTAGCGACCATTTTTCGAATCAAATTTTACATTTTTATGGGTTTTGAGAAAATGATGGTTTTCGCGAATATCGTGCGATGAACTCCATTAAACAAACGATTCAGCGAAAACAGAAAACACTGATCCAACTTCATTGTTACTTCTGATACACAAACATTTACAATGGGAAGAAAAAAAAATAAGCAATACTTAGTAGCGAAAAGAACTGGGGTAAGAGATCGTGGCAGCAGATTAATGTACTCGGATTCGTTCACTTATGCTCTTTCTCCACGAATACGACGAGCCAGCTGGATGTCTTTCGGCATGATTGTAACACGCTTGGCGTGAATGGCGCACAAGTTTGTGTCCTCGAAAAGGCCAACAAGATAGGCTTCAGAAGCCTCCTGAAAGCAACGTATTCTAATCACGAATAATTCATATGAATCGGTCACAAAACGCCATCATCCAAAAGGTGAATCTCCCTTTTCCCAAAACGTAGCTGCCTAAATGGTAGGAAAGGGTATGGTTGCAACAAATTCGAATTCAATTCAATCTATTACACGGCGAACCCGTGTCAATAAAACAACGCAACTACCAACCACATTAAGCCGAGGCCGTAAGGGATACGACCGATGTTTTAATCACATAGGCGCTACATCAAAAATCACCGGAAAACTACACCAAAGCATTACTGTGCCCTTAGGCATACCGATTTTCAAGCCCCCACCTGCAATCTCCTAGCCAAACATTACGCGCAAGGGCCACATGGACAAGGACAACGAATGTATTAATTAAGCTGAAGTCTGGGGCCATCGCAGAAGGCATACACCGCCTCCCACAAAATCGCATTCGTTCATCCCGTTTAATATTTATCCGATATCCCACCACAAGAAATCAAGGAGCGCGAAAACAGTATAAACCCTATCTAAAAAAGCGAAATATATGCTAAATTGTGCCAAATGAAAGTCAATTTTTGATTAGGCAATCCGAATAGACGACGAATGCGGTAATGGTTCGGATGAAACCGGATAAACCCGGGCTCGGATAACAGATGGACCGCCTATCCCTCCTTTTTGACGACCGTGCGTGCGGCATATAGATTTTGATCCTACGGGGGCGTGCATGATGAATTTCGGTCGCGTTATCGTAGATTATATGAGGTCTACCATCTTGTACACCACATATGCTACTGAAACCCACGACAAATGATCGAAAACAATATTATATCCCTTAATAGGCCCGATTTTCCTTTAGAGCTAAGAGGCGGACTGATGTAATCAAACGATCCTTCAATGTAATCAGGTAGTCGGGTTGTAGGCGAGGTACACACTGATCTGCATTTAGCAGTTCCAATTACACTCGGGTGCTGTCGAGATGTCGTACGTTCGTGCCGTGGCAGTGTGGAGGAAACAAGACCACCTCCGTGCAAACCGACGTCAATCCCTCCGCGGAGAGGGTTTTTATCATGGGAGAAGTGCTGGCTGGCCGCAGCTCTCCTGAAGATCCTACTGCAAAGAGCCGGCGTCGAGAGGAACCCAGGACCCGCGAAGAAGAAGAAGTACCCATGTGCCACATGCGACAGAGATGTCACTTGGAGTGGAACCAGCGTCCAATGTTTTGGATGCCAAATTTGGGTGCACTTCTCTTGTTCCGGTCTCAGTTCTGTGAGGCACCACGATTCTTCCTTTCGTTGTATTGTGTGCTCCGCCTCCAGTAACTCAAATTCCTCATCTACCAACCGCCCCCTATCTATTGTACACATCAATCTAAACGCCTTCGGACCAAGCTTTCTGAATTATCTCTCTTTGCCCGTACTCATCACCC
Source organism: Aplectana chamaeleonis (assembly GCA_029168955.1). Lineage (NCBI taxonomy): Eukaryota > Metazoa > Nematoda > Chromadorea > Rhabditida > Cosmocercidae > Aplectana > Aplectana chamaeleonis. The sequence goes on from JAPDOI010000315.1 coordinate 487,106, forward strand.
GGATGTTATCATGGTTCAGGAAACCAAACTCTCTCCCTCTGCTACCTCTCGACATCCAAACATCCCGGGCTATACTGCTTATCATACTCCTAGGTCATCTCAAGGAGGCGGAGTCTCTACTTTTGTTCTGTCCTCTCTTCCCTCTCACATCATTCCAAACACTCCAGTGGATGGCACTCTCGAGTACATCCCCATCCATCTACCTCTAAAAACTCCACTTTCTCTTTTCAATATGTACATTCCTCCCTCCACATCCTGCCCATCAACTTACAACCCTGTCCCACTTCTCAAGCAGCTGCATGACTGTTCTCTATCTCCCTCAATTGTCTTTGCGGGTGACTTCAATGCGCACACATTCTGCTCGTCGCTCGATTCTGATGCTAGAGGAAATGACGTCGAGGAATGGGCGGGTGAGTGCGACCTGGTCATTCTTAACGATGATCAGCCCACTCGTCTCCCTGCCAACGGCCGATCTTCCAGCCCAGACATCTCCCTCGTCTCTTCCAATCTCTCTAATGCTTGCTCTTGGTCAACATCCACAACTCTTTCCAGCGATCACATCCCTGTCTTTGTCGATAGTGATCTCTCTAACTCTCTTGCTCCCTATACAGGTGTTCGTCATCGTTCTTATCTTAATTTAGGCCTTGCAGACTGGAGCCTGTTCAGGGAGGTTGCGCTCCGCCAAGCGGCTGATTATCCGTGGAATGGCGACGTACACCAGAAGGAGCGCCACCTATCTGATGCTATCCTTAAGGCTATGAAAGCTGCGATTCCCGAAGGTCGCGTCAAGACCCTCTTTCCCAATGTCACCAAGGAAATGCTGCAGAAGATAAGGACAAGGGACGCAAAGAGAGCTGCAAATCACCGTGATCCAGACATCGCTGAGCTGGATAACGAGATCAGGAGGGACCTTGACAGGCATAAGAAGGAAACTTGGGAAAAGTACACTGAGAAGATGAACTTCAGAAATGATGCAGCAACAACGTGGAAGGCCTTGAAAAGGATCTCCGGAAAATTCACCTCCGCTAACAATTCCACGATTGAATTTGAAGGTGGAGTCTACAAGTCAGGAAAGGAGGCCGCAAATGCTCTTGGGAAGCGTTTTTTCATCACTAGAACCAAAAGAGAGAAGCAGAATAGAATAACTGTGCGAGAACTCTGTAAATTTCCTCTTATGGATGTAGATGAAGCAGTCACGCCTGCACAGGTCGAGAAGGTGATAAAGCAAATGGGTAACTCGAAGGCAATAGGGCCGGACGGTTTGAGCCCAGCAGTCCTGAAGAGACTGCCCAGTGAACTACTGCCCCTTATTGCTGACGTCATAAACACATCGTTTCGTACATGTACTCTACCCCAAAATTGGAAAGTCGCTCGCGTTATACCACTGCCAAAGCCGGGAAAATCATCATCTACGGCTAAAGGGTACCGGCCGATCAGTCTGCTCTCACCCATCGCCAAAGTTGCCGAAAAACTGGTTGTGGAGGAGCTGGCCGAACACAACAACAAGCAACAGCATCAGCATGGTTTCCGTAAATTACACTCCACCACTACGGCCTTGTTGGAAATTGTGAGCTATGTTCTGGACGGCTTCAATGCCATGAAACCCCAATGTACTGTTGGTGTGGCCCTCGACTTAACAAAGGCATTTGACACTGTCAATCTTGGCCTACTATCAGAGAGTCTGTTGAAGTCTACCATTAAGTCATGGCAGAAGCGGTGGATAACAGCCTTCACTAAAGGACGTCGGGCAAATGTGCTATTCCAGGGACATGTTTCCAATAGCATCCCCATCGCCGCTGGTGTCCCTCAAGGAGGAGTCTTATCGCCTGCACTTTTCAGTTTATATCTAGAAGATCTGCCTGTTCCCCCTCAAGACATCAAGGTCGTTGCATACGCGGATGATATTACTATTCTGTGCCGAGATCGCGATATTAAGGTGGCCGCCAGTAAGATCAATGACTACTTGATCGAGTTGAAATGTTTCTTCGATCGCAAAATGCTCACAGTCTCTGCCTCCAAATCATCCACCACCGTCTTTTCCACTGATAATGCAGAGCACAGTGCCCATCCCATGGTGAAATGGGACGAAATTCAATTGACGGCCACCCGATTCCCCAAGCTACTTGGACTCGTATTGGATCCTTCGCTGAAGTTTCATAAGAACACTGAGCAGAAGCAAGCCACAGTGAAAACAAGACTCAACGTCCTACGCGCTCTCGGTGGAACGTCCTGGGGATGCAATAAAGAAACGATCCTGACCACGTATAAGGCTATTGTGCAACTCGCCTTGGAGTATGCTGCGCCAGTCTGGCAGCACATCGTGTCGGACACATCATGTCGGACACATCATGGTCCAAGGTGCAGCGCGTCCAAAATTGTGCTCTGCGAATCGCCACGGGCTGCTCTAAAAGCTCTCCAATTGAGCACTTACACGCCGAAGCTCGCATATTGCCTGTTAAAGACCACTGCCAACTCCAGGCGCAACAAATGTACATTAACATCGTGACGCAGCCGAATCATCCATCGCGAAGAGTACTAAACCCGGTGAGAGAGAGATGTATCAGAAAGCCTTTCGCCGATGCCCCGTCGAAAGTAGATGTGCAGAGATGGACCGAAGCAGAACAAGAACGCCTCCGTCTCTTGCGCGCGGAGCATACCCGATTCGTGAAGGAACACTTGAGCAGTTGCAATAAACGCCATCCTGAGAGTCGCACCTCCGAAGGTCAGCGAGGCGGAGATGGAACTTGGCAGGCGTGCCAGGTGCACTCTTGCATCGTTACGCTGTGGACACTCCCCCATGCTTATGTCATATTTGCATAGGATTGATAACAGCAAACCTGACGAGTGCCCTGATTGCGGTAGTCAAGGGCATACTACTGCGCACCTGTTCAATTGCCCAGAGACCGACTACATTAACGACAATGGATCTGTGGACGAACCCTACGCGAGTGGCCGAGTTTCTGAACCTATGACAGAGCCCTCTCTGTGGCTGCAAAGAAGAAGAAGACACTCGGGAACTTTGAAAAAAGGAGTAGCCTTCAAACTGCAGGGAAGGGTCAGCTCCTCTTTGTACTAAGCCCACAATCCCAGGCAGTCTACCTTATCAGCTTTTACTTAACATGATTACTTCTTGTGACTATCGATTGATTAGCCGACGTGTTTCTCACTCAAAGGTGGTGTTTAATAAAAAAGGGGGGGGGGGAGTTTGCTAGATTTAGGGATCTGTTTAAGATGGTTCTGGCGTTTTTTCGTAGCTTTCCCTCGCCTATGCTTTGACCAATATGCAGTATTTTTCCATAGAAAAGTCGGCAGTATTCCCCATCGTGAACGCTATCTTTGAATGAAACGACGGAATAATCGGGACTGCAGCACAGTGGCATGGCAATGGTCGCACACAGGGTCCACCGGAGTTGTGACTAAACTTAACGAAAGAGAGTGGGGGGGGAGTGGCACTTTTGGCCCAGAAAATGATAATTTGTATGAAAATTTGAGGGGGCCGTCGAAATTTATACGAATTTCGGTATGGAGGGTGAGCGAAATTTCCCGAAACTTTTCAAATTTGTTCACTAAATCAATGAGTGTCGTAGTTGCTGTTTCGGGTTTTTTCACTAGAGGAAATGTTTTCTTGAGAAATTAAGCTCTATTTTAACTTCTTCAAATACTTTTGTCCGTTTTGTATTCTGTTGAAGTTTGGTGGAAAATCATCCAGTTTCAGCAGAGGTATTCGTGAAAAACCAAAATGTGATATCCTTTTGCCCAGTACTTTATATGTGATCTTCGTCGCATGCTGTCAGTTCTTCGAATTCCATGACCACGCCTATATACTTCTTATCGCTCCCTACAGATGCATAAAAGCGAAAGCCTTGTAGTCCCTTCGCGTATGTTTGCGGCAGGGTAGGACAGCGAGAGAGTGGAAGGCAGATGGAGAGCGTCGGGGGGGGGATGCTGATCCCCTGCTACGTGCTGATGAACGATGGGTATCTTTTTCTTTCAAAGTTTAAAAGAGGATAAAGCGACGGCGCGTTTCAGCTCCTGTCTAATCGTTCCAGGTTACGGCTGCGTCGCGTGTGCGCACATCTCACCGGGGCGCGACAGCAGCTCCTCACGTCTGACTCAAGGAACAGTCGAAAAATTTCAGGTGTGGACCTGGGTTCCCCGACTTTGAACCCAAGCATTTCCAGTAGTCGACCTGGGGTAAAACAGTAAATAAACAACTATTATACCGGACTGGAATTTTTTCATCTTTCACTACACCGGCGATGGTTTAGGGATTACATCCTGATCCTAAAGGCTTTACATTCACGAGAACATTGAAGTCGTCTTAATGGGCGAAAGATTACGTTAGCGCGCACAGCGAACTCCTCGTCTCGCTGCAATTCTTTCGGTTTCAATAGTGTCCAACTTTCCATCGTTTTTAGTCTTTCCTTGATCATTCCTTATTTTTTGGGTTTTTTTGGGCAGTATGACGCAATGGCGTGATAATCATAAGCATTCATCGAGATCCCGTTCTTCGCCGATCAATATTCAACGTATGCAATGCCGGCGTTCAGCGATGGGAGTGCAATGAATGCATGAATGCGAAGGCTGCGTCAGAACTCGTTCGCGCCGTGACTTTCACACACCACAAACTTTGCGCCGTACCAGGGTCGGGTTGCCTTCTTTCCGAAATCAGGAGAGCTAAAAGACTTAACTATCACTCTTCCTGCTGGGACAGACACCACCGCATTGTCAGCGGTCATCGCGGGAAGTGTTTGCATGCGTCCATCGCTGCGACAGGTCGCTGAGAAGTGTTATAGTTCTAAGTAGCGCAACCCTGGTACACTCCGTCGTCGTGGCAACAGCCCGTCGCTGTGCTGCGCGATTCGCTCCTCCGCCCTTTTAGGCGCTATTCATACTCCTCAACGCCAGCACGTCACGCGCGCGACATGCGCTCCGCCATGGCGGCGACAGCCGTATACTTTTTCATCGATTTCATTATTAATCCATCATGAAGCTAATTTCGTTTCAAAATGATTAGTTCCAGTACTATCCTCTGCTCCCGTGATTGAGAAAGCGTGCACAGAAACTACTTGCTTGAAAAAGTTGAGACACCCTTTCCTTCGCTCCGCCGCTATAATATTCATACTTTCCGCAAGCGCGTGACGGGCTTATACAGTATTCATACTCTAACGCCACGCCCGCGCTGGATTTGAGGAGTATGCTGAGACATTCGGACAGCGCGGCGCTGGGGCATTTAGCGCGGCGCTGGGGCATTTAGCGCGAGGCTGGGGCGCAATAGGTGGCCAGAGCACCCCTCAGCGCGAGGGCAACGACCGCCTCTCCGCGTGTTCCTCGCGGGACCTGTTGAAATAGGTGAACGGCGGCGCACTGGAGTATTAAATCACAACCCGGCCCCGCGCTCCTTTCGCAGTCATCAATAATCTTTTTTCGATTGAAGCGCGGATGTTAATCTCTGATTTTCATTTAGTTTTGGTTTAGCCTTAGAATTAACCGCAATGTTAAAAGGGCATGGTGCGCTTGCGGACTCGTTCTAACATACGGTAGTCTGATTGTCTTACCACTCATTTTTCTTTCGAAATGACCGAGATTGGTCGGTGAGCTTTTGTTTCCACGATCACATTTTCAACTGTTTTCATTGCTTCCACAGATGTAGATAGTAATATCGGTGAAAACACAGGCTCACCGATCCATCACAGCTCTTCCGGAAAAATGAGTGATACCACTAACAAACTACCGTATGTTAAGACGAGTACGCAACCTCTCCAGGTCCTACTTCCATTGCTGAAGACTATAGCTTTGCTCCGTGAATATTTTTTGTCATCGTTTTGTACCAACATAACTTCAACGAGTTTGTTACTTACTGCTATCGTATTGATCGATATTCCATTTCGCAATTCATTTTCAGATGTGACGGCCGAGGCCCTAAATTTGCAGACGTGGATGGCGCTAAGGCGAGATTGTGACGAAATTTGCGCAATTTTCTGCTTCTTTTCTTATAAAACTGGATATCATGATACAAATGCTTGCACTTTTTTTCAGAATCGCGCTCGGCAGTCCCAGAATCTGAGCAGAAGGATGAAGATCAGTGCAGTGGAGATCCGGATCCAGTCGACTGATGTTTGGTATATTGTGGACTGCGAAAAATCATTAAGGACTGAGTTAAGGATCATGACGGTATTCGAATAATGATGAATTGTCGTAATAACCCCAAGAAAATAATTCGGTAGATTTTGTGATCCGCGAATTGTCATGTTTCCATGTAGGTATTTGCTGGCCCATTTTGAACTCCTGAGCATTGCATTCCTATGTTTCGATCTTTTTGAATGTCCGTTTCTGGACAGATATAATTAGAAGTGTAATCAATCACAAGTATTTTAAGGTGCTTTCGTGTAGGTATTTGCGGGTATTTCAATTTGTAGTATCGCTTGCTAGTGAATGGAGAACTATGCATTTCTTTTTTAGTATTGTCATTGCATGAAAACATTTTATTACGGCGAAAATTTGTTGTTTACGATTGAGAATGAAGATAAAATATTGATAATAATTGTGTCATGATAATGATAATTCATTGTTATATGTAAGGATAATATGATAATGCATGATATTATTGATAGCAATGAAGCGAGAACAGAATACAATCGACGAGAGGGAAGTGGTTGGCCCCGCGCTATCCTACAAAAATGACCCAGCGCAGCGCCGTTGAAAAATTTTAGCCTCTCGCTGGTAGGGTGGGAGCGTCACCTCGCGCTGTTTGTGCATCTGAACGCTTGCCACCCTCCTCGGCTGCAGATGATCGGTCGGCGGGCATCGGCTGCGTGAGGCGCGCGTCGCGTCTGGCTGGCGCATTGCCAACGTCGTCGTTTCGAAAGCTCCCATTGCCTGTCCATTCTACGACTTTATTGAGAAATGAAGAAACATACACAAGTATGTGAGTGAGCCTCATTTGTATACTTATTCAATGAATAGGATGCATAGCAAGCACAGAAGTGGAAGGTGGGTAAGGAAGTGAAACCATTTGGCAAATCGTTTCCACGAATCACATCTTTGCCTACTAGATATGGACTAAGATACATGCTGCAACGCTCAAGACGTCCTTTTGCGACGACTCACATCTTAAGGAGTTGGGAATTGAGAAAACTTTTCAAAGGTACTGAACGCTGAACTATAGGTGCCCTAGGCACAACTTTTAGAAACGGCCGCAAAATGGAACATCCCTCATTAGGCTGGATTCTGTGCACAGGGATTTGCACCTTCGCCCCCCCCCCCTCCTCCAATCCTATCAATGGGTTAGTCTGCCACCGAGGAAACTGCGTGAAGAGCTTTTTCCTGAATACGATGATAGAATAACATCGGTGCTGATTTACATCTCTTGCTGGGAGGAGACTATCAGCCCATTTTATCGCCGTTGGCGGGGAACCCCCTCCCAGAAAGAGATCTAAATAAGAACCATAGCATCTCGCTGGTGGACAAAAAAAATGCCACTGAAATGAAGTGTGATCTGCACGTGTGGTATTGGAAAGGGATGAATGACAATACAAGCTTCACTGCTTAACCATTAAGATTCTATTAACGTTGTGTGATTATGTCGTTTTCATTCCTATTCACTGCTGAAATAATTTAGCTAGCTAGGTGTGTTCGCCTATACTCCCTGTTGTAATCACCCTGTTGCTTCAATTACACCTGTTGATCCCGTTCATGAAATTGAATCAGGGTCAGAATTCGGGCGAAAACTTCGGAGTCATTGAATGACAGGCGAGGACGGCTGCGGCGTTGGCAATGCGCCAGCCAAACGCAACGCGCGTCGCACGCAGCCGATGCCCGCCGACCAATCAGCTGCAGCCGAGAGGGTGGCAAGCGTTCAGATGATGTTTGTGCCCCAGCGCGACGCTGTCCGAATGTCTGAGTGAATACCGCCTTAGCTGATTGGACACATTACAACCCCCACCCATATGTGCATCTGCCACAAAAATCATGTTATGGATCTGAGTTTAACTCGTAAGTATCAGAGCTTAGAAAATCGCAGCGCCGACGAGTTTCAGCGTAATCAAATGCGAAAGATATTCGTCACGCTCACCTGCAGGGCACCGATTGCAGCCGACTGGAAGCGGAGGTCAGTCTTGAAATCTTGCGCAATCTCACGAACGAGGCGCTAAAACAGGTCAATGTGTTCTCTTCCATTAAAACATGTTAGTATGATCTCCCTCCTTTCAACGATATTTGGCATACCTGGAAAGGCAGCTTGCGGATGAGAAGCTCGGTCGATTTCTGGTAGCGACGAATTTCACGAAGGGCGACAGTTCCGGGACGGTAACGATGAGGCTTCTTCACACCACCGGTCGAAGGTGCCGATTTGCGGGCTGCCTTCGTGGCCAGCTGCTTACGAGGAGCTTTTCCTCCAGTAGATTTACGTGCGGTCTGCTTTGTACGAGCCATCTTATATTACTTGGTGGTAGAATACAGCAGTGAATAAAGGTGCCTGAAACATATAAAGTCAATGCTGAACATTGCAACTCACTGCGAGGATACGGGAACATGGCTACAGACATTCGTCAGCAGATCTCCATCAGATCAGAAATCACAGAGGACTTTCAGATTAGCGTTTCAGAGAAACTCCAAATGCCTTGTGGGTTTGGGCACAATGGGGACTTATTTTACGAAACCATCCTACAATGAGCTGGCTGAGGCGTACTTGGAGTGACGGGAGGGAAGTGATATCAATTATTACTGTTCCTGTGGCATCCAATTAACAGTTGACTTTACGTATCGCTAACAGGGTCGCGCCGGCTTAGCTGAAAGTCAGTGCCCCAGAAGTATGGGATATACTGGAGAAGGCTAACGGGCGTGGAGTAAGATAAATTTGAAGTAAAGCGCGGGCATTTTTTCTTAAACTTTTGGTTGAAGAATAAGTTTTTGAATTTCAACATTTATTCACAAAATAGCACTTATCAGAACAATCCATTCAATCGAGTAATCTTTGTTGTTTGTAACACCTGCTTCCATCTCTTTAGCAAATTTTGGGTGCCTTTCTGCAATACATTACTGAGGCGTGAGTCGAAAAAGTGCGTGAGCCAGAATTTGAGGTCGTCGTCGCTGTGAAAAGAAATCCGAAATTTTCAGTAGTGCTATAGATCGTTCGAAGGCAAATTTACGGCTCCACGAGATAGTGTAATGAGATTTTCGAACCAGATAAATTTTAGTTGACCTTCGGGTCAATAGAAGTCAGATTTTCACTCCCTACCTTATCGATTCGAAAATGAGAAATTGCGTATTCTGAAAAACGCAGACCGCACTATCATACCGAGGAAGTAACTTCCTTTCAAATCAGCTATATAACACAAGCTTATAATTTGCCCACGGCACAAAATTTCTGAAATTTATTGATTGCTAACAGTCGAAGTTTGCTAATCTGAGCTCCTTGAAAAATTATGTTGTGGCTCCCACCATAATTTTCATTTTTTCGACGAATATATGTTTGTGTAGGCTCAGTAAGACGCGTGTGATTTGGCCTGTCAAAACCATCCTTAATTTTCAATTTTTTGTAAGAAAGCGCCCATCCGAATCTATGGTACATCATTTCATCGAGCTTTTAGTGTTTCTTCTGAGTTAAATCCCATGACGAATCAAATGCATCAGGTATTTCACTTCTTTTAACGAGTTTCTCATAAATATTGTTATGCCAAATCATGAACCTCTCGTAGCGGAGCAAAACAGTTAGATAATTTCATTTCATTTTAACGAAGGTTTCCTTAAAAGATAGGAAGAAGAAAACAGGGCACTATCCTAGACGGGGAGGGGGGCCACCCACGATTCAAGGCAAATTAAATGAACCACCGATTGGTAAAGCCCCTATCATAGTTTGCCGGCCGAGGTCGGACAACTCGATATCGATTTTGATAAGTCAGGATAGATAAGATGGATAGGATAGGGTAGACAGATGGTACATATTCGATAGCGAGACGTCCGACGTAGGTCGGGCATGTGTGAAAGGGGATTAAGGAAGTATTTCTGTAGAGCTTTTATAAGAACAATGATTGATAGCACTATCAGGCATTTTTTATCAATGTTTTTCTTCATTTCTATCAAAAGGTCTTGGGTGCCCCCCCCCCGTCTAGGATAGACCCGAAAACAGGACGTTCGTGGCCTTTCTGCCCGTCGCACCTGCTCGGCATTGTAGGACACACGTCACTTTCCCCGGCGCCCTGCACTCTCCCAGTTGGGTCCCGTCCACAGTTCCCTGCGCTCTGTGGACTCCCAGTTGGGTCCCGCCAACTTTTACCGGCGCGCTGTGCACTCCTACTTGGGTCCCTTCCTCAGTTCCCGACGCTCTGTGGACTCCTAGTTGGGTCCCTCCCACTTTTACCGGCGCGCTGTGCACTCCTACTTGGGTCCCTTCCACAGTTCTCGACGCTCTGTGGACTCCTAGTTGGATTCCGGCCACCTCTTTCGGCGCCCTACGCACTGCCAGTTGGGTCCCGACCACTCTTCCCGGCGCACTGTGCACTCCCTTTCAAGTCCCGTCCACTTTTCCCGGAGCTCTACGCACTCCAAGTTGGAACCGCCCACTTTATAAAGCGCTTGGCGCACTTCAATTTGTGTTCCGCAAACGGAGCATATGGCCCCTGTTGGACCTGAGGCCCCGGTCATAGTTGGTGCTATTTGCATCTGCATCCCCCCCGCACCCCCCAACACCACCCCGGTCGATACGTATGTTTAAAATGATGGAGTGAGGTTGAGAAAATCTTTCGATGCATCCAACTAGATATGACGATGATTACGTGGCCAACAGGATTGCACCTGTTCAGAGAAATAGTGAAGGCGAGTATGGTGAAGTCACGGAGGTAGCAGTAAGGTTAGCTTTCTAGTGATACGCAATGTTTTATCTTCGACCCGCCCACCCGGTGATTTTCTCATCCGCCGTCATCCACGTATTGCATGGATATCGACCGCGTCGGATACATTGAGTGATTTTCTCAACCTCACTCCATCATTTTAAACATACGTATCGACCGGGGGTGCGGGGGTGCGGGGGAGCAGGGGATACACCGAGTGATTTTCTCAGCTTCACCTCAACATGTTGTTCATACGTATCGACCGGGTGGGTGTTGGGGGGTGCGGGGGGGATACACCGAGTGATTTTTGCATCCCATTTCCAATGCATTCTGTGTGTATCGACCGGGCTGGAGGCGTCGGCTCATCCAACTATGACCGGGGCCTGAGGCACGTCTCTCGAGCTCTATTGAGCCTAATCACGTTATCACTCCATTTCTATTGAAAGACCGACCAAACTTCTTATCACTAAATTCCTTCAGACACACACACATTTCAAAATTCGCAATTTTTTTAATATCTCGAGACCCACTGCGGGAATTTTTCTGAAATTTGGGTAATGTTGAGAACCCTTACTGCTCTATCTTTTGTGAAAGTCCCTTGTTTCAAGATTTCGCCCGAACCAAGATTCTGGAATGAGGGGATTAATGTTCTGAGACAGCCGAATCATCCAACAAAGAGAATCATGAAGCCCATAAGAGAGAGGTCCATTAGGACGCCGTTCGCCGATGCTCCTCGTAAAGTTGATGCACAGAGATGGGCCGACTCCAACATGGAAAGGCTTCGTCTTCTGCGTGAGGAGCACACCCAGTTTGTTCGAGGATATCTAACGAAGGCGGCTGTGAACTCTATCTTAGGAGCAGTGCCGCCTCGGGTTTGCGAGTCCGAGTCTCAACTCGGCAGACGAGCCAGATGTGCTCTTGCCTCGCTGCGCTGTGGTCACTCTATACTGCTCATGTCTTACGTCAACAAGATCGAGAGCAGCCGACCAGACGCATGCCCGGACTGTGGTGTTCCCGGACACGACACGGCGCACTTGTTCATTTGCCCGAAGGGACCTACCTCCTTAACCACAATGGACCTTTGGACGAATCCTGTCAAGGCCGCCCAGTTCCTCAACCTATGACAAAAACCACTTCGAGGCTGCAGAAGAAGAAGAAGAAGGAACGAGGGGTGTGCGCGGAAGCAATCCTTTTCCAAATCAGGTGCGACAATTCCCGATTTTTTTTATATCTCAAGACCCACAATACGGATTTTTCTGAAATTCGGGCAATGTACACACATTTTAAAATTCGCGAATTTTTTATATCCCAAGACCCCCAATACAGATTTTTCTGAAATTCGGGCAATGTACAGAACCTTTACGGCTCTATCTTTCGTGAAAATGCCGAGTTTCAAGATATCTCCCGAAGCGAGATTCTGAAATGAGGGGTGTGCAGAAGTAATCCTTTTCCAAATCAGGTGCGCGCTTCGCGCGCACCACAATTTTTTTAGAGCGAACTCGAGTGAGCCGATTGGAGGGTGGGCTGGATAGGAGCACCCGGTTCCCCGAAGCTCCATACCGCTATTTACTGTGACCGGGGCCTAAGAATGGTGGTAGACTACACATGGCCTAAGGGTGGACACTGGGGCTCAATGGCGTCAAGGATATTGGAGACCCTAATTTTCTATGGGGCTAAAGATCAATGAGATGAGGCTAAAATTTCGTCCAGGTCTATTCGTTCAGCTTTTGACGATTACTGGAGAATTACAGATACTATCCTAGACGGAGGAGGGGACACCCATGATTAAGGACAGAGTTGAAATGAACCACCGATTGGGAACGTTATCAGTGCAAGCAATTCCATTGAGTTTCAAAACAACAATGATTGATAGGAGTATCAAGTAGCTTTTGTCAGAGTTTGTCTTCATTTCCATGAATAAATCTTGGGCACCCCCTCCCCTCTGGGATAGAGCCGAATTCAAGACCTGGAGAAGCAAAAGATGGCCAAAAATGGTCGAGAGCGATGGCGAAGGTGGAAAAAACGAGGACCACCCACGAAGCACTCCGTTTAAACGCCGAGTGCGCCAGTTTGGCGGGAGTCACGCGCTTGGCTAAGTGCCAACACGGTCACGCCTCCCTACACGTGTGAAAATCGTTGCAGGACGTTTATTGATTGGCCGAACAGAGAATGACGTCACTGCCCCCTGTGACCGCAGGTATTGTGGTACAAGCGAAGAAGCTTGGATGAGGAACACATGCAGAGGGGAATGTGAGGATATATGATCCATCACTGATCGAGAGATCGCCGCGTCGAACTCAAGTGGCACGCACGCAAGCGAGGAGGTAATGATCCATCACTACCTCCTCGCTTGCGTGCGTCTATGTTCGACGCGGCGCTCCTCGACCAGTGATCGGCGATAGCCTTGTACGGCTCTAATTGTGATCAGCGAATTCCTGAATGTCCAAATATCGTAGTGGTTGACGGACGCCGGGCAAATGTCGGAACGAAATTCGGTGCTGCAGCTCCGAATAGAGAAGCGCCCCGGCATTGATTTCCTTCCAACATTTCTTAGGAGATCAGATTCTAGTTCTTAGAATGGGAACACGTCACCTACAGTCTTTTTGAACATTTACCACCAACTATGTAGCTTTCTAATGGATCGCAAAATTGTCTGGCAGAGGGAGGCGAAAAGCCATGAAGTCCTCCTACATATGAGGCGTTTTCGTCTGTTCTTTGAATACGATTCTTGAACTCACTAGAAAATTTGAAAGCGATTCCCTTTCGTTCAAAATACGATGTGTTCCCACCCACGGTGATTCGCGCAAAATTTCGTTTTCCCCAACTTAAATCCCTCAGGTGGATACCACCCAAAAATGTATACAAGGCGAGGCGGCCAGATGGAATGATGAGAATATCATGGAATGATCGAAGTATCGACGGGTCTCATCATGGCCTGCTTACTACCGACTCATGGCTAGGAATGAGAGGAAATGGGACTGAAGCCGGAGATCAATCACGGAAAATGGCGCCTGGATTTCAAATATTTCTCCGTCGGTCAGGAGCTGGCGATGGAGCGCACTGGCTGACAATTCGCGGACACTTGTGCCGCGTGCTATCTTTGCTTCTCTGCGTGAGCAATTCTAATACACTTTCTCGGCTTCCTCTCCGTCAAGGCCCACCTCTTGTACTAGTTAGCCGAGTTTAGCTGAATAATCATCATCCTCGTTTTCAATTTTTCTTCGTTTTTACCTCGCCAATCCTCTACAAATCTCTTATCTGTAAGACTTATAATCTATGTGAAGTGTAAGGAATAAGATGGAGAGCAGTTCCACATGTGTTGCTTCGTCGCGAAAAATGCGCAATTGTGAAAATGCGTACGGGAAAGACCTGGCATAGCGCGCTTCTTCATCGAAGGCATTTCGCGACGAATGTAGGTATGGAGCTTCGGGAAGGATGGCTCATCTCCGTTCGCTGCGCGCGGCCGCGACGCGGCTTTAGCATTGCAGCGCGCCTGCTGCCCTCTCACGCTCCACCGTTCCTCATCGGGGTTGTTGAGGCCCCAGACAACCACTTCTGGAGGCATATTTTAGCCTTAGCAATAATTTTAGTATGTGATGCAGTAATCTCCACTCAAATTCACAGGAATAACTCCACAAAAATGAAGAGCTGTGGATCAAGCAATATTCAAATGGGCCACAGTTGGCAGCAGTTGTACTATATATAAGGAAGGGTTTTCGAGATTTGAGGATATATATAACATTTGAACGAGCAGCAACTTCCACCAGCTATCTTTCCTCTAATCCATATTGCCCTAGTGCTATGTTTTTGCGAGCTCAATTTTTACATCTTATTACTCTTTACATGAACTTTCTTAATACCTATGGATTTCGTTCCTCATCTCGTATGAGTAGTCAGCAGCTTTCCATAACATTAATTCTTCTTTCATTGTAAACAGTTCTTCATCGGTTGAAGGAACAAATCTTCCAGATGTCACTCGGCATCACAAATTTGCGATTTTTTCAATCAGAAAAAAATCCATTTTAACAGAAGACAGAAAAAACATCGAAAATGGGCAGAAAATAGAAAATGTTCGTATAATTCAATAAAAAATGAAAAATTCTAAGATTATCCTACGCTACCGTGTGGATTCTATAAGAACTGGTACCCACCGCATTTCCAGGGATTCTAATATCTGCCTTGATTAACAAAGACTCAACTTCACCCCGCTCCGTCATAGCTGGGGCGCTGGAGTATTTATATCCTGCGTTTGAAGGACGTATTTATATCGAACACCTCACAAGTTCGTCATACTCATGGCTCAGGGTAACATTTTGACGAGATTTGAGTCTTAATTGCATGGAACTGCAAAGAATCCGGTTGAAATCCGTCCTTAACCGTCAATGAATTAGGTCTCTTGTCACTAACAACTTTAGCTATAAAACGCGATTTCAAGTTTTCTTATTGTTTTCTGAGGAAAGCGGCCCATTTTACACAAAACAGAACAATGTGAGCAGAAAACAGAAAATTTCGTACATCCCCGCTCCGCATGCATAAGTATTATGGTGAAGTGCGTCTTATCATAACAAATTGCTAGGTAAGTCCTTCTCACCGCATGCTTAGAAGTTCAATAAAAATGGCGAATGACAAAAGTTTTTTATGTTTACCGAAAAATACAGTGGTTTGATGGGCTTAGTTCTAGGTAGTAATCTGGTTTCAAGCGGTAATTTGGAAACTTTGAGAAAGTAGTAGTATCGAAACTGTGGTCGAAAGCAGCAGAAGAATCTGCATAATGGGGCTACTTTCCGCACTAACATGTTTCCTGAGGAAAATTAGGCGAAAATGTGTAGTCTGCAGTGAATCAGTATGTTTATCTGGGCTTCAACAACCTCTATGAACAGTGGTGATGTGCGAGAGAGGCCACCAGGCGCGCTACGAAGCCAACGCCGCGTCGCGGCCGCGCGCAACCAAGGAGATGAGCCATCCTTCCCGAAGCTCCATACGTACATTCTTTCGCGACCGATTGGCTGTTCTGATTTTGTACATCACCTTTTTCTCTTGCACCCCTTCAGTCTCCATCGTATCCGGCCGGATAATAGTTGCATCAAAACCGACAACTTAGTTCATCGATTGGATTCTTATACTCATTCACCGTACTATACGCGATTTATTTCAATTTAAGAGGCTTTCAGAGTGGCGCCGCAGCGAGATTCGCTGTCGCAGGGGTGTACAAAAGATGGAGAGTGCTACGCAGTACTACGTGGCACTCCCTATGTTTTTTACAACCCCTGCTACGGCGAATTTTTCAACGACGCCACTCTGAAAGCCTTTTACCGTCGCTCTGCGATACTATGCCATGATAAACATCAGTATCGATCGAAATCATGTCTTTTCCACCCCTTTCAGTTGGACTCAGTTGGTTTTTGGACAAAGTCTGACGGGGGCCTTACCCACCTTATCATCTGTACCCTCTAGGCACCAATTTATAGCTTTTCCTGAGAGGAGATTCTCCGCCAGTTTCCCCGCTGGTCTTTCACGTGAGCTTGGGCAGGCGTCTGCTGCACCTATGACTGGCCAAAGGCGAGAAGTAGGGCGGAGAGTTTTCCCCAGTACTCTGAGAAATATTGCCGTGACTCTTCCTCCACTGTCCCGCGACTCCACCGCGATCGCAGACTTTTCCGCGACTCTGGCTTGACTCCGCCGCGACTTCTCCGCTCGGTCAAGCGTCTGCAACTCTAAGGCCAATGGTATACATTGTCTCTGTCAAGAGCGACAGTCATGACATTTAACACAAATCGTGGCGGGACCAGCATCGAAGCAACGGCACTTGCCGTCGTAGGAACAGTTGCCGCATGTTCGTCGCTGCGACGTGTCGCAGAGGGCTGACATACTGCAAATGTGCCGATGCCTCTCGTTACCACTGTCGCTGTGCAGCGCACTGCGACAGCGACAGATTTAAAGGACGGGAGGCGGTCGCTGTGCTCAGCGACACGACTGAGGCCATTGGTATACCTCTCTGTCGCTGCAGCGACTGGTTTGGACAACTATCACTCATCGTGTCGGGACCAGCACCGGCGCTATGGCAGGGTCGGCCGCGGGATCAGTTTGCGTGCGACCGTCGCCGAAACAGGTCGCTGAGGGGGTGTTATAGTTTTCAGTTGACGTAACCCTGGTATACTCCGTCGCCGCAGCGACAGCCCGTCGCTTTGTGCTGCGCACGGCGACGGGCTGTCGCTGGCTCCCCTGGACTCCACAGATTCATCTATTTCACGCTGTTTCATATGATTTTGGCATATCATGGACAATATAGTGACATCATAAGACATTATAGTTTTGTACGTTTCGGTTTAGCTGTTTTTAATTGCAGTTTTTTTTCAATTAGTGTTTATGTGTTGTCATTATATCATTCCATTAATTATAAATTGTCCTTTTTATTTATACATTTTTTTGGGCTGTCGAATGCATGGATTATATCCCAAGACCACGTGTTTTGCCTCTTCTATGACAACTTCTAGATTTTCCGCTTCCCCAACTACCAACTAAAACCAGGGATAAATAAAACGACTAGAATGATGATCATATTGAGACAGAAAGTGGAAACATTTGGAAATATCACGGGAATCCCACATAGGCTGTGATGACATGACCATACTCGATTTTTTTGTTTGCTGTGCAGATGCGCGTGTGCGGAAATATCAGTACGCAAAAGCGCGTGGAATTCAATGCGGCGACGACGACTCCGTCGCCGTGTCCGTCGCCGGCGACCGATTGTCGCTGAAGTATACCAATGGCCTGAGTGTCGCAGAAGTATACCATTGGCCTAACGCGGTTCCCCCGGGATTCTTCCGCGACCTTAGGCCCCGGTCATAGTTGGTGCTATTTGCATCTGCATCCCCCCCGCACCCCCAACACCACCCCGGTCGATACGTATGTTTAAAATGATGGAGTGAGGTTGAGAAAATCACTCGATGCATCCAACTAGATATGACGATGATTACGTGGCCAACAGGATTGCACCTGTTCAGAGAAATAGTGAAGGCGAGTATGGTGAAGTCACGGAGGTAGCAGTAAGGTTAGCTTTCTAGTGATACGCAATGTTTTATCTTCGACCCGCCCACCCGGTGATTTTCTCATCCACGTATTGCATGGATATCGACCGCGTTGGATACATTGAGTGATTTTCTCAACCTCACTCCATCATTTTAAACATACGTATCGACCGGGGGTGCGAGGGGTGTTGGGGGAGCGGGGGATACACCGAGTGATTTTCTCAGCTTCACCTCACCATGTTGTTAATACGTATCGACCGGGTGGGTGTTGGGGGGTGCGGGGGGGGTACACCGAGTGATTTTTGCATCCCATTTCCAATGCATTCTGTGTGTATCGGCCGGGCTGGAGGCGTCGGCTCATCCAACTATGACCGGGGCCTTACCACGATTTGGTCAATGAAGATTCGTCCGCAGTCAGGTTTGACCAGGACTGCGACTCGGAACAACGGGGGTCGTGAAAATTGTGAAAAAAAATGAAAACTATGGGGGTTGTAAAATGTTTGGATCAATTAACGGATTTTCCCCCAAACCACTTAGTAAGCTAAAATGAGGCTCAAATAGTAGCCCGGGGTTATTCGGTGTGCTAAATACAAATTTGGTGTCTATTTATCGAGGGGGGATGGATTACGGGGCACTTACCACCCGACCGAGCGGCGGCTGCTGCGAAACGGTATCGAGCGCGACTGGCGCCCTCGTCGTCTAGTGTCTCTGCAGAGATAGAGTGGAAGGCTGCCAGCTGCTGGCGCCGGCTCTATCTCGTCATGCCGTTCAAGGGGAAGCTCAAACGATGGCTGGAACTGTGAGGACGGTGTCGAATGACACTTCTTGAGTTATGGAGTGATTGACAAGGGAAATACAGTAAAGGGAAAGCGAATAAAGCAGTAAGTTTAAGGAACAACTGAATTTTAACGTATTTTGCTGTTTGTGAATTTTTACGGAGTCAGGCACCTGTTTTCTCTAATTTGCAGTTAGAAAAAATGTTTTGTGTTGATAAACACAGAGGAAACTGAAATATTATTCCAGAGAAAAAGAAAAATTATTCAATAGATGTTCAAGAGACACGTCTTCCAAGGAAGAATACTACTCAGATAGTCGGTGGTACTCGGACGCCGCCGATGCGGAGCTCGGACGCTCCCACAGCGACGTCTGGCCTGGAAAACAGGCGCTCACCGGCCACAGAGCCTTCTCGGACGCCAACCTCTACCAAATTTTAACGGTGAGCGCCCCTTCACGCTATTGTAGGACGTCGGTTTTTCGTGATGCTCCGTGACGAAGCGCTAAAGTTGTTAGGAAACAAGCCATCAAAGCCTGTTTCCTACAAAATTTTGCCTAGGAGGCTTCAGTCCCCAGGCCTCCCTTCCTTTTTGGGTCATCACGGCAATATCAAGACTTTGCTTTGCCCTTTAACGACCATTAATCAGCCAATGACCACTTAACCCCCGCGCATTCCGTATACAGCGCGGGTTTGCATAATCCTTCAACATGTACTCTCGTGTTGGTCGTTTGACGGTTGTTGGTCTGCGTCCAGGAAAATCGACATAGCCGTCTCTGCAGGGAGCCATCCGGTCTGCGTCTCTCATCCCGCTCACTCCAAGGTGCGCTCACCGGACACGACGACTAGAAGTCGGCGTCCGAGTACCACCGACTGTCTGAGTACGTGGCCTTGAGCTGTGGCTCACTACGCGCAGCGGTCGCGTCGCGGCGTTGCAATTAGAGCACGTTCATACGTCGCCAAAGCTTTTCTATGGGGTTGTGTGTTCTAACACGGATGGGATGAAGAAGAACATGACAGACAACAATGTACAGGTGTTCAGGCATGAAGACCGCTGTCTTCAGAGCCATTATTGGCAATCAACAATGGTTCCAACTTCCAGTGATAGAGCACGGGTGTTAAATGTCAGGTAAAACTGACGGAGGTCAAACGCCATCACATCATTATGTTAATAGTGTCTGGTTTCTAACAGTCATCACTCTCTTCTATAGTTGTACAATTTGGAAAAAAATGTCGAACGAACGAAAATCTAAAAAAAATCGTTTGAAAATTTGTCGAACAAACGAAAAATGAAAAAAATTCGTTCGAAGAAAATTCGAACGAACGAAAATCGAAAAAATTCCGTTCGAAAGAATTCCGAACGAACGGATTTCGAAAAAAAATTTCGAGAAATCGGATTTCGAAAGTAGGAAATTTGAAAAAATTCGCTCGAAAAAATTTCGAACGAACGAAATTTGAAAAATTCGTTCGAAAAAATTTCGAACGACCGGAATTTGAAAAAACTTAATTCGACGAATGTTCGTGCACAACGATATTCTCTTCTTCTATACTTATACGAAATAATTTACTTTACGAAATAATTTCTCATTGTGAGACATTCTTCTTCCGTATTTCCTAGGCTTAACACCTGACATCAGTTATCTCTCACAAGACTGCCAACAGAGGATCGGTTTCAGAAAATCTTACGGAAATCATTCAGGGTGGAAAACACATCAACTTTCTGCCCCTTGTGCAAGCTAGAGCCTTTTACATTCAAGAACCTGTGTAGGCACATGAGGGGTTCACGAGTGCTCAGAGGCACAGGTGGAACAGGTGAAAATGAAAAATGATGTGAAAATGTCTAAATTCAAGGACTGCACCACATTTCTCTGTAATACTTGCTAGAAAACCTATCATTCAGCAAGCGGTCTAAAAAAGACGGAGGGGTATGCTTCAAAAATCGCAATGCTCCAGTTCCCACGTTAGTGGCGAACTGAGGCCGAAACTATTCCACTACCGTCCTCGAGATGAAAGATGGCAAAGAAACACCACGTGTCAAAGAAGAATCGCAGCCGGTTGGCAGAATATACTCTTCACAAGATCACATAAACATTTCGTATAAATATTTGGGTAAAAAGAATGATCGGGATGACCTTTGGGCAATGAAAGAGGATTAGTTCTGACTAAAAATTAGGTATCTTCCGAATTCTGAAGGTTCTCACCCTGATGTATCAAAGTGCGAAAAGGTAACACTATAGTGAAGATAACACAACAAAATTATAATGTTATTATAATCCTAAAAATAGTACCTGGTTAATTTACTCTATACTCGAAATGCACGCTGCTCTGAAACATAATCAGTGGCAAATACTTGAGGTGAAATTATTTCTTGTGTTTGTTACACCACCTCAAAAGATGGAAGGAAACCAGAACATGTGAATGATTATGCATTCGGCTCCCCCCTGACATCCCACTGAAACAGAGGTAAGCGTGCTCTAATTGCGACGCCGCGATGCGACCGCGGCGCCTAGTGAGCCACAGCTGCCGAGATGTCGTACGTTCGTGCCGTGGCAGTGTGGAGGAAAGAAGATCACCTCCGTGCAAACCGACGTCAATCCCTCCGCGGAGAGGGTTTTTGTCATGGGAGAGGTGCTGGCTGGCTGCAGCTCTCCTGAGGATTCTTCTACAAATGGCCGGCGTCGAAAGGAATCCAGGACCCGCGAAGAAGAAGAAGTACCCATGTGCCACATGCGGCAGAGATGTCAATTGGTATGGAACCAGCGTCCAATGTTTTGGATGCGAAAGGTGGGTGCACTTCTCTTGTTCGGGTCTCAGTTCTGTGAGGCACCACGATTCTTCCTTTCGTTGTATTGTGTGCTCCGCCTCCAGTAACTCAAATTCCTCATCTACCAACCGCCCCCTGTCTATTGTACACATCAATCTAAACGGCCTTCGGACCAAGCTTTCTGAATTATCTCTCTTTGCCCGTACTCATCACCCGGATGTTATCATGGTCCAGGAGACCAAACTCTCTCCCTCTGCTACCTCTAGACATCCAAACATCCCGGGCTATACTGCATATCATACTCCCAGGTCATCTCAAGGAGGCGGAGTCTCTACTTTTGTTCTGTCCTCTCTTCCCTCTCACATTATTCCAAACACTCCAGTGGATGGCACTCTCGAGTACATCCCCATCCATCTACCTCTTAAAACACCACTTTCTCTTTTTAATATATATATCCCTCCTTCTTCCTCTTGTCCCTCAACATACAATCCTATCTACCTTCTCAAGCAGCTGTATGACTGCTCTCTATCTCCCTCAATTGTCTTTGCGGGTGACTTCAATGCTCACACGTTCTGCTCGTCGCTTGATTCTGATGCTAGAGGAAGTGACGTCGAAGAATGGGCGGAGGAGTGCGATCTGGTTATCTTAAACGATGGCCAGCCCACTCGTCTCCCTGCCAACGGCCGATCATCTAGCCCAGACATCTCCCTCGTCTCTTCCAATCTCTCTAATGCCTGCTCTTGGTCGACATCCACAACTCTTTCCAGCGATCACATCCCTGTCTTTGTCGATATTGATCTCTCTAACTCTCTTGCTCCCTATACAGGTGTTCGTCATCGTTCTTATCTTAATTTAGGCCTTGCAGACTGGAGCCTGTTTAGGGAGGTTGCGCTCCGCCAAGCGGCTGATTATCCGTGGAATGGCGATGTACACCAGAAGGAGCGCCACCTATCTGATGCTATCTTGAAGGCTATGAAAGCTGCGATCCCTGAAGGCCGCGTTAAGACCTTCTTTCCCAATGTCACCAGGGAAACACTGCAGAAGATAAGGACAAGGGACGCAAAGAGAGCCGCAAATCATCTTGACCCAGACATCGCTGCGCTGGATGATGAGATCAGGAACGACCTTGACAGGCACAAGAAGGAAACTTGGGAAAAGTTCACTGAGAAGATGAACTTCAGAAATGATGCAGCAGCAACGTGGAAGGCCTTGAAAAGGATCTCCGGAAAGTTCACCTCCGCCGACAATTCCACGATTGAGTTTGAAGATGGAGTCTTCAAATCAGAGAAGGAGGCAGCAAATGCTCTTGGGAAGCATTTTTTCATCACTAGAACCAAAAGAGAGAAACAGAACAGAATAACTGTACGGGAACTCTGTAAGTTGCCTCTCATGGATGTAGATGATGCAGTCACGCCTGCACAGGTCGAGAAGGCGATAAAGGAGATGAGCAACTCGAAGGCATTAGGGCCAGACGGTTTGAGCCCTGCAGTCCTGAAGAGACTGCCCAGCGAACTACTGCCCTTTATTGCTGACGTCATAAATACATCGTTTCGTACATGCATTTTACCCCAAAATTGGAAAGTGGCTCGTGTTATTCCACTGCCGAAGCCGGGAAAGTCACCATCCACGGCTAAAGGGTACCGGCCGATCAGTCTGCTCTCACCCATCGCCAAAATTGCCGAAAAACTGGTTGTGGAGGAGCTTGCCGAGCATAACAGCCAACAGCAGCACCAACATGGTTTCCGTAAATTACATTCCACCACTACGACCTTGTTGGAAATTGTGAGCTATGTGCTGGACGGCTTCAATGCCATCAAACCCCAACGTACTGTTGGTGTAGCCCTCGACTTAACAAAGGCATTTGACACTGTCAATCTAGGCCTACTATCAGAGAGTCTGTTGAAGTCTACCATCAAGCCATGGCAGAAGCGGTGGATAACTGCCTTCACTAAAGGACGTCGGGCAAATGTGCTATTCCAGGGACATGTTTCCAATAGCATCCCCATCGCCGCTGGTGTCCCTCAAGGAGGAGTTTTATCGCCTGCACTTTTCAGTTTATATCTAGAAGATCTGCCCGTTCCCCCTCAAGACATCAAGGTCGTTGATACGCGGATGATATTACTATTCTGTGCCGAGATCGCGACATTAAGGTAGCCACCAGTAAGATCAATGACTACTTGATCGAGTTGAAATGTTTCTTCGATCGCAAAATGCTCACAGTCTCTGCCTCCAAATCGTCCGTCACCGTCTTTTCCACTGATAATGCAGAGCACAGTGCCCATCCTATGGTTGAATGGAACGAAACTCAATTGCAGGCCACCCGATTCCCCAAGCTGCTTGGACTCGTGTTGGATCCTTCGTTGAAGTTTCATAAGAACACTGAGCAGAAGCAAGCCACAGTGAAAACAAGACTCAACGTCCTGCGTGCTCTCGGTGGAACGTCCTGGGGATGCAATAAAGAAACGATCCTGACCACGTATAAGGCTATTGTGCAACCCGCCTTGGAGTATGCTGCGCCAGTCTGGCAGCACATCGTGTCGGACACCTCTTGGTCCAAGCTGCAGCGCGTCCAAAATTGTGCTCTGCGAATTGCAACAGGCTGTTCCAAAAGCTCTCCAATAGAGCACTTACATGCCGAAGCTCGCATATTGCCAGTTAGAGACCACTGCCAACTCCAGGCGCAACAAATGTACATTAACATCGTGAAGCAGCCGAATCATCCATCGCGAAGAGTACTAAACCCGGTGAGAGAGAGATGTATCAGAAAGCCTTTCGCTGATGCTCCGTCGAAAGTAGATGTGCAGAGATGGACTGAAGCACAACAAGAACGCCTCCGTCTCTTGCGCGCGGAGCATACCCGATTCGTGAACGAACACTTGAGCAGAGTTGCCATAAACCCCATCCTGGGAGTCGCACCTCCAAAGGTCTCCGAGACAGAGATGGAACTTGGCAGGCGTGCCAGGTGCACCCTTGCATCGTTACGCTGTGGACACTCCCCCATGCTTATGTCATACTTGCATAGGATTGACAACAGCAAACCTGACGAGTGTCCTGATTGCGGTAGTCAAGGGCATACTACTGCGCACCTGTTCAATTGCCCGAAAAGACCGACTACATTGACGACAATGGATCTGTGGACGAACCCAGTGCTAGTGGCCGAGTTTCTGAACCTATGACAGAACCCCTCTCTGTGGCTGCAAAGAAGAAGAAGAAGTGAGCCGCAGCTCAAGGCCACGTAGTATTCTTCGCTTCCAAGCACAGTGAGTATCAAAGTTCTTTTCCCCCTGATCGTTACATATTCGACACGAAAATCGTCGGATAACTGCAAAAACCGCTTCCTCTCTTCACCACCAATTTTATGTTCCAGCAAAATATTGGTTTTTAATTGAGATCTATTGCAGCAATCGTACAATACCAGTTTCGTAGCAAAATTATTGTTGAGTCTTTGGAAATTTCAATTTATTCGAGGTTATCCCACGCGAAATTGAAAAATATGCAATAATTTACGATTTCCCATCAATCTTTTACTGAATTGAAAATAAATGCTTTTGTCCTATTGTTACTCAAACGCATTTGTAAATGCTTTTCTGGATACAAATAAGACGGTTCCGAGGATATCCTTAATTTGCCGGAATGATTGTACACTGGCCACCTGCAGAGGAAAAAAAGACTTCCGCATTCACACTGACACTACTTTTATGGCACCACCGTTCCATTTCATTTATTTTTTATTCTTCGCTGCTCTATTCATCTCTCTTTTCACTGCTTTGCTGGTCCTATCCTCCCTACACATTTTTTCATTGCTGGTTTCTTCAACCTCTTTATCCTCATCTTCTCCTTTTTTCTCCTCCTCTCCGTCATTCTCCCTTTTGGGGTTTTTCCTTTTCTACTACATCTTTTTCTTCGCATTCGTCTTCGTCTTCCTTTTTTTCTGTTCTTCTTCTCCTTCCTGATTTTTCTTTTTGCTTTCACTTGTTATGTCTGTCCTTTTTTCTTGCTTTTCTTTTCTCTAGCTCAGTCATTTCACTTATTGTTAGATGACAGTATAGAGGATTTTTTCAGTTCCATGATACAGATATAATTTAACGTTCAAAGTAAAGAACGAAGGGATAAAAAAAATAATGAGAAGAGAAAGGAAAGAGAGGAGAAAACGGAAAAGAGAGCCTAGGAAGAGGGGAAAAGAAAGAAAGATAGAGAAAAGGAATAGACACGATAAAGAAGTTGAAAGCAAAAAAAAGATGCAGTAGAGAAAGCAGAGACATTACTTCTATGAAAATAAATTAACATCTCGTGATAAATTAAACGAGGGGAGGGGGGTGTGAGATTCCTTTGAGATTTCGGTTTGAAGAGGTATTGCAATACGATTTTATTACTGTGCTTCTCTGGGACCAATTCCGGTCCGCAAATGCGTCTCGAAACGCTTTGCGGCCGCACGCGCTCGAGTCAGTCGGGTCTCCAGCGCCAAGGTCGACTCGATGTGGCTTTTCTATACAATTTTAATCCAGTTTTTCTTAATTTCCAGTTTTCAAAACCCACCTAGAGTCAGCAGATCGGCGGCTGGGAGCTCTTCCGACTCGGGAGCGTGCGGCCGCAGCGTGTCGAGACGCAATTGCGGACCGGAGCTTGGCCCAGATAAGCACAGTACATGGAAGGACCCCAAACAAAAAAAATTGGGAGATAATGGAGATTTAAAAAAGTCAAAATAAATAAGCATAAAACTATATTTACCGATGATTTTAAACGACTAAAATCTCAGCGAGGAGCAACCTAGTTGCTATGGATATGAGTTGCTTGAGAATAAACGCCAAGAGAATTCGTATCTAATATTATTTCATTTTGCAAATAAAAATGAAAATTTCAAATATTTACTATTTTACGTACACATTTTTGGCGCATGGCTAATTTTTTTAGCGTGGAAGTCTCGCTTCACGTTTATGATATAAGCGTTAGGTTCATGGAATGAATACTTAATTAAAATGTAAATGTTGTCAATTCAATCGATCAAAACGACCGTATCACTATCTGAATGAATAAATCGATTCGAATATTATAATCTTCGAAATGCGTGGAAGAGAGAAGTTTTTAGTCACGCTACGAGGGGAGGAACTATCAAAAATACCTTCCGGGAGACGCTGTAAACTCCTAAGTAGAAAGGAACATCGGGATCTCTTCTCTGTAGATCGAAACTCAGAATAACTAAGCCATTCGACCAACATGGTGTTTTCAGAAAGTTACACGTATTCTAGGGACATTTTAAAACACTTCCTTCAAGAAAATTCAAGAATTAGTTTGAAAAACTGCGAAGTACTGGCCAGTGTATCCACCTAGCCAGGGGAACCCAATGACCTCAATTGCTCACGTGATATTCAGAACAATTACGAAATTCTCTATCAAAGTCGTTGTCTCATCTTTGTATTGTACCCATCACACAGAGGAGCGGCTGGCGGCGGGCTCATTCGGCAGCCGGGCCGCTGACCACTCTCCGTCTCTGCGCGCTGACTCTCTTTCTCTGCCGCTGCACTCAACGCGCAAGAGAGAGGCCGTCGCGCCGCCGTGGGGTGGTAAGTGACCGAAGACCGGGGGGATGGTCAACATTTTCCCAAAATTTCGCTACATAGGGAGGGGGGGTCGTAGCTCCGTCGAAAATTGGCGCAACAACGTGCTCAACCCTGTCCGCAGTTCTGACCCGCATCTCCCCCGCGACTGACCCGCGACTCCATCCGCTCGACGAAGTTTGAGGAGTCGCGGCAATATTTCTCAGAGTATGAGGTCTAAGGCCGGGATCATACTTCTCGCGACCAGCGACGGCGACAATGCATATTAGGCATATTGATTTTTGGTCGATATTGATGATGAACATTGCGTCGCGTCGCTCGTCGCTGGAAGTATGATCCCGGCCTAAATGAGAGCTCGAGGGGCAGTCACCAGCATGGATGATAAAAGCTCCAAAAATAAAGGCTTGAAACTCTGTGTGGAATTAGCATTTGTTATGCCATTAAATTACAACTAATACGTATGTAAAGTTCATATGCCATGTTATATTGTTATGCCATGTTTACGACACCAACTAGGTGAGGTGGGGAACATTCAATGCTGATTTATAGAAAGGAAGAAAGATTTGGATATATTATATTCTTAATTAATATATTTCTATCTGGTATGAAGTATTGCTATAAACTTCCTGAAGCAAGCTGATTGTTTGCATTATCAGGCATAGTCGGCACGAATAACACAGATATTTTGCGCTCCTCTTTGTACATGGGCACAAACTCGGTGCGCATATGTTATAACATACGTGCACCGAGTTTGCGCCAAAGCACAATACGGAACGCAGAGTATGAGTGCGATCCGTACCGACCGTATCTGATATCGAAGCCCGTCTTCATTTCTATGAATGAAACTCGAGCGCCACTGACCTCTAAACAAGGATAGACATTGTTTTCTTTTCAAGAAATGATGTAGTTTGGTGAGGATTTTTTTTCCAGCACAGATGTCTCCACCGGCGGGGGGTGCAGCTGTGGCTCCACCACTAACCCCGCAAGCAACTGGAGACGAGCAGTCGCTGAGGACGTATTTCAAGACAAAAATCGATGAGGCGCAGGTGAGTATCGTGTTTCCATATTAGTATGAGCCGTTCCGCTTTTATACATTAATATTGCCATCAGGGGGGTGTGTATACAAGTCTGTTGGTACCTGCTCGTTGGTGCCCCTGCTTCTACTGAACCCAGCAGACGTTTGAGTGTACACAGGGAACGTTCGAGCGATATAGCGTGCACAACTATATCGCGAAAGTATCCCACACATTGCATAAAGGTGTCGCCGTCCGGCACACTAAGGCCTCTGGTCCATAACACCTTAGGATCCGTACCTAGGGAGTCATGGAGTCTTTGGCCACAAGCCACAATTTCGCCACCCTGAACTGTCGATCGCTGTCGAGTGATATCCAAAAAACTGCGCTATCCAGACTTCTGAGCTATTTCCATGCACCGTTTGCTGCTTTGCAGGAAACCCGCCTCAAGGATAGACCCGTCATCAGCGTCGGAGAGTACACCATCTACTGCGGTAACGCTGACGATAGGAGAGTAGGAGGCTGTGCAATAGTTGTAAGGAAGGATTTCAATGGTATGGTCAAGGAGTTTGGTTCAACGTCCTGCCGGAATGCATTCGTACGACTGCGAGATCACAGAGGATTCAATCTGTGGATAGTGAGTGCTCATGCGCCCACTGAAACCGCCGAAGACAATTCGAAGGATGCGTTTTATGAGGAACTCAATACGTTGCTGGCCAGGATACCTTGTCAACATGCTGTTGTCGTGGGGATTGACGCAAATGCGAAGATGGGACTTGATCAGGAATTCGAAGTACTCGGTAAATGGTTCTACCCAGTGGAGCAAACATCGGACAATGGCTACCGCCTTGTCGACTTTTGTGAACGCAGTGGTCTGATTATTGCATCGACATTCAAGAGGAATCATCGCCGCCATCAGCTTACGTGGCAGGGACCAACCCAGCTATCTCCAGAAGAGCAGCGGAGGCGAAAGATGACAACTTTGAAACTACAGCTCGACTATGTCCTGACGAGGAATATTCCAGTATCGGACATTCGAAGATCTAGAGCTGTGTGGGATGTCGCATTCGATTCGGATCACCGTCCTGTTCTGTTGAACTTCACTGCGAGGATTCATAAGAGGAAGCGAGGGGCTCTGCCTCTCCAGAGGATTGACATGACAAGTCTCAGAGATGAAGAGTGCAGAAGGAATTTTCGACAACGCGTTTCTATTCACATCGGAGTACGGACTAAGAAGAAGTTTTACTTTTAAATTCTTTTGTCAAGTGCATCCAGGACGCTTCGAAAGAGGCACTCCCGGTTGTACAGTCTAAGAAGAAGTTCGCCTACGTCTCAGAAGCGACATCTACCTACAACAGAGTATGTGCTTTCCGAACTGCAGGAAACTTCGTGGAGGAGAAGCGTCTGAGGAGGAAGTTGCGTCGGCAGCTTCAAAGTGACCGCGAACGAGAGTGGACGTGTAGAGCTAAAGAGTTCGAGAAGGCTTGGGAGGAGAAGAATCCGAAGAAAGCCTACACGTTGCTGCGACAGTATAGCGGGAAGATGAAGAGATGTTCTCCTGTCTTGAACACTACCAATGGAGTTGCAGTTGGTGATGCGACGCTGCCAATATGGAAGGATTACTTCAGTTCACTACTGAATCGTCCAGCGCCATCAGTACCTGAGCTCCCGCATGTTCAGAGAGCACATTACGATGTCAGTGAGGAACCGCCGACTGAGTCTGAAGTTTTGGATTGTGTCCGGAAAATGAAGAATGGAAAGGCAGGTGGAGATGACAACATCACTGCTGAAATGCTGAAAGCTCCTCCTCCGTCTGGGATTCGTGAAATGACCAACACCATCCGTACCATATGGATGAGCGAAAGGATACCCGATTCGTGGAGACATGCTATCATCGTACCTCTTCACAAGAAGCTATCCGTCACGGATCCTAAGAACTACAGAGGAATCTCTCTACTTCGTGTCATGTACAAGGTTTTGGAACGTATCATTCTCGAGCGACTTATCAAACATCGTGAAAGAACGACCAGAGATGAGCAAGCCGGTTTTCGACCTGGGAGATCGACCATCGACCTAGTGTTCGTCGTGAGAAGAGTAATTGAATCGTGGCAGCGGTATTCGAAGCCTTTACAGCTTGCTTTTTTGGACTTTGAAGCCGCGTTCGACTCTCCTCATCATGATCGATTGCTCAATGCTCTGCGAGCAGATGGAGTCCCGGAAAAGTATGTTCGGTTAATCGAGGACATGAACAAAGGAACAACAGCAGCAGTTCGTACACCTGTCGGATTTACGTCAGCTCTCGCGGTGAAACCAGGAGTAAGGCAAGGAGCCATTGCAGGACCTTTTCTTTTCAACTTCGCCGTTGATGACATCATGCGTAGAGCTGCAGAACAGTTTCCTGCGGATGTGATCCTAACACCATCAGGACGCTCCCTTGTCGACCTGGAGTACGCCGACGACATTGTGTTATTCGCTGAAAACAACGCAAAACTGCAAAGGATTGTGAACCTCGTTTCGAAGTATGCCGCAGCCTATGGACTTCGTCTTCGTCCCGACTAATGCAAGCAGATGTGGGTCTCTCAGAGGCCTTCAACTGGAGTTTGTGTGGACGGACAACGTATCGAACTGGTGGACGATTTCTGTTATTTGGGCTGTTTGCTGAAGAACGATGGTGGTTATGCAGCGGATATTCGACAACGATGTGCGAAAGCTACGTCTGCATTCAATTCTCTAACCAAGTGTTTGTGGTCTACCACCATCGCGAAGGAAGTCAAGTTGCGCGTCTACCTATCCGCTATTCGCCCTATCATGATGTACGGATCGGAGACGTGGGCAGCACCGAAAACGCAGATGGAAAGGTTGGATTGCACGGAGAGGAAGCTTTTTAGGCGTTTGTTTGGATATTTCTGGCCGCGTGTATGCCATAACGAAGACCTTTACAAGGAAATCGACGCAGTACATCAACGCTTGACACGAGGGAGGTGCCAGCATCTCCTAACGCCATCTCAAGCAGCAATGGAAAGTCGACTTCGACTGCTCGGGCACATACTAAGAAGAACGCCGGATCGTCTCGTACAACACGCTCTAAGAATGCTTCCAAATCCTGTCTGGAAACGGCCACCTGGGCGTAGGCGAAAGTTCTGGACGGATGTGGTTAAAGAGGATTTAAAGTCACTCGGCATCGAAAGACAGTTCAGGCGCGATGTTTCGTCTCGCAGGAAATGGAATAGTGACAGCTGGATGGAATGTGTTCAAATTGTGGCTCAAGACCGTGAAAAATGGACACGGCTGACTACTAGGACGGCACACCTCGGTGAAGATGCGGAATGACCGCGTCAGGCGAAAGCCAACCGATTAAGTCATTAAGTCATTGCCATCAGATGAAGCTAAACTAGTCTTTCTCCATGTCGAGTGGTAGTGGTGTGACAGATATGAGACTGCTTATTTCTCATCGTATGCCTACCCAGGTGGCATATTCATAAGACTGCGGCAAATGCTGCTTATTCGAAAATGTTGCAGACTATGAGAGTGGTGCGGCATTTATTGCCATTTCTGAGCCTTCAGTCGAACCTCTATCAAGCAGCGACTGTAGGTAGCGGCATCCGAATAGGAGGGGGATCCGAATGGAGACCCTTTATGGATACACACGTTTAGGCATCTCTCATAGTCCTCACCGCAAGCGCAGCACGCGCGCTTTGAGCAACTGTGAAACTTTTCACCATGCGCCACGCACGGGAAACATCTATGAAATCTCCGGAGGCATCGCCAGGGCGGCGCTGCTTAAAATTGGGTCTTAACTGTGGCATGCACAGAGGTTCCTGTCTTGCATTCACGTCAGCGTGGGATAGTCTCAGAAATATTTGTGTTGGAGTGGGCTCAAACTGAGAATCAAGTATTGATTCAAATGGCGAATACGCCCTAGCGTTTTGGGCGGTGTTGAATGGGCGGCACGCGCTTGTCACGCGGTGAGAACTTTTATAGTCCACCGCGCATGCCGCGCTTGCGGTGAGGACTATGAAAGAAGCCTTACACACACGCGGCGGAACGCTGACACCGGCGTTGACTCGCTCACAGCCGCCACGGCCCCTTATCATCTCTTTCTAACAGCTGAGCCCGTGATGAGCTGTTTCCTAAAAGATGGCCTAGCTCGTTCCATAGCCATCGATCTTGCTTGAATGGGCGCCCTGTAGCGGGAGTGGGCGCCCCATTAGTTATCAACAGTTCCTCGATAGCCGTTTTCTTTTTTTTTTGCAATCGTGCCCCATAAGAACTAATTTCCATTTTTATTGGAAACGTGTTTCCCAAATTTAGATGGGCAATTTTTCCAGGGGGATGGCCCGCGCACCTTTAGACCAACAATGACGGCCCCCTCCCACATTTGAGGGTGTCGACCAGTGGTGAACCACTTTGTACGCCGCTGATGGTAGGGCTTGGGACCGCACATAAGATATTTTCAAATTCACTAATGGTCACGTCGTAATATGCTGATCACGAGCACAGCCGGGCTTTTATTCTCCATTAGCTCGTCAATTCCTCGCAGGGATGTTTGGAGCAGTGCAGCGATAGAGATCGTTTCCTTCTTTTCTCATCACATAAAAAGTGATAAATCGGGGTGAATTTATGCCGACAACATGCCTTGGGGTACCCGACTCTCTTCCGATGACCAAGCTGATATATCCGCACTGGACGCTGCAGGACTATCTCACAGCGTGATGTTCAAGCAACCACCGCATCCTCTGCGTAGTTGCAGCCTAGTTGGCTACGGCACGAAGAACTCGTCCTGACGTACGAGGAGCATCACTCAGCAGGATGAGAGACAGATGCGG
Source organism: Aplectana chamaeleonis (assembly GCA_029168955.1). Taxonomy (NCBI): domain Eukaryota; kingdom Metazoa; phylum Nematoda; class Chromadorea; order Rhabditida; family Cosmocercidae; genus Aplectana; species Aplectana chamaeleonis. The sequence continues at coordinate 519,893 of JAPDOI010000315.1, forward strand.
AGACTTGTCTCTAACAGCGTCTTCTCGTTGTCTTAAATGCGAGTCGTCCTTCGGCATACAGTGCCCCGTATTACGATTTGGAGGCCGATCAGCAGGAACGGAAAAATCGTGAGAGAAGCAGTAAATAAAGCTCCAGCTTCTACGGACGCGTGCAAGGTAGTTCGGCTTATATTCGCTTGAGCAAACATGGCAACTGAGTGGCGAAAGGTGACTATTGAGTGACATCATGGTTCTTAGCTAATCTAAAGTGTTTAGACTATCTTCTCGGGCGAGAACTAATTTCACCTCGATGGTCCCGGCGATCGGAACCTCTACTTTAGTCGCAGGAACTCTGGAGGTGGTTCCCTCATGGCGTGGGAAGCATTTAGCTACTCTGGGCGACTTGGACTGGCTTTTGTCAGTTGCCGGATGGACCAAAGCATTTGACTCCATTAATTTAGGACTGCTGTCCGACAAACTGCTCAAGTCGTCGTACCATCATGGCAGTAGCGATAGATTGCAGCGTTTACTAAAGGCTGGGCCAAAGTTTTATTCCAGAATCACGTATCCGACAGCATTCCGATAGCAGCAGGTGTTCCGCGGAGTGGAGTTGTGCCTCCTGCTTGATTCAGCCTGTACCTTGGGGGCATTCGCGAACCTCCCATTCATGTAAAGATTGTTATGTATGCCGACGATATCACCATCATGTGCCAGGACCGTAACTTGGAGGTAGCTGCAAAAAAGATCAGCGTCTATCTCGTCGATCTGAAGCTCTTATTCGATAATATGATGCTAACATTTGCTGCCGCAGTCTTCTGTATCAGTGTTGACAACAGACTCCAAAGAACATTAGTGCCCACCCAGATGTCAAGTGGGATGGTGACGGTTTGCCCGCAGCAAGATATCCCAAGCTGCTTGGTCTTATTCTCGATCAGCACTGAAGTTCCGCAAAAACGCGGAACAAACACAAACAGTCGTCAAGGCAAAGCCCTTAAGTCTTGAGAGCTCTTGGAGGAACATCATGGGGCAGCAACAGAGAGACTATATTGACGACCTACAGAGCAATACCTCAGCCAGCTCTGGAATATGCGGCACCACTGTGGCAGCCCCCGGTCTCAGACAGCTCCTGGAATAAGCTGCAGCGTAGACAGAATGCTGCGCTTCGAATTGCTAATGGCTGTGCAGGGAGCTCCCTAATAGAACATCCTCACGCGGAGGCCTGCATATTGCCAGTCAGAGAGCACTGTGAACTCCAGACTCAGCAGATGTATATTAATGTTCTACCGAAGAACCGAATCATTCAACAAGAAAATAATGGAGCCCGTTAGAGAGAGATCGATAAGGACTCCGTTTTCCTACGCTTTTTTCAAAGTGGCTGTACAGAGATAGACTGACTCCAATATGGAAAGGCTCTGTCTCCTACGTGAGGAGCACACTCAGTTTGTTTGATTACATCTTGGGAAAGCGGTTGTAAACCCTATTCTGGGTGCAACGCTGCCTCGGGTTTGCGAGTCCGTGTCTCAACTCGGCAAGCGAGCCAGATGTTCTGTTGCCTCGCTGCGCTGTTGTCACTCTGCATTGCTCATGTCCTACGTCAACAAAATAGACAGTACGACGCATGCCCGAACTGCGATAGTCCCGGACACAACACGGCACATTTATTGGAGTGCCGGAAGAGACCCTTTACTCTTATGACAATGGACCTTTGGACGAATCCTGTAATGGTCACCCGGTTCCTTAATCTGTGACAGAAACCACTTCGAGTCTGCAGAATAAGAATTCAGGTACACTTTCCCCAGTACCAGGACATGCTGACAACTCATCTTCTGCGGTTTCTACGCCTTCGAGAAGTCCTTCAGTACTTTTTTCAAGAAGAAAACGCGAGTTTCCATCTTCTTCTTCTGCAGCCACTGAGAGGGTCCTGTCATAGATTGAGGAACTGAGCCACAAGCGTAGGATTTCTCCAAAGACCTATTGTCGTTAACGATGTCGGTCTCATCGGGCAGTTGAAAAGGTGCGCAGTAGTATGCCCTTTATTACCACAATCCGGGCACTCGTCAGGTCTGCTGCTATCGATCTCATGTAAATAAGACATAAGCATGGGGGAGAGCCCGCAGCGCCACGAGGCAAGGGTGCACCTGGCACGCCTACCGAGTTCCATCTCGGTTTCGCTGACCTCAGGCGGCACGACTCCGAGAATGGAGTTTACGGCGGCCTTGCATAAGTGATCCTTGACGAATTGGGTATGCTCAGCACGTAAGAGACGGAGGCGTTCTTGTTGTGCGTTGGTCCATCTCTGTATATTTATTTTCGTGGGAGCATCAGCAAACGGCTTTATACATCTCTCTCTCACGGGGTCTAATACTCTTCGCGACGGATGATTCGGCTGCTTCAGAATGTTTATGTACAGCTGTTGTGCTTGGAGTTGGCAGTGGTCCTTAACTGGCAGGATGCGAGCTTCGGCGTGTAGGTGCTCTACTGGAGAGCTTTTAGAACAGCCTGTTGCGATTCGCAATGCTCCATTTTGAATGCGCTGCAGCTTGGACCAAGATGTGTCCGACACGACATGCTGCCAGACTGGAGCAGCATACTCCAGAGCGGGCTGTACGATGGCCTTGTACGTGGTCAGGATCGTTTCTTTACTGCATCCCCAGGAAGTTCCGCCGAGAGCATGTAGGATGTTGAGTCTTGTTTCCACTGTAGCTTTCTTCTGATCAGTGTTCTTATGAAACCTCAACGAAGGATCCAACACGAGTCCGAGTAGCTTAGGGAATCTGGCGGCCGGCAAGCGAGTTTCGTCCCATTTCACCATGGGATGAGCTCTGTGCTTCGCAGGATCAGTGGAAAAGACTGTGACGGATGATTGAGCGGCAGAGACCGTAAGCATCTTGCTATCGAGAAAACATTTCAACTCGATCAAGTAGTCATTGATCTTACTGGCAGCTACATTTATGTTGCTATCCTGGCATAGAATAGTGATATCATCCGCATATGCAACGACCTTGATGTTTTGTGATGGAACGGGTAGATCTTCAATATACAGACTGTTACGTCTGTGGGGTACACAGATGTGAATAATCGGTTTATTAGGAATACAGCAATAATTGATGGGTGAGTGCAATGGAGTGGCGTCGTCTGGGCGTCGTGGGTGGTCGTGGACGGCGTCGAATTCGTGGCGGCGGCCCGAGTGTCGTGGTGGCGGTGGCGATGGTGGCAGCACGTTGAGTCGGCAGCGGCAGGCAGTAGTCGAGTCGAGTCGAATGTCCCCACAGCGCGGTGGCAGGGGTTTATATGTACATCGGCGTGGCCTGTGATTGGCGGATCAAAGACCGCTCACTTGGTGATCGGTTAACAGTGAAAAACCGATACATGATCTATATCACAACACAGACTAAAAAGAGCAGGCGATAGAACTCCTTGAGGTACGCCGGCGGCAATGAGGATGCTATTGGAGACGTGTCTTTGAAATAGCACATTTGCCCGACGTCCTTTGGTGAATGCGGTTGTCCACCGCTTCTGCCAGGGCGGAATGGTAGACCTAAACAGGCTCTCCGACAATATGCCCAGGTTTACAGTGTCAAAATATAATATAGATATAAAGATTTTTCGCCGGGCGGGCTCCAGGGAGGACATTGATGCAATTCAAAATGCAATAGACGCAATGGCGGTCTGGTCTCATGAATGGGACTTGCCGTTATCGAAGGAAAAAACGAAAACTCTGCACCTGGGTTCTTCGAATAACTATCATACTTACAATGTCGAAGGGACTGAGATCGAGAACGTCGAGCAGATCACTGACCTGGGATTTATCCTCACACGAAACCTCAGTTTTGACAAACACTGCGAAACGGTATCTGCCAGAGCCACCATGGCCGTAAATAATATATTCAGGGGACTGGGGACAAGAAGCAGCGCGGTGCTACTTAGAGCCTACAAAACCTATGTTAGACCTATTCTTGAGTATGAGACACCGGTGTACTTTCCACACAAAAAGAAGAGCATAGTTAGACTTGAGAAGGTGCAAAACGGGTTTACAAGGAAGCTAATGATCAGGAAGCTTGGGTTTTGCCATTATCAACAAATGCCATCTGCAGAAACCAGGAATAGTGAGCTCAACTTGCAATCTCTTCTGATAAGAAGAAAGTTTAATGACTTACTACTGCTGCACAAAATCCTATATAAACCGGACTTTGGTCTGCGGCCTGAGTGTATTGTCGAGGTGAGAACATCATGTACCAGGGGAGGAGCTTCAAAAATTCTACGCAAAAACTCGAACCTTAACTGCAGGCGCTTTTTCTTTATTAATAGGGCGACTCTTGCATTTGAACGGCTCGGGAGGCTCAAATCCATCCCTGTGAGTCATAGGGCGTTCAGGAAACTTGCAACTGAATACTTCGAGAACGAACCTGGTGAGCGCTATTCCCTCACGGAGCAGTCACTTCTAATCTCGCCATTACGGGCTATGCGTATATCTGCTTTACATCCATTGCTTTATCTGACCGAAATACTGGTAGTTTTTACCTCACTGTTACTAGATGTTTTTTGTTGGTGATTTCGTATATGAGCTGTTAATTGCACATAAGTCTGGTCCGCAGGCTTATGTAAATAAATATAATATAAAAGCCTTCGTTAGGTCGAGGGCTACACACGAGTCGCCATGTGAGCAGGTTATCGAAGAACATTTTTGCCCAGCACGATGTGCCACTTCTGGAGTGGCCCGCATGCAGCCCGCCCGGACCTGAGTCCCGGGGAGAATTTCCTTGAGATTCTAGTCCGTTGGGTGTGTGCCGATTGCCGACGGTACTAGTCGATTTTTAAGCTTCGACTACCCGTTGTTGCTGAGTGAAACAACATCGATCTCCAGATGCTGAGCACTCTGATTCAAAGCATGCCAAATCGCATATTTTATGTTATAAGATGTCGCGGAGGACTAATCGACCATTAGGAATGTGATATTACAGCTCTGATTCAATAAAAATGCTGCGAAGGTAGAAGTATCGTATAATTACCATTCAAAAAAATACTTTTACAAAACTATGAAAGCTGTTAGAAGCCGCAAAGGACTTTTCAGGAGTCGTTTTGTGTGATAATTACAATGGTGTTAACCAAAAAAGTCACACTCACGGCTCGGCGCATCTTTCAAGCGTGCGTCTAATCTGCATAATGAAACTCAAAATCGGAGAGGGCGAAATTCGTTGAAGTGGAATTATGCCAATCGATTCCTCATAGTTAGCAACTGCTAAGTAAATTTTGTATTATGAATCGCTTCCGTCAAATCACTACGAAAAAATCTTCAAGGAAACCTCAACTTTGGAGGCTCACAATTTGCGTAAAAAATTTTGAAAGTTTTGGAGGTGAGCACTCCGGTTATTTTGCGTGCTCTAGCGGTACAAAAAAAACTGAAAAAGAATTTTTCGTTCCTCTCCATTTCGATTCCTAATCGAATGGGTCAGAAGTATTCTAGTGAGGCTATTTTTTCAATGCGGTAATTCAATCTTCTTTTTTTTAGCAGAAAGTGACGGAAAAAAACCAGAATGTTCTTCGTCTACAGGCGCAGCGAAACGAGCTGAACTCAAAGGTTTCAATACTCTTTCTTTTAGTAGAGATCTCAACGTGCAATCCATGTTTTTAGGTCCGTATGCTAAAAGAGGAGCTGCAGCAGCTTCAAGAACAGGGAAGCTATGTTGGTGAAGTGAGCAAGGCCATGGATAAAAAGAAAGTCCTCGTGAAAGTATGTGTCAAGCATTTTTATAATAATTTGCTTTTTGTAAAACAAACAGCTGACAAGGGAAGAGTTTTTAGTGGGAAACGCATCTGCGAAATTTTTCAGTATCTCCTGGGCCTCAATAGTGATTCTGAGCAGTTCCCCGCCCCGAGCTGCAGGTTCCAGGACGTTATAAGCGCTTTTCAAGCTTCGCGGAAAGGCAAGGGTACCCATCAGACATTTTTGGGATGTGTTGTTCTTAAAAAAATCGGATCTGGGCCGAAACTTGGTATGCTGGGGTTAATTAGAGTGCTGCAAACGAATCTGTTTTTTTTTGTCGATTTTCTGAGGTTCACTGTGGGTCACGGTGTTTACCATGCCATCTAGGAGGTACATCCTACCTTAGTATTTCGAAAATCAACAAATGGACTTTAAATTCGTGTTCAGCACTCCGAATAAGCACCGCATAGAAATTTTGAGTCAGATCTGAGACTTCGGACGAACTACCGTATACCCACCGTTATCTACCATAAGCTGTCAAAAATCGATAAACTGACCTCAGATGCGTGTTGAGCTCTCCAATTAACTCCCAGAAAATCTGTTTGTTGAATAAACATCAGATTTGTGGGGCTCACCAAATAACCTCTCTAAGAGAATTTTAAATTAAATCTGGATTATTTTTCTTGACTTTCGGAACCCCCAGATGGTAGAAGTAAACGCTCAATAAACAATCCGTACAGGTCGAAAACGCTTTCGCTCTGTTCAAAGTTCGAGAAATGTGGTTTCACCCTGATTTTGTTTAGGAGGGTTATTTTGAGGCGCTGAATACGATTAGGAGGTCCGTTTCCAGATTTTTGAAAGATTACTGAGACTTACTGAAGATTATTTACTTTACTTTTGGACCCTCAATGCTCGAATGAATAATTGCGAGTGCCGGCTATCTATTTCGGCTTCGAAACTGTGGTCGGTCGGTATCTTCAAACTGGAACCAAGTGCGTTTCAGTTCTACTTTATTATTAGTTTTTGTTAGTGATGACTGAATTGGTTGTGTTTAAATTGTCGTTTTTTTTACATTTCATATCACACGTGCTTAGCTACATGTAAGAAATTTGAAAAGAAAATTCTGAAGATTTTGGAAGGTAAAAAGGTATTCAAAAAAAACTATCGTCTTGAGCTTATTACTTCATTGAACCAGCTGCCCCGGCGGAATGCTAAGCAACTCTTCTCTGAATTCTCAGTTACTAACATTTCAATTCGTTTTCGTCGACGCGTTTACCGCTCTAAACACTTCCTTTGTCAAACACCCACCAGGGATGAGCGGAATAAAAATTCAGAGTTTCGGAAATCGGAACAAGTTTCAAAATTTCGGAAGTCGGAAAGCGAAATTCCGAGGCCCAAAATTTGCGGAATTCGGAAAATGGAACAAAGTTTACTCGCTGCTGGCATCGAAAAATGTATCCTTGAACCTCTGGTCTAAAAGCACCAAACCATCATTTCCCAGATACTTATCCATTCTTACCACTAAACCGTTATTAATGAGATTGATGATTCCGTGAGGATCACTCCAAGGATGTGCATAATTGCGACTTACGATTATCGACTTAAATGACCCACGGGCTTTTTTGGGCTTACGTCTAAAGGCTAACGACTAACAATTTTTAGAAAATTTCGTGAACTATCCGAAAGTTCGTTCACTGGTGAAAACAATGGTGCGATCCCCCCATAGGGGAGCGATGATTCACTATCATCGCTCCCCTATGGGGGGATCGCATCATTTTTGGCAAATATTTCGCCGCTGGTTGTTCCAGATACCTATATACGTGTCTAGGTGGCCCAGGATATTAATAACCTACTGTCACTACCATTTCTGACTAAACCACTTCTGACGTCTTGGATATAAATATTACGGCCCCAAGATGACGTCGCGCGATGTTGGGCGAGGAATCGCTCCGGTGCTAAGCAAAAGCGTTATACCACTCAAATAGTGAGATTTAGCCGTTGTCTCAGAAAGCCCTTAATTGTTCTGATGGCGATTCCGTGAATTTTTTTTTAATCGAAACCCATTTACGAATCTGAACAAGTTTTTCAAACTACAAGCCGCGCAGCCATTCTAAGAAAATTCTACGCATTCGTATTCAAGAACTCGAAAAAATACTTTTTTAGAAATATACAGTGCGTTTCATAACTATAAAGGCACCCTATTTTCTTAGGATAACTACATCGATAGATAGTTGCGGGCACCCATTTGCACATTTGGCGACTTGTTTTCTTCCTTTTACACTAGTCCACAACAAATTCCGCCTCAAGATTTTTTTAGCAATTTTTTCAAAAAGTCACTGTTTCAAAACAATAAAAGCACTTGTCTAAACGATTGTACAACAGCGAATAATTGGTCCTTTATTGCAAATAGAAGTGTATCGGGATCTTTTCCGTTAAATTCAACTTCGAAAACAAGGTTACACATGAAATTGCACATCTTCCATATCAGAGTTGGCCTGTTTCCCTTTCGTAAGTCAAGAGTTCCACCTTAGAGCTCATCAACGCTTCTGTAGTGCCTCTAAACTGGATGAATCTCTCTGAATAACACACCTCAGATAGCTTTAATGGAATTATTGTTCAGAATATGTGCCAGCTAGCCAAGAAATTGAATATTACGACCTTAGATTTGAGTGAAACGAGAGAGGCTCACATGGACAGCAAAATTGTCATCCACTCCCGACTTCGATGACGCAAGAAATACGGACCGAAATACTTTTTTTAAATATTCCGAGATCGTAAGCAACCAAATACTTTTTTTTAGATATTCCTAGTCCGTAAGCAACCAATCAGCTAAACTCAAGGATTTTTAAGACGATACCGTAGAGCCAATTGGGACTACAAATCGTCATTGAGCATGTATTGAAAATACGCCACGGGACAAGAACGGTATCTTCTTCAAATGAAGTCGGGAACGGGGGAAGTCATGGGAGTCGTTTACATTATCAGTAGTTCAGTCGAAATAGACACCATGGAGGCGATAAAGTGTCTGGTAATGACCGAGGTGAGGGCAGGTTCGAGGAGGACGTCTTCACCATTTCAACTGCCAAGATCCTTCTTGGTAGTGAGCACCAGAGCCGCCTTTGTATGTCCTTCCGACAGTACAGGCCTTCTTCTAGTATCTCTGGCAATGTTTTCGATTTATTTGATTCACCTTCAGATAGTCGCCTTGGGAAAATCCGGCTAGAGACTGACGCGGACCTGCGCGAAGTTGATCGTGCTACTTGACAACTTGCACCATATCCACTAGACTTGGGACCGAATCGAATAATTATTCGAATAATATTCGAATAATTCGAATATTCGATTCATTCGGGAATTTCAATTTTGGGGTTTATTCGAATATTCGATTTATTCGGGAATTTAAAACTTGGATTTATTCGAATATTCGATTTATCCGAGGATTGAAATTTTGGATTTATTCGAATATTCGATTTATTCGAGAATTGAATTTTTGGATTTATTCGAATATTCGATTTATTCGAAAATTTAAATTTTGGATTTATTCGAATATTCGATTTATTCGGGAATTTCAATTTTGGATTTATTCGAATATTCGATTTATTCGAGAATTTCAATTTTCGATTTATTCGAATATTCGATTTATTCGAGAATTTAAAATTTGGATTTATTCGAATATTCGATTTATTCGAAAATTTAAATTTCGGATTTATTCGAATATTCGGAAAAAAAAGTGCCTCACATTCGAATTAGACAAGACCTATTTCCTTTGAAACAGAAACCCTTCAAAGAATCTTTTCGCAAATTGAGCTATCCATTTTTGTGAGTAACATTTCCGCTGTTCGTTCTTGTGTGCAGGTCTCCCGTTGCGCGCTGTACACAATCACCAAAGCATATTGATTAGGGGCGGTGCTATCCGAAGTTCCCGCAACAGGCTGGACTGGTACTCAGAAAAATCAAAACAAGTTACTTGTAATATAACTGTAACTTACTTGAATGTCTCAAGTAACTTACATTTATATTACATGTAACATACATTTATGTTACATGTAACTTACATTTATATTTTCATTATGAAGGCCATAACGTGACGCAGACGACACGCGACGCAGAGAGCGTGTTCCAGACCACAAACTACGCGAAAAAATGCTGTGCAGGGCCTCCCATGCTGGTGTGGGGCCAAGTACCTCAAACTAGGGTAGTTGAACCAACATCAACGCCAGTCGTAAGCCTGACCCCGCGAGTGCGTCGTACATTTCCCTTGGAAACATCTTCTTGGTCGATTCAAGTTACTTGCGACTTATATTGTGCCGTTTGAGTTACATGGAACATATCGGAGGCGCACTGCACCCAGTATCCTCTCAGAAATCGAAAACAAGTTACTTGTAACATATCTAAGCTGATGTAAGTTACCTGCGACTTATCTCAAGCCATTTAAGTTGGGGCCTCCAAAACAGGCAGCAGCGACCGCTTATCCCATCGTTTTTAGCACTGAATACGCAGGAAGTTGGCAAGTTGAAACTTGTTGAAACTCGCAGAGCATTTCTACTGGCAAAAAAATGAGATGGAACACGTATGGATAAACAGCCCTTCACAGCTGCCTATAGGCAGCTGTGAAGGGCATATTCGGGCCCTACATTCAAAGTGGTTCTAGAAAAGTACGGTTTATGTGGGACTGCCAATTTGGCTATTAGTAGTTTCCTTGTTAGTGTTCCCCGTCTTGAAGGTAGTTCACGATAAAAACAGTCTCCTAGTTTCTTCGGAAGTCGAAGTTCCGGGGTGATATTGACCTTGATTTCGAAATGTCGAATATTCTTCGAATATTCGAATAGGATTCGAATATTCGAATAGTTGGTCGACTTTTCGAATATATTCATTTATTCGGGAATTTCGAAAACGCCTTATTCGAATGTATTCATTTATTCGGGAATTTTTAAAAGGTATTATTCGAATGTAATCATTTATTCGGGAATTTTGAAAACGCCTTATTCGAATATATTCATTTATTCGGGATTTTTAAAAACGCCTTATTCGAATATATTCATTTATTCGGGAATTTTGAAAACGCCTTATTCGAATATATTCATTTATTCGGGATTTTTTAAAAGGTATTATTCGAATGTATTCATTTATTCGGGATTTTTTAAAAGGCATTCGAATGTATTCATTTATTCGGAATTTTTGAAATGGCCGTATTCGAATTATTCATTCATTCGAAAACTCGGGTCGAATGCCCATGTATAATATCCACTGTATTCGCACCAATTTCAACATTTTCGGAATTCCTCCAGTATTCTTGGTCCTACATGTAGCCTGAGAATATTCTTCTTCTTCTTCTTTGCAGCCACATAGAGGGTTTTGTCATAGGCGGAGGAACTGGGCGACCAGTAGTGGATTCGTCCATAGGTCCATTGGTGTCAGCGTGGTAGGTCTCTCCGGACAGTTGAATAAATGTGCGGTATCATGGCCGACGATACCGCAGTCCGGGCACACATCAGATTTGCTGCTGTCAATCTTGCTGACATAAGACATTAGCATTGTAGAGTGACCACAGCGTAATGATGCGAGCGTGCATCTCGCCCTTCTTCCGAGTTGAGACTCTGAGGTGCAGACGGGGGGCGGTATATCTCCTAGTATAGGATTTATGGCCGCCTTCACAAGATGACACCGTACGAACTTGGTGTGCTTCTCGCGCAAAAGACGGAGTCGTTCTTGCTGTGAGTCGTGCCATCTTTGCAAATTGACTTTGTTTGGAGCATCGGCGAATGGCTTTCTTATACTTCTCTCTCTCACGGGGTTTAGCACTCTCCACGACGGGTGATTTGGTTGCTTTATAATGTTAATGCGGAATTGCTGGGCCTGGAGCTAACAGTGCTCCCTCACTGGTAATAGACGGGTCTCAGCATGCAGGTGCTCGATTGGGGAACTCCTTGCACATCCGGTGGCGATACGGAGAGCAGCATTCTGTACCCGTTGCATCTTTGTCCAGGAGGATTCTGAGGCGAGATGCTGCCAAACCGGTGCGGCGTACTCCAGGGCGGGCTGGAGAATTGCCTTATACGTCGTGAGTATAGTCTCCTTGCTGCTACCCCACGAAGTGCTGCCCAGGGCCCTGAGAACGTTGAGCTTAGCTTTAACGACTGCCTGCTTCTGCTCGGTATTCTTATGAAACTTGAGTGACGGATCGAGCACAAGACCGAGCAGCTTTGGAAAGCGAGCAGCAGGCAAACGGTCTCCATCCCACACGACATCCGGATGAGCGCTGTGCTCGGATGGGTCCGTCGTGAGAACGGACACTGACGACTTAGCTGCAGAGATCCTTACCATCTTGCGGTCGAAAAAGCTCTTCAGTGTGATCAGGTACTCGTTGATCTTATTGGCGGCCACCTGTAAGTCCCGATCTCGACACATGATTGTTATGTCATCAGCATACGCGACGACCTTGATGTCCTGTGGAGGCTGAGAATATTCAAGTGTGCCGATGCAATAGGCGGAACATCTCAATTATGCAGCGGTTTTTCCAATGGAGTGCTCAGGCTCTTGCAACACCTCCACTTGACCTTGATCTTTTGTAGAGAGCGTCAATTCACGGTAAACTATTGTAAATAGGAATAACACATGCTCCAGTGACGAATGGATGGGCGACTCTGACGAAATTGTTGAAAACAACAACTATTTCCTTAGTGCCTTTATCGTTTTGAAACAGCGTAAAATTAAAAAAGCTTCAAAAAAATCTTTATACTAGAAACTAGAGGGAAGGTTATGTTTAGTACGTGTACGGAGAGTACTCGGATACTGAACAAGGTTCTTCTCGTTACGAATTGTGAGTTTGAGAATTACAAGAAGATAGGGTGCCTTTATAGTTTTGAAACGCACTGTACCTTGGAAAGCCGCCCATAGCTATATGCGAACATGAGTTCTACAATATTCGAAAACAAAATTTTAATCAGTCATTCGATTGGAACAATTTTTTGCAGAGACGACAATTATTGGTTACAGATGTCTGAGACACGCACCAGTTCTCGTGTGGGACGCGCCATGTCAATACAAAGGCCAGGATCATACTTCTAGCGACGAGAAACGCAAAGCAGGCTTCACCATCAATATCGACCGAAAGTCGACATGCCTGATATGCGCTGTCGCTGTCGATGACCGCGAAGCGTATGACTCCGACCAAAGGGTTGCGTTGCAGCAATCACGGACCGGTCGCTAACCTTATCCTCAGACTATAAGGATCTCGACGCTCACGCTAATCCGCCCATTTTCCCTTGAAACACGCGATAAGCATGTGCTTGCCCTCCTGACACGAGAGTGTGCATATCGCGAGGAGAAGGGCCAGATAGTGCCCAACGCGTGCGGAAATCGCCTCAAAAATGAGGCTCGACGCCAACCACGCCCATTTCCAAGGAGGATTTCTTTCCGAAGACAAAACTTTCAGCGATGTAGGATCTCTAGACCTAGGCAAGACATGTTTAGAACTCGCAAATGATGAATTTAACTAAGATGGTGCTGCTGTGAAGGTATTCATTCTATCGTGCATGTTCAGGTTCATCCTGAGGGTAAATACGTTGTGGATGTCGATAAGGGAATCGATGTACAAACTATCAACACTGGTTGCCGCGTCGCCCTTCGTGCGGACAGCTACGCTTTGCATAAGATTTTGCCAAACAAGGTACCCTTGCTTTTCGATTCGTTTTTGTTCATGTATCGCCCTTCTACCACGACATTCAGGTGGATCCGCTGGTGTCTCTTATGATGGTTGAAAAGGTACCAGACTCTACATATGAGATGATTGGTGGTCTCGACAAACAGATCAAAGAAATAAAAGAGGTTGGACGAGCTTCTTCTTATCAGTCACAGTGGAGATTGTTCTCATAGAGGCAAAAAGGTGACGGCGTCACGCGGCTTTTTCTTCATATAATGAGCAGACAGAGAAGTTGGTCTTACTGGCCATGAAAATGAATGAAGTAAATCAAGTCCTGCAGTTTGGCAGTCAGGTCATTTATCAGGGACAATCATCGATCCTATGTTCGTGGGTCTTGAAATACGAAGAATGACCACATCGTAGAGCCGCCAAAGTGACACGGGAGCGTCAGGCTACGTATTTTTCGCTATCATCGACCTTGAGCGGCACACCACCAAGGATGGGATTGGGAGGGGCGCAGGACAGGTACGCTGAAACGAATCAGGTGTGCTTGATTTGATGCAGTCTCTTCCGCTTGAGTTCGGAGGTGGCTCATGCCTGGTAAACAATAGTATATAGATATGGGCCTCGGTCATAGTTGGCCGATCGGGTGTAGCCAGCTCAGTTGAGAATCATGAAAGACGATTGAGAAGGAAAAAAACACTCGGTGTTTCGGAACCGACCGATATCACATGATCAAACATAAGAAATGAATAATATCACTGATTTCGTTTCGTACATTACATACATATCGACCGCTTCGGCCACACCGGGTGTTTTTTTTTCAACTTCCCTCATTTTTTCCATACGTATCGACCTGAGGCCGTATGCATGAACGACTTACCAGCGAGGTAACGTAAATGTTACTCGGAATCTCTGTATTTCCTGTGCTCTATGCGTCTGTCTCGCTTTTCCGCGGAGAAGCGAGACAGACGCATAGAGCAAAGGAAACTGAGATATTCCGTGTAACATTTACCCTTACCTCGCGGGTAAGTCGTTCATGCATACGGCCCCTGGTCGGCTACGGAAGGTCGCAGCGATTTTTTTTCGACCGTCTATGACCGATGTCATAGAAGCATACAGTAGTGTGCAAATATTACGGGGAGAGGATCAGATGATAGAAGAGGTAATTGGGAATGTGCGGTATTGTTGACTATGCAGGTGTGGAACTGTAAGAGCTGCACTGCTGCCGAGATGTCGTACGTTCGTGCCGTGGCAGTGTGGAGGAAAGAAGACCACCTCCGTGCAAACCGACGTCAATCCCTCCGTGGAGAGGGTTTTTGTCATGGGAGAGGTGCTGGCAGGCCGCAGCTCTCCTGAAGATCCTACTGCAAAGAGCCGGCGTCGAGAGGAACCCAGGACCCGCGAAGAAGAAGAAGTACCCATGTGCCACATGCGACAGAGATGTCACTTGGAATGGAACCAGCGTCCAATGTTTTGGATGCCAAAGGTGGGTGTTCTTCTCTTGTTCGGGTCTCAGTTCTGTGAGGCACCACGATTCTTCCTTTCGTTGTATTGTGTGCTCCGCCTCCAGTAACTCTAATTCCTCATCTACCAACCGCCCCCTCTCTATTGTACATATCAATCTCAACGGCCTTCGCGCCAAGCTTTCTGAATTATCTCTCTTTGCCCGTACTCATCACCCGGATGTTATCATGGTTCAGGAAACCAAACTCTCTCCCTCCGCTACCTCTCGACATACAAACATCCCTTGCTATACTGCTTATCATACTCCTAGGTCATCTCAGGGAGGCGGAGTCTCTACTTTTGTTCTGTCGTCTCTTCCCTCTCACATCATTCCAAACACTCCAGTGGATGGCACTCTCGAGTACATCACCATCCATCTACCTCTAAAAACTCCACTTCCTCTTTTCAATATATACATTCCTCCCTCCACATCCTGCCCATCAACTTACAACCCTGTCCCACTTCTCAAGCAGCTGTATGACTGCTCTCTATCTCCCTCAATTGTCTTTGCGGGTGACTTCAATGCTCACACGTTCTGCTCGTCGCTTGACTCTGATGCTAGAGGAAATGACGTCGAATAATGGGCGGAGTGCGATCTGTTTATCCTTAACGATGACCAGCCCACTCGTCTCCCTGCCTACGGCCGATCTTCCAGCCCAGACATCTCCCTTGTCTCTTCTAATCTCTCTAATGCCTGCTCTTGGTCTACATCCACAACTCTTTCCAGTGATCACATTCCGGTCTTTGTCAACATCGATCTCTCTAACTCTCTTGCTCCCTATACAGGTGTTCGTCATCGTTCTTATCTCAATTTATGCCTTGCAGACTGGAGCCTGTTCAGGGAGGTTGCACCCCGCCAAGCGTCCGAATAAAGGCAATGTACACCAGAAGGAGCGCCACCTCTCTGATGCCATCCGGAAGGCGATGAAAGCTGCGATACCTGAAGGTCGTGTCAAGACCTCCTTTCCCAATGTCACCAGGGAGACACTGCAGAAGATAAGGACAAGGGACGCTGCCGAGATGTCGTACGTTCGTGCTGTGGCAGTGTGGAGGAAAGAAGATCGCCTCCGTGCAAACCGACGTCAACCCCTCCGAGAAGAGGGTTTTTGTCATGGGAGAGGTGCTGGTCGGCCGCAGCTCTCCTAAAGATTCTACTACAAATGGCCGGCGTCGAGAGGAATTCAGGACCCGCTCAGAAGTACCCATTCGCCACGTGCGGAGAGGATGTCACATGGAGGAAAACAAGCGTCCAGTGCTTCGGATGCCAAAGGTGGGTGCATCTCTCCTGTTCGGGCCTCAGTTCTGTGAGGCATCATGACCCATCCTTTCGTTGTGTTCTATGCTCTGCCCCCAGCAACTCTCATTCCTCAATTACCAACCGCCCCCTCTCCATTGTTCGCATTAATCTCAACGGCCTTCGCAACAAGTTATCTGAACTCTCTATTCGCACGTTCCCATAACCCGGATGTTATCATGGTTCAAGAAACCAAGCTCTCTCCTTCTACCACTTACCCCCAGCCTAACATTCCGGGGGCGGCATGCACGTACGCGAAGGGTTAGGTTGGGGTTAGGCAGGGTTTGGGGCGTCGCCGCGTTTGATCATTGCTGTGCGAGTGCTGGAGATAATCAATAGTTGGGGTCTCAACGGGGTTTCGGCTGCCCCACCCTCCTACGCAGGGTTTGCGAGCGAACCATTTTTCAGTGCTAGCCTAACTTTCTTTTAGCCCTCGCGCTGCTATCATCAAACGCGCCGACGCTCCAAACCCTGCCTAACCCCAACCTAACCCGCCGCGTACGTGCATGCCGCCCCGGGATACACCGCCTATCACATGCCAAGGTCCGCTCTTGGGGGCGGAGTGTCTACTTTCGTGCAATCTGCCTTACCTTCTCATATTATCCCTAATACTCCTAAGGAAGGTACTCTCGAGTACATTCCTGTCCACCTCCCCTTCAAAACCCCTTTATCTCTATTTAACATCTACATTCCTCCTATATCATCTTGTCCCCCCTCTTATAATCCTATTCCCCTCCTTAAGCAGTTGCACGACTGCTCACACTCTCCCTCAGCTTTCTTTGCGGGTGACTTCAATGCTCACACGTTCTGTTCCGCTCTTGATTCTGACGCCAGAGGGGAAGATGTCGAAGAATGGGCTGAGGAGTGTGACCTGGTTATCCTCAATGATGACCAGCCCACTCGTCTCCCTGCCAACGGCCGACCTTCTAGCCCAGATATCTCTCTTGTGTCATCCAATCTTTCTAATGCTTGCACGTGGTCCACATCCACAACTCTCTCCAGTGATCACATTCCCGTCTTTGTCTATATTGATCTCTCTGACTCTCTTGCCCCTTACTCTGGTTTTCGTCACCGTACTTATCTTAATTTAGGCCCAGCAGACTGAACCCTGTTCAGAGATGTTGCACTCCGCCATGCTGTCGACTACCCATGGAATGGTGATGTTCATCAGAAAGAGCGCCATCTATCAAGTGCCATCCGCAAGGCCATGAAAGCAGCAATTCCTGAGGGTCGTGTAAAGACCTTTTTTCCAAATGTCAGCAGGGAAATACTGCAGAAGATAAGAACCAGAGATGAGAAGAGAGCCGCAGACCATCTAGACCCGGAGATTGCTGTGCTGGATAATGAGATCAAGCAGGATCTGGAGAAGAACAAGAGGGAATGCTGGGAGAAGTTCACTGAAAAGCTGAATTTCAAGGCGGACGGAACTACGACGTGGAAAGTATTGAGGAAGATTTCCGGCAAGTCCGCTCCCCCGATGAGCTCCGCTATTGAGTTCGAGGAAAACGTCTTCAAATCAGGGAAAGCGGCTGCTTACGCACTCGGCAAGAAATTATTCATCACACGCACCAAGCGAGGCGTGCAAAACAGAGTCACGGTTAGAGAGCTGAGCCGGTTGCCGCTCATGAACGCTTCTGAGGCCTTTACTCTCACTCAAGTAGAGAAGGCTATCAAAGAAAT
Source organism: Aplectana chamaeleonis (assembly GCA_029168955.1). Taxonomy (NCBI): domain Eukaryota; kingdom Metazoa; phylum Nematoda; class Chromadorea; order Rhabditida; family Cosmocercidae; genus Aplectana; species Aplectana chamaeleonis. The sequence continues at coordinate 537,698 of JAPDOI010000315.1, forward strand.
GCGGAATTCGAAGGCTATCGGACCTGACGGTATCTCCCCAGCCATCCTGAAGAAGCTTCCCACGGAGCTTTTACCGATGCTTGCATATATCATTAACACTTCTTTCCGGACCTGCACTCTACCCCAAGCTTGGAAGACAGCCAATGTGATACCGTTGCCAAAGCCAGGCAAGTCCCAAAGCACGGCAAAAGGCTTTCGACCAATAAGCCTGCTATCGCCCGTCGCTAAATTAGCTGAAAAGTTGATCGTGACGGACCTGGCTGATCAAAATGAGCGACAGCAGCATCAGCATGGGTTCAGGAAACTTCACTCTACTACTACTGCTCTATTGGAGATCGTGAGCTTTGCGGTCGATGGGTTCAACATGAGAAAGCCCCTGAGAACGGTGGCCGTCGCCCTCGACCTGAGCAAAGCGTTTGACTCTGTTAACTTGGGACTGCTGTCCGAGAAACTGCTCAAGTCGTCGCTACCATCATGGCAGAAGCGATGGATTGCAGCGTTCACGAAAGGCCGCCGGGCTAAGGTTCTGTTCCAGAATCACGTATCCGATAGCATTCCAATAGCAGCCGGTGTTCCGCAAGGCGGAGTGTTGTCCCCTGCCCTATTCAGCCTGTATCTTGAGGACATTCCCGAGCCTCTCAATGATGTAAAGATTGTTATGTATGCCGACGACATCACCATCATGTGCCAGGACCGTGACCTGCAGATAGCCGCTAACAAGATCAGCGCCTATCTCGTCGAGTTGAAGCTCTTCCTCGATAATATGATGCTCACAGTCTCTGCCGCAAAATCCTCTGTTTCAGTGTTCACAACAAACACCAAGGAACACAGTGCCCATCCAGATGTCAAATGGGATGGTGACCTGTTGCCAGCAGCAAAATTCCCCAAGCTGTTTGGCCTTATTCTTGATCCGTCACTGAAGTTCCACAAAAACGCGGAACAGAAACAAACAGTCGTCAAGGCTAGGCTTAATATCTTGAGAGCTCTCGGAGGAACATCATGGGGAAGCAGCCGAGAGACTATATTGAGAACCTACAGAGCAATACTTCAGCCGGCTCTGGAATATGCGGCACCAGTGTGGCAGCACCTGGTGTCTGACAGCTCCTGGAATAAGCTGCAGCGTGTACAGAATGCTGCGCTTAGAATTGCTACCGGTTGTACAAGGAGCTCCCCAATAGAGCATCTTCACGCGGAGGCCTGCATATTGCCGGTCAAGGAGCATTGTGAACTCCAGGCACAGCAGATGTATATTAATGTTCTGGGACAGCCGAATCATCCGACAAAGAGAATCATGAAGCCCATAAGAGAGAGGTCGATTAGGACGCCGTTCGCCGATGCTCCTCGTAAAGTTGATGCACAGAGATGGGCCGACTCCAGCATGGAAAGGCTTCGTCTTCTGCGTGAGGAGCACACCCAGTTTGTTCGAGGATATCTAACGAAGGCGGCTGTGAACCCTATCTTAGGAGCAGTGCCGCCTCAGGTTTGCGAGTCCGAGTCTCAACTCGGCAGACGAGCCAGATGTGCTCTTGCCTCGCTGCGCTGTGGTCACTCTATACTGCTCATGTCTTACGTCAACAAGATCGACAGCAGCCGACCAGACGCATGCCCGGACTGTGGTGCTCCCGGACGCGACACGGCGCACTTGTTCATGTGCCCGAAGAGACCTACCTCCTTAACCACAATGGACCTTTGGACGAATCCTCCCAGTTCCTCAACCTATGACAAAAACCATTTTCATGCTGCAGAAGAAGAAGAAGAAGGGACGCAAAGAGAGCTGCTGTTCATCTCGACCCAGACATTGCCGAGCTGGATAATGAGATCAGGATGGACCTTGATAGGCACAAGAAAGAACCTTGGGAAAAGTTCACTGAGAAGATGAACTTCAGGAGTGATGCTGCAGCAACGTGGAAGGCTTTGAAAAGGATCTCCGGAATGTACACCTCCGCCAACAATTCCACGATTGAATTCGACGGCGGAGTCTCCAAGTCAGGGAAAGAGGCCGCAAATGCTCTTGGGAAGCATTTTTTCATCACAAGAACCAAAAGAGAGAAGCAGAATAGAATAACTGTTCAAAAACTCTGTAAATTGCCACTCATGGCTGAAGATGATGCAATCACGCCCGCTCAGGTCGAGAAGGTTATCAAGGAAATGAGTAACTCGAAGGCAGTAGGGCCAGATGGTTTGAGCCCAGCAGTTCTAAAGAGACTGCCAAGTGAACTACCTAAAGAGACTGCCAAGTGAACTACTACCCCTGCTCGCTGACGTCATTAATACATCGTTTCGCACCTGTACATTACCTCAAGATTGGAAAGTAGCACGCGTAATCCCATTGCCGAAGCCGGGTAAATCACCATCCACGGCAAAAGGTTACAGGCCAATCAGTCTTCTCTCACCTATTGCCAAAGTTGCGGAAAAATTGGCTGTGGAGGAGCTTGCCGAACATAATAGCAAACAAAAGCATCAACATGGCTTCCGTAAGCTACATTCCACCGTTACGGCCCTGCTGGAAATTGCGAGCTATGTTTTGGACGGCTTCAATGCCATGAAACCTCAGCGAACCGTAGCCCTCGATCTAACGAATGCTTTTGACACTGTAAACTTGGGCGTTTTGTCGGAAAGCCTGTTAAGGTCTACCATTCCGCCCTGGCAGAAGCGGTGGATAACCGCATTCACCAAAGGACGTCGGGCAAATGTGCTATTTCAAGGGCACGTCTCCAATAGCATCCCAATTGCCTCCGGCGTACCACAAGGAGGAGTTCTATCGCCTGCTCTTTTCAGTCTGTATATTGAAGATCTACCCGTTCCATCCCAAGACATCAAGGTCGTTGCATATGAGGATGATATCAAATGTTTTCTCGATAGCAAGATGCTTACGGTCTCTGCCGCTAAATCATCCGTCACCGTCTTTTCCACTGATCCTGCGGAGCACAGAGCTCATCCCATGGTGAAATGGGACGAAACTCGCTTGCCGGCCGCCAGATTCCCGAAGCTACTCGGACTCGTGTTGGATCCTTCGTTGAGGTTTCATAAGAACACTGAGCAGAAGAAAGCTACAGTGGAAACAAGACTCAACATCCTACGTGCTCTCGGCGGAACGTCCTGGGGATGCAGTAAAGAAACTATCCTGACCACGTACAAGGCCATCATACAGCCCGCCCTGGAGTATGCTGCACCAGTCTGGCAGCATATCGTGTCGGACACATCCTGGTCCAAGCTGCAGCGCATCCAAAATGGAGCATTGCGAATCGCAACAGGCTGTTCTAAAAGCTCTCCAGTAGAGCACCTACATGCCGAAGCTCGCATCCTGCCAGTTAAGGACTATTGCCAACTCCACGCACAACAGCTGTACATAAACATTCTGAAGCAGCCAAATCATCCGTCGCGAAGAGTATTAGACCCCATGAGAGAGAGAGGTATAAGAAAGCCTCTTGCTGATGCTCCCACGAAAATCAATATACAGAGATGAACCAACGCACAACAAGAACGCCTCCGTCTCTTACGTTCTGAGCATACCCAATTCGTCAAGGATCACTTATGCAAGACCGCCGTAAACTCCATTCTCGGAGTCGTGCCGCCTGAGGTCAGCGAAACCGAGATGGAACTCGGTAGGCGTGCCAGGTGCACCCTTGCCTCGTTGCGCTGCGGGCACTCCCCCATGCTTATGTCTTATTTACATAAGATCGATAGCAGCAGACCTGACGAGTACCCGGATTGTGGTAATAAAGGGCATACTACTGCGCACCTTTTCAACTGCCCGATGAGACCGACATCGTTAACAACAGTAGATCTGTGGACGAATCCGACGCTTGTGGCTCAGTTCCTCAATCTATGACAGGACCCTCTCTGTGGCTGCAGAAGAAGAAGAAGAAGAGCTGAACTTGGCATTGCTGCTTTACCTACCTTGATACCTTGGTGATCTATCTTCACGGCGCGTCGCCGCGGTGTGGACCACATGTCAACCAGCTCGACCTTACCCGAGCAAGGGACATCCAGTGATGGCGTTTTTCTGGAAGCCCTCGTTTGGTGTAGAACGTCTTGACTCTGCCTGAAATTACAGAGTTCCGTCTTGTGGAAGGACGGCCTGAACAGGAGAGGGTCGATTAACTGCGACTGCTTCCGAAGATCAGCACTGCATAAACCTGCAGCTCGCTGGGCACGACGAGTAGTCCGGTATTATGCGTTCCAAGGTCCTGTGAGCTGTCTTTATCACCTGTGTGGTCGCCTTCGTTTCTGCCTATGTCTCGGTTCTGGAGCACAACGCAGGTAGCATCGTGGTGTTGAACAAGCGTGCTCGTGTCTTCACATCCCGCAATTTATCTGTCACCTCCACTATCGATCCAAGTGCAGACCAGGCAGCTCGTCGTCTCCGTCCGATCTCGGTAGACAAGCCGTTTTGCATGTTCACCTCTCTTCCGAGGTAGACGTACTGTGCTTATCTGGGCCAAATTCCGGTCCGCAATTGCGTCTCGACACGCTTTGCGGCCGCACGCGCTCGAGTCGGTCGAGTTTCCAGCGCCAAAGCCGACTCGATGGGGCTTTTTTATACAGTTTTCTTCAATTTTTCTTAGTTTCCAGTTTCCAAAACCCACCTAGAGTCAACAGATCGACTGCTGCGGCGCTGGAAACTCTTCCGACTCGGGAGCGTGCGGCCGCGAAGCGTGTCGAGACGCAATTGCGGACCGGAATTTGACCCAGAGAAGCACAGTAGCTGTCCGTAGTGGGTAGGGGAATGCCAGAGAGACGAATGGGGCTGTCGTCGCACCACTGGTTGCGCATCACTTGGGTTTTCCTCAGATTCATTGTGAGGCCGATCGCTTTGCCTGCAGCGTCCAGTTTATTTATTTATTTATTTATTTAATACGTTCAGAAGAACGCGCTTCAACTAGAACACAGGTTGAACCTTCGATGTCTAGCCAATTTTCGGAAAAAAATATTCAATAAACAAGAACCAAGAACCGTCTCACGGAGACAAATTAAGCTATGAATAGCTAGTCTGTCAATCTTATCGATCAAAAGACTGGTGCAGTATTTTGAAAGGGGGGGGCTGAATGGTCGGTAGCCAAAGCTGCCTCAGGAGCTATGATTACTCTTAACAAAGCTGAGACTCTCGAGTTTGCAAATATACGGATGCCCGCGTCAGCCGGCTATGACGCCCTTAGTCCCGATAGACATCATTGGGGCTCACCGGAACTTCGAAACACGAGTATACCGACAACCTTCGTGGAACCGGCAAGCTGGACATGAGTACAAGCAACCACAGAGAAGAAACAGCCCAGAGAGTAAATCTAAGCGCCAGAGAAAGCTAGCAAAGGTCGTTAAAGGTGAAACAGGAGTTCGTGATGGAAAATAGAGGGAATTAGATTATTTGGCACTCACCAATTGATACGACAAGGGTAGCTATAAGGAAAGGGTATCAGGACCGTGAGACAGAGGTAGACAACTTAGCACAATATCTTCTAAGCAAGTCATCATGGCTTGGATATAGATGCGAACAAGAGTTAAGGCAACATCACGATAACACTAGCATACGTTGAATGGGCAGAAGGACTGGAGTAGGAAACGAATTGGCATGACATTCATTAATCACTGTATATCAGGTACATCAATAGTTCTCAGGAGATCGATTTTCCCGACGGCTCGCTTAAATTGCATGGAGTTTGTTGCCATCATAATATGCGGAGGTAAACGTCGCATCCAAGTTACTGTTCTGGAAAAGAAATGATGTTTGCTGAGTAATTTTATGCACCTTCCCATTTTGTGGGTTAGGGAAAAATGAACACCACGTCGTCCATGTGTAGGGCGAAATAGTTCGTTGAGCATTCCTTCAAGTTCTGTGGAAGACGAACCCAGCAGCACAATGTCGTCGGCGAAACACACGTTTGATAGTCTGCACCCGTCTATGAGGATACTCTTGCTATCCCATTTGATGTGGCGCATCATGCCTTGTAAGGCGGTCGTGAACAGCTTCGGCGAGATGGTATTTCCCTGTCTGACACCCTTTCCAATCGACACCTTTAGTTTCCGCTCGAATAGTTGACTAATGGTGTTGCTTCGGTTGGTACCCTCCTCCAGTACTCTGATGTACTTGGCGTCTACATCAGCGTGGATTAGAGCGTTAAGAACAGCTGGGTTTTCAACCGAATCGTATGCCTGGGTATAGTCTACGAAGACGAGCGCTAGAGGTAGATGGTGCTCCCCTGTCCGTTCAAAGATTTGCGATAGCGCTTGAATGTGCTGCTGCTGCTTTACAGGAAGTAATTCATCATTTTGGTGAAGGTGGGATATAGGTGTAGATCTTGGGCAGTCTGCAATGACACGAAGTGCTGTGTTCTGAACTCGTTGTAGTTTGCTTTAAGAGGAGCCTGACAACTGTCTAGACCATTTAGAAGCTACATACTGCAGAGTAGGATGTATCGTGGCCTTGTACGTAGTGCGTAAGACTTCATTGGTGCTGCGCCATGTGGTGCTAGCCAGAGCACGGAGGGTGTCACTGTATATTTTGGCAGGTGTGTCTCGGAAACGTGAAAATGAAAACGCAATGACGGAAACCGAAAGACACCAAGTAGACGAGGATGCTTGGATAGGGGTCAACCTCTGGATGGGGGGGGGGGGAGCCGCGACGCAAATATGATAGCTGTATCATGAAAGTCGAGCGGTTGTTTTTGAGAAAATGCAATTATAGAAGTGGAGAAACAACCGCTTTGCTACTAAGATAGCGAGATAATAGCTACATCACGGCCTCCTAGAGATAGGATACAAGCCATACAATCTGTATCAAAACTAAGTTCCCCAGGTTCATGGCAAACTTGAGTGGAGAGAGGCGAAGAGACTACGAGAAAGGGAGGGAGACGGAGAAAGCAGCTCGCGCACGTAGCCGCGCTATGAATCATGGCAATTTTGATCGGACGTAGATTTTATGGTGGGTGTAGCCGTGAAACAGATGGCTGCGGACTAATCACCAGCCCGCACGCTTGTCGCGTGCGCCGATCGATCATCACATTTCTCGTGGGCGCACACGACGCAGCGCAGGCTTCTGAGGTGTCCACAGCCATCTATTTCGTGGTTACCCCCCAACAATATGAATAAGCGGTATCTTGTTCTTTGCAAGCCAGTTCTGCTCTGAACCCCCCCCCCTCCGAGGCCAGTTTTGCTCAGACCTCCCAGAAGCGTTAGTAGGTCAATTATTGGACGTTTTATCTCTTCTCACCCTGAGCTAATGTGCTCAAACAGTTTATACGGAAGGCTTGCCTCTAACGTTTCTTCGCAGTAAAATTACCCTTGTCGTAATCAATTGATAAGAATTTCACTCGGTTGGCTTTCGCCTTAAGCTGTCATTCCGCATCTTCACCCAGGTGTGCCGTCCTAGTAGTCAGCCGTGTCCATTTTTCACGGTCTTCAGCCACAATTTGAACACATTCTATCCAGCTGTCACTATTCCATTTCCTGCGAAACGAAACGTCGCGCTTGAACTGTCTTTCGATGCCGAGTGACTTCAAATCCTTTTTAACCACATCCGTCCAGAACTTTCGCGTACGCCCAGGTGGCCGTTTCCAGACAGTATTTGGAAGCATTTTTAAAGCGTGTTGTACGAGACGATCCGGCGTTCTTCTTACAAGTGACCACTTTGAACAAAAAATGGAGTTTGGGAAAACGGTCTTTTGAGAGTTGTAGAGGTCGTAAAAATAAACAATTTAAGATTTTAAAATTTCACTCAGTCCTCACGGGTAGATCAAAAACCAGCAAAACAATGGGTTGCGGTAGGTAATATGCCATTCAATGCACCATAACCTGACGAATTCCGCTAAAAAACAGGAAACGGACCCCGTATTCGTGTTCAGCGTCCCAAATTACCCCCTGGGGCTGAGTTTGGGCGAAAAAAAATTTCGACCTCTGAACCTCCAAAAATGGCCTTGAGCTTCTTACCTCATGGGGCTCCAAAGGTCGAGAAAAAATTCAGGACTCAAACTTCGCTTTCGGAGGTTATTTAAAGTGCTCATAACAAATCTGAGGTCAGTTTATCGATTTTAGACAGATTACGGTAGATTACGGTGGGTATACGGTAGTTGGGTCAAAGTCTCCGAATTGAATAAAAATTTCTGAACGGGGGTTATTCGGGGTGCTGAATACGAATTTGATGTTCACTTGTCAATTTTCAAATTATTAAGGTAGGTTTAGGCCCTCTATGTCATGACAACTACCGTAAACTACAGTAAACCTCAGAATTTAGGCAAACGATCTCTGGATTCGTGTTCAGCACCCTAGATTACCCCTACATACAAGTTTTGAGCCGAATCCGAAATTTTTTCCAAACCACCCTAAAAATTCCTTGATGGGTACCCTTGCCTAGTCGCGAGGCTTGGAAAAACGACTATAACTTCTTTTCATAAAAGCTTCTCTATTTTTCAGAGAAGCTGCGAAGAGCATACTCGGATTCTACGTTCAAAATTGCACCAGAAAACTATATCTGAACCAGAATGGCCAGGCTGAATAAATGTAGTTATCTTGTAAGATGCGTTTTCAGAAGTTCTCTTTTTCTGTTCTACTCCAAATTTTGGAATTGATAACGAAACACTTTTTTTTGAGTCTTCGAGCCATGCGCTAAAGTATTAGGTTGCTTCAATGGATTTTGTAGTTTAGGTAAACCCACTTCTGTTTACAACAATTATTTCTAAAAAGATTGATCATTGATCAAGGAACAAGTCCACGAAGTTTCATTTTGTCAGAACTTTTTTCCAGCGTCATATATCAAAATAAGTCCCCTAAAGTGTTTCTCCGAATTAAGGGCGGTTTTTCTGTAACATATGTGGGGGAGAAGGGTAAGGGTATTCTTGATATTCTGGCAATTGTCGAAACCTCGGAATTTCTATAATTTCTAACATTGATGTGAACCGTTCTCCGTTTATATCACGTTGCCTCTGCGATATAAGAAAAGAGGTATAAAAAACAAGAGACACTGTTAAAACTCAAATCAAGTAAGGTGAACACATAGAAATGTCATTACTACAAGCCATAATGCAGTAATGAACCCACAGTATTCGAACCTTCTTTCAATTGCTTCGAAATCCAACGCCTAACCGACTGAGCCACGGTGTGCTGCTAGCTCACCCCGACTATCGCATTGCAGTGATCGGTGGTTTGAATGCAACGAGCATTGTTCAGGGGATCAATGAACAAGTCATAACTCGAGAACCTAGCTAGATTTCATCTTCAAACTTTCAGAAGAACCTTTTCAGATGATTTCAAGGCCACTGTATAGCTCACATTTGTGCTACGTCCTCCCAATCCAACGTTCTGGTTCCTTTCCTTTTTTGATCGTTTTGATCTACCCGTGAGGACTGAGTGAAATTTTAAAATCTCAAATTGTTTCTTTTTAACTCCTCTACTACCCTCAAAAGACAGTTTTTCAAAACTCCATTTTATGTTCGAAGTGGTCCCTTGTTAGTATACGCCCGAGCAGTCAAAGTCGACTTTCCATAGCTGCTTCAGATGGCGTTGGGAGATGCTGGTACCTCCCTCGTGTCAAGCGTTGATGTCTCCATGAATCGAGTATCCTTTCGCTCATCCATATGGCACGGATGGTGTTGGTCATTTCACGAATCCCAGACGGAGGAAGAACTTTCAGCATCTCAGCAGTGATGTTGTCATTTCCACCTGCCTTTCCATTCTTCATTTTCTGGACACAATCCAAAACTTCAGACTCAGTCGGCGGTTCCTCATTGACATCGTAATGTGCTATCTGAACATGCGGGAGCTCAGGTACTGATGGCGCTGGACGATTCAGTAGTGAACTGAATAATCCTTCCATATTGGCAGCGTCGCATCACCAACTGCAACTCCATTGGTAGTGTTCAAGCCTAGAGAACATCTCTTCATCTTCCCGATATACTGTCGCAGCAACGTGTAGGCTTTCCTGGAATTCTTCTCCCAAGCCTTCTCGAACTCCATTGCTCTACACGTCCACTCTCGTTCGCGGTCGCTTTGAAGCTGCCGACGCAACTTCCTCCTCAGATGCTTCTCCTCCACGAAATTTCCTGCAGTGCGGAGAGCACATACCTTGTTGTAAGTAAATGTTGTTTCCTCTGAGACGCTGTACAACCGGGAGTGCCTCTTTCGAAGCGCCCTGGATGCGCTTGACGAAAGAATTCGCTTCGCAAAGTTTCTTCTTTGTTCGTACTCCGATGTGAATAGAAACGTGTTGTCCAAAATTCCTTCTGCATTCTTCATCTCTGAGACTTGTCATGTCAATCTTCTGGACAGGCTGAGCCCCTCGCTTCCTCTCGTGAATCCTCGCAGTGAAGTTCGACAGAACAGGATGGTGATCCGAATCGAATGCGACATCCCACACAGCTCTAGATCTTCGAATGTCTGATACGGGAATATTCCTCGACAGAACATAGTCGAGCTGTACTCTCGAAGTTGTCATCATCCTCTGCTCTTCTGGGATGGCATGCATGAATGCGGCAGCGGTGGTCACGGAGCGCTACGCCGCACGCACGCACCACGATTTGAATTCAAGTTGCGATGCGTGCACGTGGCGTTGCGACCCCCTACCCTGGCCGCCGCATTCATGCATGCCACTCCCGGAGATAGCTGGGTTGGTCCCTACCACGTAAGCTGAGGGCGGCGATGATTCCTCTTCAATGCCGATGCAATAATCAGACCACTGCGTCACACAAGTCGACAAGGCGGTAGCCATTGTCCGATGTTTGCGCCACTGGGTAGAACCATCTACCGAACACTTCGGATTCCTGATCAAGTCCCATTTTCGCATTTGCGCCAATCCCCACAACAACATGTTGACAAGGTATCCTGGCCAGCAACGTATTGAATTCCTCATGAAACGCATCCTTCAAATTGTCCTCGGCGTCCTTCGAAATGCTATCGTACGACTGCGGGATCACAGAGGATTCAATCTGTGGACAGTGAGCGCATGAGCGCTCACTATCCACGGATTGAATCCTCGGTGATCCCGCAGTCGTACGAATGCATTCCGACATGACGTTGAGCCGAACTCCTTGACCATACCGTTGGTAAGAATAAATTTGTCAAATGGTTAGAAAAATACCAAAATTGAAAGCTTGAAGCCAGTGCTATGCGAATAAAATGCGGATGTTTGAGGGTTCGGTCTCCCGGAAGTCGACAATTTCGAAAAGTAGCAGTCACGAGAGTAGGTTATTTGAGTCCAGCGTGGTCGATTCACCCTGTATACGAACTTTCTCCATCTCAGAGTAACGGCGAAGACCGCTACACTGATGACAGAAGAGGATGAAAATAACGCCCAAGTCAACGATCCTAAACAAGGGTTTTAGAACTGCTGTACCTCAAGTCCCAAATTAGGGACCTGGAAAAATCCTAGCTCTAAGAAACTATGCTCTGTTCCCTACCGTTGAAGACCTCCCGCATCTTAGGTGTATGGGCCCACTTTGCAAAAATGTGGATTTTCTGTGGGACCACACCAGCAGCCAGGTGTGTGCTCGTACAGTGTAGCACACTTCAGCGTCCATATCACTCTCACTCATCCCGTTAGCTGGCGGAGCAGGATGACCTCTCAACCAGTACACTGCTGTGGGTGCCATAGGAGCTCTTGTGGCCTCAACGATACGCTTCCATTCAGTATGGTTCGCAGCAATTTATCTAGCATTAAGGGCACTGCATCATTGGGTCTTCAGATCCGCTTCGACTTGCTTCAACCACGTCTTCGGGCTGCTCTCTCAACCTTCCACTAGGCCGGGCGTTTTCTCCATAACAATTTCTGCGGAAGTCGGCTTGATTCCATTCTGCTTACGTGTCCGAACCAGCGCAACCTTGAACCGTCCGACGTCGTGACTTTAGTCTTCTCCTTATTAGTAGTCGGCAACACATACGATTCCGCGATTTGTGCCATATCATTCAGCAGAGGCATGGCTTCCATGTCAGTATCGGTGAACACTGCGCTATCGTCCGCAAACAACAAATCCGTGACAAAATCGTTATCACCGAATTGCACTCCTCTTCTATTTTCGAAGGTCTTTCTCATAATAGCATCGACCACAGCATTAAAGAGAAGCGGCGAAATCACATCTTCCTGCCGGACGCCTGTATCGATCCTGAATTCTTCGGATAGCTTGTTTGCGACGCGGACACAGCTACTTTAACCGCTATAAGTTTTCTGCAGAAGCTTTACCATATTTTCTGCCATGTGTTCGCATTCCATCGATCTCCATAAGATGGGCCAGTGCACGCAAGCGAATGCCGACTTGAAATCTATGGAGGTGATAACGACGCGGTTTCCACAGTGGATCCTTTCCTCCATAAGTTGACGAAGTGCAAAAATTTGATCGCTGCATCCTCGACCCGGACGAAATCCTGTTTGTTCTTCGCGACAGGTACTCTCCCGATGACTTTGGAGTCTGGACTGAATAGTTCTCGTAAAGACTTCCAACAATCGACAACAGGCTGATCCCGCGATAGTTTTTACAGTCTCTGGCATCGCCTTTCTTATGGATAGGCACGACGATAGCCTTCTTCCAGGTAGGTGGCGCTTTCTCTGTCCGTCATATGCGGGTGATTAACTGATGCAACGGACGCACTAGAACATCATCCCCTGCCTTGATGACCTCAGCTGTGGCATTGTCAACGCCGGACGCCTTTCCATTCTTTAGCGACTTGATTGCCGCCTTGAATTCTTCCGCATTGGGTTCCGAGTCGAGCGCTGTCCTCTTGTGGTACCTCAACTAGCAGCGGTTCGGCAAGTGGACCTTGTGGTGCATCGTCAGTGTAGAGTTCGTCGAAGATCTGCCTCCATCGCAACAGACGCTCATCTGCAGATCGCACGAAAGACCCATATGTATTCCTGATGGAATCGCTCATGGGTTTGGCCTTCTTTCTTAGACGGTTGAGTGTGCTGTACAATGTGCGATAGTCATTCCTTCCAACTGCCTCCACTTCCTCTGCTACCTTATTCCAATGCGACTCGCGCACTTCTTTTGGCTTTCGACGAATCTCCTAGCACAATTGCCGATAACGTCCGAAGTCGGTTAGCTTCACTCGCTTCCGCTCATCCACGAGACGTAGAGACTCGTCCGATATCCAAGGCTGCGTTCGCCTGCGAATAGCAGGGCAGAGAAGCTGTGCATTCAAGAACGACTTCAACTGTCTGCTTCTTACAGGCTATAAAACGGCGAAATTCACTTGGTTCCTACACGTGCTGGTGCGGAGCGGAGGTTAGAGACAGTGAGAGAGCGTAGGGCAGACGGAGGCCGAGGCGTCGCGCGCGCCGCTCGCGTCTCGAATGATGTGATTTGCGACGTTTTTTAGAGGGTATGTTCGTCTACAGAAAAGGCATCTTCCAGAACTGCAAACCGATTCGACAGCGCGAGTTGAAAGTTTTCTCTTGTTCCTGGCGCCATCAAGTGTGACCAGTTAAGTTTCTTCCTAGGTGGCTCCACACGCCTAGGTTGTCGTAAACAAAGCTGCATTACTGCACGCAAGAGATAACGGTCGGATCCACAACCAGACCCTCTCATGGCTCGCACATCTTTGAGTGAAGACCTAAAACGTGAGTTTATCAGCACGTAGTCCAATGTGGCCATATCTCGTCCAATTGGACTTCTCTATGTTAACTGATGCTTTCTGGGGTGCAGAAATCGACTGTCACCGATGGCTCGTTGAACGCAGCAAACGAATGTGGGCGTAGTCCATTATCGTTTATTTCGCCCACGGTGAACCTCCCCAACACTCCTTCCCAACCTATTCTGTCACTACCGGCTCTTGCTTTGAAATTGCCCGCTGCAATGGTGACACCTGTTTTTGGGATAGTATTCGTCACTTCCTGGAGTTGGTTGTAGAACTCGTCTTTGTCAACGTCAGAACTTGGCTCAGTTGGTGCATAGATGGACACGGCATATGTCTTGATTTTTTCGCTCAATACAAGAACAGCGATCCTGCCAAAAATCGGCAGGAACGTAATAGCGCTTTTAGCTGCGCGACTGTCTAGCATGAATCCAACGCCATTGCTCCTTCCTTTCGTCCTTTTTCTTCCTTTCGCTACTGTCCGGCACCTGAATGGTCACCGTTCCACATCAGCACATCCTCAGCTCGTAAACTGCAGCAATCGCTATTTTGAACCTTGACAACTCTCTTGCAATTATCTCTTTCTGACCGACGCAGTGTCCCGTTCGCGTGTTCCATGCTCCAATCCTCAGCTCCTCCTTCGATGTCAGTCGTCCTCGAATTTGGCCAGTAGTATTCTTCTCACCAACACCCTGGTTCCCTAGTGTTGGCGCATCGGCTGCTCCGGATGCGGTAGCTTCTTCGTTGTTTCCTAAGAGACTAGCGTCCATATCATGCGGTGAAAGTCGTATATGGGGTAAGTCGATCACGCTCAACTCAAATATCAACTTTCGTGACTCATAGAAATCTTTTGCAGAAATCATTTAGCATTCAGTAGTCAAACTGCTTCGGACTCTTTACACTGAGGGTTCAGATGTCTTGATTATCATTTTGGGAACAGCTTTACGTCTACTTCACCCTAATATTCTGAATTAAACTTCGTCACTCGTAACCCAGTTAAAACAGCGTTTCAGTCAAACCGCAATGTATATTTGAATTCCATCACACAGGGTGGTACAACTGGTCTTTCTGCGAAGGTCAGACCCCCCTCCACCCTTCCGGAGCTCAGACCCCCGCTGTGGGGGCCCACACCCGCGTCGAGCCCTGATCTACGTAGTTGTGATTGCGACGACATGAATCGAGGTAAGGAACAATGTCGTGTCGAGTGTGGATAACCTCTGAAACCCTTGTTAGGAAGCTGCCGTCGATCCAGAATTCTCCGTCGGATCGGTGAACGCTCGTGCTGTCTGCGTATCTATAAATCTGTCTACTCGTACACTGGAGGGGGCTAGCGCAGCTCTACAGGGGGGGGGGCACCCTCCGAGCACCGACTCTTGCCCCTGCGTCGCCGCTCTCCCCCAAAATAATCGCTTTCTGACAGGGACTCGAAGTCCCCGTCCAGTGCCGGCCCCGTTGGGCCGAATGCGGCTCTCTGTGAGGTGAGGCGCCTTTTATACCGGTTGAGCACGTGGTAGAAAGATTACACGAGAAATCACGTCAAATCGGCACAAAACTTGACGTGAATGACGATGCGTGCGTTTGGCCTACTATGCCTTTTCTGGCCTCTATTTTCGTAAACTATCTTCTCCGACTTCTTCGCTTCTCTTCCGTCTCTTTCTCTCGGGGGGGGGGGACGGGGGCAAGCGCCGGAGGAGAGCAGGGGCCTCCTCTGAAGCTCCCCTCGGGGGAGGCCTCTGTCTTCGCTCCCCCAAGTCATAAACGATGAACAGAAACATAAAAGTGATTAATATACATCCAGATTGGCTGAAAAAGAAGCTCAAGCAAACTAAGCTTCTCGCCTGCGAAAATAGTGCCTCTATTTGAAAGATCTGACGTTTTGATCATGAGCTCCTCGAAAATCAGTGGCCATTCACTTAGAGAAAAAATTGTTTTGAGTAATATCCGTAGCAGCCAACAGTTTGTGGGGTTCCAAAAGGGATGGCTAATTGAGCAAATAAATAGAAACAAATAGAGCAATCGAGAATTATTTTCCTGTTGCGCTTCATGCAGCATGAATGAGACTTTCCGTTGACCCCCCTCGTTAACATCAATTCCGCCCAAACAGATGATTTGACCAGATTTTGACTATTGAGCAGACGTCTGTAGGAAAACCTTACCGAGATCCAGCGCAACTGGTAGGAGGCCATTCACGAGCGGGTGCGGGAGCACCTCTTTGATCTAAATACGAACTCATTGCACTGACTCAGGGGTGCCTACAGTATAAGCTATCACACTGGTCAAAAAATGGTCATGGCGGAATGACGTGACACGAGGACATGAACGATAACCTCATTAATCGCACAGAAGCACCACACTGCTGAACAGGACTCTCTTCTTCTTCTTCTTCTTTGCAGCCACATCGAGGGTTTTGTCATAGGTGAAGAAACTGGGCGACCAGTAGTGGATTCGTCCATAGATCCATTATGGTCAGCGTGGTAGGTCTCACCGGACAGCGAAATAAATGTGCTGTATCATGGCCGATAGTACCGCAGTCCGGACAGACATCAGATTTGCTGCTGTCGATTTTGCTGACGTAGGACATGAGCATTGACGAGTGACCGCAGCGCAACGATGCCAGTGTGCATCTAGCCCTTCTTCCGAGTTGAGTCTCGGATTCGCAGACTGGGGGCGGTACTTCTCCTAGTATAGGATTCACCGCCGCCTCAAGATGACACCGTACGAACTTGGTGTGCTCCTCGCGCAAAAGACGGAGTCGTTCTTGCTGTGAGTCGTGCCATCTCTGCAAGTTAACTTTGCATGGAGCATCGGCAAATGGCATTCTTTTGGCTCTCTCTCTAACGGGGTTAAGCACTCTCCAGGACGGGTGGTTTGGTTGCTTAATAATATTGATTCGTAATTGTTGGGCTTGCAGCTGACAGTGCTCCTTCACAGGCAATAGACGGGCTTCGGCATGCAGATGCTCGACTGGGGAACTCTTTGCACATCCGGTGGCAATGCGAAGAGCGGCATTTTGTACGCGTTGCATCTTAAACCAGGAAGATTCTAAAACTAGATGCTGCCAAACCGGTGCGGCGTATTCCATGGCTGGCTGAAGAATCGCCTTATACGTCATGAGTATCGTTTCCTTGCTGCTACCCCATGAGGTACCGCCTAGGGCCCTGAGAACATTGAGTTTGGCTTTAACGACAGCCTGCTTCTGCTCGGTATTTTTATGAAACTTGAGCGACGGATCGAGCACAAGACCGAGCAGTTTTGGAAATCGAGCAGCAGGCAGGCGGTCTCCATCCCACTCTACCTCCGGATGAGCTCTGTGCTCGGATGGGTCCGTTGTGAGGACGGATACTGATGATTTTGATGCGGAGATCTTTAGCATCTTGTCATAGAAGAACCTCTTCAGCGTCTTCATGTACTCGTTGATCTTGGTGGCGGCTACCTTTATATCCCGGTCTCGACACATGATTGTTATATCATCGGCGTAGGCGACAGTCTTGATATCCTGTGGTGGTTCAGGCATATCTTCTAGATACACACTGAAGAGAGCTGGTGATAAAACACCGCCCTGGGGGACTCCAGCTGCCATAGGAATACTGTTGGAGACATGGTTCTGGAACATGACTCTTGCCCGTCGACCTTTGATAAAGGCCGATATCCAGCGCTTTTGCCACGGTGGTATTGACGACTTCAAAACGTTTCTTGACAGGATTCCTAGGTTAACCGTATCGAAAGCCTTGGTGAGATCCAACGCGACAGCAACAGTTCTCAATGGCTTCAAAGCGTTGAACCCGTCGATTGCATAGCTAGTAATTTCTAGCAACGCAGTAGTTGTAGAATGCAGCCTTTTGAATCCGTGTTGAAACAATTGTTTCTCGTTATGCTCTGCTAAATTCTCCACAATGAGCTTTTCGGCTACCTTAGCGAAAGGTGACATCAAGCTAATGGGTCGATAACCCTTTACTGACGACTGAGGTTTGCCTGGCTTCGGCAACGGGATGACGTTGGCTGTCTTCCAGTTTTGGGGAATAATGCACGAGCTGAATGAAGTGTTAATCACATCAACGACGAGTGGGGGGACCTCAGTCGGGAGCTTCTTCAGTACAGCAGGACAAATGCCGTCGGGACCGACAGCTTTGGAGTTCCGCATGTCCTTTATGATCTTCTCTACGTGCGCCACAGTGTACGCATCGGCCGTGCTCATGAGCGGGAGGCGGCACAGCTCTCAAACTGTCACTCTATTCTGCGGACCACGCCGTGTACTTGTGACAAAGAAGCTTTTTCCAAGAGAGTAGGCGGCTTCCTTACCCGTCTTGAAAACGTTATTATCAAATTCAATGGTGGATACGGTAGCTGGCGAGCTCTTTCCAGATAGCTTCCGTAGTACCTTCCACGTAGTTGCACTGTCCGCCTTGAAATCCAACTGTCCCGTGAACTTTTCCCATTCTTCTTTCTTGTGCCTGTCCAGATCTTTTCTGATCTCGTCATCGAGTTGAGCAACGACAGGGTCTAGATGGTCGGCTGCACTTCTGGCATCTCTAGTCCTAATCTTTTGGAGAATTTCTCTGGTGACGTTTGGATAGAACGTCTTAACGCGGCCAACAGGAATAGCCGCCTTCATGGCCCGGCGGATTACATCAGACAGGTGGTGCTCTTTTTGATGCACATTGCCGTTCCACGGATAGTCAGCCGCTAGGCGGAGCGCAACCTCGCTGAACAGGCACCAGTCTGCTTGGCTTAAATTGAGATAAGAACGTTGTCGAACACCAGAATAAGGAGCAAGAGAATTTGAGAGATCGATGTGCACAAAGACAGGAATATGATCACTAGACAATGTAGTCGAGGTAGACCATGAGCAGGTGTTTGAAAGGTTGGAAGAGACAAGAGTTATGTCTGGGCTAGAAGATCGGCCGTTGGCAGGGGAGGCGAGTGGGCTGATCATCGTTTAGTATGACCAGGTCGCACTCCGCCCATTCCTCGACGTCACTCCCTCTAGCATCAGAGCCAAGAGACGAGCAAAATGTATGAGCATTAAAATCGCCCGCAAATATAGACGAAGATGAGAGGGAGCAGTCGTAAAGCTGCCTGAGGAGTAGAATAGGATCATAGGATGGAGGGCATGATGTGGTAGGGGGAATATAGATGTTGAAGAGAGAAAGGGGAGTTTTAAGGGGGAGATGGACCGGGAGGTACTCGAGAGTACCGTCCGTGGGAGTGTTAGGTATGAGGTGTGAGGGAAGAGCAGATAATACAAAAGTGGAAACTCCTGCGCCAAGATTTGACCTTGGAGCATGGTAAGAAGTATAGCCCGGGATATTGGGATGAGGATTTGTAGGGGATGGAGAGAGCTTGGTTTCCTGAACCATGATCACGTCTGGATGGTTAGTACGTGCAAAGAGAGATAGCTCAGAAAGCTTGCCACGAAGGCCGTTGAGATTTATATGTACAATGGAAAGGGGGCGATTGGAGTTTGAGGAATCAGAGTTGGTAGGTGAGGAGCACAAAACACATCGAAAAGAAGAGTTATGATGCCTCACAGAGCAGAGACCCGAACAGGAGAGATGCACCCACCTTTGGCATCCGAAGCACTGGACGCTGGTATGTCTCCTGGTAACATCCTTGCCGCACGCGGCGCATAGGTACTTCTGAGCGGGTCCAGGATTCCTCTCCACGCCGGCCCTATGCAGGAGAATCCGAAGGAGAGCTGCGGCCGGCCAGCACCTCTCCCATGACAAAAACCCTCTTCGTGGAGGGGATGACGTCGGTTTGCACGGAGATGATCTTCTTTCCTCCACACTGCCACGGCACGAACGTACGACATCTCGGCAGCAACAGGACTCTGAAACTATTGTCAAAATGGGCTCTATTGTCCGGCGCTTGCCCCCCCCCCTCCCGCAATGTATGAGTAGGTGGCGTGCCGTCTCTATGTCTTCGGCAAAAAACAACGATCTGAAGAAGAAGTTTGCGTAGACCACACGTGCCCTTTCTGCCGCAGAAAGTACTTTACGGTGGTCAACGTGGCTCATGTCTCCGCCGATTCACTCACTCACTCACTCATCCCGTTAGCTGGCGGCTGGCGGAGCAGGATGACCTCTCAACCAGTACACTGCTGTAGGTGCCATAGGAGCTCTTGTGGCCTGAACGATACGCTTCCATTCAGTACGGTTCGCAGCAATTAATCTAGCATTAAGGACACTGCACCGTTGGGACTTCAGATCCGCCTCGACTTGCTTCAACCACGTCTTTTTCGGGGCTGCTCTTTCAACCTTCCACAGTGCAGGGCGCTCTCTCCATAACAATCTGCGCGGAAGTCGGTTTGTTTCCATTCTGCATACGTGTCCGAACCATCGTAGCCTTCTCGTTCGAATTTGTTCTTCGATCGTGGGCTGATGGTCGCAAGTATCTCGGATATCTTCGTTCCGCATTCGATCTCTTAAAGTTATCCCGAGGATTTGCCGCAAACACCGCGTTTGGAAGACCTCCAGCCTGCTGTAATCCGACCTCAGCAACGTCCACGACTCTGACCCGTACAGTAGGATTGGCACTATGAGCGCGCGAAACATCCGGATCTTTGTCTTGATTGACACATTACGCTTCTTCCATAAACACCAGCCCAGCGAAGCGAAAGCAGCCGACGCCTGCCCGATCCTGCACAGTATCTCCGATGTAGCCACTACCTTTCGCTCTTGCACCACCGATCCGAGGTACTTGAACTCCTTGACTTGCTGAAGCTCAGCTCCCTCGAAGAACACAGAAGCACGTGAACCGTCCGACGTCATGACTTTAGTCTTCTCCTTATTAATCCGCAGCCCATACGATTCCGCGATTTGTGCCATATCATTCAACAAAAGCGTGGCTTCCATGTCAGTATCGGTGAACACTGCACTGTCGTCCGCAAACATCAAATCCGTGACAAAATCGTTATCGCCAAATTGGACTCCTCTTCTATTTTCAAAGGTCTTTCTCATAATAGCATCGACCACGGTATTAAAGAGGAGCGGTGAAATCACATCTCCCTGCCGGACGCCTGCATCGACTCTGAATTCTTCGGATAGCTTGTTTCCGACGCGGACACAGCTAGTCGAGCCTCTATAAATTTCCTGCAGAAGCTTCACCATTTTTCCTGGCATGTGTTCGCATTCTATCGATTTCCATAAGGCGGGCCAGTGCACGCAATCGAATGCCGACTTGAAGTCTATGAAGGTGATAACGACGCGCTTTCCACAGCGAATCCTTTCCTGCGGGGGGGGGCGCCCCGGGGGGGGGGGCGTTGAGCGTAAGGGCGCCGATTACAGACCAGAGGACACCTTGCCGAGGGAGTGAGGAATAAACTAATGATTTTCAGGTTATTGAACTTCCCGTGAAGCATCCTGAACTCTTTGAAGCCCTCGGTATTGCTCAGCCGAAAGGAGTTCTCTTGTATGGTCCTCCTGGAACTGGAAAAACCTTACTCGCTAGAGCTGTTGCACATCACACCGAGTGTACATTCATTCGCGTGTCTGGATCTGAACTTGTTCAGAAGTTCATTGGAGAGGGCGCAAGAATGGTAAGGCTTTTCAACCTACAGGGTAGCTAATAATATAGTCGCTAGTGCTAGGATTACTACTTGACTTAGTTTCAGTCGACATTTTATGAACCATTTTCAATGTAATCCTCTATCGACTGCTGAAAACATTGATTTACCGTAGAATTCAGAATAGAGTAAATAAGGTCAACAACAAAAAGCGATACTTGGGACCGGGAAACATTGAAATGGGTGCAGTTGTTTCGTTGTGCCGCTTTTAATTCCAAGGTTGGTCAGTGCCTGCCAACATTTTCTTGTGCTTAGCGCCATACGTTGCTCTATGCAACTGCGATATCGATATTCTCCAATTCACTCTATTCTTATTATTTTTAGGTCCGCGAGTTATTCGTAATGGCCAGAGAACACGCGCCCTCTATCATTTTTATGGATGAAATCGACTCTATCGGATCAAGTCGAGTGGAGGGATCAAGGTTACATACCGTTTCATTTCATTTTCAGGGATGTTGAGATTTATTAGTAGAAGTAAACGAGTTGTGCCCGCTTGAAGTGGTATGAAAACAAGTTAATAGTGAAGTGCAGAGGTTGTGTGTTTTAATAAGTGGCCACCAAGTACGGGGGCGAACTTGGGGGGGGGGGGTTCATGCAGGTCAGATCCCCTCCTTCCGGAAAGGTCTCACTCAGCCCCCCCCCCCTCTCAACTAACTTAGGTGTGGAGGGCTGCCGAGATGTTCTACGTTCGTGCCGTGGCCGTGTGGAGGAAGCAACATCAACTCCGTGCAAACCGACATCAACCCCTCCACGAAGAGGGTTTTTGCTATGGGAGAGATGCTGGCTGGCCCCAGCTCTCCGAAGGATTCTTCTAAAAAAAGCCGGCGTGGAGAGGAATCCTGGACCCGCTCAGGAGTATTCATGCGCCACGTGCGGCAAGGATGTCACATCGAGTAAAACAAGCGTCCAGTGCTTCGGATGCCAAAGGTGGGTGCATCTCTTCTGTTCGGGGGCCGTATGCATACCTCTCCCCGGCGGGGATCCGTCCCCGAGCGTCCCCGCAAGGGGACGATCCCCGCGTGGGGACTCTCGGGGACGGACCGTATGCACATCTCATGCTCATCCCCCGGGGATGACAGAGTGGCAGGGACGCAGAGGACGCACGGTGAAAATGAGGAGGGCGCAGGCTGCGGGGCGGTTGTTACAGGAGCGCGGTAGTGTACAACTCGCATCCGTTATTTGCATTTATTCATTAATGAGCTAAGCATGGCCGGTGAAAGCTTCGAGGAGATTCTAAGGTGTGGTAAAATACTTTTAGGTCTGCTACGGCCCCTTTACTTAAGATTGTCAAACAGCACTGGTAGGACTGATTCTAACTCGAAAAATTGAATGATCGGATTGTATTACAATACGCCCCGAGGGAGAAATGTCTGCGCCTTTCTCGTTATTTTTACAACTGCATGCGAATTTCTTACGGATACTTTCGTTGCATCAAGGAATTGCAATAACGCAGAAATAATGTGAAGTAAGCGTAACGGAAACAAAACTAATTCAATGAACAGAAACTAGAGAAGCAGCGTAGTCAAAGGTAAACCGCTAATTCAAGCACCTATCACAACTGTGACGAGCTTTGCATATTTCTGAACTTTCTGTATAACGAATGTGTCGCCGACGTTTTGAATACTCTTGAATCGTGAGCCGAGCCTGGCCATTTGGTCGTTAGCCATCGAATTCTTCCATCAAAACCGACTATTACACCGGCATTTATACTATGATAGCCCTTGCGGCAAACAAAATCTTCCTCTGTTTCTGGTGGGCGTTGTATGCGGCACATTGTCCCGTCGAGTATGCACGTAACACTTGGAAGACCGTACTTGCGGAAGAACTTTCGGCGCAATTCTGCGCACTCCTGCTCATCTGGCCACGAAATGAATTGACTAGCCCTCTTGTTTATGGCGCTCAGGAAAGCCACCAATGTGCGCGAAATAGTGGCCTGGTGGCATCCAGCGATTCTTGCAGCATCAGCCTGCATAACGTTCCTGCCCAGCAGGTGAATGCAAATTCCAACTTGATCCGCGATGGTAAGACCGCTAATACGCCAGGTGTTTGTCTCCATATCCGCACGCAGCATCTCACATATTCTGAAGAATGTGTGCCGCGTAAAGCGGTAATCCTTTCTGAATTCTGTATCCGTGATCCGTATCGTATGGACAGGTTCTATCGCGAAAAACACGCGGTAAGACTTCCCTCCTGCATCTTCTCACCAAGTCCAGAGTGTTAACAATGTCCATTTTGTTCCTATAAACTACTATGATACACATACCTATACTTTCTGAACAGCAAAACTCAGTCGCTTACCAGTGAAGTAGGCTAGTGCGCAAAAACACTCAAATTCCCTTAGAAATGGTAATCCACCTCACTTAAATAACGCGCCCCATTCCGAAAAAGCGCTCCAATGCCACTCGGGGACGCCACTCCCGAGCAAATTCGTAGGGGGACCCCATCCCCGCAAAATGTGGGCGGAGCCCGTCCCCCAAAGATCGCGGGGAGAGATGTGCATGCCGGGGATGACTCGGGGTCGTCCCCATCCCCGCGCGGGGACGCTCGGGGAGAGGTATGCATACGGCCCCGGGTCTCAGTTCTGTGAGGCATCACAATTCTGCTTTTCGCTGTGTTCTATGCTCCTCACCTTCCAACCCTGATTCCTCCACCTCAAATCGCCCACTTTCTATTGTACATATAAATCTCAATGGCTTTCGTGCCAAACTATCTGAGCTCTCTCTCTTTGCTCGTACTCACCATCCAGATGTTGTAATGGTTCAGGAAACCAAACTTTCCCCCTCTGCTACCTCTTCTCACCCAAATATCCCTGGCTATACTTCATGCCATGCTCCAAGATCGTCTTTCGGTGGAGGAGTTTCTACTTTTGTACTATCCACTCTTCCTTCTTACCTAATTCCCAATGTCCCTACGGACGGTACTCTAGAGTACGTCCCCATCCACCTCCCACTCAAAACTCCCCTATCTCTCTTCAACATCTACACTCCCCCAACTACATCTTGTCCCCCAACCTATAATCCTATCACTCTTCTAAAACAACACAATGACTCACTCTCAGTCGTCTTCGCGGGCGACTTCAATGCTCATACCTTTTGCTCTTCACTTGACTCTGATGTTAGAGGAGAAGACGTCGAAGAATGGGCGGAGGAGTGCGACCTGGTTATCCTAAACGATGATCAGCCCACTCGCCTCCCTTCCATCGGCCGATCTTCTAGCCCAGACATTTCGCTCGTTTCCTCCAATCTTTCTAGTGCTTGCTCGTGGTCCACTTCTACAACTCTGTCCAGTGATCACATTCCCATTTTCGTCCATATCGATCTCTCAAATTATCTAGCCCCTTATTCTGGTATTCGTCACCGTTCTTATCTTAATTTAGGCCTTGCAGACTGGAGCCTATTCAGAAAGGTTGCACTTCACCGAGCGGCTGAATATCCATGGAATGGCGATGTGCACCAGAAAGAGCGTCACATATCTGACGCTATCCGGAAGGCTATGAAAGCGGCCATACCAGAAGGACGTGTGAAAACTTTTTAACCTAATGTCACCAGGGAAATACTTCAGAAAATCAGGACAAGAGATGAAAAGAGGTCTGCCAACCATCTGGACCCGGAGGTCACTGAACTTGACGACGAGATTAGAAAAGACTTGGACAGGCACAAGAAAGACGAGTGGCAGAAGTTCACTGAAAAATTGAACTTCAAGGCAGATGGTGCTACTACATGGAAAATCCTGAGAAAACTCTCCGGAAAAACCACACCCGCCACCGTATCTACTATCGAGTTTGAGAACAATGTATTCAAGTCAGGACAAGATGCCGCTTACGCTCTGGGCAAGAGCTTCTTCATAACATGTGCGAAGCGTGGCCCGCAAAACCGAGTGACAGTAAGGGAGCTGTGCCGCCTTCCGCTTATGGGCACGGCTGATGCCTTCACTCCTGCGCAGGTGGAGAAGATTATAAAGGAAATGCGTAATTCTAAAGCCTTTGGACCGGACGGAATCTGTCCAGCAGTCCTAAAGAAGCTCCCCAGTGAATTTCTCTTGCTGCTCACTGATTTAATGAACACATCATTCCGGACCTGCTTACTGCCACAAGACTGGAAAACAGCAAATGTCATTCCTCTGCCTAAGCCCGGTAAATCGCTGTCATAAGCGAAAGGATACAGGCCAATAAGCCTTTTGTCACCTCTAGCCAAGGTTGCTGAAAAGCTTAGCGTCAATGATTTGGCTCAGCATAATGAGAAACAACATCACCAGCACGGCTTTAGGAAGCTACATTCCACCACGACGGCGCTTTTGGAAATCGTTGGCTATGCCATCGACGGCTTCAACATGAGAAAGCCCCTCAGGACCGTTGCTGTAGCCCTGGACTTGACAAAGGCATTCGACAGTGTTAACCTGGGTATTCTATCGGATAACATACTGAAGTCCTCTATTCCACCGTGGCAGAAGCGTTGGATAACAGCATTCGTCAAGGGCCGTCGAGCAAAAGTTATGTTTCAAAATCATGTCTCTAAAAGTATCCCCATAGCTGCCGGTGTTCCGCAATGCGGAGTCCTATCGCCCGCTCTGTTTAATCTGTACTTAGAGGACATTCCGGCACCTCCCCAGGACATTAAAGTTGTCGCCTACGCTGATGATATGACTATCATGTGCCAAAAGCGCGACATACAAGTGGCCGCGAGCAAGATCAACGAGTACCTGATTGATTTGAAAAGCTATTTCGATAACAAGATGCTCAGGGTCTCAGCTGCCAAGTCTTCAGTATCAGTTTTCACAACGGACCCCAAAGAGCACAGCGCCCATCCCGATGTCAGCTGGGGTGGAGATCGCCTGCCTGCTGCTCGCTTCGTCAAACTACTCGGCCTTATACTCGATCCGTCGCTGAAGTTTCACAAGAGCACCGAGCAAAAGCAAGCAATTGTAAGAGCTAAACTCAATGTGCTAAGGGCACTGGGAGGTACATCATGGGGCAGCAGTAAGGAAACTATTCTGACCACGTATAAGGCTATACTGCAGCCCGCCCTAGAGTATGTGGCACCGGTTTGGCAGCACTTAGTGTCGGACTCATCCTGGACTAAGGTGCAGCATGTACAAAACGCGGCTCTTCGGATCGCCACCGGATGTGCTAGGAGTTCGCCAATCGAGCATTTACACGCCGAGACACGGGTGCTACCAGTAAAGGAGCACTGTCAGCTCCAGGCCCAGCAGCTGTACATTAACATCGTCAAGCAGCCCAACCACCCATCTTGGAGAGTACTTGAGCCTGTAAGAGAGAGAGGCATCAGAAAACCTTTTTCCAATGCTCCAGATAAAGTCGATCTGCAAAGATGGCACGATTCATATCAAGAACGCCTCCGTCTGTTGCGCGAGGAGCACACCCATTTCGTCAGAGGGTATCTGGAAAGGGCGGCTGTTAATCTTATTCTGGGTACTGTGCCGCCTCGAGTTTCTGAGTCTGAGTCTCAGCTTAGTAGACGTGCCAGATGCACTCTAGCCTTGTTGCGCTGTGGGCACTCAACGTTCCTGAAGTCCTACGTGAACAGGATCGACAATAGCACTCCCGACGTTTGCCCGGACTGTGGTGGTCCTGGTCACAATACCCTACACTTATTCAACTGTCCAAAAAACCCTACAACCTTGACTACAATAGACCTTTGGACGAATCCAACGCTGGTCGCCCAGTTTCTGAACCTATAGCAATTACTCTCTTCGCGGCTGCAAAGAAGAAGGTGTGGAGACCTGCGGGGTCGTCAACTGACAAATTTAGAGATTTTGGGAAAATTTGAAAGTTTTGAAATCTTTTCAGACCGCTCTAATGAATTTTGTGCTGTAGTTTAGGCAGAATAAGGTAATGATAGCTGAGATAAGGCCTGAACGGTGGAATATTGTGCGGTGCAATATAGTTGTACAATTTCGAAGGATATTTGGAGAAGGCGGCTGTGAATCCTATCTCAGGAGCAGTACCGCCTCGGGTCTGCGAGTCCGAGTCTCAACTCAGCAGGCGAGCTTTATGTGCTCTTGCCTCGCTGCTCTGTGGTCACTCTATTCTGCTCATGTCCTACGTCAACAAGATCGACAGCAGCCGACCAGACGCATGCCCGGACTGTGGTGCTCCCGAACACGACACGGCGCACTTGTTCATGTGCCCGAAGAGACCTACCTCCTTAACCACAATGGACCTTTGGACAAATTCTGTGAAGGCCGCCCAGTTCCTCAACCTATGGCAAAAAACTACTTTGAGGCTGCAGAAGAAGAAGAAGACGATTTCAAAAAAATTCGAACGAACGAAAAATGAAAAAATTTCGTTCGAAAAACATTCGAACGAAGAATTTCAAAAAACTCAACATTTTGCAGGTCTTCTTTGCAGCCGAAGAAAGGTTTTTGTCATAGGTTCAAGAAACGGGCGACCGAAGTTGGATTCAACCACAAATCTATTGTCGTCATTGAGGTGGACCTCTTCGGACAGTCGAATAGATGAGCTGTAGTGTGGCCAGGATTACCACAATCCGGACACTCTTCAGGCTTACTGCTGTCGATCCTATGCAAGTATGACATCAGCATAGGGGAATGCCCGCAGCGCAACGAGGCGAGGGAACATCTAGCCCGCCTACCGAGTTCCATCTCGGTGTTGCTGACTTCAGGTGGTGCTATCCCCAATATGGGGTTGACAGCCACCCTACTGGGGCGGCATGCACGTACGCGGCGGGTTAGGTTGGGGTTAGGCAGGGTTTGGGGCGTCGGCGCGTTTCATGATTGCTGTGCGAGTGCTGGAGATAATCAATAGTTGGGGTCTCAACGGGGTTTCGGCTGCCCCACCCTCCTAGGTAGGGTTTGCGAGGGAAAGATTTTTCAGTGCTAGCCTAACCCCTTTTCAGCCCTCGCGCCGACGCATCAAACCCTGCCTAACCCCAACCTAACCCGCCGCGTACGTGCATGCCGCCCCTGAAGTGATCCCTGACGAAACGGGTGTGCTCCGCACGTAAAAGACGAAGACGATCTAATTGGGAGTCCGTCCATCATTGTATATTGACTTTCTCGGGAGCATCCGCAAAAGGCCTTCTGATATCTCTCTCTCACACAGGATTCATAATCCTTCTTAATGGATGATCAGGCTGCTTGACGATATTGATAACCAGTTGCTGCGCTTGGAGTTGACAGTGCTCTTTAACAGGCAGAATATGGGCTTCAGCATGAAGATGCTCCACTGGAGTGCTCTTTGCATACCCAGTGGCAATCCGAAGAGCAGCATTTTGAACCCGCTGCATCTTTGTCCACGATGAATCCGATACTATGTGTTGCCATACCGGTGCTGCATACTCTAACGCTGGCTGCAAGATTGCCTTAAACGTGGTCAGGATCGTCTCCTTACTGCTTCCCCACGACGTACCTCCCAGAGCTCGTAAGACGTTGAGCTTAGCTCTCACTGTAGCCTGTTTCTGCTCAGTGTTTTTATGGAACCTCAGCGAAGGATCTACTAGACCAAGCAGCTTCGGGAAACGTGCGGCAGGCAGACGAGCGTCTTCCCAGTTCACAACGGGGTGAGCACAGTGTTCCTTAGGGTCAGTGGAGAAAACAGACACAGATGATTTAGCGGCAGAGACAGTGAGCATCATATCATCGAGAAAGCTTTTCAGGACGACGAGGTAGCTATTGATCTTGCGTGCAGCTACATTAATGTCTCTGTCCCGGCACAAGATGGTGATGTCATCCGCGTACGCAACCACTTTAATGTCACTTGGGGGGACGGGCAAATCTTCAAGGTAAAGACTGAACAGAGCAGGCGATATGACTCCTCCTTGAGGGACACCGGCAGCGATCGGGACGCTATTAGAGACATGTTCCTGGAACAGCACTTTTGCTCGGCGCCCTTTGATGAGTGCGGTTATCCATCGTTTCTGCCAAGACCTCAAAAGCTTCTCAGAAAGTATGCCCAAGTTGGCAGAATCTAAAGCTTTCGTGAGGTCCAGGGCTACACCAACAGTGCGTTGAGGTTTATAGGCATTGAAGCCATCCAAGACATAGCTCACAATCTCCAGCAGCGCCGTGGTGGTAGAATGTAATTTGCGGAATCCATGTTGGTGCTGCTGTTTGTTATTATGCTCGGCAAGCTCCTTCACGACCAGTTTCTCAGCGACCTTGACAATTGATGATAAGAGACTTAATGGCCTGTATCCCTTCGCTGTGGATGGCAGTTTACCAGGCTTGGGCAACGGAATGACGCTTGCCATTTTCCAGTCTTGGGGTAGGATGAAGTGTTAATGACGTCAGCCAGGATTGGCATAATCTCACTCGGCAGTCTCTTCAATACTGCTGGACTAATGCCATCCGGCCCTATAGCCTTCGAATTGCGCATCTCTTTCACCACCTTTTCAATCTGCGCAGGCGTCACTGCTTCTGCTTCGTTCATGAGTGGCAACTTACAGAGCTCTCTTACAGTCACTCGATTCTGTTTCCCTCTCTTAGCCTGAGTTATGAAAAAATTCTTTCCGAGAGCAGTCGCAGCCTCCTTTCCCGATTTGAAGACTCCATTCTCGAACTCGATCGTGGAATAGTTGGTGGAGGTGCTCTTGTACGAGATCTTCTTTAGAACTTTCCAAGTTGACGCTCCATCACTCTTGAAATTCATCTTCTCCGTAAATTTCTCCCAACACTCCTTCTTGTGCTTGTCCAGATCTCGCTTCATCTCACTATCCAGCTCAGCAATGGTCGGATCCAGGTGATCTACGACTCTCTTTGTATCCCTTGTCCTTATCTTCTCCAAGATTTCCCTGGTGACATTGGGAAAGAAGGTCTTAACTCGGCCCTCCGGAATGGCGGCTTTCATTGCCTTGCGAATCGCGTCCGTCAAGTGACGCTCTTTCTGGTGCACGTTTCCATTCCATGGGTAGTCCGCCACATGGCGAAGTGCCACCTCCCTGAACAAGCGCCAGTCTGCAAGGCAGAGATTTAGATAAGACCTTTGACGGATACCTGAATAATGAGCAAGAGAATTAGAGAGATCGACATGGACAAAGACGGGATATGATCACTGGACAGAGTTGTAGCAGTCGACCAAGAGCAGGCGCTGCAGAGATTAGAAGATACAAGAGAGATGTCTGGTTTAGAGGATCGGCCGTTGGCTGGGAGACGAGTGGGCTGATCATCGTTGAGAATGACCAGATCGCACTCCGCCCATTCTTCGACGTCTTCTCCTCTAGCGTCAGTGTCAAGCGACGAGCAGAATGTATGAGCATTAAAATCGCCCGCAAATATAGACGAAGATGAGAGGGAGCAGACGTACAACTGCTTGAGTGAGGGAGTAGGGTCGTAAGATTGGGGACAGGATGTGGTAGGAGGGATATAGATTTTAAAAAGAGATATAGGTGTTTTAAGAGGGAGATGGATAGGTAGGTACTCAAGAGTACCGTCCGATGGGGTGTTTGGTATGATATGAGAGGGTATATTAGATAATACGAAAGTGGAAACTCCTCCGCCGTGAGCTGACCTTGGAGCATGATTAGTAGTGTAGCCAGGAATGTTAGGGTGACGAGCGTTAGCGGAAGGAGACAGCTTGGTTTCCTGAACCATAATGATATCAGGATGATGAGTACGTGCGAAAAGAGAGTTCAGACAGCTTGGCTCGAAGGCCGTTGAGATTAATGCGAACAATGGAGAGGGGGCGGTTGGTAATTGAGGAATCAGAGTTGCTGGGGGCAGAGCATAGAACACAACGAAAGGATGGGTCATGATGCCTCGCAGAACTGAGACCCGAACAGGAGAGATGCACCCACTTTTGGCACCCGAAGCACTGGACGCTTGTTTTCCTCCATGTGACATCCTTGCCGCACGTGGCGCATGGGTACTTCTGAGCGGGTCCTGGATTCCTCTTGACGCCGGCCATTTGTAGTAGAATCTTTAGGAGAGCTGCGACCAGCCAGCACCTCTCCGATGACAAAAACCCTCTTCGCGGAGGGGTTGACGTCGGTTTGCACGGAGGTGGTCTTCTTTCCTCCACACTGCCACGGCGCGAACGTACGACATCTCGGCAGCATTTTGCAGGTCGAACGAACGAGTTTCGAAACTAATCGAAATTTCGATTTTTTTTCGAAATTGGTTCGAAATTTTGGATTTTGTTCAACTCGTTAGAAATTTTGATTCTGTTTTGAAATCCGTTCGCAAATTTGGAATTTGTTTTCAAAACTCCTGAGAAATTCCGGATTTTCTCGAAATCGAACTCAAAGCTTTATATAAATACATCGCTCAGTCAGAGAATGAAGTTTCCACACGTGTTCGATTTCTACTCAAGTCGCGAGCATGTACTGTGCTTATCTGGGCTAAATTCCGGTCCGCAATCGCGTCTCGCGCCGCACGCGCTGGAGTCAGTCGAGTTTCCTGCGCCAAAGCCGACTCGATATGGTTTTTTTATACAATTTTCTCCAATTTTGTTTACTTTCCAGTTTCTAAAACCCACCTAGAGTCAACAGATCGGCGGCTGCTCGCTGGAAACTCTCCCGACTCGAATGCGCGCGGCTGCAAAGCGTGTCGAGACGCAATTGCGGACCGGAAGTAGGCCCAGAGAAGCACAGTATAGCCCGCCTTTCTTCTTTTCAAGCCGGTCGAAGGGACGCTTAGCGTGCTTGTCATGTCGAAGCCTTCTAATCAGTGTTATATTTTGCCTCGTCCGATCGCTCCACTGCTTGCTCAGCCCGGACTCATGCGAACCAGAAAGACAGTATATTCCCCGTCCCAAGCAAAACTTATTAGAGGAGAGCTGTTCTGTTACGCCCACGACAACTCGACCCAAGGAAGAACAAAACAATTTAACTCAGAGGTCGAGAAATTTGGGAATTCGAACGAGTTTAAAAAAAAATTGAAAAATCAGATCTCGAACGAACGAAAATTTAAAAAATTCCGTTCGCCAATTTTCCGGACGAACGAAAACGAACGACAAAAATTTCGAAAAATCTTTCAAAATTTCGTTCGTGTTCAACTATACTGTGCAAGTACGCAGAAAAGTTCATGTGTAACGGTTGATGTGGAGATTCCCCGCAGTATTCGGGTGAGGTCGAAAATGTACGTCCAGTGATGAGGAAGGTGGGGAAAAAGTTGTTTTCCCACCTATACAGAAATGTATTTTGGAACATTCGCAGGCTTTTGAGACCTGTCTTTTAAGTACATTTTTCGAAAACATATTTTGCCCTATTAAAGTTTGTATAACATTCTTTGTGAACGAGATCTACCCGTAAAACTACGATTGGGGATGATTTAGGTCCGGGGTAGTAGGCTGAGGTACTTCCCGGCCCCAGGGAATGGCACAATCGACGATTCCCTTAAATCTAGTTTCATACATTTAGATTTGAGGTGATTGCCGATTTTGTCATTCCTCCACACTTCTATGTTTTCTTCGAAATAGCTCTAGCCTGGGGCAGCCTACTATCCCCGGACCTAAACCATCCCCAATCGTAGTCTTAATGGCAGGGTTCGCGATGAAAATTATTTTTGAGTGCTCCTCATGAGAATGTAGTTTTGGTCATCACAAAAGTAAAGATTAGTGAAAAAACACGAAAATTTGCTGGGAAAACTCTCGAAAACAAGGAATACCGGCTAATTACAGGTGTCGGCCGGCCCCTTAATTAACGCAATTTTCATTAACGTTTGTTTATCCACCGTTTACTTTGCTCTTAAAGTGGTCAGTAGTCTCCAGAAATGCTCAGAAATTACATTAGAATCAAAATAAAAGTTGACCAAAAAGGCATTTATAGAAATCTCGATAGTTTGGGGCGGAAGGACTTGTTGCTGAGCGTTTTTCCACCAATTTTTTTCTTAATTTCACTTTTGTGATGACCATATCTATTGTTAGGTCCGTAACCTGTGTCCTCAAGAAAAAACGTTTAAATTGAAACCGCGGCGGTTCAATTCTCAGAGATTGAGATTTAGACCGCCACGCCAACCGCGGTTTGAATTTACACGTTTTTTTTAGGAAACAGGCCGCGGATCTAACCATACCTTTCCATGAGAATAGCATAACAACCGATTTTATCGAGAATGCGTTTCACGGGTAGATCTCGTCTATAAAGAAAGTTGTTCCAATTTCAATAGGGTAAAATATATTTAAGAAAAAAATTGTGCCATATACTGTCGTGCTCGGAGCCAAATTCCGGTCCGCAATCGCGGACTACGGCTGCTGCATCACGCGTCACGATGATAATCGTGCTGGGACCACTTGGTCCCCGCACGACTTGCCTTTCTCCCGGCAAGATTATAACGTGTCGAGTGATGCAGCAGCCGTAGTCCGCGATTGCGGACCGGAATTCGCCCCCCGAGAACGACAGTATGTCTCAAAATGTTCTAAATGTTCCAAAAATTATTTCTGTATAGTTGGAAAAACAACGTTTTCACTTTCGTCACCTCTGGGATTTACTCTTTTCGATCTCTACAGTCGTCGCAATGTAGTGTAATGGCAAAATGGAATTCATTACTCTGAAAATCCCGTCCCTTACTCCATTTAAGGCGTCGTTATAGTGGAAAGTCTGCGAGCGAGCGAGCGAATGGGGGCGTGGCCTTAAAAATTTTGCGGCGGAGTCGCAGGCATCCCCGCAGAGTGTGATTTCGATTAGAGCGCGGCTGCAATTTAAAGACTTTCGTTTCATCAGTTTGGTGAGATTTGATTCGGAATCTGTTGTTTTCACTATTTGTTTGTTGGCTTTCCTAATTTCCCTGGACGTAACCGGGTGTGACACAAACCATCTTCGTTATGCATATTTGTTCATTTTAACCTAATGACAGCAAAATTAAATTAGTACGTACAACTGATGGTGTTTGCATCATTCACGGCTGAACACTTGTGTTCTTGTACAAAAACAGACGCAGGAAATGACGAATAGTTGGAAAACTGAAAGCAAAATAAACAAAATAGCTCTCAAGTTTTGAATGATGGTGTTGGCAGAGTTGAAATGTTGAATACTATGAAGATTGATTAATATCGTGAATTGATCGCAAAGATTAGCAAAGAAACCGCAAAGCGCTAGTAACTCCCCAAATCGCTTGAAAATCACAATCTTCTCGCTCATTCTGCAGCGAGCGTCGCCGCGACTCTGCGATTTTCGCGACGGGCAAGACATTCTGCGCACCCCGCCCCCTCCGTCGCAGCCTATGCGGTGCGGTCGCGCGCGCGGTCAAATTGCGTAGTGCTCCCCATCCTTCATCATTTTCTCGCTCGCTCGCTCGCTCGCAGATTTTCCCACTATACTGAGGCCTTTAAGCGTAGTTTATAATGATCTAATTTCTTGGTTGAGAACTCAAGAGATTGGCCCTTACTATTAGTGTCATTCGATTTTTGTGATTTATCCATAGAGAGGGAATCGCCGTTGTATATAGCAGTGAAAATATTTGACCGTAACCCATTCCGTAAAAATGCAATAATGACGATTGAATGGATGTATCTGTGCTCGAGTTCTCGTGCTTAATAATGCTTTACCATTTTCTTTTCTATGATAGTTATAGTAGGAGTCCACCAAGAGTGTCTCATTTACTTATCAATGAGAAGCGGTCGATTGGAGATCGATGAATATGAAACTCATAGCAGCACAACCGCTCTCGCTCAATCGGTATCGAGCGTGCTGGTATGGGATTCTACACATTGATCCCCAGCCGACCGCTTCTGATTGATAAGTAAATGAGACACTCTTAGTGGACTCCACTATACACATTTTCTTTTTTGTAACTCACGATTTCATCGTCACAACTTGGGCGTAACCCTGGTTAAGATGGTTCCAAATCCTTTCGCTGGTTATCATCTCGATGAGGAGAAAAAAGGCAGGCGTGTGTGGGTACGGGTGAAAATTTTTAAGGTGAAGACCGTCACATTGAGGGTTGATGCCAGGATGTGACCTAAAATTCGGGGTTTAGTTTTGAAGGATTTGGGGTCTTAAGCGATAAAAAGAGGGAGGGTGGTGGTTAAGGAAATATAACTGATGTGATTGCCTTGACCTCATCCTTGTCAGTAAGCGAAAAATCTTTCAGATTGTTTTTAGATTTCTGAAAGAAGGATAAAATGATTAAAACACACATACAAACTGCTGGTTCATTCCCAACGAAGAAACAGATGAATGGTATGCTAATTGTGGTGAGCGCGAAGCGCCTTCACCAGGATTTGGCTTTGATCTCTTCCCGCGCGGATGCCCTACAATGAGATCACCTTATTCATACCGTCAACAGAGGTATGAGCTGTACACTATTCGACGCGCTGCAAGAAATTACATATGTGTGCAACTTTTCATCCCAACTGGTCCCCGCTTTCTAAAGTTATGACCTCTCAAAGTACGCAAAAACGTTCTCCACCACCGCCTCCGCCACCGCCTCCGCCTCCACCTCCGTCTGTCGAAAACCATTTTTTGGAAGGCGTGGACCAAATCGCTCGAAAATTTGTGACTAGAGGTAAATCGGCCACGGGAATGACGAAAATAATTGTCAGAACTCACCATAATGACTTCTGGGCGCCTAACGGGCGTTTGAAACTCGGAAACCGGCCTCTCAAGAATAGTTTATGAAAATGGTGGGTTTTTCGTTATCAGTCATTGTTTTCTTAGACTCC
Organism: Aplectana chamaeleonis; assembly: GCA_029168955.1. Lineage (NCBI taxonomy): Eukaryota > Metazoa > Nematoda > Chromadorea > Rhabditida > Cosmocercidae > Aplectana > Aplectana chamaeleonis. The sequence continues at coordinate 573,385 of JAPDOI010000315.1, forward strand.
ATATAAACACCTTGCTGTCCAGGGTGGTGTACTTTGAACGTCCGGCTCGGGAGAGGACGCTGTGCGGGTTGATGTACTTGACCGCGGCGCGTATTCGTTCAAAGCGCACCATCGATAAGAAGGCGTCGCAGGATGTGCTGAAGTGTCGGTTGACTATGTGAGACCTCAGTAGGGGTGTGCAGGACGTCGTAGAATGTGGGCAGGGCCTCAGTAGGAGTAAGCAGGACATCATCGAACGTGTGCAGGACCTTAGTAGGAGTGTGCAGGACATCATGGAACGTGTGCAGGACCCCAGTAGGGGTGTGCAGGACGTCGTAGAATGTGCAGGACCTCAGTAGGAGTGGGCAGGACATCATGGAACGTGTGCAAGACCTCAGTAGGAGTGTGCAGGACATCATGGAACGTGTGCAAGACCTTAGTAGGAGTGTGCAGGACATCATGGGACCTGTGCAGGACCGTATTAGGAGTGGACAGGACATCATGGGACGTGTGCAGGACATCATGGAACGTGTGCAAGACCTTAGTAGGAGCGTGCAGGACATCATGGGACCTGTGCAGGACCTCAGTAGGAGTGTGCAGGACATCATGGAACGTGTGCAGGACCATAGTAGGAGTGGACAGGACATCATGTGACGTGTGCAGGACCCCAGTAGGGGTGTGCAGGACGTCGTAGAATGTGTGCAGGACCTCAGTAGGAGTGTGCAGGACATCATGGAACGTGTGCAAGACCTTAGTAGGAGTGTGCAGGACATCATGGGACCTGTGCAGACCTCAGTAGGAGTGTGCAGGACATCATGGGATCGTGTGCAAGACCTTAGTAGGAGTGTGCAGGACATCATGGGACCTGTGCAGGACCTCAGTAGGAGTGTGCAGGACATCATGGAACGTGTGCAGGACCGTATTAAGAGTGGACAGGACATCATGGGACGTGTGCAGGACCCCAGTAGGGGTGTGCAGGACGTCGTAGAATGTGTGCGGGACCTCAGTAGGAGTGTGCAGGACATCATGGAACGTGTGCAGGACCGTAGTAGGAGTGGACAGGACATCATGGGACGTGTGCAGGACCCCAGTAGGGGTGTGCAGGACGTCGTTGAATGTGCGCAGGATGTTAGGAGTGTGCAGGACATCATGAAACGTGTGCAAGACCTTAGTAGGAGTGTGCAGGACATCATGGGACCTGTGCAGGACATCATGGAACGTATGCAGGACCGTAGTAGGAGTGGACAGGACATCATGGGACGTGTGCAGGACCCCAGTAGGGGTGTGCAGGACGTCGTAGAATGTGTGCGGGACCTCAGTAGGAGTGTGCAGGACATCATGGATCGTGTGCAAGACCTTAGTAGGAGTGTGCAGGACATCATGGGACCTGTGCAGGACCTCAGTAGGAGTGTGCAGGACATCATGGAACGTGTGCAGGACCCTAGTATAAGTGGGCAGGACATCATGGGACGTGGGCAGGACCCCAGAAGGGGTGTGCAGGACGTCGTAGAATGTGCAGGACCTCAGTAGGAGTGTGCAGGACATCATGGAACGTGTGCAAGACCTTAGTAGGAGTGTGCAGGACATCATGGGACCTGTGCAGGACCTCAGTAGGAGTGTGCAGGACATCATGGGACCTGTGCAGGACCTCAGTAGAAGTGTGCAGGACATCATGAAACGTGTGCAAGACCTTAGTAGGAGTGTGCAGGACATCATGGGACCTATGCAGGACCTCAGTAGGAGTGTGCAGGACATCATGGGACCTGTGCAGGACCTCAGTAGGAGTGTGCAGGACATCATGGATCGTGTGCAAGACCTTAGTAGGAGTGTGCAGGACACCATGGGACCTGTGCAGGACCTCAGTAGGAGTGTGCAGGACATCATTGTACGTGTGCAGGACCGTAGTATAAGTGGGCAGGACATCATGGGACGTGTGCAGGACCCCAGAAGGGGTGTGCAGGACGTCGTAGAATGTGTGCGGGACCTCAGTAGGAGTGTGCAGGACATCATGGAACGTGTGCAAGACCTTAGTAGGAGTGTGCAGGACATCATGGGACCTGTGCAGGACCTCAGTAGGAGTGTGCAGGACATCATGGAACGTGTGCAGGACCGTAGTAGGAGTGGACAGGACATCATGGGACGTGTGCAGGACCCCAGTAGGGGTGTGCAGGACGTCGTTGAATGTGCGCAGGACCTTAGTAGGAGTGTGCAGGACATCATGGATCGTGTGCAAGACCTTAGTAGGAGTGTGCAGGACACCATGGGACCTGTGCAGGACCTCAGTAGGAGTGTGCAGGACATCATTGTACGTGTGCAGGACCGTAGTAGAAGTGGGCAGGACATCATGGGACGTGTGCAGTACCCCAGAAGGGGTGTGCAGGACATCATGGGACCTGTGCAGGACCTCAGTAGGAGTGTGCAGGACATCATGGATCGTGTGCAAGACCTTAGTAGGAGTGTGCAGGACACCATGGGACCTGTGCAGGACCTCAGTAGGAGTGTGCAGGACATCATTGTACGTGTGTGCAGGACCGTAGTATAAGTGGGCAGGACATCATGGGACGTGCAGGACCCCAGAAGGGGTGTGCAGGACATCATGGGACCTGTGCAGGACCTCAGTAGGGGTGTGTGCAGGACATTATGGATCGTCTGCAAGACCTTAGTAGGAGTGTGCAGGACACCATGGGACCTGTGCAGGACCTCAGTAGGGGTGTGCAGGACATCATTGTACGTGTGCAGGACCGTAGTAGAAGTGGGCAGGACATCATGGGACGTGTGCAGGACCCCAGTAGGGGTGTGCAGGGATGTGGTAGAATGTGTGCAGGACCTCAGTAGGAGTGTGCAGGACATTATGGGACCTGTGCAGCATCCCATTAGGTGCAGGACGTCGTATAATGTGTGCAGGACCTCAGTAGGAGTGTTCAGGACATTATGGGACCTGTGCAGGACCCCCAGAAGGGGTGTGCAGGACGTCGTAGAATGTGTGCAGGATCTCAGTAGGAGAGTGCAGGACATCATGGAACGTGTGCAGGACCTTAGTAGGAGTGTGCAGAACATCAGCGACGTGCGCAGGACCTCCGTTTAATGTCCAGGACACCGTATGCAAGTCATGCCCCCGAATCAACAAGAGCGATAGGCAAGTGCGCCAGAACAAGGCTATCGTAATCTCACTCGAGTTGGCTCTAAAATTTTCTAAGTTCTGACTCCGAATTCAGCTACATCTTCACCACCGCTGGTGTTGTTTTTCTGCTTTGTAGTCCAGGCAGATCCTCAACTGCTGAACTCTGGAGAAGGACTGTGACACACCGCTCTTCACTTCTTTTATCTTTATCATTGATCAATTGGGTATCATCAAATTCGTTTAAGAGAGCCGAATAACATCATTCCTAAGATTACGGTGGTCCTCTTCTAGCGCACTTAACTATCGTTCGCGCTGGAAATCATTTTCCATTTTTCAGGCTCAATTTTATGACTGAGCCCGGTAGACCACACTGGTAAACTTTGGCGCGTCAAAACGTTGGACGATGAGGTTGGAAGGCGTCAAAGATTAATATCCGCCACCAATTCTCACCAGGCAGCTTGCGCTTTTTCCTAGAATGTTGGTGCGACCGTAAGACAACAGGAAAAATAGACGGCACGAACTCCACATGCAGAAAAACTCCGAACATATTTTGGCGCGAAATTCAAATTCGTATTTACAATGTGTTCCGATTGACTTTTCTTTAATGAAGAAGGGAGTTGAAAGAAGAATGAAGGTTCTTCTATGGGCCCTTCAACATTTTCGTTCACTAGAGGGGCCAAGCTACGCAAAACATGAAAAAATAATATACGGTTTTCTGCGCGTACGATGTATTATATTTAACTATCGTTCTTGTTCCGAATCAGACATATGGGCCGGCGCAGACGAGCCACGTCAGCAAGAACCGGTGAAGTTTGGCTAGAGCGACTGACCCTGGGTCTATCCTAGACGGGGTGAGGCCACCCAAGACTCATAGAAATGATGAAAAATTCTGATAAAAGATGTCTGATACTGCTATCAATCATTGTTTGTATAGAAACTTCATGAAAATACTCTGACTGGTAGCCTTACCAATGGGTGGTTCATTTCACTTCTGTCTTGAATGGTGGGTGCCCCCTCTCCCCTGTCTAGGATTGTGCCCCAACCTCTGTACAATTGGGTCATTTTAAACTCATTTCTTCATTTTCTCGACTTTTAAATTCAAAAGTATATGCCTTGTATCTTGTCTGTAGGAAGCCGCGTTGCAACTATTATCTTGCAATCCTAGCAGCTGTTTCTTCATTTCTACCACTATGTTTCAAAGAAAACAACTTGCCTTTTAGAGCTTGACGATATTGTAGAAGGGAAACCCTTGTAAAAAGTTGTGAAATTTCTGAAAGTTGGGCTCCGCAGAAAAGGTCAAGGATTTGGCATTGCTCCTAAATGTCGTGAAATTGTCTTATTGGATTTGGCTCTCAACTTGATTTTTCAAATGTAGTGAAATTGTCGAATTGATTTGGCTGTGATGATACTATATGCAGATAACATAATCATTAAATGTAGTGAAATTGTTGCAAACGGATTTGGCAGGAGCTCTATCAATTATCACAGTCAAATCATGCGTCAGAAGGTCCTCTGGCGAGCGAATAAAGACAAAAGAAAAATAATAATCCTCAGTCAACAATGCTGAACGAAACGTGGCCTTATGGGCTAGAATTAAGGTTTCCAAATGCTATTCTGCCTTTTCAGTGTGGCCTTTTCAGGTACCAGACCTTCCCTCACCGATGAGACAAAATTCATGAAAACGAAATCTAACGCAATTTACTCGCTACTGACTATGTCTTCGTGTCCTCAACGCTTTCACGGTTCGCATTGTAGAGAAACGTTTTGCTGCTAGGTTTATTCCTGTTCTCATTCGATTCAATATGCGCTCCAAGGATTCCCTTCTGACGCGTGATTTGACTGTGATAATTCATAGAGCTCCTGCCAAATCCGTTTGCAACAATTTCACTACATTTAATGATTATGTTATCTGCATATAGTATCATCACAGCCAAATCAATTCGACAATTTCACTACATTTGAAAAATCAAGTTGAGAGCCAAATCCAATAAGACAATTTCACGACATTTAGGAGCAATGCCAAATCCTTGACCTTTTCTGCGGAGCCCAACTTTCAGAAATATGAGATATTGGATTGGTAGGTTTCATGTTGCAGTGGTGGAGATTCGGAGGTGCAGCGCACCATGCTGGAGTTGCTCAACCAACTTGATGGATTCGAGGCTACTAAAACATAAAGGTATTGCCCGTATTCGACCATAAGTTTATTTAGCGTGCTTTATCATCTTTTTCCTTTAGGTGATCATGGCCACGAACAGAATTGATATTCTCGACCCTGCTTTACTCCGTCCTGGTAGAATTGATAGAAAGGTAACATTGTTTTGTTGTATCCTACAAACTGTTCTTTTCTATTATGGGTTAGAGCGATTTAGATCGAGTTCCCAGCTCCCGACGAAAAGGCTCGTGCAGATATTTTGAAGATTCACTCGCGTAAAATGAATTTGATGCGTGGTATCAATATGCGGAAGATTGCTGAGGCTATACTGGGTGCAAGTGGCGCTGAAGTGAAGGTGAGCGAAGTTGTTTTGTCGCTAAAGAACTTTTGAACCCTGAACAGAGTTTCGAGAAAGGGTTGTGGGGGCGATAAAATTTTATGTTTTCAGGTGTCTTCTACTGTGCCTGGTTAGATCGAAAACGGCAAAAACAGTTCATTTTTCAGGATTTCAGAAGATTGTGAAATTTATGCTCAAGCCTCGTCCAGGGGGTTATTTGAGGCGCTGAGCACGAAGATGAGGTTCAAGAGTAACCTTTTTGGCTGCGTTTGATCTACACAGATGCATTAAAGGAAATTTGAAATCAAGGGAATAATAAAAAAGTTGAATCTAGCATAAATTAGACTATACATGAGTGATATTATTGCTGAATGCAGGCTGTGTGCACCGAAGCTGGCATGTTTGCTCTTCGTGAACGACGCATCCACGTTACTCAGGAGGATTTCGAAATGGCCGTCGGGAAGGTGAGATTTCTACCTTCCCTTGCTAGTCAGAACTAGAAGTTCTCATTCTTGTACAAAGTTTCCCGTGACGTACACGAAAGTTTTCGGTTTTTAGGTGATGCAAAAGGATTCCGAGAAGAACATGTCGATAAAGAAGCTGTGGAAGTGATATGACGCAGTATCTGAGTTCCTTCCGTGTAACAATATACTATTTCAGAACGTGTGGTCTCTTTCGTGCACTTGGATAAATTATTCAAGACATAGTCGCTAGGCTTGACGGTGTAAATGTTCAAGTCGGCATAATCTCACGTGCAAGGAAATAACCAGTAAGAAACAAAGATATCCCTCTGGATGGAGCTTCGTGGGAGTGCCGCTGATATTTTTCTAAGCATTCTGTCGGGTTTGGAGTTACCCATCATTTGCACTCAGAGGTGTTGTATTGAGTGCCATGCTGGCGCAGTGAATTCCACAATTTTTGAGTGAATGGCGACGACGTACCTCCGACTGCAAGCGAGACAAGGCAAGGGTTCACACGAGTCAGTCCTGAAAGACGTCCTTCGGGCAGAGACAAGACATGGCTGAGTTGGAAGCGCCAGCATGTAGTCCTAATGAAAACCTCATCGGAATACCTTCAGGGTACATTGAAGACGCGTCGAGTCTATAAAGCGAGCTGATAAGCCAGTTTCAGTAAGTTGATGTTACACGATAGGTCACCAAATTCTAACTTGATGAACGATGAGAAATGTCCTCGTCCTCGTCGTGGACATTCTGGAACAGAAATAGCATGCAGCCCCTGGCCGCATTTATGAAAAATGAAATCCTAGATGGTTTTTGGATCGTTCAACCTCATGGGAATTCTAATACTATCATTTCCACTTCCTATTCCCAAGTTCATTTGAAGAGGCTCGCTCAAATGAGTCAGGGTGAAGTACTGTCGTTCTCTGGGCCGAATTCCGGTCCGCAATTGCGGACTACGAAGCATGTTGCATCATGCGACACGTGGTAAAGGCCTCTTTCAGAGCTTCGATCGCTGGGCGATGCGATCTGAATGAAAACCCTACGTATCGATCTGGTCGCGTCGCGCGAATTATAGTCGGGTCGCAACCTCTTCAGGACCAAGGATCAGCCGGGAAAAAGTCGCCCCATTCGCGCGGATTGGGCGACTGGCACTGCCAGATCGCGTCGCTTTCGTAGCGAAGTGCACGGCGATTTGCCATTCGACCGGTCGCCGTTGCTTCACGTTTTTTCCACTCAAATCCTGTCGGTTTTTCCTGGGCTGTACCTGTTTCTTTTTCGTTCTACTTTTTCGGATAGCATACCTTCATTCTCGACAGACTAGGTACCTGGGCTGGGCATCAGAAGAAGATATCCTTTTTCTTGAGAAAATTAATTTTTGATTTATCCTCCGTTTCTTTTTTTATGACGTAGAGAAAGGAATTCACCCGCTTCATTCATCTATATTGATTCCTTTCCCTGCATGCGTGACTAAGGCCAGTGTTTTTATGAAAGACTTTTCAGTAATTATTTGCACATAGTTAAGCGTCCATGGGCAGTGTTGAACACGTTTTGAAGGCGGATTTTTTTTTCGCGATGTTCCTTTTTTCCAATCTTCCTCCGGTTTCAGTGCGGCTGGAGCAGATATGCTTTCCAATTATGATTCTTAGAATGCATGACACAACTCCATATGCGAAGTTTCTTAAAATGAAAAAGAAAGAAAAAGCCCTTGTTAAAGATATTATTCAAGACTGCCCACGGCCAGCAAACTCTCTCCACAAATATATGTTCACAAAATTTTTTCATGCATAGATGAATACATCAAATAAAATCAGCTGCAGTTAGGCTGAATCTATTTGCTGTATACTCGCACAAATAATGCGCTTCTCGCGCTCGGAATTTGAGTACATTCGGTGCATTTGCATGCGAGCGGGAGATGGAAAGCGACAGGCAGCGTGCGTGGCATGATATCGAACACCCGCTCCCGGAAGTTCGCAACTGCGCTCCGATACGACTTTGCGCGCTGCAATGAAGAACGAATTGTTGGAGACGAATTTTCAGCACCAATTTCATGTTTTCACGCTGTTTCTCAAGATCGCTGTGCCTATGTTTTATTTTTCACTCATACGTCTTCTTATGCGTTCGTGTCATGGTTTAGTCCAGAGCAATTGAGGTTTTTACCTTTGTTTAGCAGAGGAAACTGATGTTGTCTGCCCATTTTCGGGGTTTAATCCAATGTTGGACCTATTAGTGCTCAGAAATTATCCAAGTTACATGAAACTGAGTCGCAAACCATGGTCATATTTCCAGATTTGGTTTTTAGTTTCTCAACAGATAACTAACTCTTAACTCACTGATTAATGAATTTCTCGGTACTGATTTACATCCACTGTAAAGGCTGCTTTGTCCGAACGGCTGGCTGCCCTGGCCGCAGTCACACTCATGAGACAGTCTGCATGAATGAGAGCCAAATTTCTTCACGCACGTAATGAGTTTCACAAGATGTTCCATTCAATCGACACTTCTGCGAGCTTCCTTTTACTGGAGAAATCGTTAATTGGAATTCCATCGAGTTGACTTCTGGAAATATCATTTCCTGGATTCTATCTCAAAAGGGAGTGGGGGGTTCACCTCGATTTTTTTTTTTATAAATGAAATAGAATTCTACTTATCAGGGTAACCTGATACCGCTATCGAACCTTGTGGGAACTATTTCGGGGAAACGGGCAGGGGCACTCAAGATTCAAGCCAGAAATGAAATGAATCACCGATCTATATACCCTATCAATAGAAGTATTTTTATAGAATTTCATCAACAAACAATGATTGATAGTAGCGTCTGAAGCATCTTTTTGGTCAGGTTTTCCATTTATTTCTCTGGAGGGAAAATCTTGGTCCCTCTCTTCACGTCGTAAGGATAGTCCCAACCAGTGTTGTATATACGCTTAGAACATTACGACTGGGATAGCGTCACCAAGTGGTGGAGTTTTTTCTTCCAGGCATAAGGTTGGGAAACCAAGGGTAGCTTCTATTCATTACATGTTTACCATGATATATCCGGTTATTCGAATGGGTGTGTATTTTTTCTATGGGGAGTAAAGCCGCATCTCCACTATGATATCGCAAACAAAGTAACGATGCAGGTGCCTGGCTGAAAAGTATACCATTGCGGGGTTCAAAAATCATATTTGCTTCTGTGGTAGCGGGCATACTGCTCAGGATGCGGCTTTACTCCCCTAAAGGCCAATTAGTGGAGTAAGAAGTGTTGACAATAATCAGTTATTACAGAATGCCGAATGTGGTGCATGCCTCGTATAGGCAACGTGAAGCTGGCGAAGCGACAGCACTTTCACTCATTGGAACACGACGATATGGAGGTTAGCTTTATGTGAATGATATGCTTTTTCTCTCTCACTTTGTCAAATGACTGCTGGATGTATCAAGCAGTTGATTATAATGTAAGCAGTTCAGATCTTTCAGTTCAGATTTGCCCTTGACACCTTGGGTTTGGTCACAAGCGAGCTGAAGAGCGCTTTGGAGACCGGAACTTCCGGACTACAGGGTGGGGTATAAATCAAATATTTCTATTGTAAGAAGACTGACGCTCTGGTTAACCATTTTCAGCGTCTTCTTGGTGTCTCTTCGAAGCTCGGACAAGCAGCGTTTGGCGACCCTCAGGCAGTTAGTCCGATGATCGTATGTGGTGGGAGAGAGACCGCACGTCTTCAGAACTTTGCAGAAGAAGGCGCTGTGAGTTTTTTAAACCAGTATTGTGCTGTTGATGGGACTCCACCATAACGCCCATGAAGATTTCCAGGCAGGATATTCGTTCGTTTAAACACAGCATCGTCGATGGTGAACATCAATGGCTTCCAGCTGCGATGTAGAGCTATCTTCTTTTACTGCAGCATGGGACGGCATCCGTTGTTACATGTCATTTTTATACCTACTTTAGCATCTATTTCAGCTTATCAAAGTGCGAAAGAAGCCGCGCCTGAGTCCGCCGAGGATGTCATGAATTTCGATTCCATCAGTGATGGGCGTCAATTGTTACCCCCATCTCCAGACTTTGATTGTTCTGACGAAGTTTGTGCAGTAGTGTTATGTAGTTCAAAGTTTCCTTTGATACTCATGTCTCAAGAGTTATCATCTCAAGCATTGACTTCTATACCCCAACCTCCAGATATGTTGGTGCAAAGGAATTAGTTTATTGGGAGGCTGCGAGAAGGGAGCTATTCCGGGAGCGTTTCACGGGATTGCAAAAAAGAAAACTTCCAAAACCTCTTCCTTCAACATTCCTGAAATCTGCCCTTTGAAAACGTAGTCACTATCGGTGCTCCGTTTCTTACTTGAACCTGCGCGCTTAGCCTCTCTGGAGAAGCTCTCAAAGTGAGACGGTAGTTGGAAATTCGACAAAAATAGGCGAGATGAGTTTTCAGGAGGAACCGAGCGGTTTTCGGAAAACGTTCTGGTATATTAATCCCAATTTTATTTTAACGGGAAACGATGAATTTCTCATTTTCCGTGGAATCACATGTTCCTTTTTGGTATCTCTGGAGAACGCAAGAACGGAATGTGTCTAGGGAAAATTGCTTCTTTTGCTTTGCTTTTGAACCATATCCTCATTTTTACACTGTTCAGGCTTTTTGTGTTTTGACTCTCATGTCCAAGCTTGTGGCCTGTTTAGCCGTGTATTTCCTGCTGTTGAGGCAGCAAATACGAAAAAAGATTCACAGAACAGTTCCAGAGAAAATGCTGAGTTAATGGTCATCGTAGTCCAAAAACAACGAATGGCGATTAAAAAAGCTTAGTACGTTAGTGAATCTGGGGTCCGAGCGCAATAAGCCGGCAAACGTTAAAAAATGAGCAAATAGAAATGAGTACAATCCTGAAAGAAACGTTTAGAAACAAAAATGTGAGCAATGAAATGAGTAAATCCTTAGAAAAAACAACAAAAAACGGGGTCATTTAGGGGGTCTATTAGGGGGTCTCTTGGGTCCAAGCTGCAGCGTCGTCAAAATTGTGCTCTGCGAATTGCAACAGGCTGTTCTAAAAAGCTCTTCAATAGAGCACCCTTACATGCCGAGAAGCTTCGCATATTGCCAGTTAGAGACCACTGCCAACTCCAGGCGCAACAAATGTACATTAACATCGTGAAGCAGCCGTAACTCATCCTTCGCGAAGAGTACTAAACCCGGTGAGAGAGAGATGAGATGATCAGAAAACCTTTTGCTAGATGTTAAGTTGAAAGTAGATGTGCAGAAGATGGACAGAAAAGCACACAGCAAGAGAACGCCTCCGTCTCTTGCGCGCGGAGCATACCTGATTCGTGAAAGAACACTTGAGCAGAGTTGCCATAAACTCCATCCTGGGAGTCGCACTTTTTCCAAAGGTCTGCGAGACAGAGATGGAACTGTGGCAGGCGTGCCAGGTGCACTGCCTTGCATCGTTACGCTGTGGACACTCCCCCATGCTTATGTCCCATACTTGCATAGGATTGACAACAGCAAACCTGACCGAGCGTCCTGAATTGCGGTAGTCAAGGGCATACTACTGCTGCGACTCTATTCAATTGCCCCAAGAGACCGGACTTGCTTGACGACAATGGATCTGTGGACGAACCTAGTGCTAGTGGCCGAGTTTCTGAACCTATGATAGAACCCCTCTCTGTGGCTGCAAAGAAAGAAGAAGAAGAAGGGGTCTCATCAACAACAGCAAAGTTAGGAAATACGCTTGGATTGAGGTCAAGCTTACTTCAGTCATTGTGACATTATCAGACATTGCTGTCTTTCTGATAAGGAAACCGGTTAGTGTGCAAAAATTGTTTAAATGATTGTAACCAGTTTTTAAACAAGTATCTCAAGTGTTGTTGCTTTTATTTTTATTATATTGATTAAGAAGCCGTCTATGTTCTAAACATTGATACTAGTGTACTCAAAACGGTTATATGATAATGGAACATGAATTTCTGTTCTGTGATTGTTATCAGTATTTTAAGAGAGATTCTATCTAATAAAGACTATTTTGTAGCATGTGTTCGTTTGCATTAAGAAACCAATATCTGGGCCTCCATGTTACGATTCGAGGTTAACTGGTAAGGTAAAATCTCGCCATGCGTGCAGTGGTTCGTTAATATACTATGAACAAGGTCGTAATTATGCGACTATAATTGACAGGAAAGACTCCAGAGAATCGAAGAGGATCTATCAAAGGGGGTCTCCCAAGCAAAGAGGTTTGGATTGGCGTCAGAAACGTTCCAACTCTTAAAGGGAACAATAGGTAAAATAGGAATGAGGAGAGTCTACAAAAAGTGAACAATATTTTTCCTATACTGATTTTCCTGGCCAAATGCTATTACTTAACAGCGAAAACAGACCGTTGCGGTGTTCTACACGCAAAGCACTCTGCTAGTTCCAAAAATGGTCTTAGATTACGCGAGAACCGTTTGAGACGTGAAAGTGCATATAAAGCCGAACACTTACCATCAGAATAGAATGGATGATGCCAAAAATCATAGACGGACCAGGTTAGCTCCAGTTGCTATGAGAAGCGAAACCAAAGTGCAGCATGTGAAATGAGAGCATTTTTCTTATAACCTCGTCAAAATTGAAGTCCATACTTGGAAACCACCTGAACTCTTCCTCGTGAAAATACCACAACGGTTTGTTTTTGCTGTTATAAAGTATCGGCCAGGAAAATCCTGTGTATAAAAAATATTGTTTCACTTTTTGTAGACTCTCCTCATTCTACTTTACCTACTTGTTCCCTTTTTGTTCCCAGAACGTATTCTGACGCCAACCAAACTCTCTTTTGCTTGGGAGACCCTTTTTGATAGAATTGTTCACTTTTTATTGATATTACGAAGTAATATCTCTGTAAAATCTTCTCAATGATTTTTCGAGATAGCATGGATTGCTATATTAATCAGTGAGCAACAAACTTGTTGCGCACGCTACTAAATGAAGCGCCACTCACTTCCCACGACTGGTCCTGATGACGTCAGAAGATGCCCTATGCACTTGTGCACCACCTTGGCACGACGTCCTGATGACGTCACCATACACTTTATGCATTCTGGCACGACCTTGGCACGACGTCCTGATGACGTCATCAGATGCCCTATGTACTTTGTGGTATTGCATCCCGATGACGTCACCGTGACGCCCCATACTTCATACGACATCTGTTGAGCGTATCAGACCTCTCTTGCTTTGCAACCTCTGTTGACGTAATCAGGTCTTTCTCTTTGAATAGCGCGATGACGTCATCAGATGCCCTATGTACTTTTAGATGACAATTCCTGATGTTACGTCACCAGATGCCCTATGTACTTTAGATGACACGCCTGATGACGTCATCGAGATGCCCTATGTACTTTAGATGACAATTCCTGATGGCGTATTAGATGTATATCGCACATGACCCTGATGACGTATCAGATCTTTGCTGCGGTATCACGGTGACGCCATCAGATGCTATATCTTGCGATCGGTGACGCTCAATCAGATGCCCTCATGTACTTTAGATGACACCCTGATGACGTCATCAGATGCCGTATGTACTTTAGGCATGACACCCTGATGACGTCATCAAGATGCCCTATGTACTTTGGGTGACTGTTGACGTCGTCAGGTACCCTATCGCGCTAGATGACATCTGATGTCATGAACCTATCACTTTGGGCTGACACGATGGCGTCGTGGGTATATCTTTGCATGACATCCTGATGACGTCATCAGATGCCCTATGTACTTTACATGACATCCTGATCAAACGTCATCAGATGCCCTATGTACTTTAGATGACATCACCGATGACGTCATCAGATGCCCTATGGCTTTAGATGACACACTGATGACGTCAATCAGATGCACCTATGTACTTTACGATGACACCCTGATGACGTCATCAGAATTGCCCTATGTACTTTAGATGACATCCTGATGACGTCATCAGGATGCCTGTCTGCTGACCTTTTCTAGTGGCATCCATGGTGCGCTATGTACTTTGTGATGACGTCACCCTGATGACGTGTCATCAAGATGCTATCTTGCTGAATGGCACTGATCGCGTCATCAGTGCCTTATGCTTTACGCGACCATTGATAGCGTATCGTTTGTACTTTTAGATGACATCCTGATGACGTCATCAGATGCCCTGTATGTACTTTAGATGACACCCCTGATGACGTCAATCAGATGCCCTATGTACTTTACATGACATCCTGATGACGTCATCAGATGCCCTATGTACTTTAGATGACACCTGATGACGTGTGGTACATAACTTTAGGCATCTGATGACGTCATCAGATGCCTTATGTACTTTTACATGACACCACGGTGACGTCGTCAGATGCGCTTATGCTTCGCGTCTGATGACGTCAGTCAGATGCCCTATGTACTTTAGATGACACACTGATGACGTCATCAGATGCCCTATGTACTTTAGATGACACTCCTGATGACGTCATCAGATGCCGTATGTACTTTTACCGCGGCTTTGATGACGTGTCGAACCCTTTCTCTTTCTGCGACACCTGATGACATCAGATGCCTATGTCGCTGCGGCGCCTGATGACGTCATCAGTTACTTCTCATGGGTTCGTGGCGCTGATAAACGTCATCAGATCTTCTTATAGATGACATCCTGATGATGCCGCATCATCAGATGCCTTATCGTACTTTGAAGATGACACTCCTGATGACGTCAACAGATGCCCTATGTACTTTACATGATGCATTCTGATGACGTCAATCAAGATGCTCCTATGTACTTTACGATGACATGTCTGATGAGCGTCATCAGATGCCTTATGTACTTTACATGACATCCTGATGGAGCGATCATCGCATATGCACCATATGTATTGCTTTAGATGACAGCCCTGATGACGTCATCAGATGCCTTAAGTACTTTTACATGACACCCTGATGATAATGGTCTTGTAGTGCTTTGCGACGTTTTTGGTGACGTCATCAGATGCTACCTGCATGTAACTTATACGATTACACCTGATGACGTCATCAGATGCCCTATGTACTTTACATGACACCCTGATGACGTCATCAGGAATGCCTTATGTACTTTACATGACATCCCTGATGACGCCATCGGATGCCCTATGCAACTTTAGATGACACCCTGATGACGTCATCAGATGCCGTGCGCTTGCTTTACCTGTGACACCCTGGGATGACGTCATCAGATTGCCCTATGTACTTTATGACATCCTGATGACGTCATCAGATGCCCTATGTACTTTTACATGACACTCTGATGACGTCATCAGATGCCCTAAGTGTACTTTGTGATGACACCCCTGATGACGTCATCAGATACGCTATGTACTTTACATGACTTACCCTGACATGACGTCATCAGATGCCCTATTTACTTTAGGATGACATCCTGATGACGTCATCAGGATGCCCTATGTAATTTACATGACACCCTGATGACGTCCATCAGATGCCCTATGTACTTTACATGACATCCTGATGACGTCGTCAGATGCCCTATGTACTTTACATGACATTTGATGACGCGTCATCAGATGCCCTATGTACTTTACATGATGACACCCTGATGAGGCGTCATCAGATGCCCTATGTACTTTACATGACACCCTGATGACGTCATCAGATGCCCTCTGTACTTTTACATGACACCCTGATGACGTCATCAGATGCCCTGGCGTATTTTACATGACATCCTTCTGATGACGCGATCATCAGATGCCCTATGTACTTTATATGCATGACACCCTGATGACGTCATCAGATGCATACCTTTACAGCACCTCATGACGTAATAATTCACCTATGTACTTTGATATGACATTTCTGATGACGTCATCAGATGTTCCTCCTATGTACTTTATACATGACACCCTGATGACGTCATCAGATGCCCTATGTACTTTGTTACATGACACCCTGATGACGTCATCAGATTAGCCCTATGTACTTTACATGACACCCTGATGACGTCATCAGATGCTCCTAACTACTTTACGATGACACCTGATAGACGTCATCAGATGCTCCTATGTACTTTACATGACACCCTGATGACGTCATCAGATGCCCTATGTAATTTTACATGACACCCTGATGACGTCATCAGATGCCCTATGTACTTTACATGACATCCTGATGACGTCATCAGATGCCCTATGTACTTTAGCATGACACCCTGATGACGTCATCAGATGCCCTATGTACTTTACATGACACCCTGATGACGTCAACAGATGCTCACTATGTACTTTACATGACACCCTGATGACGATCATGGTACTGTGCTGTGACACACAGATAAACGCCGTGAATACCGTATGTACTTTGCACAATATCCCTTATGACGTCATCAGATGCCCTATGTACTTTACATGACATCCTGATGACGTCATCAGATGCCCTATGTACTTTACATGACACCTGATGACGTCATCAGATGCCCTATGTACTTTTACATGACATGCTGATGACGCGCTCATCAGACTGCCCTATGTACTTTACATGACACCCTGATGACAGTCATCAGATGCCCTATGTACTTTATATGACATCCTGATGACGCCAGTCAGATGCCCTATGTACTTTACATGACACCCCTTACATTGACGTAATCAGAATCTATCTTCTGACACCTGACGTCAATAGTCTTTATCTTCATGGCATAAACAATCATCAAGCCCTATGTACTTTACATGACACCCTGATGACGTCGTAGAATTTCTCCTTTGTAATCAGTGATCAATGGATGCCCTATGTACTTTTACATGACACCCTGATGACGTCATCAGATGCCCTATGTACTTTTACATGACAATCCACATGATGACGATCATCCAGATGCCCTATGTACTTTACATGACACCCTGATGACGCTCATCAGATGCCCTATGTACTTTATATGACATTCCTGATGACGTCATCAGATGCCCTGCGTACTTTGGCATGACACCCTGATGACGTCATCAGATGCCCTATGTACTTTACATGACACCCTTGCTATGACGTCATCAGATGCCCTATGTACTTTGAGCATTTTGACACCCTGATGTGACGTCATCAGAATACTATCTCTTTAGCCTTGACAAATCAAATAGATGCCCTATGTACTTTACATGACATCCCCTAGTGACGTCATCTCCAGATGCTCCTATGTACTTTACATGACATCCTGATGACGTCAAATCCAGATGCCCTATGTACACTTTACATGACACCCTGATGACGTCATCAGATGCCCTATGCATTTTATGATGACATCCTGATGACGTCATGGGTCTATCTTTGCAGCACCCTTATGACGTGTCAGAATGCCCTATGTACTTTACATGACACCCTGATGACGTCATCAGATGCCCTATGTACTTTACATGACACCCTGATGACGTCATCAGATGCCCTATGTACTTTACATGACATCCTGATGACGTCATCAGATGCCCTATGTACTTATACATGACACCCTGATGACGTCAATGTCAGATGCCCTATGTACTTTACATGACACCCTGATGACGTCATCAGATGCTCCTATGTACTTTACATGACATCTCTGATGACGTCATCAGATGCCCTATGCGTACTTCACATGACACCCTGATGACGTCATCAGATGCCCTATGTGTACTTTACATGACACCTGATGACGTCATCAGATGCCCCTATGTACTTTACATGACATTCCTGATGACGTCATCAGATGTATGGCCCTATATTACTTTACATGACACCCTGATGACGTCATCAGATGTCCTATGTACTTTTACATGACACCCTGATGACGCAGTCATCAGATGCCCTATGTACTTTACATGACATCCTTGATGACGTCATCAGATAGCCCTATGTACTTTTACATGACACTCCTGATGACGTCCATCCAGATGCCCTATGTACTTTATATGACATTTCCTGATGACGTCATCAGATGCCCTATGTACTTTACATGACACCCTGATGACGTCATCAGATGCCCTATACTTTATATGCGCGACACCCTGATGACGTCATCTGGGTACTCTCTTCACTACAGCGACACTGACCAGTCATCAGTCTATGTGCGACCGCCTGGTGATAAAATCAGATGCCCTATGTACTTGGCGATGACACTTGATGACGTCATCAGATGCCCTATGTACTGCGCATGACATCCTGATGACGTCATCGAGATGCCCTATGTACTTTACATGACACCCTGATGACGTCATCAGATGCCCTATGTACTGATAGCCTGCGAATTACTGGCAGTGGCTAGTGGCAGGAACGAGGAACGAGGACGAGGAACAGGACACGAGGACGCGTTTACAAGAAAAAACGCGAATTTTAGCTAAGCTTCCGCCGATCTAACTTTGTTAATTTTCAATCGATTTGGCTCAAATTTTGTCAGCGGGGTGTCTTCTATACTCTCTCATCATATCCAGAAGGAAATCTCTAGAAAATTTAGATAGTTTACAGGTTTTATTAACTACTTTACCAAAATCTAAGTGATCACAAGTGCCAAGGGCAAAACCAGAACCTCTCCAGCCGCTTCGCGGCTCAGGTAGCGATAGTGGAGGGTTCTCTAGCCCTGTAACGAAGCGCGAGGGGTGATCTGCAGGGCAATAAGGGCTCACCCAGCAGTGTGTTTCCAGGCTGCGACCGCTTGCGCCAAGCGGACCCCCTTCCACCCTCCTACTCCCCGGCCGCGGCTGATGAGCCTCGCGAGAGTGCGCGCCTCCTCGAAAGCAAAAAGCGAGAAGCGCATTTCGTGTGTGAGTACATTTATGCTTATTAGGCGTTGGTTAGAATGTGTACGCAAAAGTGCGTGATCGCTAACGTTCGCGATTGGGCATTTACACTTCCAAAGCCTACGATTTCCATTACGACGCGACCGTCGCGTCGCCGTGCACACGATCGCGTCGCACAGCGATCGAACTTCCTGAAAAAGAGGCACTAATCGTGCCTGGAGAAGGGTGAATCGTGCCGGGGATTTCCAAGTGGATTCCAGCACTATTAACACGTGTCGCATGATGCAATAGCCGTGGTCCGCAAATGCGCACCGGAATTTGGCTGAGAAGGAACGACCAAGTATTCTTTATCAACCTGTCGGGATGTTTAAGGCAATTCCAGCTGGTATTTGATATGTGACGACTGGTATCCCTGGTCGATCGGATATCCCGAGATATCAAGAGACACATTTACCGAATACACGGTGGAATTGCTTCTACCATCTCCGGCGAGATACCGACGGGTCTATGGAGGATACCTACCTGGAGCGGAGAAACGGCGGAGTTGTTTGTCGGTCAAAGGCGCCGGTGATATTACCCAGCGTCAAACTGGATACAATGATTTTGACATGCAATAAGCCCGATACGTTTCGGCTCAGAATGAGGGAAACGTTCATAACGCATGGACTAATATAGGATCGCGTCGGAGTGGGGAAGTTTTTCGCTCTCTTGCGATTGGTGGGTTACTGGCAGAGTTCGTAGTCCCTGCGAGTTTGCAGAAAGAATAAAGTTAATAAAAATACGACATTACGAGACGCATACCGTCATCTTAGGTCATCAGCTGGAGTTAGTGCTTGATATAAATGTGGACCACTTTTGATTTTTTTGTGGAAGTTCTCTCGCTGAACTGTGACAGGTTTTGCCAGTGTAATACTGCGACGACAACAATAACAACGGAGCTCCAGCCACAGAAAGGCCTTTTGAACATGGTGATGCAGCCTCAAAGTGGTCCTCTCCTCGATGCGGCCTCGAATCTGGAGTCGAATGTCCCGTGTGTCCCGTCGTGGGTAGCCGCAATTAGTGCGACAAAGCTTTGTATTGATTGGGCGTCACTCTGCGTCTTTCTGTTTGTGATGGTGTCGGGGTGAGCGCCTGTTCGTGGCCGACTCCAATTCCCTCATCGAAGGGGGAACTGATCGTCGTCGTCGTCCTCCCACGACGACTTCACGAGTCCTCGTCCATCCTCGCACTCACGCAGCCAGCTCCTCGTCAGTCAGCTGATCCTCGTCTCCTCATGTTTCATTGAGTAGTACTGACAACAGTTCGGGTACTACTTCTAGGCCCATCCCCGAACGCACTGCATTGTCGTGGATATCGAACACCGATCTCCTTCCCAATAGCTCTAAAGGAATATTCAAAATCCGCACAGGTATAGATGAAGTTTCCAATATCACCAACGCGGGATCGATTGAAATTCACAGCGATTGCAAGCGAAGGCTCACTCTTGGAAGCAGACTACAACGTTAAGGCCTCTATTCTCCCCATATACAAACAAACATTGAACTAAGGAATTCCTCGGCATCCCGAAAAGATGATCACCGGCCCGTTTTTTGGCATTTTTGGGAAAATCTCAAATTATTGCAAACTCATGATGGCAGTTAATTAGTGGCTGGAGGAATTCAGACTACAGCGTTGGAAATCTGGAAATCCCAGAAGTTTTCACATATTTCTTACAAAACCTCCTGAAAGCATTTCGGTTCTTTTCGGGATTGACTAAAGAGGCTAAAAAGCTATCTTGGGAAGATTTCTTCCATCATTCCCACCATGCTTTTTCGAACAAAGAAACTGCATCGTTCAAATGTTAGTGGTTTCAAAGCCGAACTGCAGCTCACAGCTCATTTTAGCCATTTACTCGTGAATTCTGTTTGTCCATCCTGTTTTCATTTTCTCCGCACGAATGCTCTTCATTATTTTGCAGGAACTATAATCACGGTTACAAGATTTGTGGCGATTGTTGATTTATTAGAATTCAATTTATTACCCCCATAAGAATCCCCTATGAGATGTTTTCATGCGTTAGCATTCGAGGTGGGTGTTTTCTTTTCAATTAATAGCCGAATTGAATAAGAAGTCTTTTCTAGCTTTCGCCGTGAAATTTACATTTCGGATCCTCGATTCAGTTGTTTGTTAACCCATTCACCGGTGGGACGTTTTTTCAAAAATCGATTTCTCCGCCACTAGGAAGGAACTCTACATAAACCTTCATCTGATCAAAACATTGGCCTACCTTAGACTTGAATACAAACCTCGTGGTCCATTGATAGGCCTAATGTAACAACGGATTTGGACCTTTTCAGAAATACTGTTAGTTGAGGTGAAAGAAAAGCGCCTATTCAAAAATATTTCAGAAATTTCTTTCTTATAATTTTCTTACAATCTTTTCTTATAATTTCTTTCTGGTTCTAACCTCTATTTTGTATAAAGCTTAAAGCGATAAATTTTTCTCTTTGAAAACTTGACTATTCACTCTTCTTAAAACGTTGCACCTGAAGTTGAACGATGTTACGGTTTAGAGGTAATTGTTCTTCTAGAACGAGAGGGTGTTGGGAGCTCAAACTGTGACAGAAAATATTCCTTCAGCGTTGCTAGCTGGGGAATATGAAGGGGAAAAGGAAAATCAATCACCCGTGGACGCTATTCAAGCTGGCTTGTCCCACTGGTGGGATACGGTATACGGTGACGTAATATTGCATACAGTTGTGAAGGGCAACTTGCTTTCTACAGGCGCTTTTGCATAGGTGGTCAGTCTATGGAGCACTAAAATTTTGGAATAACTGCTGAAAGTAGGCCCGGTCCTGCGTGACCTTTTGGGAAGTCGTCAACGGAATCATCAACGAATGAAATCAATTCAGATCTACCAAGCATTTACGTTGCAGAACCACTAATTGCATTCTCCTCTGCCACTTCAGGCAGCTGTCTGGACGCGAAAGAACTAAAGAAACCAAAAAATTAGACGGAGATCGCTACTATAATCACAGAGATTGAACTTTGGTTCTGCCGCGTAAGGAAGTGCGGGACGATCTAGCTGGTTGAAACAAGGTAAATATTAGTTAAAGTAATTGAAACGTCATTCTTATTCCAAGTTTTTATCTGCAAAACGAATTCAAACAGCCGACTTACGATGGTTTTTTTCTCTAAGACTTAACTTCAGATATACTGTAGCGATCTGGGCCCAAATTCTGGTCCGCAATTGCGTCGTAACACGCTTTGCGGCCGCACGCGCCTCAAGTCAATCGGATTCCCCAGCGCCAAAAGCCGACTCTATGCGGCTTTATACCTGATTTTCAATTCCAATTTTCTTAGTTTCCCCAACTTCCAAAACCTACCTAGAGTCAGTGCAGGTCGGCGACTGCGGCGCTGGAAGCTCTTTCCGACTCTGGGGAGCCGATGCGGCCGCAAAGCGTGTCGAGACGCAATGTGCGTGACCGGAATTTGGCCCAGATAAGCACTTGCTTCTCAAGCACTAGTGGGATAGATTCTGTCAAATTTCCGTTATTAGACTAAATTTCTCTAGTTTTTCAAATAAAAAGACCTCCATATGAAGATGATGAGATTTTCAGTGGCTACCAGAGATGCTTTATTCCCCCTAGCTTCATCAGAGGAATATCCTCCGTAGCGCTATTGGGGAATCCGCTTCGCAGCCACGAACATGGATTTAACCTATCCACGACCACGCCCTAACCTTGCGGTGGCTGCACGTTCGGACCGCGTGCAATATTGCGTCTGGCCGTATACAGTGTCCCACCGGTGGGCCACTTTGCTCGAATGGTACGCCACCAAAAAACTGATTCCATTTTGTTTATCGTACGATCGTCGACGTCAAAATCATGATGCCAAAGTTTCAGCTTTCCATAACTCTTTTCCTTCCAGAGAAACGGCCTCCTAAATTTTCATAACTGTGTAGATAAGAACATCCGCCAAAATCACGTGAGTTCGTTGAATTCTAGCGGTTTGAAACGACACTTATCGTAGATTACCATGTTAGACATTCTTCTGTTCTCCTTAAATTGACAGGAAATGCTTAGTGAAATGATATTTTTCTCAGATTTGCGCCAATTTTGCTTTTGGCTACTCCCTCGCTCTTATGGTCAATCGCATTCCGACGCGAATTTTTTCTTTAGATTGGTGAACATTTTTAACATTCTTCTCGACATCTATGCGTAGAAAATACTCCTACAAATTTTATATTAGAGAGGTAATGCTGATGGAAATGGCTTTTTTAGATCTTGGCCATTCTTTTTTCTCGGCTACCTCCCACACCCCCCGGTTCGGCAATTTTAGGGAAGAGATTTTTTTTTGTGAAAAGTATATTTGTTTTTTATCTGTGACGTAGAAAATGGTTCCATTATTACAAATTGACAATTAATGATTAGTGTAAAAATCGTTTTATAAGTTTTCTCTCGTTTTCTGCTCTACACGTCCCGATTTTCCTCGTCCGCTACTCTCCAAGTGTAGTTTTCACCGAAGTTGAAGCCCTGGCCTACGATGATACAATAACTGTAAAGCAGGACTTTCAAAAAGGCCCTAATGATCTCAACGTTGGTGATCTTTGCATAAAAATTTCTGTAGAACAGAATACGGGCGAAAGAAAGCTGATTCTCTACGCGGGAGTATCAGTAATCAAGTTTCTGTGATATATTAAATAGTGCTATACGATCTGAAAACTCTTAGAAGTAGGAATTGTTACTTCGAGTAGTAGCAAAAGGAGAATTTTGCCATTAATTGCGTGTAAAATTGCGATCTGTACTCCGCACTGCGGTTTTCGACCACTGCATTCGGGAAGGGTCAGATATATTGTGGAAGCGGTGAAGCTGCCAGCGGACCACGAAGCTTTATAGTCGACTCTAGAATGGGTAAATACATTGACCATAAATATGGTTCGCACCCTCCTCCATGCGGCGGAGAAATCGATTTTTGAAAACAGTGTCCCACCGGTGGTTTTGGACACGCGGCATGAAGTGGTAGTCAACGCGTGCGTCTCACCGGTGGTACACGCGGGTCGTGAATAAGTTAAATACGCCATCACCTATATATTAACAGGTGTATATGCCGTTGTTGCAAATGGCGCTAGATCGTTCCGTTGCACCAGTTGGTTGAACAGTTTGATTCAAAATCAATTTCCCCCTTCCCATTTATTTACCCTCAGCTAGCCTTCAAGTCTCAATCTAACTTACCAAATTTAAATTTCCACCCTTGCTCTAAGCAGTTCTTCATCTTTGCGCGGGTTTGAGAATCTACGTTCGAAACTATAATCAAAGCCTCTTCTGTCATTGAATGATTATGTATGAGGTGGTACCTCTTCTAAAGTTCATGGCCTCTAAGAGAAAAACAAGGGTAGGGCCTCCCTCGTCTGAATCGCACGTTCGTCACACTCCACCTGATAGAAGAATGATTATTCTATATCTGGGCGACAGTTCGGAAAATGGTCCGTGATATTCTCTACTGCGGTTCGCAGTTTAATTGTAGAAGAAGGGCGGGGGCAACATTACGGTATCACGATGTGAGCGACATACTATCGTTCTTTGGGCCAAATTCCGGTCCGCAATCACGGACTACGGCTGTTGCACCGCGCGACACACGTGATAATCGTGCTGGGAGAAGGGCGGAACTGTGCCGGGAGCAAAGTGGTCCCACTCACCATTAACACGTGATGCAATAGACGCAGTCCTTAAATGCGGACCGGAATGGCACCAAGCGTTCCCTCTGGGAAGTATATATCGCGCGTTTTCATTTTTGGTTTCTGCTTCATGCGGAACTGGGATAATGCGATTTCTGTAGATTACCTCCTTAAAAACGATAATGATTCTCAGATCAACGAAGCCTGCAAACCGACAAAAACGTTTCCCCACCTTCATTTTATATCTCGAAGGTTGGTTGAGCGACCGACGCTTTTTGCGGAGTTCCGGCATTTGCTAGGAGGCCCGTTGCTTGTTCAAACTAGAGGGTAGAAAAAGGATAGGGAAGCTACTTGGCAACGCTGTGGAAGCAGCGATCGACCTGTTTCCCAGTCACCACGGAAGCTCGACATCAATAGATATTGGTGACCGGCTTTGTATCACCAAGGTGTGTCCTATTGGCATGCAAACATTTTTTCGCAGATTTAGAAGTGTCAAATTTCAAAGCCAAGAAAAAGTTTGTGGAGGTCAGCTCTAAGAGCAGGTAGGAGACCAAGTGCTCTCATGTAGTGGAAGCGCAAAGGCGAAGATGAAAAACTCCAAGAAATCCCTCGACAAATTCCGTGGCAGAAGCCCACAGAAACACAAAGTTTAGAAAGTTCTTCGGCGCGGAACTGTTGTTTAACAAGCAAACTACATGTCTTTTGTGTCATTTCCTGAATCAAAGAAGGTGCAAAAGTACTGGTTTTCCAAAAGCATCTGTGACTCCGGAACTTGATAACTTCAACTTGATCTCCGCAGGAGAAGTTGACTCCTAACTACTCCGCTTTCTTGCTGGTGTTTATAGAGATCCTTTCCCCACGATCGTGTTATTTTCTGGTTCTGGTGAGTAAAATTTGTTTTTTTTTTTTTGTTCGAAGCTTGGCGGTCTATTCACGTTTCCACAGATATTTGATCTTGCTTGGCAATTTTCTTCCTACAAATGCAGGCGATCGGAAAAGCCGTTTCTGCGTGCATGTGAGTGCGAGAGAACAATCTCAGTGTGGACCTCATTTAATGCTGGCACGCTCTCTTGAACCGTCGGAAAGCGTACCACTATAAACTTTGGGCCGTTTCTCACGAGCTAATGATCTTTGCTATCGTCAGCAGCGAACAGTCGGTCATAGGTGAACAAAAACAGCTGATATGATTTTTCAACTGAAAACCACCGCTTACTGCCGGTGATGATCGAAATCAAGAGATCTTCATAAATGCCTCATACCTTAAAGGCAGTGTTCACGATAATCTTCGAATTTGAGGTTAATCGGTAAATCGATTGTACAGTGCGTTGCAAAATTATACGACATACCCCACTTTCCGCGGTTGGCAAACTTCGCGTCAATTAACGAGACAAACGGTAAACGCTAATCGAAGCAGCACCTCGAAAACCCTTGGGCACGAATCTTCAAGGAAATTAGAGCCGCTAGTTATGGAAACCGGCAACGGAAACCGTCGCACATCGGCCGTTGCCAAAAATTATCCCAACAATACATATTTTGGTAAATTTGTGTGTGCGTGTGAGCTGGCGGCAGGTGTGCAAGCTTCTCTGTGCAATGTTTGACCGCCTATTCGGCTTGACTCTTCGTTGACGGGCCACCTTACGGGCACGGGCTCAAGAGCGCGCACAAGAACGCCGTAGAAAGTGTGCGGACCCAAGTGGAAGTGGTGTAGGACGACGTCGAAAGTGGTGCGGGACCCAAGGCAGAGTGCGCCGGACGCCGAAAAAGTGTGTGGGACCCAAGTGGAAGTGCGCGTAGGACGCCGTAGAAATGTGCGGGACCCAAGGCAGAATGAGGCTGACGCCGTAGAAAGGTGTGTGGGACCTAGGTAGAGGGCGCTGATTTATTTGAAAGTGTGTGGGACCTGAGTGAGAAAGGCGCCTGACGCCGTAGAAAGCAGGTGCGGGACCCGAGTGAGAGTGCGCCGGACGCCGCAGAAAGTGTGCAGGACCCGAGTGAGAGTGCGCCAGACGCCGAGCATAATAACGGGACCCAAGTGGGAATGCGCAGGACGCCGCATAAAGTGTGCGGACCTGAGGAGAGTGCGCCTGACGCCGTAGAAAGTGTGTGGACCTGAGTGGCGAGTCTGCCGGACGCCGTATAAAGTGTGCGGGACCCGAGTGAGAGTGCAGCCGGACGCCGTAGAAAGTGTG